>CM066171.1:55595428-56795428 GCA_033629205.1 Lithocarpus polystachyus
AGACGAAGGGGCCATGGTCGTCCCTTCAAAAGTTTTTTAAAAATTTCAAGCTTAATTGATACAATTTTATACCAAATAGATTGAGTAAAAATGTTACAGCTTGTTATTGTTAGTTCACTTATGCAAAGAGAGTAGAGAGACCAAAATAAAAATCCACTGTAATATTCTTAGAGTTAAATTTTTTGCTCCACCAACTATAATATGTTACTATAATATGTTATGTGTTTGATTTTTTTTTTTTTTTTTTAATCTTAAACTTTAGTTTCTTTGTATAATAATAAAAAATGAATGAGGGATAGGCTGCAATCAGTACTTAGAGAATAAAACTGAACCCTCGTAATGGGACAGAGGATTTTTATTTGATAGAATCAATAAACTCACTCATGAGTGTTTTTTCTATCTTTTAAAAGTCTTCTTTGTGTCTTTTAGAAAATGATTATATATGTCTAACATATTTGAATCCTAATAGTAATTACAGGTAAAATTAAGGAAAAAATAGGACCTAAAGCACTAAGTGCTCCAAAATATAACCAACGTTTGACTCCGCTTCACTGTGCTGCGTACTTCAATGGTCATAGTACAATAAAGATATTACTGGATATTGATAGATCTATGGCATACAAGAAAGACACAAAGGACATGACGGCTCTTCACATTGCAGCTGATCGAGGCCATGTACAAGCAGTGAATGAGATTTTAGAATATTGTCCTGATTGTAGCGAACTAGTTGACAAGAGAGGTTGGAATGCACTCCATTTTGCCGTGAACTCATCTCACAAGGATGTTGTTAATGTCATCCTAAGACAATCATCACTCAGCAACCTTTTGAATGAAAAGGATGAAAGCGGGAACACACCTCTCCTCCATTCCAAATCATTGCCAGATATAAAGGATCTCATGGGTCACGATAGAGTAAATAAGATGGCCTTCAACAAACAAAACCGTGATGCTTACGACGTTGCTTTAACTATTGAAGAATTATCAAAGAAAAAGGTAACACAATTTTTTCTCTTGCAATGATGGAAAAAAAAAAATCATTTTATAGCATATTTACTTCTTTTTATTTATTAAAAACAAATCAAAACATTATAAGAAAAAGAGATAAATTTAAATGACACATTTTAACTTCGACTTGTTTTCAATTCAGTCTTTTAATTTTTTTTTTCCCTTATGTTCTTTATACTTTCATCTTTTTCCAATGTAATCCTTCCCTCTTCTTTCATACAATCTGCATTGTCAAAGTCCACCAAAATGACTTCATTTTGGAAAGTGAAAGATCCTAAAACTAACGGGAAGATTTGATGGAACTTAATGGAAGATTAAATTGAAAACAAATTAAAGAACAAAAATGAGAAAAAAATAAAAATTAAGGAACTAAATTGAAAATCGATCAATGTTAAATGAAGAAATTTGTAATTTAACGCAAAAAAGAAAAGAAAAAAGAAAGTAATGATTGTCTCATGCACATATTCACATCTTTAGTACACACTTACTTTCCTCAAGGCTTTTTTTTTTTTTTTTCAGGAATCTGTAAATCAAAGGTGTGCAACCACGTTTCAAAGGTCAAAGTCCTGCCCTGTCGAAGTAAGATACCTTGGCATATATATGTTTGGAATAGATTCCATATCCTAAAATTAAAATATGTTAAAACTGTGTGACCGTACATGCCAATATTAAGACGTACAACGCTGCAGTTGCAAGGCTAGGGGCCGCAAAAATTCTGTTGCTCCCAGTCTCACGGCAGTTGTCCAGCGTCATCCTTTCAAAAATTTTGCATTCCTGGCACCTAGTATTCTCCTGACTATTATTTTTCTACATGTTGCACAGTTTGGAGATAATGAAATTGCATTCCCTCGTAATAATCGTCCGGCGGAATTTCGAAAATTCTTAGGAGAACATTATATCAAACCAAAGAATTTTCTATTTGATTTATTGCAGTGGGAGGAGGAAGCCTATAATTCCCGTAAAGACCGATTTGTTTCTATCATGAAACAAACATCTCAATGCCATTTGGTAGTGGACACACTCATTGCAACCGTGACTTTTACAGCTGGTATTACCATGCCTGGGGGCTTCATAGGTCAAGAAGGTCCACACTCAGGCTCTCCAGTTCTGATGAGAAATATTGCTTTCAAAGCATTTATTATTACAAATACCATAGCCATGGTGCAATCTTGTTCTGCTGCCTTTTTCCACCTATTCATGCCACTATTGTTTCACGAGCAGAATCTTGGAGACTTTTCTTTCCTACTGGCCTCAATGGCCTTCTTCGCTTCCATATCTGCCATGGGAGCAATGATGCTGGCATTTGTTTTGGGCACATACGCTGTGTTAATGCATTCCTGGGGTCTTGCCGTTGCCAATTCTGTCATCGGATTATTCTTCTTCATCCCCGTCTTTTTCATAAGTATCGGATGTTTAAATTATTTCCTCGAAATATTGAGAGTGGGTTCGTTTTGGATTTTAGACAGGTTGTGCAAATTCAGGAATTTCCTTGGTATTTGATGCTCTTGACTGTATTGTCTATGGTTGCCACGTGCTTCTTTGTCGCTGTAGACAGAAATTGTCATTTCCAGTGTAGCAACCAGAGACTGTTACGAACTTGGTACAACTGTTTTAGTTATTGCATCCTCACGCTTTGTTTAATTTTTCAAATCGTTCCTTGTAAAACTATTTAAATTCTGTTGGCTCAATGTGAATATTTAAAAAGAATAATTTTGATTATCAAATGTTTGAGCAACTATGAGCAATTTTATAATTAATTAATTGACAAGTGCTGTAACATAGGCAGGTGTATATATACTACAACAAAATGTATTTTTAGTGACGAAAATTAGTGAGGAAATATTTTTCGTAGCTAAAAATACAGCTTTAGCGACGAAATATGAATTTTGTCACTAATAATGAAAAAAATTATAACATTTAATGACGAAAAATAAATTTCGTCGCTATTGTGATCTGAAAAATGGGCGCTAGCAGAGGGAAACTTTGGCGTAAGTTTAATTAATCTATAGTGACGAAATATTTTGTCATTAAAAGTTGAAATTTTTAGTGACGAAATATTTCGTCACTATAGGTATTGCTGTGGATAGTATTAGTGACGAAAATCATTTCATCGCTATAAGGAAGAATTAGCGACGAGAAATATTTGTCACTAAAAATAATAATAGTTTTGCACTTCCATGTTTTTAGTGACAAAATCATAATTCGTCACTAAAAGTATGTTTTAGCTGCGAAATTTGAGCGACAAAATATGAATTTCGTCACTAATAATGAAAAAAATTATAACATTTAGTGATGAAAAATAAATTTCGTTACTATTGTGATCTGAAAAATGGGCGCTAGCAGAGGGAAACTTTGGCGCGAGTTTAATTAATCTATAGTGACGAAATATTTTGTCACTAAAAGTTGAAATTTTTAGTGACGAAATATTTCGTCACTATAGGTATTGTTGTGGATAGTATTAGTGATGAAAATCATTTCATCGCTATAAGGAAGAATTAGCAACGACAAATATTCGTCACTAAAAATAATAATAGTTTTGTACTTCCATTTTTTTAGCGACGAAATCACAATTTGTCACAAAAAGTATGCTTTAGCGACGAAATTTGAATTTCGTCTCTAAAAATCTTAACAAAGCCTAGGTATTTAGTGATGAAACTGAAATTCGTCGCTAAAAGCTTAAAATCCTACTACCTTTTGCGACGAAGAGGTAGCAATAGCGACGGACCAATTCGTCGCTAAAGACCACTATAAATACCCATGACCTGTTTGTTTTATTTTCTTCCAATTTTCTCCTAAGCCTTCACCTTCGTTCCCAAAAGAACCCAACCCACCCCGATCCCAAAAAAAACCAAGCCTATAAGAACCCAATCTGTCACCAATAACCATCGCCGATAAACCACCTGAACCATCGCCGATAAGAACGATTTGCAACGATTCTTGAGCACACCAATTCAAGAACCACCTGAACCGCCGATACGAACCCACCTGGGCACGTCGTCGCCGATTGAGCACGCCGCCGATCTGAGCACAAACCTAGCGAACCATTCGCAACAATTCGCAACCGATGCCGATACGAACCATTTGCAACAATTCCTAAAGTCGTTACCGACTTCGATTTCTCCGCATCGGCAACGCTTCGCCTTCCTCCGCATCAGCAACGCTTCGCCTTCCTCCGCACTGGCAACGCTGCGCCGACGACACTTCGCCTCTTTCTCCACCTACCGATCTATACGTCACATTTCTCATCCCAACCTTATCAAACATTTCTCTCTCTTTTTTCTTTTCTTTTTTAATTGATAATTATTGATCATAAGTTACTATATGTTGTTGTGCTCTTGGAATTATTGTTTGCTGTATAAGGTTTATCCTAAAGTTATGTGCAAGTCCAGCTTGTAAATCATGGGTGACATCTTACCTTAGCTTATTTTCTGGTTAAATTTGATTAGATTGTTAATCTTAAAGCTATTTTATTTGTATATGTAAGGATTACACTAAAAGTGCCATGTACTTGTAGATTATCCCTTGATATAAAATAATTATGTGGTAAATCTACCATGCCTATGACTTAAACAGCTGTTGCAATGGTACTAGTTCACTTTGGTTTCCATGTTTGTGACAATTTGGGTCATAAATATGGTGTTATGGAAGTATAAATGCTCTTCTTCTTCTTCTTCTTTTTATTTTTTTTAAGAATTTGATTTAAATTTTTATTATTATTGAATGACATAGTAGATTTCAAATTCTAATTGGATTCATGCTTTTCAAATAGCTAGCAAGCTATAACTGAATGTGGGGAATGAGTTCAATGAATATATCTTAATGTATGAGGATGATGATGACAGCTTGTATATTCTAATGTATGTGCAGTTAACTAGCAATGTTAAGCCATCATGGGCTTCCTCGCAACTGGGTCAGAGCTGGTCAAGTTTGACCAGAGTATTCAGGTATAATTTGGATTTAATAAAGAGAATGATAAACTCAGGTATAGTGTGAATTATTACTAATCAGTTGTATTTGTTAGATTTGCATTTGGATTTAAGGATCAAATTCAAGAGATTCACTTGGTTTTGTTTGTGCTTAAGCTTAAGTACTGAGCTAATTTTGATTGGTTGGGATTTTTTTTTTTTTTTTGGTGGGTTATCCATTTCTTAGTAAACTAAAAGTTTTTTTTTTCTTTTGTATACGGGTTAAAGCTAACTAAAAATTATCTTTCTTTTATCTCCAGCTCTCTTTCTCTTTTGTAGCTGAAGAAATTGTGAGGAACAAGGTAAAGAACACAACTTTGGATTTTTTTCTGAAAGTTATAAACTTAGCTTGAGCAAAGTAAGTAAATTCTAGTTAAAAACTTATAAAACTCTATACTTGTGATGTTGAAAATTGGATTTGTGGTGGTATATTGTATTGGAGCAAGCGGGTGGTTTGCATGATATTATAAGGTGGTTTAAACTAATATTGGAAGTGTTTTTCATTTTTTGCAAATGTGAATGAGTATTGTTGATTAGATGTGATGAATAGTATTTTATTTGATTTCAATACTTGAAAGCATTATAGTTGTGATGTTTGTGATTAATTTTGTGGTGGGTTGTTGTATTGGAGTAAGCGGGTGACTTGCATGGTATTATAAGGTGGTTTAAACTAATATTGGGAGTATTTTTCATTTTTTGCAAATGTGAATGAGTATTGTTGATTAGATGTGATGAACAGTATTTTATTTGATTTAAACACTTGTAAAACACTATACTTGTGATGTTGAAAATTGGATTTGTGGTGGTATGTTGTATTAGAGCAAGCGGATGGCTTGCTTGGTGTTATAAGGTGGTTTAAACTAATATTGTGAGTGTTTTTCATTTCTTACAAATGTGAATCACTATGCTTGTTTAGATGTGATGAATAGTACTTTAATTGATTTCAATACTTTTAAACACTCTATACTTGTAATGTTTGTGATTGGTTTTGTGGTTGGTTGTTGTATTGGAGCAAGCGGGTGGCTTGCATGGTGTTATAAGGTGGTTTAAATTCATATTGGAAGTGTTTTTAGTTTCTTGCAAATGTGAATGGATCTTGTTTAAGTATATTTGTTTAAGTATTAATATAGACTTGTGCATTCATGAATGTGATAGAACTTTATCTAAGTAGCTTATAGACTTAGATGTTAGAATACATTATGCATGAGTTATCCTTATTTTACTAAAATAGCATTCATCTTTTAATTGTAGTCAAATATAGATAAAAGTTGGATGATAATTGGTAAGACACCCGATAGTAGATTAAGCCATCCATATATTGAAGTGGTCAATGCATTTATTAATTTTACAATAGCAGTTGTGGACTTGAGTGGTAATATTCCGTGCCCGTGTATTTACTGTGTGAATTGCTATCGATAATCTCCTCATACTGTGCATATCCATTTGCTTCATCGTGGGATTTTGCAATCTTACATTAATTGATACAATCATGGAGAACCTCGTGTATTGAACGAGAGCATTCATGATAATGAAATATCAGATGGTGATCATATGGATGGTATCGATGCCTTGGTAGGTGACTGAATTAGAGGGGAACCAAGAAATGCAACTGAAGATGAGGATATGCATCATTTTGACAAACTTGAGGAAGATGCAAAGCTTGAGTTGTATTCGGGTTGCACTGATTATAGTATCTTGAATTTTGTTATTAAGATGTTGAATGTAAAGGTAATGACCAACTTAAGCAATAAGAGACTTGAAATGATGCTAGAATTGCTGACAAATGTTTTACCGAAAGGTAACTTGGTTCCAAGGTCAACTTATGAAGCAAAGAAGATATTACGTGACTTGGGCATGTCATACAAGCATATAGATGCATGCAAAAATGATTATGCACTATTTTGGAAGAAAAATGAAAACCTTGATAAATCTCTAGTGTGTGAGGCGCCTAGGTACAAGGATACACGTGCCCAAAGTAAGAAGATTCCTCATAAAGTATTGCATTACTTCCTGTTGACACCAAGACTATGGAGTTTGCACCTGTCAGGCCAAAGAGCTAAAGAGATGAGATGGTATATAGACAAACGTGTGGACGATGGGATAATGAGGCATCCGGCTGATAGTGAGGAGTGGAAGAAGTTTGATTTGCAACATCCTGATTTTGCCCTCAAACCTCGCAATGTAAGGCTGGAGTTAGTTACAAATGGATTTAACCATTTGGGAATATAAACAACAACTATAGTATGTGGCCTGTTATACTTATCCCCTATAACCTACCGCCTTGGTTGGTTATGAAGGAGCCATATTTTATGTTATCCTTGCTTATTATTGGTCTCCATCAACCGGGAAATGAGATTGATATTTACTTGAAACCATTGGTTGATGAGTTAGAGTTGTGGAAAGAAGGTATAAAAACTTATGATGCTTATAGTAAATAGCATTTTCAAATGCGTGCAACTTTGTTGTGGACAATACATGACTATCCTGGATTTGGTAACGTGTCTGGGTAGAGGACAAATGGTTATCATCCTTGTTACACTTGCAAAGATGAACCATATTCAGAAGCTTTGGAAAGTAAAATTGGATTCATTAACCATTGAGTTTATTTGCCAACAAAAAAGTTTGAGATCTAATTAATTTAAATTAATATAATTAATTATTACTTGTATTTCTTTAAAATTTAAATTAGAGTGAAATAATTTAAGGAGAGACTAGAATGCCATTTCCACTATGTAGTACATTGCTGTCATTTTATAGAAAATAAAAATTCTTGTACCATTCCCCACTGGTGATAGAATTATTATAAGACGAAGGGGCCATGGTCGTCCCTTCAAAAGTTTTTCAAAAAATTCAAGCTTAATTAATTGATACAATTTTATACCGAATAGATTGAGTAAAAATGTTACAGCGCGTTATTGTTAGTTCACTTATGCAAAGAGAGTAGAGAGACCAAAAAAAAAATCCACTGTAATATTCTTAGAGTTACGATTTTTTGCTCCACCAACTATAATATGTTATGTGTTTGATTTTTTTTTTTTTTTAATCTTAAACTTTAGTTTCTTTATATGATAATAAAACTGAACCCTCATAATGGGACAGAGGATTTTTATTTGATAGAATCAATAAACTCACTCATGAATGTTTTTTCTATCTTTTAAAAGTCTTCTTTGTATCTTTTAGGAAATGATTATATATGTCTAACATATTTAAATTCTAATAGTAATGACAGGTGAAATTCAGAAAAAAATAGAACCTAAAGCACTAAGTGCTCAAAAATATAACCAACGTTTGACTCCGCTTCACTGTGCTGCGTACTTCAATGGTTATAGTACAATAAAGATATTACTGAAAAATGATAGATCTATGACATACAAGAAAAACACAAAGGACATGACGGCTCTTCACGTTGCAGCTGATCGAGGCCATGTAAATATAGTGAATGAGATTTTTAAATATTGTCCTGATTGTAGCGAACTAGTTGACAAGAGAGGTTGGAATGCACTCCATTTTGCCGTGAACTCATCTCACAAGGATTTTGTCAATGTCATCCTAAAGGAACCATCACTCAGCAACCTTTTGAATGAAAAGGATGAAAGCGGGAACACACCTCTCCTCCATTCCAAATCATTGTCATATATAAAGGATCTCATGCGTTACGATAGATTAAATAAGATGGCCTTCAACGAACAAAACCTTGATGCTTACGACATTGCTTTATCTAGTGAAGAATTATCAAAAGAAAAGGTAACACAATTTTTTCTCTTGCAATGATGGGAAAAAAAAATTATTTTATAGCATATTTGCTTCTTTTTATTTATTAAAAACATATCAAAACATTATTAGAAAAAGAGATAAAGTTAAATGACACATTTTAGCTTTGACTTGTTTTCAATTCAGTCTTCTTCTTCTTTTTTCCCCCTTATGTTCTTGATACTTTCATCTTTTTCTAATGTAATCCTTCAATCTACTTTCATACAATCTGCATTGTCAAAGTCCACCAAAATGACTTCATTTTGGAAAGCGAAAGATCCTAAAACTAACGGGAATATTTGATGGAACTTAATGGAAGATTAAATTGAAAAAAAATTAAAAAAAAATGGAAAAAATAAAAATTAAGGAACTAAATTGAAAATCGGTCAATGTTAAATGAAGAAATTTGTAATTTAGCGCAAAAAAAAAAAAAAAAGTAATGTCTCATACACATATTTAAAATAAAAAATAAAAAAAAGTAATGATTGTCTCATACACATATTCACATCTTAGTACACACTTACTTTCCTCAAGACGTTTTTGTTTTTTTTTTTTTTTTTTTTTTTTCCAGGAATCTGTAAATCAAAGGAGTGCAACCATGTTTCAAAGGTCAAAGTCCTGCCCTGTCAAAGTAAGATACCTTGGCATATATATGTTTGGAATAGATTCCATATCCTAAAACTAAAATATGTTAAAACTATGTGACCGTACATGCCAATATTAAGACGTACAACGCTGCAGTTGCAAGGCTAGGGGCAGCAAAAATTCTGTTGCTCCCAGTCTCAGTAGTTGTCCAGCGTCATCCTTTCAAAAATTTTGCATTCCTGGCCCCTAGTAATTATAATCCTCCTAACTATTATTTTTCTACATGTTGCATAGTTTGGAGATAATGAAATGAATAATGCTAGAGATACAAACTATTTTACAAAAAAATTTACAAACTGCTGATGTGGCCAGTAATTATTGGTAAATGAAAAAGTGATATTAATTATAGGCCTAAATGAAAACTAATAAAAGGCTGTCCACATCAGCAGTTTGTAAAAAGGTTGTAAAATAGTTTGTGTCTGTAGCACTACTCTAATGAAATTGCATTCCCTCGTAATAATCGTCCAGCGGAATTTCCAAGATTCTTAGGAGAACATTATATCAAACCAAAGAGTTCTCTATTTGATTTCTTTCTGTGGCAGGAGGAAGCCTATAATTTCCGTAAAGAGCGATTTGTTTCTATCATGAAAGAAACATCCCAATCCCATTTGGTGGTGGACACACTCATTGTAACCGTGACTTTTACGACTGGTATTACCATGCCTGGGGGTTTCATAGGTCAAGAAGGCCCACACTCAAGCTCTCCAGTTCTGATAAGAAACACTGCTTTCAAAGCATTTATAATTACAAATACCATAGCCATGGTGCAATCTTGCTCATTGCAACCGTGACTTTTACGGCTGGTATTACCATGCCTAGGGGTTTCATAGGTCAAGAAGGCCCACACTCAGGCTCTCTAGTTCTGATAAGAAACACGGCTTTCAAAGCATTTATAATTACAAATACCATAGCCACGGTGCAATCTTGCTCATTTTAACCGAGACTTTTACAGCTGGTATTACCATGCCTGGGGGTTTCATAGGTCAAGAAGGCCCACACTCAGGCTCTCCAGTTCTGATAAGAAACACTGCTTTCAAAGCATTTATAATTACAAATACCATAGCCATGGTGCAATCTTGTTCTGCTGCCTTTGTCCACCTATTCACGCCACTATTGTTTGACGAGCAGATTCTTGGAGACTTTTCTTTCCTACTGGCCTCACTGGCCTTCTGCTCTTCCATATGGGCACATACGCTGCGTTAATGCATTCCTGGGGTCTTGCCATTGCCAATTCTGTCATCGGATTGTTCTTCTTCATCCCCCTCCTTTTCGTAAGCATCGAATGTTCACGTTATTTACTCGAAATATTGAGAGCAGGCTCGTCTTGGATTTTTGACAAGTTGTGCGATTTTAAGGAAATATTGAGAGTGGGTCCGTCTTGGATGATGTGTGATTTTAAGGAAATATTGAGAGTGGAACCGTCTTGGATTTTTGACAGGTTGTGCGATTTCAAGAATTTCCTTAGGTACGTTTGGTATACTGAATGAAAATTACGATAGGAATTGTAATCTTTATTACTATGAATAAAATGTGTTGTAATGTAATAACTAAACTTATTCATTAGTTTGGTTGTGAGTTATAACATTAGAATGAAACTTAACATTTATTTTAGGAAATTTCTTACTCATACAATTATATTTCCTTAAAAATTGTTATTTTTAAATTTAAGAGAGATATGTGTTATTTTTTATGATTTTTTATTTTTATAATTGTTAGATTTATATGGAAAGTTTGTTTACTTGAAAATATATTAAGTTTTGAAATTATTACACTTATTAAGGAATAGCTAATACAAACTTTTAAAGAGGAATAGTTATTCCTCATTTTGAATAATAGTTATTCATAAGGAATGATTATTCCTTGTAATAAAAATATAACCAAACTAAAGAATAACTAAACCATAGGAATAACTATTACATTACAACGCCTATTACAGTCTACCAAACATGTGAGAGATTTTCTTTTCTATTCAAAACAGAAAAAAGAAAAAAAGAAAGGAGTTCTGAAATAAACAAAGAATTAAACAACAGGTTATAGCACGCCAATAAGTTGATTTGATTACAAGACTGATTTGAATTGGGGGCTATGTGGATGCCCCACAAAAGGGGGGGGGGGGGGGGGGGGAAGCTGATTTAGGGCTTTTTCCCTTCTTTTTTTTTTGGTTTATCGCACATTGGGTTCTTAGCGATATGACTCTTTGCGTGCTTGTGTTTCTAGGGTAATGTGCGCGTTTGTGAGTTCATTTTTGGCAAAAACACCATTTTGGTCCCTACATTTTGGAGTCACGGTCAATTTGGTCCCTATATTTTGAGAACAGTCAATTTGGTTCCTACTATTTTCAAGTCACAATCAATTTGGTCCCTACTGTTAGATGACTAACGGAATCTGCTTAGGTGGCAAACAGAATGAACACATGGCATAAATTAAATTAAAATATAAATAGTTATCCCACGTCAGCCTTCCACATCAACTTATACTACTATTAAAAATCTCACGTGACTCTCACATGACTCACTTAACACCATCCTCACTGGGCAACAACTCAAACCCAATTAAATTCTTAATTCCCAAATGAAATTTCGAACCCTAACCCACGATGAACATGAACTCCTTCTTCTTCATAGCCACATCTCTTCTCACCCAATCCCCAAGATCAAAGCTCCTCTCATCTCACCAATTCCACTCTCATCTCGCCGACTCCATTGTCAATTCCCAATCGAGCTCTTGACCCTCAAAGTGATGAAGAAATAGCGAACCCAAATGTCAATGACAAACCCAAACAGCAAGTGAGTTATGTGTACTTTCTTTGTGAATTTTAAGAATAAGTATTTCATAATATTATTCCACTTATAATGGGTTTGTGATATATTGTTAATTAGAATGATGTGTGGGTTATCATGTTTGTTCGTATACATTGTAGCTAACTAAGCTTTTATTTGGAGGCTTTCGTATAAGCAATCAAGTTCAATTTTGTGACATCCTAATTGAAGTGGACCAATAATTATGCTTCTTAAGTTGATGAGAAAGCAAAGAAAATAAACAGCTTAGCAAAGAAAATATAATCTACTATGAATTCTTTGTCCTTACAGCCAGGGTAGGGGTAGTGCTTTAATCATAATTATGTTATTTTAATAGGCCAACTAACACTGTAAACTCAATTGCAGGTTGTTGCTAATGAAAAATTTTTCAATGACTTAATGATGAGATATGTGAGCGTGGCAAGCAAGACACGGTGCTTATATAGCAGAGGCAAAGAGATTATCACACTTCAAGCTGAAGTTGCAAATTGTTAGAGAAAAAATGTTTTGGCAATGTCATTGGTAATATATGGGATCTGCATTTGTGTGATTATAGTTTTGGTGGGTTAAAGGGCTGGGTTTATTGTACTTAAACTAAGAGAGAAGAGTTTTTGATGTAGTGGAGTGTTTTTGTCAAAGTGTTTCCAAGTATCAATGCATCTGCTAGTTATGTATGATAATTTTGTTGGTTCTGTCAGATATTTTTAAGGTTTTGAGAATGTATTTGTTGTACTTTTCACTTTAATGAAATGGCAATCATACTCCCTAAATGGTGTATTTTTTTGCTGTTGTGTAATTTGCAGTTGAGCTAAAGGGGAGTGAAAATCAAGTAAAATCAAGTAATGTGCAGATTATGCAATAACTGAAATTATGCACTACAGAATGTCCAAATGCAATTGCATCATCTACACTAACTGCCCTGTGATGGCTCAACAAATTGACAATGATTCTGTTAATTCCACTGTATAACATAAATGAACCTGTTGGGTTTAACTATCATTAAAAAAAAAATTCAATCCCATAACTATCAACAATAAATAACTTGTTGTGTGTTTAACCACAAATCGAAATCACATTCATAAACATATAACAAAATAAATTCTGATTCCATTGACAATGAAAACAATTGTTTAGCTAATAAAAGCCACTGTCCAGCTTGTAAACAGTCAAGAACATTCCAATAGTCAAGACAATTATAGAACAAATGTGAAGAAGGCCATTACAAAAATCAAGGAGGCCATTAACATTAATTAAAATCAACTTAATGCAAGTTCCAGCTAGTAACAAAATATTAAGCTACCATCTAATATTAAGCTACCCTCCTCTACAAAATAACTCTAGCACATCCTGCTTACAATCTTGGACCATCCATAAAGGACTGGCACTCAGTAAACCTCAATGCATCCATATACCTTGATGCATTCGTAGTAGCTCTCAGAGTCTCATCAGCGATCGTTCTTTTTTTTGACTTTATTGAACCCCTACAATTGTTTCCACTTGGAGTGGAAGTGGTAGCACTGGAGTTGGGTGATGCACAAGGGAATTCTACTTCACTAGTGGTAGGTGGTGCACTTGTTTGATTTGGTTCAATAGTGGGAGGTCCACAACTTGGACCACCCTCACACCCCTACAAACAGCAAAAACAAGATAATCAAACCTACAACACAAAACAATAATAAAAATTGAGAAAAAAAATACTAGATATATTAAAAATGGAGGGAAAAAAAAAACAATACAAGATAGTCATAAAGCCTTAGATCATGTATTTACATTCTTGGTGTTAGTTCTTTTCCTTTTTGGTTTTTTAGTAGCTCCTGGAAGTGAAGAATTTCCTCCAACCTCCCCTTTGCAACTTCTTTTGTTATGGCCTAACCTCCCACATGCCTTACACTTCTTAGGGACTCCTACTCTTCTAAGCTTGGTATGGCGGGTTGGTTCATCAGGTTCCTTTCCTCTACTTTTTTTAGGCCTGCCAGGTGGTCTACGTTTAATGGGAGGTTACACAAAAGGAAGTCCAGTTGATTGCCACATGTTCTGCCCATTGATTGGCTCTATCATTGGCTCATAGCATGCCATATACGCATTGACTTTGTAGCAATCATTTACATATTTTTCAGCATCTTCTCTGTTGAAAAAAATACATGAAATGGCATGGCAGCAAGGTATACCAGTGATCTCCCATTTCCTGCAACTGCACTTATATTCAACCAAGTCCACAATGAAGCTATTAACCCCATTTTTGACCTCAAACTTGGTATGACCAGCCCAACAAGCTAGCCACTTGCCACTTCCAAGCTTCTCCTTGTACAACCTCTTCTTAACCTTAGTACACAACTCCGACTCAAATTTCAAGACTGTTTCCTTGTTTGGTTGAAATCGTCCCATTAAATACAATCTAATGTCCTCGAGCTGAATACACAAACAAATGGAGAAATGAATTATCACGCTATTAAATTACAATTAAAGTGAGAATTTACGAAAGAATGTAGATAAATTACCATGCTAATTATAGGCTTCCCTCTAAATTTCAAGATCCTACTATTGAAACTCTCACACATATTGTTCAGTATCGTATCACTCATTGCATCCCCACAAAACATATTTCTAGACCAGATTGTTGTTGAATGGTGTTGCAACCAATTGTATGCCCCTTCATCAATTTCCTTTAGTTCATTCATGGCCCTCTCATATTCTTGGAGATATGTTGCTTTTACAGTTTTCCAAAAAAACTCCCTAATAAGAACACCAGGGTGATTCTTCCTCAGGTTATTGTACAAATGTCTACAACAAATCCTATGTTCATATTGTGGCCAATTGTCAGCAAATGTTTGCACCAAGCCCTACCAAGACAAGGGTAAAATTAGTAACTCTAACAGAATAATGTAGCTTGCTTGAAAATTCGCAAACATTAACCATAAAAAATAAAGTTGTAATACATACCTTCTGCTAGTCTGATATGAATGTCCACCTCTTGGCTTCACCTATGTCTGCAAGCAACAAATTTAGAAACCAAGTCCATGAATCCTTGGTTTCGGCTTCCACAACTGCAATTGCTAGAGGGAAATATTCTTCATTGGGATCTCTAGCAACTGCAGCAATCAAGTGTCCACCTAACTTGGTCTTCAAATGGCACTACAAAAAACGGGGTCTATAGCCGCGTTTCAAAAACGCGGTTATAAACACCAAAAACGCAGCTATAGAATATAGCCGCGTTTTCTATAACCGTATTTACAACCCAGGCCTATGCTATGCAGCAATAGCCCCCGACGGATCTATAGCCGCGTTGGCTATAGTCTTCGGGCCTGTAGCTGCGTTTTTAGAAAATGCGGCTACAGACCCATTTTGAGCTGCGTTTATAACCTATAGCTGCGTTTTTAAAAACGCAGCTATAGGTTTTTTTAAAAACAAAAAAAAAATTATGGGTTTCTTTTTTCCACAAAAAAATTCAAAATTCAAACAAAAAAAATTTTAAAATTCAAACAAAAAAAAATTCAAAATTCAAAATTAAACACAAACCCAAAAAATTCAAAATCAAACACAAACCCAAAAAATTCAAAATCAAACACAACATACTCACAATACAAACACAACATGCTTCAAAATATAAGAACACAAACCCATGAATCTTCTCTCATTCAAAAAAATTAACCCAAATCTAACAGTAAATCCATTCAACGAACATAAGAACAATATCAGTTTCAGTAACACAAGCACAAACTCAACGAACACAAGCACAAGCTCAAGAACACAAACCCATTTAAACAAAAGCACAATATCAGCAACACAATAGCACAAATTCAAGACAAATCAGTGTGCGTGAGATGAAGAAAAAAAAATAAAATAAAAAAAATAAAGAAGAAGTAGCTTCAAAAAAAAAAAAAAAAAGAGCTGTGCTGAAGTGAAGAAGGAAGAAAGAAAAAGGGGGAAAAAAAGAAAAGAAAGAAGAACGTACGTGGTGACTTGCAGAAGAAAGGAGCAAAAAAAGAAGAAAAAATGGTCAGCTGCTCCAAAGAAACAAAGAAAAAAAGAAAAAAGAAAAAGAAGAGTTACGTTGGAGTGAAGAGGGAAGAAAGAAAAAGGAAAAAAAAAAAAAAAAAAAAAAGAAGTTCACTGAAGCAACGCTGGAGTGAGCGAAGAAGGAAAAAAGAAAAAAAGAAAAAAAAAAGAAAAAAAAAAAAAAAAAGAGAGAATAGAGAGAAAAGAGAGAAAAGATGAAAGTGAGGTAGGTGGGAAAGTGGGTTCCCCTTACAAAATTATTCTGTGGGTCTATAGCTGTGTTTTTTAAAAAATGCGACTATAGGTCCGACATAAAAATATTTGTCAAGCCCGGTTTTCTTTTGGTTGTTGCCTAAGCGACTATAGGTCCCCCTTAAAAAATACTCTGCGGGTCTATAGCTGCGTTTTTTTTTGAAAACGCGGCTATAGGTCCGTTTAAAGAAATTATTTCCAAGGACCTATAGCCGCGTTTTGTAAAAACGCGACTATAGATCTCCCTTAAAAAATATTCTATGGGTCTATAGCGGTGTTTTTTTTTTTTTTTTTTTTTGAAAACGCGGCTATAGGTCCGTTTAAAGAAATTATTTTACAGGACCTATAGCCGCGTTTTTTAAAAACGCAGCTATAAGTCCCTTTTAAAAAATATTCTGCGAGTCTATAGCTACATTTTTTTTAGAAACGCGGCTATAGGTCCGTTCTAACAAATTATTTGACAGGACTTATAGCCGCGTTTTTAAAAAACGCGGCTATAGGTCCCCCTTAAAAAATATTCTGCAGGTTTATAGCTGCGTTTTTTTTTTTTAAAGCAGCTATAGATCCGTTCTAAGAAAATATATGACAGGACCTATAGCCGCGTTTTCAAAAAAATGCAGCTAAAGACACTTAAAAACGCAGTTATAGACTTTACCTATAGTTGTGTTTTAAAAACGTGGCCAAAGGTGGACCTATCGCCACGTTTCTTACAAATGCGATAATAGGTCCACCTTTGGCCGCGTTTTTTGAAAACGCAGCTAAAAAAACGCAGCTATAGCTTGCGTTTTTTGTAGTGTGCAAGCATTCAAACCAATAATTGGCCTGCATGCAGCCAAGAATCCCCTCTTACAAGCTTCTAGACACATATACAACCTCTGGAATTAAGGCATCCCAGGTAGCAAATCCATCTCAGCTAAATCACCTTCAGTGAAGGTTTGTACCTTCATAAGTATTGTACTACTGGGACTAGACTTCCTTAACTCTGCACAATAGTCCCATAGCTGGTTATATTGTTCTGTGTAAGACCCATCAACAAATTCATGAGCTTGACCCCTAGCCCTACTTGCTTTGCTGGCACTTATCTGGACCACATATTTTTCATGCACAGCATCTTGAATTTTTGCAACCTTAAGCTCAAGATGGCGCCTCACTTTTTTCACCAGCTTCTTGGCAAGGAATTTAGGAGTACACCTGGGATTTTTATAACTCTTGCTACATGTATGTTCCAAGTTTAGTGTCTTGAGTTGGTAGCTCATCTCCCTTGAAATCTTTGCCAAGTAAGCTACAAACTTGCACCCTTCTTGGCAAACAGCTCTAACCCTTTTCTTATCATTTTTTTTAAACCTGATCCCCCATCCTCCATGAACTGCATACTCAGTGATAGCATCCTTGAATTGCATAGGTGAGATAAAAAGCATATCCTTTTCAAACCTAATATTTTCAGCTTTCAATACTGCTTAAAAACTGGATAATTGCTCATCCTAATAGAATTATCAACACAATCATTATCATCATCATCATCATCATCATCATCATCATCTGATGAAGATGATTCATCATGACTTAATAACTCCTCAGTCTCATAATCGGAGTTCATTACCTCAGCACCTATTTGCTCCACTTGTTCAACCACATCATCATCACTATCCCAACTATCACCACCATCAGAATTTTGATTGAGGTGCATTAATGCTGCATCTTCCTCTTCCAGTTCACTCTCACCACTATCGGTGACAATAACAGGTTCCTTACCTAGCTCTAAACTCCTAGAATGGATCTCTTCAACTTCTACCTCGATAGGCTCATCAATTGGATGCTCTACAAATAAATCAATCTCTCCATAACCTGAAACCAAGTCAGCCATGAACATTGCATCATTAATATTCACAATCATGTGGAATGATGCATTCTCAAGATTCACACCAGGCAACCTATACCACAACCTGCTAACAGAAGTATACACAAATTGCTTACATATAGACTCAATCTCACATTTCAAACACATCTCAAGATTACAATTTTCCACTATTCCCACTGCACCTCCCATGTACTTTCGAGGATTAAGAGTGAAATATCCACCATGATGCACATTCATGGTAAAATATTGGGCATCCATTCTGCATGCAAAAATACACACTTACAAGATTAAACAATAAAAAAAAATAAAAAAAAAAATAAAAAAAAAAACCAAACAGTATAGATTCTACACTGTTACCAAAAACCAATAATAAAAATTAAACAATAATTTCATTCTCCATTTAATTTTCAGTCTTAAGATTAAATAGCAGCCAACTCTAGAATGGTTACATTATTCTTTATGCAGTCGATTGCAAAGTCATTTGGAGACTGGTATGTTGATCGAGTACATGTAAAAGCCATTGACTGTGCCTACCCATGTGACAAAACCTGCCCCAATCTAGTTTTCAAGTGAGTGTAAATTTATTCAATATCACCTCATGTGGCTTCCTTATTTGTCATGCTACTATTGCCAATTAGCGGACAAAACACATAGTATAAATTCTATATTTTTTCACAAAAAAAAAAAAAAAAAAAGGAATTATGCAATGAATTTTTTATTTTTTTGGGATAAGGATGCAAGAAATTTTTTAATGACTGACACTTTCACATGCTAACAAGTTTACACATTGACTACCTGGACTCATGAAGATAAAATAGAAAAGCACCAACCAACAGTCAATGACAAAGCTAATAACAAACAAACAACTAGTTATAAAAATAGCAAAAGTGTAAAAGTAGAACCAAAGGCACGACAAAAAAGGTGTCAGTGTTGAGATATTGTGGTCCTTAAAAAGGTGTCAAACACACAACAGAGAGAGGGTAAACACCTTTCAAATTAGAGGTCCAAGAGGAAGGCTTTATTTGAATTCCTTGCTTCTCCAACTTTTCCCTTTAGAAATCCTAAACTCTGAAAGTACACAACATCTCCAACGTTTTCCCTTGAGAAATCCTAAACATTGAAAGTACACCACATTTCAGTCAAAAATTTCAAACAAATGTGGCAAAAATTTTAAAACTTCAACAAATTGAGACATCACCATTACCTAGTAGTTGTCTTCCTCAAATTTTGATTCGTCCCTTCACAAGTAACTGGCTCTTTAAAGAGCCTAGAAATCAAGGTATGGATATGGGTGAGTTACAGAGTCTGAGAGAAGAGAGTGGAATCGGTGAGAAGAGATTAAGCTTTGATCTTGGGGATTGGGTGAGAAGAGATGTGGCTATGAAGAAGGAGTTCATCTTGGGTTAGCTAGGGTTTGAAATTTCATTTTGGGAATTAAGAATTTAATTGGGTCTTTGTTGTTGCCTAGTGAATATGGTGTTAAGTGAGTCATGTGAGAGTCACATGAGATTTTTAATAGTAGTATAAGCTGATGTGGAAGGCTGACGTGGAATAACTATTTATATTTTAATTTAATTTATGCCATGTGTTCATTCCGTTTGCCCCCTAAACAAATTATGTTAGTTATCTAACGATAGGGACCAAATTGATTTTTACTTGAAAATAACAGGGACCAAATTGACTGCTCTCAAAATGTAGGGACCAAATTGACCATAACCCCAAAATGTAGAGACCAAAATGGTGTTTTCACTTTCATTTTTTTTATTTTCATTTTAGAAATCGTCACCAACCATTGGTTTTTTATTAGGTGTGATTGATTACCTTTTTATCTAATTCTTTTTAAGTTACCTAATTAACAAAACTAATTTTATGGATTTATTAATTAAGATAAATCCAAAGTCTCAAACAAAAGATTTTAGATTCGGAAGCTCAATTATGTATGGAAAAGGTATTAGACACCTTACAACGTTTATCCAAAAGATTATACTTTATTTAAATTTAATTCAAATATTATATTTTGGTAAAGAAATATGATACCTGCCATTTTAATTTTTGAAAAAGTTTTGCACAACCTACACACACTAGTAGTTTAGAAGGTCCGTCTTGGATGTTGAGAGTGGGTCCGTCTTGGATGTTGTAGTTCAGATCACTAGTAGTTTAGAAGGTCAGTAGAGTTGACTTGAAAGGACGAAGTGCCACGCTACTTGCATGTAGATGGAAAGAAGCCGAAAGGAAATGATGAGAAGCTATTTTGGGTATTGTTAACGGGTGCTGTACAGCACTTGTTAATAATTCATTTAAAGAAAATTTTTATGGGAAATAAAAAAAAAGTAATTAATATTTTGATAGCTTTTTTCATTTCTCATAAAAATGGTATCAAAACTTTCCTAAAATGAATTATTAACAAGTGTTGTACAGCACTTGTTAACATTTTCCATTTTAATTTTTGAAAAAGTTTTGCACTACCAACACACACTAGTAGTTTAGAAGGTCCGTCTTGGATGTTAAGAGGCTGTTTGGTGAAGCAGTTTGAAAATTGTTATTTATTATTTTTTGAAATACATATGGATGAAAAAGTGTGTTAAAATACGTAAAATGCTGTTTAAAAACACAAACCAAACACTCCCTGATAGTGGGTCCGTCTTGGATGTTGTAGTTCAGATCACTAGTAGTTTAGAAGGTCAGTAGAGTTGATTTGAAAGGACAAAGTGCCACGCTACTTGCATGTAGATGGAAAGAAGCCGAAAGGAAATGACGAGAAGCTATAGAAAGGAGCAAAAATTAAAAGGGACAACAAGACGGCTACACCTACCAGGTTAAAGGTAGTACACAGATAACAAAAAGGAATAAAGCTTGAAACTAAGGAACACATGGCCCAAAAAGTGACCGCAGGTGATGACTCCGTTGGGAGAAGAGCTCTTGACAGAGTTTTTTTTTAGTACCGTTAACGCATTTGTTAATAATTTATTTAAAAAAATTTTAAAAAAATAAAAAAAAAGAATTAATATTTTAACAGTTTTTTTTCATTTTTTATAAAGTGGTATTAAAACTTTCTTAAAATGAATTATTAACAAGTGTTATACAGCACTTATTAACATTTTCCTTTTTTGAATGGAGAATGGTTTGACACAATGGCTAGTGTACCAATGCACTTGATACTAGATACAGAATTGTAAAACACAGTTCCCCTTTATGATTAATGGGTATGAGTTACACTTATTTTTCATAGCCACATATCATCTTTTCTTATCACTCAAATTGCATGCTACTTCCTAAACTTCATCCATAGCCACATACTTTCTTACGTCCTCCCATTCATTAAACCAACAAAAAATTAAATCTTAAAAAAAAAAAAAAAGATTTTTAGGTGTAAGAGGTGTTAAAAAAAACGTGGACCTTCTAACTTATAAATTTGTGCAAATGTGTAAGGTGTACAATGGGTGGCTAGACTTGTATCTTAGGGACAATGTGCCAAATAACCTTTTTAGAACTGTAATACTATCGAGAGGACGTGAATCACCTAAATAAAATGACTTGATCCGCACCTCAATTTTTGTCACCCACCTCATTGCAACTTATTTTATACCATTATTGGTGGTATAAATGTATAATTTTTCATATTCTCTAACAATAAAATCCATGCACTCTTAAGAAGATTCATGCTCTTTACTAGTGTAGAGTGGTTATTTGGCAAGTCATCCCTAGGATACAACAAGCCTAGTCACTTGTTGTACACCTTACAAATTTGCACAAATTTATAATGTAGAAGCTCCACAATCTTTTTTTTTATTTTTTTTAACACCTTCGACGCTTAGAAATAAAAAGGATTTATTTTTTGTTGGTTTAATGAATAGAAAGATGTAGAAGAGTATGTGGCTATGGGAGTTTAGGAAGAAGCTTGCTATTTGAGTGATGAGAGGAGAATGGAGATGATACAAATGTGCTAGTTATAAGCTTAGGGAAGAGAGAAACCTAAAACTTTAAATAAATGAAACATAAGTTTAACTCACACCCATTATTAATATTGCAAAAGAAGATCAACGGTTAATTAAATAACTTGGGAGAAACTATCGTAGATGTTTTATAACATCAGGTAATAATCACCGATCTTGTAGGTATTTTATTTTTTTGATGAAATTGTAGGTATTTTATGACAACAGGTACAAAGTATAATTTTTATTAAAATAATACAACACATACTAGTATAATTATTTCTTTTTGATAATTGCTCTTTTTAATCAAGAGACTTGTTTCTAAAAAAAAAAAAAAAAAGTTAAGAGACTATTCTTTTATTTTTTTTTACAATAGTTAAGAGACTAATATTCAAATGTATTTATTGGAGGACAATAAATATTATTAGTTGAGTTGAATCGAATTGAATTGAGGTAATTAGAAGTCACTTATATATTTTTCATTTTTCATTTTATGTTACATGGATGTATGCAAGGATAGTCATTCTTGTACAGTTTTTATTGGTTAGGAAAGTTCGTGAAATAGCACCAAAAATAAATTTACAAAGAGATGGCATTAAGACGATTAATTTAAGTTTAGATGAATTTTGTATCAGGATGACGTGAGGATGTATATGCAAAAAAGAAAGATACAGCATACAGGTAAAGCAGCAGCAAAGTTAGTTTATTCAAAAAGGGAAGTTTACTTTACTAGTTGGTTTTGTGTATATATTTTTTTCAATTTGATAGTTACATTGGGAGATGGAGATTTGAAGTCTGAATTCTGTACAAAAATATTATAATATATTAATTGAGTTATAAATCTTTTGGCCAAGGTTAACTATAGCATACAGGCGAATAAGAAAGTCGCTTAAGACCCCCAAATTAAAAAAAAAAAAAAAATGCCCCCTCTAATATTATATTATATTTTTATTAAGACTTATTTACCCTTTTACCTAGATATAAAAATAAAAAAAAATCAAGGCCCATTTTATTAGCTAATAGAATGCATTGCATATTAAAAAAAAATCCCATTGTAATTTAAAACAGATAAAACTAGTTTGTACTTTTTTTAAAACACTTTTTTTTTTTTTTTTTTGAGAAGAAAGTAAGCGAAATTTTATTAAAAAGATTAAGGTAAATCAAATTAAAAGACAAACTCCAAATCACAAGATAGTTCTTCTACCCATACAATAGTATCTGCAGTAGAAACTGCTCTTCTAGCTAAACCATGATGCAACCTATTACCTTTCTGACAAACATGCTGAAATTGACACTGTTGTAAGGAACAACCAAGCCTCTTAGACTCCTCAATAATGTGCCCAAACAAAGTATTGCAATGACCAGAACACCTTAGAGCTTGAACCATTCGGAGACAGTTACCTTAAAAAATGACATCAAACAAACTAAGCTCCCTAGCCACATCATAGCTCGCCTTGCATCCAAAGCTTCAGCCAACGCAACCGAATGAATGGACTCGACCCTCTGACTTAAGGCTGCAATAATGCCACCTGAATGATCCTGAAACACCACACCTATCCTAACAGAGCTCGTTCCATTAAAAATGGCAACGTCAAAGTTAGCTTTATAACTAGCTTCAGGTGGAGGGGACCAGCGGACAGGAGGATGACATGCAGGCAACTACTGCTCCCTATGATTAACATCCTAGAACTCCTGAACAAGCGCCTTAGCTCTGTCCCTAATCTCATGCAGCTGCCAGGTTTGTTGATGCTCCCTCAGTTTGTTCCGCCTCTACCACAAGCACCATGCTACTGTAGCAAACATAGCACACCTAAAACCAGACCCTTCGCTAAACAAAACCTCCAAGAGCTCAAAGAATGACCTGCAATTCTTCTGAATCAAGAACAGAAACTCGGGGTCAGACAGCCAAACTGAACGGGCTTGATTACATAGCCATAGGCAATGCATGAGGGATTCCTAGTAATCACCGCAACCATCACAAATATCATTGATAAGAATATGCTGAGTTTTCAAATTCAATTTGGTAGGGAGCAAATCTTTCACAACACGCCACAAAAAATGTAAAATTCTATTTGGGACTCTAAGCTTCCAGATTTTCTTCCAAACCACCTGCGCATTACTTGGCGAGGAAGAACTCGGCAGAGAGAGGTTTTTAGCTTCATCTAGCATACAATAGGCACTTTTCACCCTATACTCACTGTCCGAAGTTAAAGGCCATATCAGAATGTCTTCAACCCAGCCCTCACTTACATAAATCCTTCCAATCATCCCGGCTTCCCAATGGAGAAAACAGCTAGCCAATTTTCGAGGATCCCAAATTGTAGAGTTTGGGAAGAACAGATCACAGACCCGAGAAATAGATGGACCAATTTTTGAAGATAAAACCTACTATTCGTGGGATCAGGCAGCCAACGATGATGCCAAACATCAATTTTTTCACCATTCCCAACCCTCCAAATTGCGCCATTATAGGTAACTTCATGAGCCTGCAAGATACTCTGCCACGCATAAGAGCACTTCGGATGAATAGGAGCCTCCAAAATGCAACCATTAGGAAAATACTTGGCACTAAACACTTTATAAAGTAAAGTGTCTTTGTGATGAATAAGACGCCACAACTGTTTAGCCAACATAACATTATTGAACTTTTGGTATTCCCTAAAGCCCATACCCCCAATAGATTTAGAAGGACAGAGAGAACTCCATTTAACCCAATGAATTTTTTTTTTTGAATCACCATTGCCCCACCAAAACTTTCGGATCATTGCCTCAATATCTTTACAGAGACCAACTAGGAGCTTAAAAACACTCATAGAATAAACAAGGATAGATTGAACCATTGCCTTAATCATAACTTCTTTGCCTGCTTGAGATAAGAGCTTTTCCTTCCAACCCTGCATCCTGGCCCAAATCCTTTCTTTAATCTGAGTAAAACATACCATCTTATTTCTGCCAACAAAGGAAGGAAGCCCCAAATATTTCTCATAATGCCGAATGGCTGGAACATTAAGTGCCACTTTGACAGCTTCTTGAAAATCCTCATCCGTATTCCTGCTAAAAAATAGAGTTGTTTTTTCCTTATTTATCATTTGACCCGAAGCAGCTTCATAATAAGCAAGCAACTCCTTGATTTTATTACACTCATCCAAAGTAGATCTGCACAGGATTAAACAATCATCTGCAAAAAATAAATGAGTTAGTTTGGGTCCATTCCGACATAAAGAAAACCACTGGATTTCACCTCCTGCAGCAGCATTGCATAGCAAAGCATTTAACCCTTTTGCACAAAACAGAAACAAATAAGGGAAGAGAGGATCCCTTTGTCTTAGGCCTCTTGAAGGTGTGATCATGCCCTTCAGTTCTCCACCAACAAGGTTAGAATATGACACTATGGTAATACACTCCATAATCAAATCCACCCACGAATCCTGAAAGCCTAATTTGAGGAGAATTCTTTTAAAAAAACTTCATTCCACCCTATTATAGGCTTTGCTCATATCCAACTTCATAGCCTTGAACCCTTTCTTTCTTGTGCAACTAGTCTTCATATGATGCAGAGACTTAAAAGCAATTAAGATATTATCAGTTATCAATCTATCTGCAATAAAAGCACTTTGGGTCTCTAGGATAATAGAATTAAGCATAAACTTGAGGCAGTTAATGATCACCTTACTAATAATTTTATAAATCACATTACATAGGCTTATATGTTTAAAATCAGATACCCTTTCTGGATTATTAACTTTAGGAATTAAAGTAATGAAGGTGTGATTAATAAATTTCAAAATGGAACCCGAATTTAAATTATAGAGAGCAGCTTGAGTAATATCCATACCTACATTAGTCCAATAAGTCTGAAAAAATAAGGAAGGCATAACATCTGGACCTAAATTTTTGAGAGGGGCCATCTCCCAAATTGTTGTACCTACCTCCTCACTAGTATAGGGTTTACCAAGTTTAGCTCTCATCTCTGTAGTGACCGTTTTCTGAACCCCATCCAAGATACGATAATGATCATAATGGTTTGAAGAAGTAAAAAGCCGGGAATATAAGTCAGTCAACATGGCCGAAAATACCTCTTCATCCACCTGCCACACCCCATCCCCATCACGTAGTCCCTTAATGAAATTCTTCCTTTTCCTTTGAGTTGTTGTTCCATGAAAAAATCTTGTATTCTAATCCCCACTCTTCAACCACTGAATACGAGACCATTGCTACCACTTCTTTTCTTCTTTATCTAAAAGGTCATTCAATTCCTTCTTCAACTGAACCACTTCCTCATGATCACCAGTACTAATCGAAGCCACCTCTGCCTTCCATAAACAATCCTTCACATACTTAATATTCTTTTTCACATTACCAAAGTTATCTCAGCTCCAAACCTTCAGATTTTTCTTACACTTATTCAACTTCTTTGTAGCAACAAACATTGGCGTACCATCCAAAGAACAATCCCACGCTCTAGTGATAGTCTTCCTACACCCAGAGTCTGATACCCATATAGCCTCAAAGCAAAAAGGTATTCAACGCCATTTTTGGTGCTCCCCTTTCCCATTCAAAGACAACAAAATTAGTCGATGATTTGAGGTGAAGCAATTCAAATGTTTTACCCTACTAGTAGGGAACTTAGTTAACCACTCATAGTTTGCAATCCCCCTATCCAGTTTCTCCCAAATCAACTCCCCTCGTTGCCAACCATACCAAGTATAATCTGGCCCTGAGTACACTAAATCCATAAAATCACAATGATCTAGAACCTCACAAAAATCTTGCATTAAATTAGAAGCCCTAGGAACCCCTCCTTGCTTATCTTACACCTCAAGCAACTCATTAAAATCACCAAAACAACACCATGAGAGTTTCAGTTTTGAGCTCAACATTCTTAACATACTCCATCCCTCACTTTGGCGACTTGTATCAGGCTCGCCATAGAAACCAATCAATCTCCATGCATTTTTCGAACCACCATGAACAATAGCATCAATATGGTAATTCAAAAAACTATCCACCCACACATTAAGACATGCTTTCTAAAGAAGGGCCAAATCCCCCTCCCTTTCCCTCAGATGGCACTGTGAAACAACCATCAAACATAATCCTATCACAAACCCACTTCATATGCTCCTTGTTTGACCATGTTTCAGACAAAAACACAATCATAGGATCTTATGCTTGTACTATATCGACAGGCTCCTGAACTGCACAGCGGTTCCCAAGCTCCCTGCAGTTCCAAGCTAAGAGTTTCATGGTTGTCGGTGGGGCTGATCATCAGCCTCCACTGTTAAATCATTAAAAGCAATTACCAGCTTCTTCCTACTACCACTTTCTTCCTCCATCTCCTCGGCAAAATCCTGCCTTGTATGTTTGGTTAGGATTGGTTCCCTTAACGTTTTGGATACACTTGATGTTCTAGGCAATCTAGTGAACTTTGTTATTGATGGAGATTGTTTGCATGGCTCTGTCTGAGTAAATAGATTTTTCAGAAAAATGGCTGAACCAACTACCCTAAACCCCATCCCACCGTGCTAAACTATGGACTCACCCTCTCGGCCCTTCCCCAGATTATCAAAACAAGTTAGCTCATTATCAATATCATCCAATTGTGCCTGAAAGTCCTGAGAGGAGGAAATAGTTGGCTGCATAAGCTCCACATCATTTGAAGAACAAGAAACCTCAGAACCCGTACCAACCCCTACTTGCTTATGTTGAAAAGTTACCTGAACTACCTGTGGTTCTTCAACAGTTAGGGCTCGCTGCTCTTCTCTCCCTTCACTCACTAGTTCAGTACTCAACCCAGTCTATCCCACACCATCGTCCCCCCCCCCCCCCCCACACTTGAGTTCATCTCAATTTCCTTGCTAGCCTCAAAACACTTTTTTTTTTTTTTCTTAATAATAGATTAAGAGTTTATGCTATAAATTCTCACTCTAGACACTATTACGTGGGATGATGTGATATCGCATCAACCCATTTGAGACTTTATTTAAAAAATTTTATATTTTAGTTAGTTGATATTTTCCATTTTCATTGTTTCCGTTTTAAAAAAATAATATTTCAAGTAATTTATTTAATTTGTATTATTTGAGTATATTTTCATTATTTATCCTTTAAGGATAATCTATTTTTTGTATTAGTGGTAATTTATTCAGTTACATGTGCAAGTTTAGATTATAAAGTGACCACATCATTAGTAACATGCAATCTTACTTTTAATAAATTAGGTTGATTGTTCTATATTTTAAATTTTATTTTTGTTAAATTATAATTTTCTATTATAAATAGTGTTTAATTTCTTGTTGGCTGAATTTATGGGTCTTGGCCCATGTTAACTTTTTGTCCCAAAAATGCCACTAGCACTTAACAAAGGCCATGGGCCCAATTTTTTGCTTGCCACTATTAAGTTATTTTGGTTATATTACGGGACAACTAGCTAGATTTAGATAATAGACACCATATTCCAAAAAGTATTTTACCCACAACAAAAGAATGTGTACAAATTCATGTACGTAGAGAAAGTAGGTCTCACGACTGATATAAATTCTACTCTAACTTAATTAAATTGTATAAATGTGTGAAGTTCCTCCTAGGAGACTTCAACTCTGACCCTTGCCCCCCACACTTACAAGTACTTATACTTGTGGAGTGACTATTACACCAAGGGTGTGCGGTGGTAGATCTCATGACTTTCAAACTAGCACGAACTACTATTATGATTTATGACAGATCAAAACGGAAATCTTACATTTTTATCCTGTGCAATACAAATTTATTATATTTTAAGCTAAACAATCATTGTTGTGATAGTTGTTCAATGAGCATGTATTTATTGCCAAAATAGGAAATTGTTTAGCTCTAACTGCCAATAGAAAGATGACATGTGTTTTTTTATGTGCAATGCACTTGACTTATTTGCTTAGTTGGGTTAAGTGAGTCATGAGCAAGATGGAGCCATTCTTTGGCTTCAGGGGGCAATAGCGCCCCCCCCCCCCCCCCCCCCACCCCCTGAAATTTGGAAAAATTTATTTGTATATACTATATGTATTAATTTACTAATTTGGTTCAATAAAATTGTACACTTAGCCCTCCTTAACAATATTAAGCCCATAAAAATTAAGCCCAACAACAAATTCACCAATGCCAAAGTTAAAATATTAATCACAGTCAACTAATTTTACCAAAATCAAAAAGCCTAGTCCTTAAAATTTTTTGAAACAACACTAATCTATGGATTAAATCTTTCCTTCATTCCATAAAATTTCAAAAAAAAAAAAAAAAAAAAAAACCCTAATGGAGAGAGAGTAAGAGATGCTGAACTAAGGGGAGAGCCAGAGGGGTAGTGTCACCGCTGCATGGAGATTGAGAAGCAACAGCTCTGAGCAACATAGCAGGAAAACAAATTAAGCAAACCTCTAGCACAATACATAAGTAACAGAGCTGCGCCCCAACCCCCAAATCAGGTATTTTTGTGTGTCTCTCTCATTTAAGTAACGAGTAGGTAGGGTGATCTATTTGTCTCACTTTTTCACTTTCTCAATTCCCTTTTATTCTTTGAAACAAAGAAGAGAGAGGTGAAGAGAGATTTATGCCTCTTCTTTTCTCTCTTTTATTTCTTGTTTAAATAATGACCCATGTGATTGTACACCGAGTCATTAGTGTCTAATGGAACATTGAAAGATAAAGCTCTACCATAATTAACTAAATAAATAATCAACTGGATAAATGATCAAATGAGTCCAAAATTATAAATTAGATAAAAATCTCACCTGCGTTAAAACAAAAAATGATTGTTTTGTTTACAATAATTGTGAGTTGAGGCCAAGCTCACTACTTTAAGTTTGAATGTGAGGTTATGTCAGTGGGTATTTTTATTATTATTATATGTCTATACAAATGGAATTTGTTTTTTAGTGGCAAATGATACAAAATAGATAAATAGTACATTCTGTATAGTTAGTACTTGTGTCTTTGTTAATACCAAATGAATGCTTATTTCAAATAAAAGAATGGGTAATTGTCTCATATTGCTTAAGAAAGTGTGTTGTTTGTAGTATAACTTGCATCAACCTTATCATGACTTTTAAGTGAAATTTATGGTGTTTTTTTGTGTTAAAACCCTTGTTCTTCTCTCTTATTAGGAACGGAACCAGAACTTTGAGTTAGGGGAGGCGGTTTTACTGTTAGTTGTGTACAGTGATTTCAACCTCTGATTATGCTACTTAGCTGCTGAGATTTTTATTTTATTTTTTTTTTTTTGTAGGTAAGAGCAAAATTATTTTTGTTTAGAATTTTTTAAAGGACAAGGTTATTTATCTTGGATAAAATTAATTAATTGAGCTTAATTTTGTTTTTAGTTTTATTGGTATTTTTTTTTTTTTTGAGCTTTTTTTTTGGGGGGGGGGGGCTTGTAGATTTTGTTTTAGATTTTAGATCTATAAATTTTTTTTATGGTCACTAAAATGAGGAAAATGCTAAAGCTGCAAGTTTTTTTTTACTTTTTATTTTTTTTTTATAACTTACTTATGTAATAAGTGGTTATTAGTAAGTAAAAAAATGATGTAAATGGTATGCTCATATGCGAACCAATAAGAATTTGCTACTAAAATGGTTTATAAAAATGTTATAAAAAAATTTGTGAGTATAACATTACTCTTAAAAGAATCAATGATGTTGTTAAAGAGAAATAAAATATAATTTTATAGAATAAAATTGCTAAAACTAATACAGATATATATATGTAGGGACACAATTTTGTGGTTACCACCCAAAGGTGATAGATTTACCCGCAAAGGCCCTAAACAATGAATTTGTAGAGAGTAGGTTGAGGAGGACTGGGCTAAGAGTGATTGAGATTATCAACTGGTTGGGACCAGAGTCTCTACCATGCTCAAGCTTCAACGATGGATCTTTAAGTATTGTTCTTGTTCTACGTCCGAGGATGACTGTCTTTCGTCTCAATTCTTTCTCTCTCTTTTTTTTTTCCCTTTCTTTTTTTTTTCTCCATTTTTCCTCTCTTTTATACTTCTTTTTCCTCCTTTCTTGACCATCCACGTGTGGATTTGCTCCTTTGTCCTTGGACACCTGTCCCCCTAATTTTCTCCAGAACCTGCTTCATGATGGGACTATTTACCACTGTTCAGATGTCCCCTCCACATCAATGCGGCCAGGGGATTAGCTGTGGTGCATTTAATGCGGTGTTGGCAACCCTCCCTGATATTTTGGGAGCTTTCTTCTGGTGTACGTCTCCACAGAATCGTTCTTGCCCAGTGAGAGTCCACAGGAGTGCCCTCTGGTTGGCAGAGCTTCGAATATCACCTCGGCAATGAGATTCCGAGGAGAACTATCCTCGGCCGTTCCCCAGTCCTCGGCTTGGGCCTGTAGTTACGCTATACGGGTAAGTAGGAATCTCTGAGCCCATCGTCTCTGTCGGCCCAATACTTGTTTCAGCCCACGTCCCCACAATAGCCCCTCGAGATACTTCTTTCTGGGTCCTCGGACAGAAAGGAGGATTTCGATGTCCCTGTTGTTGTCAGAATTTACTTCGGACTTGTCCCGTCCGCCAGAGGGTCTTTTTGACTTCCCAGAGCGCGTTTCTGATGACGTAACCCTCGAGACGCGCGTTCGTTTAATTCTGACGGCTCCTTGCCTTCTCACGTTCTACGGTGAGATGGATATCGTACGGCTATGCATTTTTTATGGGTATGAGCGGGGCTTTTCCCGCTTCCTTGCGATCCTTCGATATAAATTCCTTCCTTTCACAATCATTTACTTCACTTTAACCTGCATCGAATTAGAGCGCGCTTCCATTGAACCTGTCAACTGTCCCTTCACTTGCTCTCTTACAAACTTTAGGGGCCAGTCCGAGGAGACCCATTTCATTCGTGTAAGTCATTTGAGTCTTTAAATTTCTCTTTTGTTATACAGTCTTCTATTCTTCGCACTTCTTTCCTCCTCGGCCCTGTTCCTTTCCCTTAGGTCTTTGAGACTCTTGTAAGGTTTCCTTAGAAATGGGTAGATTTAAGCATCTGGTAGAATCTAGGGAGGCAATAGAGAACTTTAAGGCGCAGTATAGGATTCCAGCGGGAGTTGAGGTTAGATATTGTGAAGAGGGTGAATGGCATGAAAATAGGCATGAGGGGGAAGTGGTAATCCCAATGATTGCTTTTGTAGAGGGGGGAATGAGGATTCCCATGAGGCCGGTCACTAGGGACTACCTCACCGCCCATAGATTAGCGCCTACCCAATGCGCTCCTAACATGTTCAGGATCCTTGGTTGTGTGGATGCCCTGAACGAGAAATTAGGGTTAAGATTGACCCATCACGACGTGAACTGGGTTTACAATCTCCACCATCTTAGAGGTCAAGGTTATTACTTTAAGTCTAGGTACAACGAGGTCCGACTCATCCAGTGCCTTCCCGATTCCAATAAAGGGTTGAACAAGGATTTCCTGATCATATCAGGTGACTGGCATGACGGCCTCCATTGCCCAACGAGAGAGGGGAAACCAGGTGGGGTTACCGAGTCTAGGATTATGAATCTTACCTGTTTGTGAAAAGGATTTTGTCATAGTTAGTTATTTGCGTTGCTTGTTTATTTGTCGTTACTGCTGTTATTTCGTATTATGTTTCATTTGGTTACTAATGAGTTTCCTGTATTAAATGAACAGATAAAAATTCGAACATTCCCAACCTCGGCTTAGTCAACCAGAAAGACCTAGATAAAATATTAAGGTCCGAGGTATTTGTGCACACGGACGGCCAACTGAGAGCGGCTCACCTCATCCTACAATACACCCCTATCTCAACCGCGTTCCAGGCGCCGAAGTGTGTTATCAAAGCTCGAGACCCACGACTTCGGCAAATCAGCGTAGCAGCGCCTGGATTTTTACTTCCCGGCCCTATTCCCGGCGAAACCCTCACAACCACAGCCATCCTCGACGGCATTCCGAAGAAGTCGGAGGCGTCCCAAGCATCTCACTCCTCAACCAGCGAGGGTAGTTCAAGCTCTGAGGACGGGTTTGAAGCTTTTGGCCGAGATTCATCTATTGAGGACTTGACTCTCGACCCATTTCCCCAACCATCTGAAGCGCAAGACGATATGGGCATCCAGAGGAAAGCAAGGTCCAGTTTGCTAGAGTTGATTGAGGGCCAGCCCGGGCGGGCTGATCCACCAAAGACAGCGCAAGTGAAGCCTCCCTCCCTGCCACCTGTGGTTCCCCCTCCGATTCAGGCCCTCGGGTTACATCCCGCCGAGCTGAAGAGAAAAAGGGAATCAAAGGGTAAAGAGCCCATGGAGGTTGGGAGGGTTATGCCTGCCCACGAGGACGAGTCCCAGAAGATGAGCAAACACCCCCGAACGGGGCACAAGGAGATGGAAAGGAGGAGCAGTCCGTCGACGGCTCCCGAGGCGTGGCTGCCGGCGCCCATGCTGGATGGCGCCCCTCTCCCAGCCACTGCCTCCATCCGGGATTATCAAGGGGGCAAGGGTGGCTACGTGGCCGACGCGGTGGAGCAAGCTTTGCTGCTGCCCGGGGACATGGCCGAGCTCCGCAACCTCAGGAGGCATGAGGTCTTCCTCGCGCTGAAGAGATATCTGGGCATGGTACGTTTGAAGTGCCCCCCTCTCTTTTTTTTTTTTTTTATTTTGCTTTTGAGTGTACTCTCTAAGTCCTTACGTATATATACTATTATTGTTATTATTTTTTCCAGGCTGTCCAAGCTTCCTTTCGAACGGAGGAGATGGTTAACTACTGCCATCGACAAATGAAGGAAGAGGAGGCGAAACGGCATGACGCCGATGACCGCCTGAAGGCGGCGGAAGAGAGCCTGCAGGACACGAAAAAGAAACTGACGGAGGAGGAGCGGGGCAAAAAAAGCGCAACGGCCGCACTTGAAAACGCGGAGAGGCAGGCGGAGAGTCAGAGGCTGCTACTACGGCGCGCCGAGGACGATCTGGCTGCCTCGAAGGCGCAAGTGCTGGCATTGCAAAAGAAGCTTGCCGAGGCAGAGGCCGCCAGAGAAGAGGCCGAGAAGGCTCGGGATCAGGCCGAGCAAGAAGGGTACGATGTCGGTGTTGCCGAGACCGAGGAAGCCCTTAGGGCCGAGGTTTCAGGGGTGTGCCGCACTTACTGCCGGCAGGTGTGGCTGGAGGCCCTCAACCAGGCCGGGGTTGAGGCTTCCTCCGCACTGCGGAAGGCGGAAAGTGTGTACTACCCCGCCGCAATTCGGCCATCGCTACCTTCCCTGCTTCGAACTGATCCCGTGCCGGTAAAGGCAGAGGCCGGCGAGGTTAAGACAACTACGGCCTCTGCTCCATCCGAGGAGGGATCCGAGCCGGAAAGAGTAATAGAGTCGAGACCAAGCATGAAGGCCTCGGATCCTCCGATCGTGATTCCAGACGACAACGTCGAGAAGGATGCAGGCAAGGGGTTGGAACTAGTCTTAGTTAGCCACCCTTTGCCCGCCCCAAATGAACAAGTCGGCAAGGAACAGGAAACCTCGGATGCTGCAGAGGCTCAGGTTGACCCTCCTCCTCCGAAGGAAAAAATAGTCATTAAGAAGAAACAGGGTTTAGTTTAGATTAGATTAGCCTTTTGATTTAGTCCTTTGTAATTGTTGTAGTGTTATCGTTTTAGAATTAGCTCTTTTTGTATTGAATGAACGTTGTTAAAAGGCACATTTTGAATGAAAGATTTGTAAAAGTTTATTTTCATTCTTATAATCATGCACGAGTAGCCATGATGTTTATTTTTGTTTACGTTGTTATTTTACCTTTAACTCCCGTGGGAAAAAAAAAAAAACTGTTTGCTTGAAGTAAGACAAATCCTGTATTAGGAACCGCATAATATTAGCCTCGCCAAGGTGAACGGTCCGAGGAACCGTGCGCTAATTGAACTTTACCTAGTACTTAGGAAACATGACGGATAGTATTTAATTCCTTTCAAGGTACGAGGTCCAAGAAACCAGAGATAGCCTGAATATGTAAAACACTTAAGAAAAAATGAATCGTATTAATCTTTCCAAGGCAGATGGTCCGAGGAGCCAGGCGTAGCTTGGATCAGCTTAATACTTAAGAAAAAATGAATTGTATTAATTTTTCCAAGGCAGATGGTCCGAGGAGCCAGGCGTAGCTTGGATCAGCTTAATACTTAAGAAAAAATGAATTGTATTAATTTTTCCAAGGCAGATGGTCCGAGGAGCCAGGCGTAGCTTGGATCAGCTTAATACTTAAGAAAAAATGAATTGTATTAATTTTTCCAAGGCAGATGGTTCGAGGAGCCAGGCGTAGCTTGGATCAGCTTAATACTTAAGAAAAAATGAATTGTATTAATTTTTCCAAGGCAGATGGTCCGAGGAGCCAGGCGTAGCTTGGATCAGCTTAATACTTAAGAAAAAATGAATTGTATTAATTTTTCCAAGGCAGATGGTCCGAGGAGCCAGGCGTAGCTTGGATCAGCTTAATACTTAAGAAAAAAAATGAATTGTATTAATTTTTCCAAGACAGATGGTCCGAGGATCCAGGCGTAGCTTGGATCAGCTTAATACTTAAGAAAAAATGAATTGTATTAATTTTTCCAAGGCAGATGGTCCGAGGAGCCAGGCGTAGCTTGGATCAGCTTAATACTTAAGAAAAAATGAATTGTATTAATTTTTCCAAGGCAGATGGTCCGAGGAGCCAGGCGTAGCTTGGATCAGCTTAATACTTAGACACAAGATAAGTATGACTTAAACTCATACATGGAAGAATTGAGTAAGAAGAAGATAATAAGCACTTTTATTAATAATAGTACCTTTTCAGGTTGTTTACATTCCATGGGTGCAACACTGTTCTGTTTTCTAAGTCTTGCAGATAGTACGCCCCTATCCCGGCTACGGACGTGATCTGGTACGGCCCTTCCCAGTTTGGTCCCAGTTTTCCCCAAGAGGGGTTTTTTGCAGAGCCGACGACTTTTCTCAGCACCAGATCTCCAGGCGCTAGAGGCCTTGACTTTACGTTTGCATCATACCCACGCTTGAGCTTATGCTGATAAGAGGCCAACCGAACCATGACACTTTCTCTTCTCTCCTCAATCAGATCTAGGTTTCTCTCAAGTAGATTATCGTTGCTATCCGGCGTGAAGGAGCTAGACCTCAGTGTAGGAAAGCCCGTCTCCAATGGAATAACCGCCTCGGCTCCATAAGTTAACGAAAAAGGAGTTTCGCCTGTAGACCTCCGAGGGGTGGTCCTATAGGTCCACAATACATGGGGTAGTTCCTCGACCCATTTGGCCTTAGAGTCGTCCAACCTCTTCTTAAGTCCACTTACAATGACTTTATTTGTGGCTTCGGCTTGTCCGTTCCCTTGAGGGTAGGCTGGGGTGGAGTACCGGTTTGTGATTCCTAGTTGGCAACAGTACCTTCGAAAAGATTTGCTGTCAAACTGAAGTCCATTGTCGAAGACAAGTGTATGCGGGACTCCAAACCGAGTGACAATATTCTTCCAAATGAACCTCTTCATGTCGGCATCTCGAATATTGGCCAGTGGCTCCGCTTCGACCCACTTAGTGAAGTAATCTGTGCCGACCACCAGGTATTTTTTATTCCCTGCTGCCTTCGGAAAAGGTCCGACAATATCCAAGCCCCACTGGGCAAAGGGCCATGGACTGGATAGGGGATTAAGCTCTCCTCCCGGCTGATGAATGCTTGGTGCGAACCTCTGACACTGGTCGCACTTCCTCACATACGCCTGAGCCTCCCTATGCATGTTGGGCCACCAATACCCTTGGGTGAGGGCTCGATGAGATAAGGATCTGCCCCCGGTATGGCTCCCACATATTCCCTCGTGAAGCTCCTCTAGGAGAACCTCGACAGCCTCGGGGTGTACACACAATAAATACGGTCCAGAAAAAGACCTTTTATAGAGTTTCAGATCCTCTGACAGCCAGAACCGAGGTGCCTTTCTGCGTATTTTGTCGGCTTCCAACTTCGCTTCAGGTAAGAGGTCATCCTTAAGAAAAAGCACAAGGGGATCCATCCAACTAGGAGACGCCCCTGCCGGGTGAACGGTTGATACCTCTTTCCTCAACCGCCGGGGTTGCAAGAGATCTTCGACAAGAATCACCCTCGGCAAACACTGCGCCGAGGACGTGGCCAACGTGGCGAGGGAATCAGCGTGAGAGTTTTTGCTCCTGGGGATCTGCATCAAGTTGAGAGACTTGAAACCAGATTGTAGATGCTTAACCTGGTCAAGGTACTCTTGCATTCGGGGGTCCCTTGCTTCTAGCTCTCCCCGGACTTGGCCTACCACTAATCTAGAGTCCGAGAATATGTCTACTTCCCTTCCACCCATCCGTTGGACCATGGCCATCCCGACTAATAGTGCCTCGTACTCTGTCTCATTGTTCGTGGCGGAGAACCCAAGTCTTAGCGACTTTTCGATCGTGATATTCTCGGGCGAGATCAGGACTAACCCCACTCCGGACCCCCTGTGGTTCGACGCGCCATCGACATACAGCCTCCACCGTGATACCCGTTCTACGGAGTTCACTCCAACTGAATTTTCATCTATGTGATGATTGTTTGCATCCTCTTCCAACGGGGTCTCAGCGAACTCAGCCAGAAGGTCGGCGATGACCTGTCCCTTTACAGAGGTGCGGGGCATGTACTTGATGTCGTATGCCCCCAACTTAGCCCCCCATTTCGCAATTCTTCCCGTGTAATCAGCGCTTCGAAGTAAGGCCTTGAGCGGTAGTTGAGTTAAGATAACAACTGTATGCGCTTGAAAGTAATGTGGCAGTTTGCGAGTGGCATGCACCACGGCAAGGACGGCCTTCTCCAACGGCAAATATCTGACTTCAGCCTCGTGGAGAGACTTGCTAATATAATACACGGGTCTTTGTACCCCATCATCATCCCTTAGTAATACCAGACTGACCGCATAGGCGGCAACCGCGATATAAGCAAATAAGACCTCGTCCACTTCAGGTCTAGACATTATCGGTGGCCGAGAAAGATAGTCTTTCAACTGCTGGAAGGCCGAAGCGCACTCCTCGGTCCATTCAAAGTCCTTCCACTTATTCAGCAGAAGATAGAAGGGTCTGCACCTGTCTGCGGATCGGGCTATGAAACAATTAAGGGCAGCAATCATCCCCGTCAGCCTCTGCACCTCTTTGGGATTCCGAGGTGGTTGTAGTCTATTGATGGCCTGGATCTGGCTTGGGTTCACTTCAATTCCTCGGTGAGTGACCATGTAACCGAGGAACTTCCCTGAGCCTACCCCGAAAGAACATTTAGAGGCGTTGAGACGTAATCTGTGCCCTCTCAGGATTTCAAAAATGCTTTTAAGATCGGCAATGTGGTCGGACTCCTGCCTGCTTTTAACCACCATATCATCGATGTAGATCTCTATATTCTTACCTAGTTGAGGCTCAAACATTCTGGTCATCATCCTCTGATACGTGGACCCCGCATTTTTTAGTCCAAATGGCATCACTTTGTAGTGGTAATTGCCGATTGGAGTGACAAAGGCCGTCTTCTCCTGGTCTTCCAGGGCTAAAGGGATCTGGTGATAGCCCTGGAAAGCATCCAAGAAACTCATCCGAGGATACCCTACTGTCGCGTCTACCAGTTGATCAATCCGGGGCATGGGGAAAGGATCTTTTGGACAGGCTTTATTCAAATCCGAATAATCCACGCACACACGCCATTTGCCGTTCTTTTTCTTCACCACCACGGTGTTAGCCAGCCACTCGGAATAGAACACCTCTTTGATAGCCCCAGCTTGCTTGAGTTTATCCACCTCCTCTCTAACAGCATCAGAATGTTCCCTTGAGGAGCGCCGAGGAGGCTGTTTTCTAGGAAGAACAGACGGACTTACGTTCAAATGGTGGCAGATGAAATTTGAATCCACCCCCGGAGCCTCATGGGCACTCCAAGCGAACACGTCGATATTGCACCTCAGGAAGTGTAATAGCTCTTCCCTTTCCTGGACTGGCAGATGGGCACCAATCTGAAAAAACCTCTCCGAATCCCCTTCGATAAGAACTTTCACCAGGTCCTCACACCTCGCCTCCTCGGCCTCAGCCTCGGCCGTTGAGGCCCTTGACTTTGATTGCTATGGGTCCTCGTTAGTGAGGGCCGAAGATCCTGATTGTGGTTGATGCATGACGGCCGCCACCAGACACTGCCTGGCCATGACTTGATTTCCAAGTAATTCCTCAACTTGATCCCCGGATGGGAATTTGACCTTGAGGTGAAGGGTGGAAGAGACTGCCCCAAGGGCATGTAGCCAAGGTCGCGCCAAGATAGCTGTATACGGGGAGAAGACGTCCACCACGATGAAATCCACCTCCACCACCACCGAGCCGGCCTGGACTGGCAATCTGATCTGTCCTCTAGGAACGACCACCCTTCCATCAAAACCAACCAAGGGCGACTCGTAGCTGGTCAGATCCTCCTGCCTGAGATTGAGGCCCCTATATAGGTCGGGGTACATAATTTCAGCCCCACTGCCTTGGTCTACCAGAATTCTTTTCACGTCGTAACCCCCTATCCTGAGAGTTACCACCAGTGCATCGTCGTGGGGCTGTTGGGTCCCGGCCTTGTCCTCGTCCGAGAAGCTCAGCGTTGGAAGGGGAGTCAATCTGGGCCGCTTCGGCTCCTGCCCGGAGTCTCCAAGATAAGCCCCAGCCACCGTCATTACCCTTGAGGGACGTGACCCTGTTCTGCCCGGCGCGGCGAGGATGACATTGATTGTTCCTAGAGGAGGTCTCGAGGAATTATTGCCTGGAGCCCCCGTGCCGGCGTGGCCTCCCTGTCCACCAGGATGAAGTAGGAACTGTTTCAACTTACCCTCTCGGATCAGTTGTTGCAGATGGCTCCATAGAGTTCTGCAATCCTCGGTCATGTGTCCGGGCTCTCTATGATACTGACAATGCAGGCTCTGGTTGCGTTTTGAGGAGTCTCCACTCATTTTGTTCGGCCACCTGAAGTATGGTTCGTTCTTAATCTTCTCCAAGACCTGATGCACCGGTTCTCGGAACACGGTGTTAACGATCTGGGCGGCTCTAGATCCAGCTTCTCCTCCAAAATCTCGCCGAGGTCGGTTATTGCCATAACGGTCCGACCTGAAATCCCTCCTTTCCTGAGGGATAACCTTACCCTTCCCCTTCTCTTGTAGCTGATCTTCCTCAACTCTTTTATATTTGTCAATACGATCCATGAGCTGACGGACCGTAGCGACTGGCTTTCCTGTTAGAGATCTCCTTAATCCGTGGTCGGCAGGCAGGCCGACCTTAAAAGTCCGGACGGCCACGTCATCGAAATCACCCTCGATCTCATTGAACAGTTCCCAATATCGGTCAGAGTAGGTCTTCAGGGTTTCTCCCTCCCTCATGGATAAAGACAACAGGGAATCCAAGGGCCGAGGAACTCTGCTGTTCGTGATGAAACGGGATCCAAAGGCTTGAGAGAGCTCCTGGAAAGAATCGATGGAACCCGTTCCGAGGCCGTCAAACCATCTCATCGCCACCGGGCCCAGACTGGCCGGGAATACCTTGCACATTAAAGTCTCGTTGTGAGAGTACACCGCCATTTTCTGATTAAAATAACTAACATGCTCAACTGGGTCAGTGCGACCGTTGTAGAGGGTGAACGACGGTTGGGTGTAACGCTTGGGGAGTCGTCCTGCATCGATTCGGCGTGTGAAGGGAGATTTGGATATCCGAGCGAGCGCTTTGCTCATGGCATCGTTTCCTAAGCCTCCTGAAGACGCGCCCCCTCCCCTGCGCTCTCGGCGATCATCCTCCTCATAGGAAAAAGTCTCGCTCGGGGGCGTACGTGACCGGCGCCTGTAGTTGCTTTCTTCCTCGCTACCGGAGGAAGGATCAGAACCTGAAGGACTCCTCCTTCTTCGCTTCTGTCGCAACTTTCTCTTCAGATGGTCAATCTCCTTCTGCATGGCTTTAGCGCGGTTATCCCGAGAAACATGGCTATCGCCCCTGGATTGACCTTCACCAGAGCAGGTGATATGCACACTTCCTCCTTGGTCGTCCTGGAAACGCTCTTCCCTCTGCGACCCCAAAGATTCAGGATGGTGTGGACCTGAACCAGCCATGTTGAAGAATCTTACGACTCTAATCCTCTAGCCCTTCCCACAGACGGCGCCAATTGTAGGGACACAATTTTGTGGTTACCACCCAAAGGTGATAGATTTACCCGCAAAGGCCCTAAACAATGAATTTGTAGAGAGTAGGTTGAGGAGGACTGGGCTAAGAGTGATTGAGATTATCAACTGGTTGGGACCAGAGTCTCTACCATGCTCAAGCTTCAACGATGGATCTTTAAGTATTGTTCTTGTTCTACGTCCGAGGATGACTGTCTTTCGTCTCAATTCTTTCTCTCTCTTTTTTTTTTCCCTTTCTTTTTTTTTCTCCATTTTTCCTCTCTTTTATACTTCTTTTTCCTCCTTTCTTGACCATCCACGTGTGGATTTGCTCCTTTGTCCTTGGACACCTGTCCCCCTAATTTTCTCCAGAACCTGCTTCATGATGGGACTATTTACCACTGTTCAGATGTCCCCTCCACATCAATGCGGCCAGGGGATTAGCTGTGGTGCATTTAATGCGGTGTTGGCAACCCTCCCTGATATTTTGGGAGCTTTCTTCTGGTGTACGTCTCCACAGAATCGTTCTTGCCCAGTGAGAGTCCACAGGAGTGCCCTCTGGTTGGCAGAGCTTCGAATATCACCTCGGCAATGAGATTCCGAGGAGAACTATCCTCGGCCGTTCCCCAGTCCTCGGCTTGGGCCTGTAGTTACGCTATACGGGTAAGTAGGAATCTCTGAGCCCATCGTCTCTGTCGGCCCAATGCTTGTTTCAGCCCACGTCCCCACAATATAATAATATTTTTTTTTTAAATTTAGGGGGGACCATTGCCCACCCTAGTCCAAAGGGTAGTTCTGCCCCTGTCTCTTATGGTAATTTTCTTTTTATACGACCGCACCCACCCCTCTAACTTAGAGTTCTGGCTTTGTCATTGATCATGAGCATTGCATATGACAAGTACAAATGCTATTTTTCTATTGGTAGTTTGGAGGCCAAAACTCCAAATATGTTTGAAGCTAAATTATGTCCCCTAAAATATTGAATTATGAAAAGACATAAAAACAAGAGTAAAGAGATAAAAATAGGTGTTATGGGCCTATGGCCTCAAAGCGCTGAAATTGGCATCTATATGTTGATGGAAACTTTGGGGCCGTGGTTAGGGCTAGTTGAATAACTTTTAGATCTTCAAATTTTGTGATTTTCAAGTTTTGATTTTGTTCCTATTTTTTAATTTTTAAAAGATAAATATGCGTTTTTCTATCAGAATAAATTCTTCTTGGTACGAGGATGATTAGGAGTGGATCTTTTAAATGATCAGTTTAGTTAATTTTTTTTGGAAAAAAAGTAATTCATTTTAAAAATTATAAATTCCTTAACATCTTGTACGGTCATTTGATGCATGCATGACCATGATAATCTTTCAATATAATTGATGAGAATTTAGAGTTTTAAGTGATGTTCATTACTCCTCTCAAAGACCAACCAAAATCAATCAATTTTTATTCTCAAAAAAAAAAAAAAATCAATCAATTTTGTTTCCATGCATTCACATTCACTTTGAAATCATTTTCAAACAAAGAAAATCATTATTTCGTGTGACATCAAACTCAAACTTTTGCCTAGGACCTTCTCAAAAAAAAAAAAAAAAAACTTTTGCCTAGGAAGTGATTACTTTGCCGTCGAATTCCATAACAATTTAGTATAATGTAAAATTTTAACAGAGGTCAACTATATAAATTTTATCATCATGAAAAATGATGATTTTATCGTTGGATATGTAAAATTTCCACTGTCTTTTTTGGGTATGTTTATTTGAAAAATTGAATTTTTCTTAAATTATTAAATATGGTATATATATATATATATATATATATATATTGACGGTATTCTTTTGATGGATACCATAGAATTTCAACACGTAATGTCCGACTTATGAAAATTATGTCCATTTCAACCTATAACTCTTATTCAATAGCAATAAACTTTATTAGTATTTTTGTTTCTTGTTTTTTTTTTTTTTTTTTTTTTTTGAGCCAACTGGAGTTCAATGCCTAATATATTTTCATTGTTCATAGGATAAGAATGACACCAATACATCCTCCATAAGAAGAAAAAAAAAACTAAAAATGTCATTTTAGTAGCAATTAATTTAGTTCATTTTCTCAATCAGCTTACAAAAATTGACCACAAATTTAAAAAGAAAAAATTAATTACTACCAAATGCTATTTTTGGGTAGAAAAAAATCATAAGCAATACTGTGTCCGAAAATTGCCCGAAACCCGACACACGAAGGGCCTGAAACCAAGAGACAACAGAACGTCCAAAACACAACAGAGCAAAGTGAATTACTCACATCACAAAGAGCTCAAACGCTGCCACAAAATACAATGGGCAGCCGTAGCAGGCGACTGAGAGCGTTCAAGCGGCGGATGAGATCCCAAGGCATCGACTTCAGCGACGCCCTCCAATTCACCGACGACGGCGAAGCCATTTCCGTGAGAGCGCTTTGCGATCTCAAGGAAGGTGACACGGTGGTGAGAATACCCAAAACCACGTGCCTCACCGTCAAGACGAGTGGTGCACGTGGCCTGATAGAATCTGCTGGGTTGGGTGGTCCCTTAGGACTCTCAGTGGCTGTCATGTACGAGAGGAGCTTAGGCCAAAGCTCTCCTTGGGCTCCTTACCTTCATCTCTTGCCTCCTCATGAATCCTTGCCTTTGCTTTGGTCTCTCCACGAGGTCGACTCTCTCCTATTTGGCACTGAGCTCCACAAGGTCGGTCATCATCACCCTCCATTATTCTTGCTTCTAATCACATGCTCTATTCTATTTGAATACAACCCAATTACTACTAACCCACCTAATTGCTTACGCGATTTAATTGACTGTGAGTGGTTGGACCAAAACTTCAATCACAATGAGTAACTCAAGCACTCATTTATTAGGAAAATACGTACTTAGGTACCTTGGTGCACAGTCACATAAATGCGAGAGGAGAGAGCACCATTCTCCGTGCTTCAGGAGTATAAGAATTACTCCATATATTATTGTCTTGTTGAGTTAGCACTAATCATGTTATCACATCAGTTTATAAGCTTTTTATTGTAAAACTTTGTAGTGACATTTCCCATGTAATCTTGGGTAGAGGTGTCTATCACTCATAATTAACCACATTAACATGTCGTGAAATTGGGTGTCTCTGAAATTATTGATTTGAATAATAGTGATGTTAGGTATATTGCAAATTTTACTACCAATTAGGTTGTATCCAAACTTTCATTTTATTAGTTTGTTGAAACCCATCAATCACGCCGGTTGTTAAGATTTGTCATTTTCCTTTGAATAAACACACCCAATTTCATGACACGGTGAAGTAGTCGATTGTGAGTAATGGACATTGTATGCTCACCACTCTTTCCCACTATTCACAAACAATCAACCACTTTAGCAAGTTGTGAAATTGGGTGTGTCGGTAAGATTGTTGGACCTATTTATATTGTGTTCTACAATTGTAGGCAGACTGTGAAAGAAGACAAAACTATTATTTATGAGGACTGGAAAGTGAACATTCTGCCCCTATTGGATTCACCAGTGCCTTTTAATCTCAATTCAAAATTTTTTTGCGTTGAACAATACTTGTCAGCAAGAAGTCTCATTGCTTCTCGGTCTTTTGCGATAGATGAGTTCTATGGATCTGGAATGTTTCCTTTGGCTGATCTGTAAGTTAGGCTTTTATTTCTCTTGTATATTTGAATATGATTCATTTTTTAATTGTTTCTAAGTGAGAATGTAAAGCTACTTAGCATAAACCATTGTCTCCCTTCTTATTTATGCATTCTTGGTTATTTATGGCTATAACAAATAATTGGGGTTCAATTGTTACAACAAGTGAAAGAGGGGAGATTCAAACCTTGGTTCGACTTATATAGGAGACTAGACAATGCCACTGAACTACTTATATTTCCCAATATCATCATTTGATAAATGAATGATTATATCCTATGCCCATTTGGTAATGGTGCTACTCAAGTACAAGGGCTATATACATAGACTGAAACACTGATTATAAAAGAAAGAAAACTAAGCAGGCAAAAATACAAAAAAAGAGTAAGATACAACACTAGTGAAAGCACAAGGAATCCAGAAAATCTAGGAGTCTTGCCACTGAGAGTGAAGGAGACAGCAAAATCAAGTCATATATGTACTTCATAAATAAATATTTCAGCTTCACCATACATAGTTCTTTTCCCTTGAAGCACCGATCATAATGTTCCCTTTGAATTTAGAGGAACTTTTGCCTTTGTTTATCCCCTTATAATCAAGCAAAATAGGAAAATGATCAGACAGTGGTCTTTGGAGTAACTTTTGATTCAGCTTGGGAAAATTAGCTTCCCATTATGTTGAAACCAAGAACCAATCTATCCTAGACATTGATGGTGGGGGGGTTGGGGGGGGGGGGGGGGGGGGGGGGGTGTTGATTGTTGGACCAAGTAAGGGCATCTCCTTCCAAGGCCAAGTCCAGCATAGCATTCTCTGAGATGAACTTCGAAAAGTCACGCATTCCTGAAGTTAGTCTAGTTGCCCACCTCCTTTCAACCAAAAATCTAACCATGTTGAAATCACCCCAAGGCACCTCCCCCACCAACTAATTATACCTGCCAATTCCTCTCATAGCTCCCTTTGAGAGGTGTCTGTGGTAGGCCCGTAGACCCTTGAAAAGCCCATTAGAAGGCCATCTTCAATGAAATTTACTATTACATGGCACGCTAACAGCTTCTTCAACTTTTCTACTACGTTTATCCCATATCAACAAAACGCCACCATATGCTTCCTATAACATTTTTAGGCATTGAACCCATTTTAGTTTCTTGAAGACATATAACATCTGCTATCCATCCCCTTAACAAGTTTTGAATTTCAAGTCACTTCTCCCCATCATTCAGCCCACAAACTTCCATGAAACGATTTTTAGCTGCATGATCATGGTATTGTTAACCCCCTGGCTCTTCTTTTGGTCGTATCACTCCCCTCAATCTTTTTGGTTTCATAATTGATGGAACAAGCCAGATTCTGCAACTCCCTGACCCCCTTGTACAGATTGCGTGAACACTTTTCTTGGCACCCTTCATCCTTGTTCGATTATATCATTCAATTCTAGAAAACAAATTCATAGCATTTTCTTCAAAACCAGTCATTGTTACACCCTTGGTAACTCAGTTTTAAACTGCACTGTTCAAATTTAAAAAATTCACTTCACTTCTCTAGTTTTGTTTTTATTTTTAGTTTTTTAATTATAACTTTTTCAGACAATACTATTTATAAAAAGCTGAAAAACAAAGTATACCAAATGGGCACTACATCGTTATATGATAAATAAACTCATAATATGCTCCTAGCCTTTTGCAATCTATAAAACCATTCGTAGAAACATTGTAACCAGGGCAAATCTATTACTATGGAATATAACAAGGGAGTAACCTCCTACCATTGTCTGTGATTGGTCTCTGCGTTATGTCAGTTCTAGACTCTCGAAATGAAATGCCTATGCCTTTTCCAAGTTTCCTTTTGGAGTTGCACTGGCAACATGAGCTTTGAGTTGACTTTTTCTTACTTAAGATGTGAAGACTGGATTTTTTAAACCTATTATTTTTAAAGGAAGATTTATCTTTATGTCAAGGAATGGCTAACTTAAATCCTGATAAAGTCATTAATATGCTACCATGGAAGTTCAAGCTTTATAAAATATTAATGACACATGTACTTTGAGAGAAAGCACTAAGCAGAGAGAAAAAAAAAGGTAGTACATATGAACACTTGAACAGTGGACATTTACATGTATTTTTCAGCTGTACTAGTCATTTATCAATAGCACTGCCTGTTTTTGGATGTGTTTTTCCCTATATTTAGTAAAGTTTATGTCTTAAATAAAGGATATAAAGAGTCAAACACCATTTTCTTTGGGTTATGGTATGAAGCACATTATGATAGGCGAGATTTTAGAGCTTAATGCTTATCATATAGAATGGTTATTTCCTTATGTATAGTTTGGAAGATGCAATCATGTGTATTAATTTAATTAATTATATTTAGTTTTGCCTCGTTCATTGTCGGTAAAGTTTTCATTGATAGATCCCATAATGCTTTCTACATCTTGCTTTTTACCTTATTATTTACTAATCTCTTTTACATGAAATCAGTTTTAATCACAAGACGGGAGCTGAGGATATTCACTTCACCTCTGTATCTTCTCATTCTGATTCCAAAAGCGATACTGACTGCAGCAAAAATGATCTCCAAGCCAATACTGGTGATAATGAACCATCATCTGAAAATTCCTATTCGGATGGTAGAGGATCAGATACTAGTGGTGGTAGTGACTTGGACAACTCTTCAGTCTTGGGGGATCATACCACAGCATTGGAAATGATTATGGTGAAAGATGTCAAAGTTGGAAATGAGGTTAGAATTTGCTTCTGTTCATAGAGTAGCTTTTTCAATCAATTTTTCCCTTTAGCGATTTTAGTATTACGTGTGGTATCAGGTATGACGTAGATTTTGAATCTTAAGGTGCACTTTCTATTATTAAGTTGCACACACACCTAGTGAGTTTTGAATCCCTGACCTCACCCTTTATCTTGATCTTAAAAGGAGCAGCAATGTAATTTGAGCTAGAGTTAACTTTGAATCTTAAGGACATTAATTTAATATCTTCAGCAAAAAAGGGTTCTGTGGAAATGGGTTGACTTGTCAATGGTTAATCTCTCTCTAAAGCCGGATGATTTACCTTTTTCATTAAAGACTCAACACATGGACCTTCTAGATTAATTTGGACAGGACCATCACAGCCCTAATCTTGTGATTGATTCCCTTAGGTAGGGCACCATTTATGTTGCTGGCCTTGACTATTTTATAATACTCTGCTAATAGTTCTTGTGGTAAAAATCCAGTTTCCCATAGGTTTAAAAAGATGCTTTTCTCAAACTGTTTCTTCATTTTTTTTCCCTATCTTCTCTCAGGTCTTTAATACATATGGGTTGGTAGGTAATGCTGCATTGCTTCATAGATTTGGATTTACAGAGCCAGATAATCCATTTGACATTGTAAATATTGATTTGGAACTAGTATCTCAATGGAGTTTGTCTTTGTTTTCTGGTCGGTATAGTCGAGCAAAGCTGTCCCTCTGGAGAAGATTGGGTTACTCTGGATGTGTAAGCGAGAACACTGAATATTTTGAGATCTCATCTGATGGGGAACCCCAAATTGAGCTGCTGATATTGTTATACATAATGCTGTTACCAGAGGATACATATCATAAGTTGGATCTTACATTGTCAACTAAAGGGAACTCTAATGGATCCATAGGCATGATTTTCTCCAAAAAAGGCAAGTTCATGTTGGAAAAAGCTTCAGAAGTGAGTAAGGATTTGTTGTGACAAAGGATGTTTGTAATGCTCTCCGATTGCTGGCAGATATGTGCGATAGTTTTTATGGTTCTAATTCAATGAAAGATGATAGTGAAGCACTAGGGAATTGTTGCATAAGAAGAGAGAAGAAGTTCTACTATTCTCTGATATTGCGTATCAGTGAGAGGGGGATCCTGGAGAGGCTCAGAACTTACGCTGCTTCTGGTGCTCAGTCTTTTAGAACAGATCCTCAGTGAGAAAGAAGTTGAAGAAGACATGAAACTTTGAATTCTCTTTGTACCTCCTTCATAGCATTACTTATTAGCTGCTTATATCTGCGGTTGCTCCAATTTCTGTGCCAAATCACAGAACAGAGGGCACACCACCATCATTTTGCCCCAAGGTTTCTACTAATGACAATGTAATCCATTATGTAACTGTTTGTAGTGAGTAGGCAATCTCACCATTGGTGAAGTAGATGGCTTGACCTTTTATTCAAACCCAATGGTGAAACTTTCAAGTAACTCTTTTTTGGGATTTTTGATTTTATTGGTCTGTTTATTTTGCTTTAGAGGTGAGAGGAAAATGTTTCCATTGAAAATATCTCAAGTGGCACTGACTATATAGATATGGCCAAAATGTGTACAAGAGGTCATACCATCTCAAGCTTGGAGTGAAGAAGATAGTATTAGTACTTAGTCCAGTTTGGGAAGAAGCTAGAACACCTCTGCTTGTTGCTAAAATGGAGTTTGTTTCTATGATAGTCTTTTAAGACTTTCCTCTTACACGATGTGTCAACCATTATCGCCAGCGTCTTGAGGCCATTCTCAGTATAGCACCAAAGTAAACTGAGGCACACATGGAGTTAGTAGGTTGTCAGCCGATCTCTCTCCCAAGCAACAACAAAGCCGGTTTAGAGGAAATGGGATGGACTCAGGGAGTACAAACATCTGGCCGCAAAACTAAATTGTGAGCTTCAAAATTATAAAATCCAGGAACACGAACAAAGTCCATACCAAAATTTTGCTCAAAGCTATTTAATGTCCTGAAAATATAATCTGAAATTCTGCCAAAGCTCTTCTCCCTGCCCACACTGTACAACTTTCACAACTTCTAACAAATTATCTTCGAAAAAACAAAGTTGATTATATTATTTTGAATTCGTGTTGTACTTGTTTCTCTGTTAGTTTTGATGAACATAATATTTTGAAAAAAGAAAAGAAAAGGAGCAGTTATTTTGATGCCATATTGAGGTGTGAGTAAGAACTCGTTAGGGGGCGGATACCTGACCTAAATGAGACTGGTTTTACCTGCCTCGTTAAGGGATACAAAATTGGGACGAAATTTTCCCCATGCTTGAAATTGGTTGGTTGGATATGGGTATCACGATAGGAAAGAAAAATGACTATAAGAAACCAACGATTCTCTCTTCTTAAACAACCTACAACCTATATCCTCCACACTTAATCAACATTTGATAGATTATCCAACCCCGAGCAATCTTAGTTATTGGTGAGGGTTTGGTCCGTTAGCTAGTGGCGGCTCCAGGAATTTTGTCCAAGGTGTTCCTATTTCACTTTGAAAAAGTTTTGAGTCATTTTAGTCTGTTTGGGGACGTTTTGGTAAATACCGGCCAAAATTCAAGATTTGGTCAGCATGAAATTTGTGCTTAAAAAAAAAACAAATATTTTTAAAACTAAAACAAATTTGCATTTAGTACACCAAAAAACCTCAAAAGGGAAAAAAAATGAAAAGAAATGAAATGAACAAAGGTACATGTACAATAAACTATAAGTTCATTTGAAATATTAATAATAAACTATTAGTTGTTTCATAAATTTGTTTGTCTTTTATAAACTATAATTTGTTGTATTGTTATTTCATTAATTATTAAATTATTAATTGTTATTTAGCTTAACATAATTTAATTTGTTTGTTTTTTTATAATGTATTAGTTAATTAAATTATTAATTATTAATGTTTAGTTGCTTCATTAATTTTTTTTACTAACTACTTGCGGTCTAGCACACACCTTACTGTGCATTAGTACACACTAGCATACATCCCACTGTGCATTAGCACACACTAGCACACACCCCACTGTGCATTAGATTTTAGTTCAAATTTGTTTGACATAAAAATTTTGAGGGTGTTCCTGATATTGCTTGAGAGTGTTCCTATTTTTTTTTTTAAGGATAAACAAATAAAAAAATTTAAATTATTATACATACAAAAAAAAAATATATATATATATATATATTTCAAGTCAGGGTGTTCCTAGGAACACCCTGAACTATGAGTGGCACCGCCACTGCCGTTAGCTAGTATTTGTTTAGTCATTCAGATAGTGATCGGCGTTTTTTTAGCTATGCATCACACACCTCATGTGGATCTAGCTTTCAATAGCATAGAACACGTTATGAGAGATGTTGAAGGGGGCTGGTTGCTCCGTTATATGCATGCTAATGGGGCAAGTATGTTTCTTATTGTGGTTCACCTTCATATTTTTCGTGGTCTATAACACTTCTCCTTCCGACCTTCCAGCACTGGGCAGGTGCAGACTCTATACATCGTGTTACCACTTAGCAAAGTCTTGTGTTTTTAATAAACAGTCGCTACCCCCTGGTATTGTTTGTTTTTCTGTTTTGTTTTTGTTTTTGTTGTTGTTGGTGTTTTTTTATTTTATATATATATATATATATTTTTAGAATTTTTAAAATTATTATTTAAACGAAAAAGACAACTCTCTCTCTAGAAAAATCTTTAAAAAAAAAAAAAGTGAGTGGAGCCAATGCGTCTAATTAACTGGAAAAGAAAATTCAGTGTGCATATTATAATTTATAACATGAATTTTGATTTCATTTGTATCCATTTCTGATGATTGCGTTTTATTATTAGACCAAGACACCAATTGGTTTTTGGTGTAGGCAGAGATTGAATGCTAGATCTCTTGTTCGACCATAAAAAACTTACTAGTTGAGTTAACTAGAATCCATTACTAAATGTTCCTTCTTTATAAAGTCAAATCCCTTATATCATCACTTCCCATAAAATGCCACACTCACGTAATTTGCTCACACAATTTTCTTGTGGGGTGGGCAAGGGTTCTAAGAGTAAGTTTTATACACATATACACTTAGATTAGACTAGAGTAAGATTTGTATCTCAAAAAAAAAAAAAAAAAACCCTTAAGAATTTATGAGGAAATATGTTAAACAAGCACATTTTACACCAATCTTCCTATTAATCACTAATTGATTCTCTTTGTGCATATCATTAGTATCATTTAAAAATCATTTTTAATGTTGTTAAACTTTAGAAATAAAATGTCATTTTTATTGCTCTGACTAATCAAAACTATAGTAAGAAAAATGACAATCTATTTCTTAAATTTAACAACATTAAAAATGATTTTGAAACGATACTAATAGAAAATCAATTAGTGATTGATAAGAAGATTAGTAACAACTTTAGAAATAACATTTTTATAAGCCTAAACGTTAATAAATTCTCTTTAATTTTCTTTAATTTCATTTTTGTTAAAAAAAAAAAAAAATCAAATCCGGTTGAATGTTGAGAACTCATTACTTTATGGGGCAATGAGGGAATACTTACAACCGAAGTAGGTTGAATATCAAAAATAGGGTTCGATTAAACTCACATGGTACCTGGCCTGTGGCCTTCCTTAATGTGATGCTATAGGTATAATGCCATATTGAGGGGAAATTTTCATATGTGTTGGTGTTATGCTCATAATTCTAGTTTATATTTTTGCTTAATGTATTTATGTGCCATTCCCACCCCCCCCCCCCCTAAAAAAAAAGAGTAAAAAGTTGCAACAATGCTATTTATCTATATAAATAATAATAGGTGAAACTGAGAAAAACTCAAATAAAATTCTAAATTAAAGTTTCAATTCTGTGCCATGTGTCTAGATTTGGATTCTCAATTTTGAGCCACTTGTCTTAACCAAAACTCAAAAAAAAAAAAAAAAATCTAATTAGAATATAAATTGGACTCCCATTTTGTGTCATGTATCTTATCTAAATTTTCTAATTTTGTGCTCAAATAAATGATGCATTAACATTTAACACGGAAGCCAAGAAAATCACAATAATAATGCTCATTGGCCTAAGCAAGAACATCTCATATGCACACTTTTATGGGTGAACATCTCAGCTACCCACTACCAGAACCAAGGAGTCCAACGAAAAAGACTATAAAACTAAAACATCATCTCCTCCTAATGCCATATCATCATCCTATGTGTAACACCCCATAATTTTATTACTTAATTAATTCTCAAACATAAATTAAAAAGGAAGCCCACAATTAAATGGATTTAATTGATTTAGGCCTAAGATATTAAAAATAATTTGAAGCCCAAGTGAGGTGGCATAAGTAAAAAATTTACAAGCCTTGAAAACCCTAGCATTTTTCCTCTTAAGATACACGTGTATTTACTGATGGAACGTCCTTTTGCTTCAGCCAACTACTGAACCTTGCTCTTCACTGTGGCTGTGAGTTGGAGTCTATAGGTATGGCCATCTTGAATCTAAATTCTATGATTAATTTAATGGGAAAAAGGTGCTCCATGGTTAGTATATTATTTTTTTATAGCCTCAATTGTTGACCTTCAAACCATCACTCTTGTTATTGTCCAAGTACTGTCCAGCGGCATCAAGGGAAAATGTAGGCAACCGGGTTGATGAATTAATAATTCTAGCAAGTGGCTTCCCATGTCAATGTTAGATTGAATATATATATATATATATATATATATAAAATATTAGTCAATAGATGTCCAGCAGCAACAAGCTTACCAAGCAACTATATTTATTAATTAAAGATATCATGGCTAACTCCCAATGTTAGGTTTAATATATATTATATTAGGTGAATACATATTATATTAAATGAATAGATCCTAACAGCATCAAGAGGAAATACAAGCCACTAGATTGATAAATTAAGGCTATAAATGGCTTCCACTATTAAATTGGATAGATGTAATGTTAGAGTGAATTGGATAGTTAAGTGAATAAATGGAGGATTTTGGATATATCAATATTGACTAGGATAAAACCTTTTGAGCGAGAAAATAGATTTTTAAATGGGAAATTATGTATTGATGAACCTATTTTTGGTGTTGCTAGGTTCTAATTCTGCTGAATTGTTGTGATTCAAGGGAGGTTGATTTCTTTTATTTTCACAAATTAGAGGTAAGTGGTGTTTACTAATTTTGGGGGTTTTCCCAAAACAGAGTTGATTATTAAACCATTGTATATCAAAAAAAAAAATATATATGTTGATATTCTATGTATAAATTGATATTTTATAAATGTTTGATGTACATATTTATTATTTGTTTTATGAAAAACTTGTGGGACAAAAGAGGAGCATTAACAGTCAAGAGTGCATATCACATTGCCTCTGGTATTATGGATTCTATTGAGGAAGGTGAAAGATCCTCAAGCAGCTCAAAGATTCTTTTGTGGAAATAGATTTGGCAGCAAAAAGTTCCTCCAAAGCTCAAAATCTTTGCTTGGAGGACATGTGTTAATGGTCTTCCAACTATGCAAAATCTAAGCCACAAGGGAATCCATTGTTCAGGTTTTTGCCCATCATGTGATAAAGCCATTGAAACCATTGCCCATGCACTTCTCCACTGTGATCATGCAAAAATGACTTGGGCTTTTTGGCACAATTGCCCAATTGACTTCTCTTCTCCCAATTGTGACCTGGTGGATGTTGCATTAGATATTATTGCAAAAGGCTCTTCGAATGATTTGGAACTTTTCTTTGCTATTGCTTGGTCAATTTGGTGGAACTGCAATCAAGCAATCCATGAGGATTCTGGCTCTCCTCCTCTTCAAGCCTGGGACATGGCAAGAAAAATTATGGCTGAGTTCAAGGCAGCCTGTTCATACCCGATTTTACCTCAGGCCCCTCCTCTATCCATTTGGAAAGCTCCCCCCTTAGGCTTCTTCAAGGTCAATACAGATGCAGCTGCATCTAATGATGAGAGAAATTCTTGCATCGGAGTGGTCATTTGTGGTTGCAAGGGAGAAATTCTTGCCGCTTCAAGTAAAGTCCTCCCAGCGTCCTTCACTGCTGAGATTTCAGAGGCTTTTGTAGTTCTGGAAGGTGTGCTGCTTGCTGCAAAAATGGAAGTTACTCATGTTATGTTTGAGTCTGATGCTTTGTCCATTATTCAAGCTATCAATGATAGAGTCTTTGATGGTGAGCTCGGTCACATCATCCAAAATATTTGGGAAGCTTCCTCGGTGTTTAGCTGGTGCTCATTTTGTCATCTGAAAAGGGAAGGCAACAGAGTTGCTCATGAACTTGCAAGAGTAGCTAGGATCACTGATGTGTCCCAGATTTGGGAAAGGACTTTTCCAAGTCCTGTTGAACACATTGTTATTGAGGAACTCTGTTTGTAATGCTCTTGCACTGCCCCTGTTGTATTTCAATTTCAGTTGAATGTCATTCACTTATTTCCCATAAAAAAAAAAAAGTAAATTTATTTAAACATGTATGTGTGAATATATCCTTATATTTTTTTTTTTTTTGAGATTTATAATGTATTATTTGTGAGCATATTAAATATGTTTTGAAAACCTATGGCAAGTCGTGATTTAAAGCTCAGTATTGTATTTAGTCCTTAGCAAGGGACCATCATATTGCAGCTAGTCCTTAGCAAGGGATGGTCCCAGAAAAGGGGACAGTGCACATTGATAGCTCCTTAGCAAGGGAGTATACTATTGAGGATCCAAAAAGGAAGCTCCTTAGCAAGGGAGTGCACCTTTAGGTTCCAAAGTAGCCATCCTTAAGAAAGGGGATGAAAAGGAGGTTCCAGTCCTAAAAAGGGGACAGCACAACCCTGTCAATGGGGCATAAACTTGACCACGAGAAAAGCCTAGGAAATTGTGTTTATGATGGTATGGATATATATATTATGATGGCTCACAATATAAAGATATTTTCTTTTTATGTGAAATATTGATGAGTTGCAAGTTATGAAATTGTTGTAAGAATTATTTATTTAAGAAGTTTGTTCCCACACCACAATGTTAGTGAATTCCACTTATTAAGTTATCTCACCCCCTTTTATTTCCCCTTACAGATACATTAGAGGGATTATTAGAGTAGAGATTCTTGGGAGACAGCAGTTACGAACTGTTTTGTGGAACTAAGGATTTTATTATTATTTTTTTTATGGCATTAAACATTGTATTGGAGAATTATTTTGAGGATGTTTTGTCGTTGGTGGATTAGAGCTCTGACATTTGTGATGAGATTTAAGGTTGTTGGTTTCTTTTATTTAATATTTTCATGGATTATTCAGATTTAATAGACTTTTATTGCTTATGATTTTGGGGCGTTACAACTGTGGTATCAGAGCTTAGGATATGATTCTGTAGACACTTGAAAAATAGGTCATGATTTTGTAGACACTTGAAACTAGGTTATGATCCTGTAGACACATGAAACTAGGCTATGATCTTGATTTTTTTGTCAGAGCATTTGGTAATTAGGATATGTTTGATGAGAAATTTTAAATACTTTTGGAATTGTTACTTCTTATGTTTAGTAGTAATAATTGTTGCACAATCTATATATATATATATATATATATTTTTTTTTTTTTTCTTTCTTAACTAGGTATTATGCCACCCAAAAAGAAGAGAGTAGCTAATTTCAATAGCGAGGAACCTATTGTTAATTCGCAGAGGTCAACCAAAGCAAGGGTTGATACTGAGGTTGAAGTTACTCAAAACGTAAGGAATAATGAACGTCCTAAGGTGACACGCATTGATCCTTTGGATGAAGCTGCTACACGATTGTTGGATAGGTTGACCTAGGTTGCTAGTAGAGGTGCAGGTAGAGTAGAGGCAAGGGCTGGTTGCTCTTTTGAGACTTTCATGAAGCAAAATCCCCCTTCCTTTGATGGGAAGCCAAATCCTACAGAAGCTGAGAACTGGTTCTTGCAAATGGAGAAATTGTTAGAAGTTTTAGATTGCACTGACTCTCAAAAGGTGCGGTTTGCAACTTTCAAGTTGATCGGAGAAGCTGAGTGTTAGTGGAGATCCACTAAAGCCATTTTGGAGGGAATGGACACTGAGAGAAACTCCATCACTTGGGAGAAATTTAAAGGGGTTTTCTATGATAACTACTTCCCTGAGGTGGTTCGAGAATGAAAAGAGAGGGAATTTGCTGATTTGGTGCTAGGAAGTATGACTGTTGAGCAATATGCAGTTAAATTCATCGAGTTATCTCACTTTGAACCCCACTTAATCCTTACTGAGGCGAAGAAAGCAAGCAGATTTCAAAAGGGATTGAATGAGATACTTCGACACCATCTGATTGCATCAAGGGTTGATAATTATGCAGAGTCAGTTAAGAGAGCTATGAGACTGGAGGAAGATTTCAAGAACAATGTTAGGAAACCTAGAAGCACTAGACAGGTAGGCTTTCGACAAGGCAATGCTCAAGGTCATTGGAACAAGAAAGGATCTGTTGGGAAGTTTGGGAGTAATTCATCAACAAATAAGCCAGAAAATAAGAATCCACCCTAGAATGCTCAAGGTAAAAGTTCGAATGCTTGCCTTACCAGTGGAAGGTTTCACAGAGAAAAGCCATGTTTCTTTGAAGGAAAGGCTTGCTATAATTGTGGGAAGACAGGACACTTAGCTAGGAGTTGTACATCTCCTCAACAAAACTCAATGGCACAACCTTGAAAGGATGATCAGAGGAAGAAGGCACGAGGGAGAGTGTTTGCACTCACACCACAAGTCGTTCAAGCTTCAGATACTGTGGTTGCAGGTATCCTCCCATTATTCTCAAACTTTGCTAAAACTCTATTTGATTCTGGATCTACACACTCTTTTATCTCCTCTCGATATGCTAAGTTATGTGATAAGAAACCTGGACTTATGGATTATAACTTGTCTGTGGCCACACCTATGGGTGATTCTTTGGTGTGTAATTCAATGCTTAAGTCTTGTGTCATCCAAATTGAGGATAGGGAAATGTTAGCAGACTTGATTTTGATGGACATGTATGACTATGATGTAATTTTGGGAATGGATTGGCTGGAGGCTTATCATGCTAGTATAGATTGTTTTAGTAAAGAAGTGGTGTTTCAACCTCTAAGAGAACCTGAATTTCAGTTTAAGGGCTCAAGGATGCATGCCTTACCTAGGGTGATATCAGCCCTTCGAGCTAAGCGTCTATTACGGAAAGGATGCCAAGGGTACCTAGCTCATGTGGTGAACACTAGGAAGGAGGTATTGAAGTTGGATGATATCCATGTTGTGAAGGAGTTTCCTGATGTCTTTCCTGAAGACTTACGAGGGATACCTATAAATAGGGAGATTGAATTCTCCATTGATTTGCTCTCTGGAACTTCTCCTATATCGAAAGCACCATATCGGATGGCACCCACTGAACTTAAGGAACTCAAGGAACAATTACAAAAACTCCTTGACAAAGGGTTCATCAGACCAAGTGCATCTCCTTGGAGGGCACCAGTTTTATTTGTGAAAAAGAAGGATGGGACTATGAGATTGTGTATTGACTACCGTGAGTTAAACCGGGTTATCGTGAGAAACAAATATCCTCTTCCTCATATTGATGACCTATTTGATCAATTGCAAGGGGCACAAGTCTTTTCTAAGATTGACCTTCGTTCTGGGTATCACCAGTTGAAAATCAAGGATGAAGACATACCCAAAACAGCTTTCAGGACTAGGTATGGGCACTATGAATTTTTGGTAATGCCTTTTGGTTTGACCAATGCTCCTGCTGCATTTATGGACTTGATAAATAGGGTATTTCATGAGTACTTAGACCGCTTTGTTATTGTCTTTATTGATGACATTCTAATCTTCTCCAAAAGCATGGAAGAACATGAAGAGCACTTGAGAATTGTTTTTCAAATTTTGAGGGAGAAGAAGCTATATGCAAAGTTTAAGAAGTGTGAATTTTGGCTTAACTAGGTGGTGTTCCTAGGGCATGTGATATCTGAGGCAGGGATTTTTGTAGACCGTAGTAAGGTTGAAGCTGTGATTGAATGGGCAAGACCGACGAATGTGAGTGAGATCAGAAGCTTTTTGGGCCTTGCTGGCTATTATAGGATGTTTGTGGAGGGATTTTCTCATATTGCAGCCTCATTGACTCAACTAACTCGTAAGAATGCCAAGTTTGTGTGGACTGAAGAATGTGAAAAGAGTTTTCAAGAACTTTAGTAAAGGTTGGTCACAACACCAGTACTAACCATCCCTAGCAACTTGGAAGGCTTTGTCATTTTTAGTGATGCTTCGAGAAAAGGGCTTGGTTGTGTGTTGATGCAACATGGTAAAGTCATAGCTTATGCTTCCTGCCGATTAAAAAGTTATGAACAAAATTATCCCACTCATGATTTGGAGTTGGCTGCAGTGGTGTTTGCATTGAAGATTTGGAGACATTATCTATATGGTGAAAGGTGTGAGATTTATACAGATCATAAGAGCTTGAAGTACTTCTTTACTCAGAAAGAATTGAATATGAGACAACGAAGGTGGCTTAAGTTGATTAAAGAATATGATTGCTCAATCAATTACCATCCAGGCAAGGCTAATGTGGTAGTTGATGCACTTAGTTGGAAGTAATCTGGTTTCTCAACTGCTTTGTTAACTACTCAAAAGGAGATTATTATGGACTTGGAGAGGATGGGAATTGAAATTGTCATGGATGATTCCCAAGTCTTTATGGCCAGTTTGACAATACAACCCACTTTAATTGAGAAGATTAAGAGTTCATAGGTTAATGATGCACAAATTGTAAAGATCATAGAAGAAGTACAAGAAGGGAAGAGACCATAATTTAATGTGTCTAATGATGGTGTTTTGAGATTTGGAAATAGACTTTGTGTGCCAAACGATTTTGTATTAAAGAATAAGATTATGGAAGAAGCCCATCATACCCCATACTCGGTACACCTTGGTAGCACAAAAACGTATCGTGACAATCGCAAGACTTATTGGTGGAATAACATAAAGAGAGAGACAGCTCAGTTTGTGGAGCAATGCTTGACTTGTCAACAAATTAAGACACTACACCAAAAACCTTCAGGATTGCTGCAACCACTTCCCATCCTCGAATGGAAGTGGGAGCATATATGTATGGATTTTGTGACTGGTTTGCCAAGATCTCTTGAAGGACACACAGCCATTTGGGTAATTGTGGATAGGATGACAAAAACAGCACATTTTACTCCGGTTAAGATGACTTACTCACTTGATCAGCTAGCACAGATATATATATATTGATGAGATTGTGAGTCTTCATGGAGTTCCAGCATCAATTGTGTCTGATCGAGACCCAAGATTCACCTCAAAGTTTTGGGAAAGCCTACATAAAGCTTCGGGTACTAATCTTAGCTTTAGTACAGCCTTCCACCCATAAACAGACGGACTATCAGAAAGGACTATTCGTACCTTGGAGGATATGTTAAGGGCTTGTGTATTAGATTTCAAAGGAAGTTGGGAAAAATACTTGTCTCTCGTGGAATTTTCCTATAATAATAGCTACCACTCTAGTATTGAGATGGCTCCCTATGAAGCTTTGTATAGTAGAAAATGCAGGTCCCCATTGTGTTGGGAAGAGGTTCGTGAGAGGAAATTGTTGGGACCAGAAATCATTCAAATGACATATGAGAAGATTAATTTGATTCATAAAAGATTACAAACAGCACAAAGTCGACAAAAGAGTTATTATGACAACTCGAGAAGGAAAGTTGAATTTGAAGTTGGGGATATGGTATTTTTGAAAGTTGCCCCAATGAAGGGTGTGATGAGATTTAGGAAGCAGGGGAAGTTGAGTCCTAGATTTGTTGGTCCATTTGAGGTCCTAAAACGCATTGGTAAAGTTGCCTATGAGTTGGCCTTACCGCCTACACTTGCAGGAGTGCATAATGTGTTTCATGTTTCCATGCTAAGGAAGTACATCCCAGATCCTTCACATGTCTTGAACTATGAGCCACTCAAGATCAAAGACAACTTAACTTATGAGGAAGTTCCAATTAAAATTCTTGACCGTAAGGATCAAGTGCTACGCACCAAGACTATATCATTGGTTAAGGTCCTTGGGAAGAATCACACAGTGGAGGAGGCATCTTGGGAGCGAGAAGATGAGATGAAATCAAATTATCCAGAGTTGTTTGTTAACGAAGGTATGTACAATTCCGAGGACGAAATTTTAAGGGGGGAAGGATGTAACACCCCATAATTTTATTACTTATTTAATTTTCAAACGTAAATTAAAAAGGAGGCCCACAATTAAATGGATTTAATTGATTTAGGCCTAAGATATTAAAAATAATTTGAAGCCCAAGTGAGGTGGCACAAGTAAAAATTTATGGGCCTTAAAAGCCCTAGCCTTTTTCCTCTTAAGATACATGTGTATTTACTGATGGAACGTCCTTTTGCTTCAGCCGACTACTGAACCTTGCTCTTCACTGTGGCTGTGAGTTGGAGTCTACAGGTATGGCTATCTTGAATCTAAATTCTATGATTAATTTAATGGGAAAAAGGTGCTCCATGGTTAGTATATTATTTTTTTATAGCCTCAATTGTTGACCTTCAAACCATCACTCTTGTTATTGTCCAAGTACTGTCCAGCGGTATCAAGGGAAAATGTAGGCAACCAGGTTGATGAATTAATAATTCTAGCAAGTGGCTTCCCATGTCAATGTTAGATTGAATATATATATATATATATATATATAATATTAGTCAATAGATGTCCAGCAGTAGCAAGCTTCCCAAGCAACTATATTTATTAATTAAAGATATCATGGCTAACTCCCAATGTTAGGTTTAATATATATTATATTAGGTGAATACATATTATATTAGATGAATAGATCCTAGCAGCATCAAGAGGGAATACAAGCCACTAGATTGATAAATTAAAGCTATAAGTGGCTTCCAATATTAAATTGGATAGATGTAATGTTAGAGTGAATTGGATAGTTAAGTGAATAAATGGAGGATTTTGGATATATCAATATTGACTAGGATAAAACCTTTTGAGCGAGAAAATAGATTTTTAAATGGGAAATTGTGTATTGATGAACCTATTTTTGGTGTTGCTAGGTTCTAATTCTGCTGAATTGTTGTGATTCAAGGGAGGTTGATTTATTTTATTTTCGCAAGTAAGAGGTAAGTGGTGTTTACTAATTTTGGGGGTTTTCCCAAAACAGAGTTGATTATTGAAGTGAATTGGATAGTTAAGTGAATAAATGGAGGATTTTGGATATATCAATATTGACTAAGATAAAACCTTTTGAGCGAGAAAATAGATTTTTAAATGGGAAATTGTGTATTGATGAACCTAATTTTGGTGTTGCTAGGTTCTAATTCTGCTGAATTGTTGTGATTCAAGGGAGGTTGATTTATTTTATTTTCGCAAGTAAGAGGTAAGTGGTGTTTACTAATTTTGGGGTTTTCCCAAAACAGAGTTGATTATTAAACTATTGTATATCAAAAAAATATGTTGATATTCTATGTATAAATTGATATTTTATAAATGTTTGATGTGCACATTTACTATTTGTTTTATGAAAAACTTGTGGGACAACGTGAATTTATTTAAACATGTATGTGTGAATATATCCTTATATATATATATATATATATATATATATTTTTTTTTTTTTTGAGATTTATGAATGTATTATTTGTGAGCATATTAAATATGTTTTGAAAACCTATGGCAAGTCGTGATTTAAAGCTCAGTATTGTATTTAGTCCTTAGTAAGGAACCATCATACTGCAGCTAGTTCTTAGTAAGGGATGGTCCCAGAAAAGGGGACAGTGCACATTAATAACTCCTTAACAAGGGAGTATACTATTGAGGATCCAAAAAGGAAGCTCCTTAGCAAGAGAGTGCACCTTTAGGTTCCAAAGAAGCTATCCTTGAGAAAGGGGATGAAAAGGAGGTTCCAGTCCTAAAAAGGGGATAGTACAACCCTGTCAATGGAGCATAAACTTAATCACGAGAAAAACCTAGGAAATTGTGTTTATGATGGTATGGATATATATATATATATATATATATATTATGATGGTTCACAATATAAAGATATTTTCTTTTTATGTGAAATATTGATGAGTTGCAAGTTATGAAATTGTTGTAAGAGTTATTTATTTGAGAAGTTTGTTCCCACACCCCAATGTTAGTGAATTCCACTTATTGAGTTATCTCACCCCGCTTTATTTCCCCTTACAGATACATTAGAGGGATTATTGGAGTAGAGATTCTTGAGAGACAGTAGTTATGAATTATTTTGTGGAATTAAGGATTTTTTCTTTATGGCATTAAACATTGTATTGGAGAATTATTTTGAGGATGTTTGTCGTTGGTGGATTAGAGCTCTGACATTTGTGATGAGATTTAAGGCTGTTGATTTCTTTTATTTAATATTTTCATGGATTATTCAGATTGAATAGACTTTTATTATTTATGATTTTGGGGCGTTACACTATGTCTCCTTCTTCTCTCTCAACCTCTACCAACTAGATTCACACACTAGCCTCTCCTCCTCCTTTCGAATTTCTAATAGTAAGGTTGGGTTCAAACACAATGTTCAATTCCACTCTTCCTTGCTTCACACTCTCATACATTACCACTTCATTGGTGCTTCCAAAAAGATTCCAAGCTTAATGTGGAAACTAAATCTTCCAATATGAACATCTTATCATCACAATTGTTAATATTTTTGTGCGTAAGCATGGACTACATGCTAGTTTATTATAGAAGCTAAAACATAAAAAACAAAATTAGCAAATGCAAGTCACAAATTATACAAATTATATATACACTAAAACTAAAGGATTAATTTGAAATAAGAAAGAAACTTGGTCAAAGTTGGTTGGTAGTGCTACAAATCATGGGCCAAAATTGGGAATTAAATCTGTTTCCCAAACAATATAGTTAGTAGGCACAGTTTTAAAAGTATATATTTTACTAACATCTCGATCTTAGAGACTTGATTTTGGGCTATAAATCGAGTCTTTAAGACTTGATTTTCATGGTCTGATCACGTCTAATGTGGCATTTTTTCCACATAGCGTCTGCTTGAAAATCGAGTCTCTAAGACTCGATTTATAAGCCAGTTTTAAGCACCTTCTCATCTCATCATCAAAAAAAAAAAAAAAAAAAAAAAAAGGACGAAGACTTATCTAGAAGAGCAGCACCCAGAGAGCACAGGGATACACCCAGCGAGGACAAAGCCCAAAAACAAAGAAGAACAAGGAAGCACCAGAAAATCCCTAGAAATAGAACCTATTCTACACAGCTTTTTCAACCCATGGCGACCTACGGCTAGCCACGATCACCGATGACCACCGACGGCCACCCACAACCACACACGGCCAACGCCGGTCTGAAGCCACCCACTCCGATCTCGATCTTCGATGGCAATTTGAACTCAACAATGATCTGAACCCGACCCAACTTGAAGCCACCGACGCTGGTCTGAAGCCACTCTGATCTCAATCTTCGTAGCTTCTGGGTTTTTTTTTTTTTTTTTTTTTTTTTTTTGCGCGTAAAGGCCGTGTGTGTGCTTAAACATTATAGTTGTTTTGTTTATAAATCGAGTCTTAAAGACTCGATTTTCAGGTGTTCACCACGTGAAAAAAATGCCACGTTAAACTCATTAGAATATGAAAATCGAGTCTTAAAGACTCGATTTATAGGCCCTAAATCAAGTCTTTTAGACTCGAGATACTAGTAAAAGATATAGTTTGAAAACAGTGTCTACTAATTATATTGTTTGAAAATCAATGTTAATTCCCAATTTTGGCCGACAAGCAGACAGTCAGAATTGAGAAGGGAGACGAATGAGGACTTTCCATGATTTGGGCCGAAATTGGGAATTAACATTGATTTTCAAACAATATAATTAGTAGACATTGTTTTCAAACTATATTTTTTACTAGCATCTCGAGTCAAAAAGAATCGATTTAGGACCTATAAGTCGAGTCTTTGAGACTCGATTTTCATGTTCTGGTGAGTCTGGTGTGACATTTTTTTCATGTGGTGAATACCTGAAAATCGAGTCTTTAAGATTCGATTTATAAACAAAACAACTATAATGTTTAAGCACACACACGGCCTTTACGCGAGAAAGAGAAAAAAAAAAAAAAAAAAACCCCAGAAACAGAACACACATTCTCATCTCATCAGAGAAGAAGAAGAAGAAAAAAAAAAAAAAACCTAGAAACTACGAAGATCGAGATCGAAGTGGCTTCAGACCAGCGTTGGTGGCTTCAGCTCGGGTCAGGTTCAGATCGCCGTCAAAGATTGAGATCGGAGTGGGTGGCTTCAGATCGGCGTTGGCCGTGTGTGGTTGTGGGTGGCCGTCGGTGGTCGTGGCTAGTCGTGGGTTGAAAAAGCTGTGTAGAATGGGTTCTGTTTTTGGGGATTTTCTGGTGCTTCCTTAATCTTCTTTGTTTTTGGGCTTTGTCCTCTTCGCTGGGTGCTGTCCTTCTGGGTAAGTCTTCATACTTTTTTTTTTTTCTCTGATGAGATGAGAAGGTGTATCCCTGTGCTCACTGGGTGCTGTTCTTCTGGGTAAGTCTTCGTCCCTTTTTTTTTTTTTTTTTTTTTGATGATGAGATGAGAAGGTGCTTAAAACTGGCTTATAAATTGAGTTTTGGAGACTCGATTTTTAGGCAGATGTTACGTGAAAAAAATGCCACATCAGACATGATCAAACAATAAAAATCGAGCCTTAAAAACTTAATTTATAGCCCAAAATCGAGCCTTTAAAACTCTAAATATTAGTAAAATATATACTTTTTAAACTATGTCTACTAGTTTATATTGTTTAGGAAACTGGTTTAATTCCCAATTTTGGCCTTTGCCAGTCTGTCTGACTGTGTCTCATCATCTTTAACTAAGGAACTTACCAAACGTAGGTGTGTTGGGTTGTTGTAATTCAAATTCACAAAAAGAGCTTGGGATGGACACGTTCTACATATCTCATGGATCGCCAACGCTGTCAATAGACGAGTCGATTCCGGCAAGACATTTCTTGAAGGCGTGGCAGGAAAAAGGTTACTGCCAGCGCCCAAAGGCCATTCTCGTTATCTCTGGACACTGGGACACCGCTGTCCCTTCCGTCAATGTCATCACCGGCTTAAACGAAACCATCCACGATTTCTATGGCTTCCCCAAGGATATGTACAAGGTATTCTATACTACACTATACTATAAACCCATACATAATAATATCTTTCTTTTCCTTTCTCAAATCCTTCGGATTTCATGGGTTTGTTTTCTTTTCCCAAAGGAAAAATTCTTATTCATACCACGACTGATTTTTTTTTTTTTTTTTTTTACCTCTTTACTAATAAAATGATTTTGCTTTATGAAGTTTATAACAATTAGATTCAATAACTAGTATTGTTAAAAATTATAGCTAATTTTTCTTATAAAATGAAATATTTTTATGATCAATAAATTATAAACGATTATTTGATATATTTTAAATTTATTTACAAAATAATTATTTGATATATTTTAAATTTATTTACATTTTTATACGTACATACACATAAACATGTAATATTATATATATAAATCTCATATTTGCAGGCTTGTTATATTTAAGCTTGGCTTGAGCTTAAATTTGAATTTGAATTTGACTCTTGTGGTAATAAATAAACATAATCGGCCCCAAACAAACATAATTTGGATTTGGATTTGAATTTGATTCTTATTTTCCAATTTGAGTTCGAGTGGTTCATATTCGGCTGTAATTATTTTACATATATTTGAAACAAATAATTATGTATGGGTTGGTTGGTGTGCACGTTGGTTGGGTTTGGTGGGTGATGTTGAACTTCAAACTAAGATTGAAAGTTTCGTTGTCTTGTTGTGCATTCCAACCTCATCTCTGTTTTGGAAGTTTCGTTAGATGACACTTTTTTTCTTTTTTTAAATAATTTTTTTATAATTTTCCCTTTTATTGCTGTCCTTGGGATTGGGATCCATGGATAAAATAATTAAAGTTCCTTGAGTGCCTACTTTAATTATTTTGTTTCCAAGAAGCAGCCCTATGTGGAAAATTTTACTCATACAGATTTGGCAGTTGCAATTCAGTCATGCTTTTAAAAATTTTGCAACTGTCAACTGGCATGACCAGTTTTTTTTTTGTTTTTTTTTTTTTTAATGACTGCTACAAAATTAGCATTCTTCCTTTCCCTTTTGATTGCGAATGGCATCATAACTGAGTTGAATTGTCAGCTGGGGGTTGGCATGTGTTATTGTCTTACCAGCAAAATTATGAACTTGTTTGATATCAGTAGTTGATAATGAAAGTTCTATGTTCTTTTCTAAATCTTGAACATGGACCTTAAAGTTGTCACAAAAAATACTCATGCTTGACCGCTTATTGGGTCATAATTAGTAACTAACACTTAAAATGCATAATATTTGTTAAGTTCTTGTCCATTGTAAGCTTAGGCATGCTCCTAAACAAGAATAATAAGGTCATTAATTGGACTTGGAAACAAGAAGCTTTAACAAAAGTCAATCTTTTAATTTTCATGACAAAGTGCAGGGGAAAACACCACCTGAGCAACTTGGCTGTGTAAAGATTTATTTTTTAGAAAATTCATTTATGTTACTATCTTTTTTAATTCTTTTCCTCATTGCCAGCTCAAGTACCCAGCTCCGGGTGCTCCAGAATTGGCAAAGAGGGTAAAGGAACTGCTCATGGCATCAGAATTCAAGCATGTTGATGAGGATAGAAAACGAGGGCTTGACCATGGTGCATGGGTTCCCCTCATGTTAATGTATCCAGAGGCTGATATCCCAGTGTGTCAGCTCTCTATTCAATCAGATAGAGATGGTACTTATCACTACAAGTTGGGCAAGGCATTGGCCCCTCTTAAGGATGAAGGTGTCCTCATCATGGGTTCTGGAAGTGCTACTCACAACTTGAGGAACATTGGGGGCAGTTCTGTTCCTTCCTGGGCTATGAATTTTGATACCTGGCTTAAAGATGCTCTTCTTGAAGGAAGGTAATTGATAAGTGATTTGCCACTTTCTTTCTTACTTTTTTTGTCGTACATCTGGTTATATTATGATTTTGGTATGGTTTGCAAGAAATTGATGGCATCCTATGTTGACATACTATGCTAGATATAATTATTACTTCATAATTGGGCAAGTAATGGCTAGGAGTTTATTAACTTCTAATAATGAGGCGTTTGCTTATATTTTGCGTAGATTGGTAAACTGAAAAGGTAGGTAGGGCGGACCTGGTGGTACGTAATTTGCATTTGGCGCTAAGTTTCATATGGTAGAATAGCATTACATTTATAAAGCAATGGCTTAAGGCTTTTTTGTAGTCTAACATTCATTTTAGAATGATGTATTTAGGCTTTTTAGTCCATTTTAGGAGTTACTATGGAAAGTACACTTAAAAAATTTTTTGGAATGATTTGAAAAATGTACCTTCTTTAGTGATTCAATGATGGTTTAAATGACAGTTCCTCTCACAAAAATGGGTTGAGGGTGAAGGCATTATTCCAAAAACCCACTAGATGCATGTGGAAGTTAGCAATAATTATAGAAAAGAACCTGTTATTAGATATGGAGAAAAAAGAGCAAAAGAATTTTCATATCAATTGAGAATGATCAATGATATTTGTGTGTTGGGGGTTTTCTTATTGTCCTCACAAATGAAAGCCTTCTTATCAAGGTTGAAGGTTGCCTTCTTATTCTGTAACCACTAGGGCATTAATGAGTCACAAAATGCTAGTCTTTTCGACTTTCAGTGTCATTTGGATGGTCATTCCAGGTCTGAGTTAGATTTTGAAATTATTTGCATGAGGAAGATGTTCCTTTGTGAGAACCAAAGTTGGTATCAAGCAAAGTTGCTTATTATTGGCAGGGTTTGTCAAATATCTGAGAATGCCAACCACCCAATATAAGGTAGTAAAAAAATACACACACCATATGGTTAGCTTCTTTACTCCTCTTTTTTGATTCTTGCGTGGAAGTAGAGTATATCTAATTTCATTAACTTTTTGTAGAATGAATTAAGTATTCAACTCTTGCTGTAGATATGAAGATGTGAATCACTGGGATGAGAAGGCACCAAGTGCAAAAATGGCTCACCCTTGGCCAGATCACTTCTATCCATTGCATGTGGCCATGGGTGCTGCTGGTGAAAATGCCAAGGCCAAAAACGTCCACCATAGCTGGGACATGGGTACTCTTTCTTATGCCTCTTACCAGTTCACAACAGCCACCAGTTGAATTTCCTTTGCAAAAGTGTGCTATTATACCGTATGTGCTGTATCTCCAAATAAGATTGGATACCAACCAGAAGTTCTTGAAGACAAGTTAATCTGTGTTTGTATAATATTGTAACTACCTTATGATAAGTTTATTATCTTAAAACCATAAAGATTTCACCTTAATAATGGCTTGCTTTTGGGGTCCATATATTTAATACTGATTAGTATCTGGTTGGCAAAAATTTGTGTAAAAATTTGTTTTGATATAACATACAAAACTCAAGTAGAAGTAGACATGGGATAGCTCAACTCTCCTTTGCTTTTCCCTTTATATATCCATTTCTATTTATTTCGACTTCCTAATTATTTAGTTTCAACCTTTTACTGTGTTCTGACCCCAAGATAGCTTCAACTTGTTCTAGATTTCAAGGACTGTATTTTTTTTTTTTTTTTTGATGGGAAAGGACTGTATTCAATTGCATAGAAAATGGGAAAATGTACATTTGTAAAATTCCATTTGACGCTCGTAAGTGTAATATATACATACCCTGCATGCGTATAATTAACATTTTCAAGTTTTTTAGGTACGCATAAAATGCGGAAGTTTTGTTGGATATTCTTGGCGATGTAGCTGTAAAAATGGATGTTTGTATTTTAACTAATAGTTGGAACATATGTAAAACTAGCATTGCTTGGGACTTGGAAAATGAATGCTTTCAACCTTTGTTAAAATTCTTGGATCCACAATGAATAGTTGGGAAATTTGCAAATTCACTCTTCAATATTGGCCTAAATGACCATTTCAAAAAAAAGATAAAGAAAAAAAAGACTTTAGCGATGCTTTTGTCCGCATCCGTTACCGTTTGCGTATTTATCGCCGAATCAGTGTTTTCATTTCCACGTGCTGGCGAACCAGCGTAGTATTTGAAGACTGTTACGAACTTGGTACAACTGTTTTAGTTATTGCATCTTCACGCTTTGATTAATTTTTCAAATTGTTCCTTGTAAGACTATTTAAATTCTGTTAACTCAGTGTGATTATTTAATAAGAATAATTTTGATTATCAGATGTTTGAGCAACTATGAGCAATTTTATAATTAATTAATTGCAGTGACGGCTCTAGGAAATTTTTTTAGAGTGGTCATTAAGAAACATAAATTATACAATATTTAATAAAAAAAAAAGATAATTATATTTCATTATCAATGCGGAAAGTTATATCTTTTTCAAAATTTTAGTTGAATAAAATTTTTCTTGGATTTTTCTTTTTGTTTGTAAATGCTCAATATATTGTTAAAAAAACCAAAGTTTGATTACAAACTTAATTGTAGCATTACAATTTTCACTAAACAAATTAACATGACTACATATTTTGAAAATCTAACTGTTGAATTATATTTTTTTTTATGTTCTTAAAACACATGGTCAATCGAATGTTATATACTATTTGATCTATAAACTTTTTTTTGCTTATAATTTTAGACTATAAAAACTCGAAAATTAAACATTTGATTGATGACATAAGCCATTTATCTTTAATTTTCTTGAAGTTTTGCAAATACGGAAGACGTAAGAAAAAAAAAATGTAATTTAATTGTGAAATTGTTAAAATTCATATTTAATAAAAAAATATTAAGTAAAATTGTAGTTTTAATCTACAAACAAGTTTGTTGCTAAACTTGCCCAAAATTTAATTATATTGGACTTAAAAAAATTTAGGGTGGTCACACATTTTTTCTAAGGTAAAAAAATCATAAATTTTTTAAATTTTATATATAATAATAATTTTTCTTCCAGGCCAAGTGGTCTTGTGACCACCCTGACCTTAATTTGGAGCCGCCAATGATTAATTGACAAGTGTTGTAACATAGGCAGGTGTATTTATGATCCGATGCCACCCTTCCATAAATGCAGGAAAATGGTTTAGGCTAGTTAGCTAATTACCGAGTCAATCTATCATATATTATACAATATATACAATTTTTAGAGTTTTTTATTATATATGTCTTTATTTTTATACCAATTGTGGTAGAAAAATACCTCTGGATGTCACTCTTGCATGAGATTGATTGGGAAAATATTAAGACCTTAGAAAAACCTCCCAAAAAATAATAAAAACAAAGAGAACTTAAAAATAAATTAGAGACACACAACAGAACACCAAAGATTTTTTTTTTTTTTTTTGGTAAAGAACACCAAAGATTTACATGGTTCGCTTCTAGCCTTCCTTCATGGATAGCAATGACAATAAGAAGAAATTTCACTAGCAAATTAAAGAATGCAAAATGATGTAAAGGTGCTCTACCAAAACCCAAAGATATACCCAAATAATTTTTCTCTAACTCAACCAACAAACCAAGTTAAATACAAATTAATTCTCAGCTCTCTACACACGCTCAGAATAACAAGTTACATCTTATATATATACCCTCCCCCCCAAAAAAGAAAAAAGAAAAAGAAAACCTAACCAATGTCAGCAAAATGATCCATGCAAGAAAGTCAAGCATTTAACCTAGGTCTAAACATAAAAATTTAATCTTGCATTTTATAAAGCTGTGCAACACAGATGTGAAGAAACAAATCTGATCTTGCATCTAACAGAGACGTGCAATTCAAGTCATGCTTGACGAATCTCCACTAGCCTTAAAATGAATCAAGCCTTACAAACAAAATTTGCAGACTGTCAAATTTAATCAAATTTCTCTCCACTTTGTTAGACTTCTCTCAAGCCATAAATGCCTCAAGTGCTAAACTTCTTGTAATTCTTAGTAAATTATGATTCCTCTTCTTCTTATCGGACTTGGATTTTTTCTTTTGGACTGGGTTGACGAGAGTAACATGACTTGTGGGATTGATCAATGTTTGCACTATCCAAAGCCATGGTTTGGCTTGAAAGGGAAAAAGAAAAGAAAGAGAAAGTCTAGGGACACACCCAACTCCATACCCAAATCCATAACATGTTTAAGTGTCACTTTGTGATTGATGCACCTAGATTTTATTTATTTATTTATTAAGTTCCTATGTAAGTCTCATGTGTAAGTGCTGAAATCCAATCACAAAATGAACCCAAGCAATGTAAAGCGGGAAGCAATTAATATGTAAAATGAGTGCAAAAATATAAATTGGTAATGAATTTACCAAAAAACACTCCCCCCTTTTTTCTAGGGTATGTGTTTGATCCAAATGCATTCCTCCTCTTCGTTAAATCAGCTGCATCTCCTTGAATCCCCTTCTCCAAATTTGTTTCTAACAAATATGACAGTCCTTTAAGCTGATGTAAAGCGGGAAGCAATTAATATGTAAAATTGCACTAATCTATGTACTGATAATGCAGAAATCATATCAAGAAAAGATTGGAAAACTATACTGCTGCAGAATTGAAACATTGTGATCACTTGAAATTAAACCAAGCTGAACTAGTCCAATTGAAAAATCACCACTGGAAGATGGAGGTGGTTCTAATGTTCCTAACACGCAGCAAGTAAATCATCTTATATTAAAATAGCATAAAAACATTTATTCAGTGGCCCATACAACAAGAATACAATTAAAAAGCTGTGTTGCACCAAGTTACAGTAGAAGAACAGCTAATTTTGACAAAGACAATACAGGACAATGGCATAGGCACAGGCATCAAAGGTTGGAAAAAGAAGTCCAACATAAATGATAGCAAAACATAAAACTTGAACCCTGCTACAGTTATGATCCAGCTACAAATAGAAGTTCTCAGAGACTCAGACCAACATAGGAAAGAGCAAGGATAGGGCTAAATTGATCTTCAAGTAGACTAACAAATTTGAAGTAGTTATACAAAGATATTCATAGAATACAGGAAACTCAGTAGTTTACGGGTGCTAAAAGAAGCCCAAAAACAAGGTTGAAGCCCTTAAGAAAGAAATGCTGTCCAGCAATACAACTAACAAGGCCCTCCATGCACAGAATGAGGGGGGAAATTAACAAAATAATTTAAAATTTAAAAAGTAAATGATTCAAGAAGCCAAATCCAAGCAATTGAAGGCATTGTCAACTTCATTACATTTTTAGGTTTCATTAATTGCATTATATTGACTTCCTAACACATAAAACGGACTCTACTCATTACTCTTCATGGCACTACACAATCTATAATTGTAGCTTTGTCAAGAAGCACTCTACTCATTACTTTTCATGGCACTGCACAGTCTATAATTGTAACTTTGTCAAGAAGCAAATATGTGCTAAAAAAAGTCTTTAATATTAAGAGTAACTAACCACAGACCCATACCCAAAAATTTTCTTTATTCCTCCTTGCTATTTCTTTTATTTTACAATGCCTATCGTTTTGTGCTTGCCTCATTTATATGCATTGGTGACCTTAACCCAAGCAGGAATAAAGCAGTTGGTTCTTTATTTGCTAGCTACAACTAAAGTTATGTTTTAAATAGCTATAAAAATTTATATTCCTTTATATAGTTTATTTAAGATTGTATCATTCCCTTAGGATGCAATAAGTAGGCAAAAACTTGTCTTAAGTTGAAATGATTACAGACCAACTCAAACTATTGAAAAATTAAGTACAAATTCTCTAAAAATAGAAAGGCAACTACCAAAAAGTGCAAAATAGAGCTTGATGCAAAATGTCTAATTAGCTAGCTAACAAATAATAATGCCACTAACCTATTGATGGATTCCTTACACTCTGATTTTAGGAACTTACTACTCCAACTTGAACACCATCATGTATTTAGGGAAGCTAACCAATGTGCTAATACATTGGCCAAGTTGGATTCTTACCCTCCACCATCTTTTATGGGGCAGGTACCCTTTGAGCTATAACTCATTGGCGATCATGATTTGGTCATTATTATCCATTGAATAGGTAACTGCTGCAATATGGATGAAACATGTTGTCATGAGACACTTTCATTTCATCGCAACAAAAATGGATGGTTGAAGCTTCGTCATCCATTCCATGTCAGTTGCATTAGAGAATACAGGAAATGCAAATGTGTCAAATGTTACAGTAAATTGTTATGTAGGAAACTGCCATTTTCTACCACTTTTTCCTATATAACCAAGAAGGCATACAATAATGTGATGTGGGGGAAAAGGCAAAGGGGACACCAATAAAGAAGACAATGTCACAGGAAAATCCTTTCCAATAATTACTCATAACCAAATCTTGACCTCAAAATTTAAATCAGTTATAATATACAACTAAAATTCAAATGGTGACTATGAATATTATCATGAGTTAACATGCAGCTTATACTTCACAGAGCAGTTATAATATATTACAAAAAATTTATTGAAGGTCAAATTTTCCCTACACTGTTCCCCAAGAAGAAACAAAGTATATATGGTACAACAAAGTATACCTTTTTGTTTATCAAAGCAATGATGAACAACATGGTACAGCAAAGTAAGTTAGAGACAAAAAGTAACCTGCACACAACTTCACAAAATTTTTGATCTATTGCATTAGAGCCTCCTCTGACAATATTCTTCCATTAAACATTGTAGCATTTCTCTGAATCCAAACATGATACATTGATGCAGCCCAAACTAGTTTACAAAGGGAGGATTTGAACCCTCTTTTCCGCAGATTAGTTAAGGGGAATTATTTGAACCCTCTTCTCCCCTTTCTTCTCTTCTTAGAGTTTTATTTGTCAAGAAACTCACTTTATCATCAAGGAAGGTACTTCATCAGCCTCTAATTTTGTCTAGTACTTAATCCTTGAAGGGAAATTTCTTAAACCAAATCAATTCAAACAGATTAGTCTAATGGCTCCTTTTTCCCTTCACTGCCCCCTAGCAAATTAAGCTCATACAATGTCTAATGCCATATTCGAACTAAAGATTAGTCTGAAACCAACATCCAGCCAATATTGGTGAAACCAAAACCTCTGAGACATGGTCCGATAAATACACCAGGGAATGTAATCCCAAAAAATCAGTACAATTCCTGATTTTATAATTTTTTTTTTAGAAAATAGTCATGGTTTCACTACAATATTTCACAAAGAAACTATAAAATCAGAGTAACTTATTATGAATGCAATGGCTACAGTTTAAAAAAGAAATAAATAAACAGTGAGGAACAAAATAGGAACCTAAAAGCTTGAACACTAAGTTTTAAGCTCTAATAAGCATTTTTAACTCCAAGTCTGCAACTATACAGCTACATTAGTTTTAGCTGCAAGATTTTTTTTTTTTTTTTTTTTTAATTTCCGTTAATTTAATATCTATGAATAATTAAGAAGATAACCTATTTTCCTTCATTTGCCTAAATTTTCTCACAAATGAAAGAGAGCAAAACTGAAAAATATAAAATAAATAAATAAATAATAAAAAGAAATACAAGGCAGAGCATTCATGGAGGGTAATAGGAACATACTTTGGAGCTTCTTGTCCATATATTTGTTTGCAAAATCTACAAAAACTCAAAAAAAAAAAAAAAAGAATCTAGTTTGTAAAAACAATGAAAACGAAATTGAAACTCTAGAATAAATTGTAGACGAGAGAGAGAGAACGAGAAATTACTTCTTCAAGCCCCTAATTATCAATTCCATCAATCATTAATCCGAAAGAGTTTTTCCACCTCTGATGTGTTATGCTATGTTTTGAGGCAGTATTAGGCCTCAAATTAATTTGGTTAAGTGTGAGATTGTCCTGGTCGGCTTAGTTCATAATGTGATAGCTTAGTTAGTTAGCCTAATGTAATAGCTTAGCTAGTTTGTTGGGTTGTTCTGTGGGAGCTCTTCCTATGACCTATGAGGGTTTGCCTCTTGAATCATCATTAAGGCAAGTACTGCTTTAAAAAAAAAAATAATAAAGGTTTTATTACTAAAAGACAACTAATAAAAAGCACAAGTTATGCTAGAAAATTACCTCTCAATTACAAGCAAAAGAAAGTGATTCAGTTGACCATCCACAGAGTAATCTAACAACAGAGATCTTCAACTGCATTTCAGAAGCTTGCACATCTTCAACTGCACAAGCAGCATCAGTCAACGAATAAGAAACTCCTATAACAAGGAAAAAGAGTGACTGCTTAAAGCAGCCATCCAATAATAAAGAGAACGAAGCAAGAATTGTTTCAAACACCCCAGTACCACTCAAACGACATATTAAGGTGAGTTCTTCTTGGGATGTTATAGTGGAACAAGGGGAGAGAAGATTAGCCAGTTGGAAGATTTTTTTAATTAGCCGGTAGGAAAAAATTATTTATGTCAAAGGATGGTAGAGTCACTTTGGTTAAAAGCACTCCCTCAAGCTTACCCATCTATTTAATGTCTATTTTGTCCATGCCTACAGGAGTTGCTAATAAACTTGAAAAGCAGCAACATATTTTTTGGGGGGCGGTTTATGTCACGCCTGAAACTCAAACAGGTCCAAAGCATTAGAAAAAAGAACCATCAAGAGAACTTGTCATTTTGAATTGATTGTATTCCACAGAGGTCCGAGGTTGTAAAGAGGATAAGCTGTGTTGGAGGCCGTATATACAGAAGGGTTTCTAGTTTATATCCTATTACAGAGCACTAGACCCTTATGGAAGTTGCAAACTTCCCTTAGAAAAGAATTTAGAAGCCTAAGTCCCAACAAAAGTGGCATTTTTTCTTTGAGTTGCCTCTTCGGGGAAATCCTAACAGTGGATAACCTGAGGAAGTGAAACACTATTTGGTGAGCTGGTGTTGTATGTGCAAGGGGGATGGAGAGACAATGGACCACTTGTGGCTGCATTGTCCCATTGCTAGGGAGTTATGGGATATGATCCTTGCCCTTTTTGTGGTTCAGTGGGTGATGCCTGAGAGGGTTGTCAACTAACTAGCATGATGGCAAATCTGTGTTGGGTAACATTGGAACAGTAGGATATCGAAGTTCATTCACCATGGCTTGATGTGGTGCATTCAGAAAGAATCTAGAAACTTTTAAGAATGAAATTCACCATGGTCGTCGATGTAATGAAGTTTATCCTTCTCCAAATTATTTGAGTTTTTTTTACCATTGTACTTTTAGAGCTTAGTTTTGATGTCCATCTAGTATACCTCCTAAGAACTATGTACTTGGTTACTCCTAGTTTGTCTAATAAAATTTACTACTTATCAAAAAATCAAGTCCCTTAATGCCTGTGACCTTTGGTTTATGGTTTTCTTGGCCAGAGTATCTATATGTACTGAAAATATTCAGAATCATAAAGAAAATAATAGTTCCAACTTTGAGAAATTATTAAAGAGTACCTGCATTGGACACCATTCTGCAGAATCCCTCACCTCTGTCTAGCTAAAAAGACTTCTACTTATTCGACAATGCCTATGTAGTAGAGCTATTTATATAGAAAAAATAATTAAATAAATAAATAATGAAGGCGAAAATGCACTTTTGGTCCCTACATTTTGGGTCAATTCTCATTTTGGTCCCAAAATTGATTTTGTTGCAAATTTCATCCCTAAAAAACGAAAATCGTTTTTAAAATGGTCCTTGCCGTCAGCCAACCAACAGAAAAATCCTACGTGTCTAACGGAATGCACTGCTTGCTGACATGGCACTGACGTGGCCATTAAAATATTATTAAAAAAGATTATTTAGTATTTTCTAAATGCCAGGTCAGCATTTTTTAATTAAAAAAAGCCACGTTAGTTTAATTAAAAAATTTAAAAAATTTTATATTTTTCAATTTCAATTTAATTCAAACTAATTTAAAAAAAAAAACTTTTAAATCTAATTTTATTATTACTATTATTATTGCCAGAACATGAAGAACACAGGAACTTGTTCTTCATGTTCTTCCCGAACCCAGAACAATCAATCCCAGAAAAATCAAACCCAAACCCACATGAGAAAACCAACCCAGGAAAATCATCAAACCTCCAACCCAGAACTCATTCTTCATTTTCTTCTCCAAATCAAGACAAACCCAATTGACTATCCCACTCAAAATCAATCTCAGCACAAAAAAAGAACAGAATTAAGAACTAAAACTAATTAATCCAAGAACACACTCAATCCCAGATCCAAGAACAACAATAACAACAAACCCAGAAATTTAAAAAAAGAATAGAAAAAAAAGAACACAAATCCAAAATATTCAATCCACGAACCCAGACAAAACTTCAACCCAAAACTTCCTTATCAAGAACCGATTCCCCCAACCCTTCTAAAACATTCTCCATTCTTCCTCTCTCTTCCAGAACTAAAAGCTTCCGTTCTCTCTTCCAAAAAATGGAGATCTCTCAAAGCTTCCTCTCTCTCTTCGGTGCTTTGCTCTCTCTCGTAGAGCAGATGAGATCGAAGGTGAGCCGAGTGGAGCGGACGAGATCGAAGGTGAGCTGAGTGGAGCGGACGAGATCGAAGGCGAGCTCCAAACTCAAAATTTCTGGGTTTGTGATCTGGGTTTAGAGAGAGGCTGAGATCGGTGTGGTGGTAGTTGTGAAACAAAAATCGGAGGTGGTGGTTGATGGTGGATTTGTTGTTGGACTGGGTCGTGGGGTGGGTTTGTTGCTTTGTGTTGATTATGTTGAGGTGGGTTTGTGTTGGTTGAGGTGGGTCGATCTGGGTTTGTGTTTCAAGAACACAAACCGACGCCGGCCGGAGATCTGGGTTTGTGTTCTTGAAACACAAATCGACGCCGGCCGGAATCTGGGTTTGGGCTTGTGTTTCAAGAACACAAACCCAGATCTCTGGCCGGCGTTTGATCTCGATCTGGGTCTGTGTTTGTGTTTGATCTCTGTTTCTTTCTCTCTTTTTTCCGTTTGAGTTGTTGTGATCTGGGTGTGTTTGTGTTTGTGTTTGATCTCTGTTTCTTTCTCTCTTTTTTCGTTTGAGTTGTTGTGATCTGAGTGTGTTTGTGTTTGTGTTTGTGTTTGATCTCTGTTTCTTTCTTCTTCTTTTTTTCGTTTGTGTTGTAATCTGGGTTTGAGTTATTGGTTATTAGGTTTGTGTTCTTGTAAACTGGGTTGAGTTCTTTGTTGCTGGGTTTGATTGGGAAGAACAGGAAGAACAAATGTTCTTATGAAAAATTAATAATGATAAGTAATAATTTTTTTAATTAAATTAGATTTAAGGTTTTTTTTATAATTTAATTTTTTTTATATAAATTTTCTGACGTGGTTTTGTTTTAAAAAAATTAAAATGCTGACATAGTATTAAAAAATGCCAAATAATTATTTTTAATAATATTTTAATGATCATGTCAGCGCCACGTCAGCAAGAAGGGCACTCCGTCTGCCACGTAGGAGGTTTCCGTCAGTGGGTTGACGGTAGGGACCATTTTAAAAACGATTTTCGTTTTTTAGGGATGAAATTTGCAACAAAATCAATTTTGGGACCAAAATGAGAATTGACCCAAAATGTAGGGACGAAAAGTGCATTTTCGCCAATAATGAAATAAGAGAACATATTTGAATGGCCAAGACTGCCTCATGCTATGATACTAGGTGCTGCATTGACTGGAATTATGCAATAACCCCCAATATGGACGCAAAGCACGCAATTAATACAACGAATTAAGCTAATATAGGACCCATTATTGAGGTGTACCAAGAATTCAGCCAAATTTCCAAACAACTTTTAGTGCATCCACCTACACATAGGTTCCATAGCATTGGGGGTAGTATCAAAGCCAAAAAAGAACAGCATAAATTGATTATTACCATTAAAGTCCAATATATTTGCAAAAATTGGCACAAATTTTTTTACTACCATTAAACTGAAAGGATGATGCGCCATATTTTAAATTGACAAACAGAATGAAGAGAGAGAGAGAGAGAGAGGGAGAGTTTAATATAGGAATATGTACCCTCCAGTGATGAAGCAACGACACCCTGATGCTGTTTGAGTCATAGTCTGAATCACTTCCCATGTTGTCCAATTTTCATTGTCCTAGTGATCTGCATCCTCTGAATGCTGAAGAAACTCATCATTGTCACAAGAGAGATGGCACAGTCACTCTATAATTCTCTCTATTCGCACCACTCATCACAATAATCAACAAATTGAACATCCCACTCTCAAACAAATCTCAATTTTTCCAATTGAAACAAACACGATTTGCACTCTAGATTAATGTGCATTTGAAGATGAACTTTATCAACAATGAAAATAATAATGAAGTCCAAATTCACATGCCATTCATAAAAAGAACAAAAATCACATGCTGTTCAATTAGTAATAATGCTAATTGCTAGGTTCTTGTGATAACAACATTATAATATAACAGGCATTAAGGTCCAAACAAACTAGACTAAACTCAACACTTCAAATAAGATCTTACTCAAATGACACTTACCCATAAATATATAATCTAATACATTTGATATCAAGGGTGTCCGTGACTAGAAATTTCGAACTCAAGACCTCAAGAATCTCGTATTCTCATGAGACATTAGTAACCACTAATACTATTATAACCATCCAAAGACATAATTAACTAAGGAACTTAATCAAGTTTGCTTTAGGCTCTATAGTCTATACATAACCTCCATTAAATAAAACTTAAGAAACACATTATGGATAATTAATTATCTTAATTTGCCAGAGTCTACAACAACATTAGAGTTAAGAGACCAGTGGAACTCACAAAAGCCTTTTCTACTGTAAAGACTTGAACAAAAACACAAAGGCTGAAATTATTAATTCAAACTGACCTTTTGCAGAGAGAAAAATGAAGCCCAGTCTTCGGGCAAAATCTGTTTGGGTGCGAGAATGAAGTACCAAAAAAGGACGAAAGTTGCAGAATGCAAACAAAAGTCTAAAGAACACATTAATTTGCTTAAACCAGCACTGAAACAAAACAATTTCACTCTGAAATTCCTAAAGCCGAAGCCCAACCTTAAGATCTCAACCCAGCCAACACCTTCAACCTACCATCGATCGTATCATAAACTAATGGACACTGAAGCCCAACTCAAATTAAAATCCAAAATCCAAGAAATAAAAATTAGAAAAACAATAACAATTTTCAAATCACGCTTAAACCCTCAACTTTTTCCAAAATTACATTTTAAAGCTGAAATTTTTCTTTACTTATATTTTAAATCCCAAACTTTGACTAAATCACATTTCAAACCCCAAAACTATCTCAAATTTACATTTTGGTCCTTAAATTTCCTAAAATTACAATTTGATCCCTAAAATTTTCCAAAATAACAAAAAAGCCCCCAAACTTTTCTAAATTATGAAGAAACCCCTAAACTATTCTAAAATTTCACAAAAGCTTCTTAGGTCAGAAAAAATACTATTTCAACCACAAATTTCAGCGAAATAAATCGAATGTCTTCAAGATTAGTAAAATTATCCGATGCCATTCAAGATTGCATCCACAATTCAAAAAAATTGATCATTGCGTTCCTTCTTGTCTTCTTGCATAATCAAAATACTTTAAAAGAATTAATTGTAAATTTAATTTGTTGTGCTATACTGTGGAATTGGGTAAGCCCTATTTAATAACAAAAATGCAATTTATCTTTCCTTCAAATTATTCAACAAGATTATTGAGATCTTAATTTTATGATAAATTATTCAATTTTTAATTCTTCATAGAGTCGATGGCAAATAGAAATCATTGCTTTCGTGTGATTCTATTAGGATGCTTTGTTGCCATCTTTGAGAATATCTCAAAAGTTTATTGACTCAAGGTAAATAATTCTTACTTGAAATATAAGGGCAACGAATTCAAGTTTTGAAAATTTGGACATTATCTATGCCAGAGATATATATTAACATTAAATGAACAAATATTTATATCATGTAAAATATAATTAAGTAATACTATATTTAATCCAAATTCTTCAAATGTAAATTTTTTATAAGAATCAATAATCAACATGAAACGTAATATAAAACATATGTATATAATATGCCTAGCATAAAATGCATAAAATTTTTAATCCATCAAATAAAAACAAAAATTTTAAGCACGAATCAATGTGATAACAAAAAAATTTATATAGTAAGATAACTAATTTTTGGGAGAAATTTATCGTGGGTTAAGTGTCACACAACCTTTAATGTTGTAGGAAAAAATAAGCACAATTTTTTTTTTTTATGCATTGGTTAGAATTCTGTAGTAATTATGTGTTGTGAAATAAAAGGAAGTAAAAAAAAAAAATCAAGAAATCTTAAGATTCATCCATGAACTATAATGGATTTAATAATATAATCGCTTAAATTTTTACAAGCCAGTTTCCTATGCATAGTGTTAAATATGCAAAAAATTATATATGGAAGTGAAATCAAAAAATAGAGAACATAAGAATACGAAAGTTACGTTGTTTAGTCTAGCAACCTATATATATCCATAGAGAAAATTCTTAAAAAAAATACATCTTTATTATATAAAAGTATAGTACAAATCTTGTATTAAATTTTTACAAGCCAGTATACTCAAGTCACCCCCTACCCATTTTTTCATAGGGGCCAAATTAAATATAATAAGGTTCTTAAGTAAAGAAAAAAAAATTGCTAAAATACTGTTTGATGGTAAAAAGCAATGATCAGGAGTGAACACCATAAGTTAAAACTATCTCTAAAAAAAAGTTTGTTCTTCATTCCTATTTTTTTTTTTAATATGTTCAAATTTATGTGTTTATGTCAATCTTTACTTATTCCTAATTTATGTGTTTATGTCACCCCGTAAAACTCTACTTTTTGTTAATTTTCCCCAATAACTAGTACAATTTTTTTAATGAAACCTATTTCATTAATAAAAATATATTTGAAATTACAACTAAATTTATCCCATCAAATCAAATCAATCTTTGGAAAAAATTGAATAATATATCCAAGCATTTAACAAGACAATCACAAAAAAAAAAAAAAAAAAAAAAAAAAAAATCTTATAGTATGACACAACAAAATAAAGGCAAAAAAACACATTGGGTAGAATAAAATAAGCTATTGATATGTTTGTTTAAATAGTGGGTTTTTAGGACATGAAAAATTTACAATTATAACCTTTAGCAACGTAGGGCAGGGTGGGGCAGGTCTAAAAAGTTTAAATCCATCCCCGCCCCGCCTTGAAGTGCGGGGCTAAAATCTTGCCCCATTCCCACCCCACCACCTTTGCGGGGTGGAAAAAACCCACGCAGAACAAAGCGGGGAAGGGCAAGTTAAGCGGGACGGGGTAAAATTGTCATCCCTAGTACTAAGAATTGATATAAAATCATTGTATAATTGATTAATTTTCTTTATTTATTGATAACACTTCAATATAATTTTGTTTTATTTGGTCACTTAAGATGAAACTAGCGAAAAGGTAAATAGTAACATCTCTATTACTTTAAGAAAATAATATATATCTTAAGTCAAGTGTGAGCAAGTTATAAACCATTAGCCTTTTTTCTTTTTCTTTTTTTTGATAATAAGTTGTAAACCATTAGAGCATTCGCATCTGGATTTTTCATCCTATCCTATTTTATCATCCCATAATGCTACTTTATCAATTATACAATACCATTTTACAATACACTCAGCATCTCAACTTTTATTTTACAATATAACACATTAAAATAATATAAATTATACAATAAAATATATTTCATTCTCTCTCTAATTTCTGTCTCCCTTCCTCTCTCTCTCTCTCTCTCTCTCAACCAGTGGTCAAGTACCACAGAGAAAACCCAATACACCCATCTACACACCAACCACACCACCTCTACACAACAACCCAGTCACCACCACGCAGCAACCACCATGACACCAATCTCACCACAAAACCAGCAAATATCCAGCCACAAACCAACCACAAACCCATTAAAAAATAACCAAACAAACCCAGCACCACCATGCCCACTGCCTTCTACCCACCACCGCCACTGCCACCACCACGAACCCATATCAGAAAACCACTTCCATGACAACCCCCACCTCCACCATCATCAATCACCCGCTACCCACCCATTCACCACCCACGGTAACCCCCACCTCCACGGCTCCACCATCATCAATCACCACACCATCACCACACCACCACCAAACCAACCAATCCAAATCCAAAATCCAAAGTCCAACCATGCGAAATCCACTACTCAATCAAAACCCACGACCCACCCAATCTCCATTGTCGATCAAAACCCACGAACCACGCCGATCTCCATCGTTGATCAAAACCCACGAACCACGCCAATCAAAACCCATGAACCATGTCGATCTCCACTGCTCAACGATCTCGTCGATCAAAACCCACGAACCACGCCGATCAAAACCCATGAACCATGTCGATCTCCACTGCTCGACGATCTCGACCTACTCAATCAACCACCACGCCAAACCACACCCCACTCTGCCAGGACCACGCCGCCGAACCACCATCTCAACCCACAGTGCGATGAGAGATGAGAGAGAGGCCATCTGAAGCTTCAGCGATGGAGAGAGATGAGAGACTGTGCGTGTCGTGTCATGTGAATAAGAGAGCAAACCTGAGATATTTAGAATAAAATGTTATATTTTGTTTTAGAATTGAGTTACAGTGTGATTCTATATTTAGAATTGTACTGTAGCACAATTCCAAATATTTTTCCAATAGTAGTTTTTTACAAGTTCAAATGCAGAGGTTATGTTGGGTTTTTATGCTAAATTAAACTAAAATATGGCATATAGCATTCCCAATGTGAATGCCCATAGCTTCTGGAAACAACTGCAAAACCAAATCCAACTAGTGAATACTATATATATCCTCAATAAACACAGTTGCAGAGAGAGAGAGAGAGAGAGAGAGAGAGAGAGAGAGAGAGAGAGAGAGAGAGAGAGAGAGAGAGAGAATAGCACTGCTCAAAGCAGCACAACATCATATCTGGAGGGAGTTAGACGGCGGCACTGGTCATCGTCTAGAGCTGATTGTACGAGAAGGGGTAGATTTGAATGGACAACAAACAACCAATCAAGGTGGTGACTTATGATTGGACCAAATTCGCACATCCGTCAACATAAGGGGAGATTTTTTTTTTTAAGTAAAGGAAAGTTATGAGCTATATATTTATATTGAGCCTCCGTTTGGATAGCGGAACGCGTCTGCGTTCCACATCTTCCTTCTTTTTTTTTTTTTTTTTTTTTTCTTTCCCTCGGAAGAGCGCACGTTTCAGCCCCCAAATGTTACTGTGCGGCTACTGTTCATGAACAGTAGCCGCAACTTTTGACTTTTTCCTCTCTTTTTTACTGTTCATGGACCCACAAAATACCACTTTTCAGCAACTTTTTAATTAAAAATGAGTCCCACTACACTATTTACACATTTAAAAATTATTTTGCTACAGTGTTTTTCAGTTTTCAGTTTTCAGTTTTCAGTTTTCAGTTTGGAAGGATCTTTTTTTTTTTGTGTATGGAAATTTAAAAAAAAAAAAAATTGATTTGCGGTATGTATTTGGATGGACTATGGGTAGATGCTAATTTTTTTTATTGGATTCTTTGTATCAAAATTTTCTTTCGGGTTTTTTTTTTTAAATCAATTTTCAAATATGAGGAAGCCCAAAATGAATTTAGAGAGGAATTAATTTTTCCCAAAATCTTAAGAAGGGCTAGTAAGTAAATTTAAGGCTTATTTATAATTTATTGCCTCTGGTCATGGAAGTTTCAAAAACTCAGGGGGCCACGGCCCCCCTCCCCCCAAGCATTATTGAAGCTAAAGCCAAGGTAGCTGTAATGGCCGGGCCTTATGGAGTAACGCTGGAACCACTGAAATTGGTATAATTTTGTATCACAACTTGCCACATTTTGAAAATAGTATTTTATCAGTTGACATAGTAAAAAAATAATATTTTATTTGGGCCATTATATTAGTAATTTTCATCCAATATTTAAGAGTAGGAACTAAATTGACACATTATCAAAAGGTTAGAATACATTTTATTAAAAAAAAATTGTTAAAAATCAAATCGACATAATTAAAAAGTTAAGAACAAAATTGACACAAAGCGTAAAAGTTAATGATCAAATACATAATTTACCCGCAAATAATTCTCCTTTTTACAGGCCAATTTCTTATGCATAAGTTTTAATGCGGTGGTAGGGGTTTGGCCGGTGATAGGTGGGGGTTGAGAGTTCATGGCAAACAAGCCATTGATTGGCTATGAATGATCATGATGCCACATGGATGCCACGAGGGCCTTTACCTCTATGACTGATGATAATATGTGTAAATTTTAACGAATAATGCTCTCATACATGACAATTTCTGAGACATCAAGATTCGTCGAATTACACACACCAAAAAAAAAAAAAAAAAAAAATTCATTGAACGTACGTGGTATTTTTCACCTGCAAACTCAACAACCCTATATTAAGAGAAAATATAAAATTACGATTTTTACCATAATTTTATCACAATTTTGATGTAAAAGGTTTTGAAAATAATAGGTATGTAAAACAGTAAAAGTAATGGACAACCGCTTCAGATTCATGGCAAAATTATGGCAAAAAAATGTTGTGTTCTAGAAGTGTTCCGATGTTAAATATATGGATAGATAAGAGTTTGAATGTGGCATGATTTGATTGGAATCATTGAATCTATAGCCAAGCTAGTTGTACAGGCATAGTAATATAGATAAGAGTTTGAACGTAACATGATTTATTTGTAAAACTCAAACAGAAGCATCAAGTGAGTAAGAAAACGTCTTCTCAAAAAAAAAAAAAAAAGTGAGTAAGAAAATGTCAGTTCACTCAAAGATATGTAATTATTGACTAAGGGCGTGGCCAGGATTTTTCACTTGGGGTGTCGAATTATGCACTTATAGGTTAGTTATAACTTAAAACTATATTTTATTATTAAAATATAACTATAATTGCAATGATAATGAGAGAGAAAAAAAAAAAAAATACAACTATGAGGAAAAAAAAATTGGTGGTATGAGAAAAATATCAAATTTTGTGAAAAAATTATGGTAATGATGATGAGAGATATAAATAAATAAAATTTGAAGACTTAAGAATGAAAATGAAAAAGGCACCAATTCCAACTACACACATTGTATTACACATTTGAAAACAATTTGCATTCTTAGAAAAAATAAAATGAAAGGCACCTGGAGGCTTGGAATTTATTAGGTTTTGGTAAAAGTGTTTGTTATGTTTGGGCGGTGTCCACTTGAGAAACTAATTAAATATTGAAATTGTAAATGCCTAAATGCGATCATGGTTAGATTTAAAAACTAACAGTCGGCTGACGTTTGTGACATTTTTTTTTAAAGAAAAGTCATAAGATTTCATTATCCAAAAATGTAGTACAATGAAAACAAAGGAAAACAATAGTAAAATAATTAGTTGAAACTCTAAACCTGTGGACTATTTTCTATTCAATAGCTTGGAAATTCCATATTCTTGGCATGTCATGCAAGTAGGTGACCCGCTTAGTTATTTTCTCTTGACAAATGCTACATCCACAACATTTTTCACAACATTCTCACAACAAATCCTAGTTGGCAGGTTGTTACAGATTTTAAATTTAAATCTAACACTGAAATTACTTTCTTACCTACTAGTAATAGCAAATAACAACTTGCCAACTAGGATTTGTTGTGAGAATGTTGTGAGAAATGTTGTGGACGTAGCATTTCTCTTTTCTCTTTTAGTATGATTTGATTTAAATTGTGTTTAAAGTGTAATCTTGCCTCATGTATCAGAAGGCCTATGCAACTATGCTAGACTAATCCTCTTTCATTGAATTGCCAGCATGAAAGCTTTGTAAAATTATTAGAGGGGCCAATCTAAAGGAATAGAGAATACAGACTTTATGTTGGGTTGAAAAACCACACATAGTGAAGCATGTCCTGCTTTCTATTAATACTGAAAGATTATAGACAAACTTCCCTAAATTGTAGAAAATATAATTACAGCAAATTACAATTATAGAAAATCAGCTAAAGTCAAGGGATGTGCTACGGAGGAGAGAATCAAGGGAGTGATATTGGCTAACTTATGTTTGGCAAGTATGTGAATTTGAATTGGATTCTTTTATAGCAATATGTTTGGACTCTTGGCCGGCAATATTTGACTTTGAATTAGGCACATCAACCTTCTGATTATCACAATCATTACATTTTGTAGGACCAAATTTATTTTCATCCAGTACTATGAGAAGATTTCAAAAGTTTTGGGGCCCGCTTGCCATGTTTTCCATGCCAAAGTGATTTACTTGTGATGCTCCTGCAGAGGAAAACAACACGAGCACAATATGGGCGTTGGGTCCCTTATGTACTGAAAGAAAACCGTGTGGACCTAAGTGTTCCATTGGCATTATTGAATCTAAAGCCAAGCTAGTTGCTACGGCATGATTTAATTGGTATGCCATGAAGTGATCTAGCTGGCAATGATGTTGCCACCAATTATATTTTGTCATCAATTCATCACTTTCCACTCATCCAGCCTTGGTTCACTACAAAAAAAAAGACTTTAGGCCACGTTTGAAAAACGCGGCCTAAGGTCCGAAAAACGTGGCTATAGGCTATGGCCGCGTTTTTTTAGGCCGTGTTTTTAAAGGTGGCCTAAACCCCGCGACTATAGGCCTTCGGGGTTTATGGCCGCACTTTTATAAACGCGGCCTAAAACCAAGGTTTATGGCCGCGTTTAAAACGCGGCCTAAGACCAAGTTTTTAAAAAAAAAAAAAATTCTAAAAATATAAACAAGAACACAAACCCAGCAAAAGCATGAACACAAACCCAGCAAAAGCATAAACACAAACCCAGCAAATATAAACAAGAACACAAACCCAGCAAAAGCATAAACACAAACCCAGCAAATATAAACAAGAACACAAATATTTAAACACAAACCCAACAAAAAATTAAACACAAACCCAGCAAATATAAACAAGAACACAAATATTTGAACACAAACCCAGCAAAAGCATAAACACAAACCCAGCAAATTTAAAACCCACCGGCCGGCTCTGTAGCTACAAGGACCAATCTCCGATCGGAGCGGAGATCGGGGCTTGGACTCCATCTCCGATCGGATCGGAGATCGGGGCTTGGAGCTCCAAGCCTCGATCTCCGATCGGAGCGAAGATTGGGGCTTGGACTCCATCTCCGATCGGAGCGGAGAACGGGGCTTGGGGCTTGGAGCGCCTTCATCTCCAGATCCGAGCCTCGATCTCGGATCGGAGATCGGAGATGGAGGCTTGGAGCTCCAAGCCTCCATCTCCGAGCCTCGATCCGAGATCGGAAATCGGAGATGGGGATGAAGGCGTGATGAGGAAAATATTTGCGTTTGGAGATGGAGGTGTGTGCGAGATGGAGCTCTGGATCGCGTTTGGAGATGGAGGTGTGTGGGAGAAAAAGCTTCAGGGAGCAAAATATGATTTTTTAAAAGCTTCAGAAAAAGCTTGAGGCCGCGTCTTAGACGCGGCCTGAAGCTCTGGATCTTGGGCCGCGTTTGGAAAAACGCGGTCTCAAGCAATTTTTTGGGCCGCGTTTGCAAAAACGCGGCCCATTGGACGGACTTAAGCCGCGTTTTTAAAAACGCGGCTTAAGTCCATTTTGGGCCACGTTTTTGCAAACGCGGCCCAAAAAAACGGGGCCTAAAGGCCCCGTTTTTTGTAGTGGTTCTTGGTCATAATTTTTTAGGTAAATTGCAAAGTACACTCCTAATGTTTGGGGGTGATTGGATTTTACACCCCAACGCTTCGAAACTTTGATTTTACACCCCAACGTTTGGTTCCGTTAGCAATTCACACCCCCGGTTAGTTTTTGCTGTTAATTGCCAAGTCATTTTGTTGACTTGTTTTTTTTTTTTTTTTTTTTGCCAAATAAGCTCAAAACGACATAGTTGCAATAGAAATGATGTGATGACTCGGCACATGCTAAACGGCACTGTTTTGCCCAAAGAGAAAACAAACAAAATCTGCTACTGCTAGGACACCGTTTTCCCACCAAACAAAAAATCTCACCCACAAACCCAGCCCTTAGCTCCCTAACCCACGAACCCACCATAAGCACACTCAAAGTTCCAATAGCATGCTAGAGTTTAAGTCTAATCCCTATTATTAGTCTAAAACAAGTACTATAGAGTAGAAATGCAATGAAAAACTTACCAACTATAGCTGTATTGTAGGTAGAAATCCCATGCTGGCCCACATTCAAAGACCCAGTAATGATCGTTTCACCAATCCCATCTCCCAAAAACATGACTTTCTTCTTTGCCAATGGAATTCTCACCGTCTCTTCATACACCCCTGCCTTTATTCTTATCACAAACCTCTTCCCACCACTGTTCTCCGGCGCTGCGTCACCGCCTCCTACACCATCTGATAAGACCCACTACTTCCGTCCTTACTCACCGTCACGTCCGCCTTCAAGTCCGTCGGAACCCCACCATTAAACCCACCACCGCCACCGGACTTCTCCACCACCTCCCAAAACCCATCACGCTCGGTCGTTGCTGGAACCCACGACTCTATGTTGTTTCTGAAATTATCGTACGAAAACAACAGGCTCATTTACTTTGCTTAGAACTTTGAGTGTGCTTATGGTGGGTTCGTGGGTGAGATTTTTTGTTTGGTGGGGAAACGGTGTCCTAGCAATTGTAGAATTTGTTTGTTTTCTCTTTGGGTAGAACGGTGCCGTTTAGCATGTGCCAAGTCATCAACTGAAACTGTGTCGTTTTGAGCTTATTTGGCAAAAAAAAAAAAAAAAAAAAAAACACGTCAGCAAGATGACTTGGCAGTTAACAGCATAAACTAACCGGGGGTGTAATTTGCGAATGGAGACAAACGTTGGGGTGTAAAATCAAAATTTCAAAACATTGGGGTGTAAAATCTAATCATCCCTAAACGTTAGGGGTGTACTTTACAATTTACCCTAATTTTTTTTTTATAAAGAAGATAGTTGTCATCCTTACGAATAAAAATGACGGAATGTTGAACGCGAAGACCAATGCTCCTTGATGTTGCACAAAGTCTTTGGCATAGAAAATTTCGCACTCGCTAGGCAGCCAAGTTGGAAATTAAATTTGAATTGATTATGGGAATGAATGATGCAGGAACAAATTTGGTCCACAGAATATACATGCATAGACCACTATTTTAACTTAATTTTGGGCTAGAAAACGTGCGTTTTGGCCCCCTTAAAAGTACCTTTGTTTTGACGCGTTAGTTGCCTTTATCTTTACTCTCTCTCAAAAATATCAAAGCAAGGTGGAGTGTTATATTGTTTAGAGAGAGAAATATTGGAGCCACTGATACAGAAGGGATTCATCCGATTTTTCTGGAGCTGATCAAGCATCTGGTGAGCCTGCGGAAACAGAGGTCAACATTGGCATGGAACCTGATTATTACAACGCTGCAGCAGAAGGCAAAATCGAGGTCTTCGAAAATATTCCAGAGCCTCTTAACCAACTTCTAACCCCAAATAGAAACACAGTCCTTCATATTCACCTCGCAAACCCAATTAAAAGATCAGAAGATTCAGAATCATCAAAAACCTTTGCTGAAAAAATTCTCACAAAGTGTCCATTACTGCTATGGCAAGCTAATGTCAAAGGTGAAACTCCCTTGCATATCGCTGCAAGGTATGGGCATGCTGCCATGGTGGATGTTTTAATTGGACGTGCAAAAGCTCTCCGACAAGATCTCGAAAGTGGGTTTCATAAAACAGCCAAGGAGATGCTGGTGATGACGAATAATGAAAAAGATACGGCCTTGCATGAGGCCGTACGTGGTAATCATCTTGAGGTAGTGAAACGGTTGATTGAAGAGGGCCCAGATTTTTCATATTCTCGTAATGATGCTGGTGAGACTCCACTTTATATTGCTGTCGAGAGAAATTATGAAAACGTGGCGCTTCACATTTTAGACAAATGCGAATCACCCGCTCATGATGGTCCCCGTGGTAGAACAACATTACATGCTGCAGTAATCTGGAACAATTATGGTAATGTCTATTTATTTTTTTCAACATTCCAGCATGCATGGTTGAGTAGAACTAGAAAGTAACGCTATAAGTTTTGCCGTCAGTAATCGCCTGATTAATATACAAGAAGTTTGATAACATATATATCCTGTGAAATACATTTATTTAAAAAGTATTTAAAAATTAAAAAAATCAAACAGAAACTTTATAGAAAAGAACACACTCAATTTAATTAAAATTTATTTAATGATCAAACTTAATTTATTAAGTATTGGATTTTTATCATCCCAAAAAAAAAAAAAAAAGTTTGTGTTCTGCTTCTGAATAATTTAAAATTAATATAATTTATTATTACTTGTAATTCTAAAAACAATATTAAAAAATATTTATTAGAATGATGATGTGAAAAAGTATTGGATTCCAAACATTTATGTTACAAACATTAGAACAAATCAGTCAAAATCAAACTTTTTGTTTATATTATTATATAAATATAAAGTTAAATATACATTATAAGATTGATAAAAACTAGGGGAACCAAACTCAAAATGAGACAGAAAAAGATTAATAATATTTTTATTATGAATACGACACTCAAAGATTATGTATTTCGTCTTTCAGATCTATAAAATATAAGAATGTGCAATATATTCTTAATTACAATTCAACACAAATAAATTTATAACTAAGTTATAGGAGTAATCTTATATCATATATCTATAACAATTTTTAAAATATATTTTACAAATTAAGGTTATGGATTGCTCAAAATAAAATTTGATGTTTTTTAAAACTCTAAAATAGTTTATGATTGATTTTGGATTGTATTTTGTGGAAATTTTCCATTCAATGTACAAAGTCAAAAATTCTGTTAAAAATCATCTTACATTTTCTCATGAATCCTAGTTTAAACTATATTCATAGCAAAATTTTTCATTTTGTAGTTTTGTAGAATTAAAAGAGTAAGTACAAGTATAACCATACTATAAACAAGTTGATCAACTATTGATATTTGAAAAACTTTTGAAGTCCAAATGTTTTTTTTTTTTTTTGGTTAAAAAAAATGTTGAACCTTATAATAGTGAAGTTTTATTTTCATAAGTATTTTTCTCATGATTTATGAAGTCTTGTAGATAATCTAAAAGAAAATTGTTAAAAAAATGCAAACACATAAAAAAAAAAATCTTAAAAAAAAAAAAAATAGAAGCACCAAACAATTCTTTAGGTAGAATTAATCAGACAACTTGATAGCACACCCAAATCACATAGTCCTAAACTCGATAACTCACCCAAATCAATTCTGTCAAACATAAATATGATTAAGTTTTCCTGTGGCTTATATTTGAGATTTTGGGGCTGAATTTCAATCTAAGAATGCTAGTTTTCAATTTTTGGAGGGTCATATATAAATTTTTTGTATCCAAACTTACATCATGTTATACACACACAACAAAAACATACTATTAATATTTTGATGAAAATACAATGTTAGTTCCTAAATTTTAACCCATGAACGATTTTAGTTCTTATAAAAAAAATTGTTTATATATGTTAAGCCTGCAAATTTTTTATAAAAATACAATAACCGTACAATCACTATAGTTTGGGCCTATCAACCTGGGTTCAAAATAAAGGGGAGTTAAGCTCACAACTTAGCCTAGTATCAAATAAAGGCTAATTGGCGCAAAAGAAAGAAATGCAAGGATATAAGTTCATAATAGAGACAAAGAGAATACTCATTAAAGTATTGAACAAATGGTACAAATAACTTCTTTCAATGCTACATAACAAAGTGGTGAGAATGAGGAAGGTGATGAAGGAGATAGAGTAGACCCTAGTTGTACCACCACACACACAAGCACTATTTCCTTAGGCTGCTGTATTTACCCAAAATTAAAGTAGTAAATATGGTTATTGAGTTAAGTTCAAGACTAGAGAATTGAATTGAATTCCCGCTCTTTGATTGAATGTTTTGGGATTTCTAACAAATTAGGGAGGCACTTATTATCCATCTCTTCATAAGAATCAAAACTTTTGGTAGTTCGATGTTTAGAAAAATGGCAACCTTAAGCATTGTTCTTGGTTGGATAATAATATTAGTTGTTTTAATGATTATTTCTAGTAATTCGTTGACCAAACCTGATTTTTGAGTTTATTGAAGGGAATAACCCCCTAAGGAACTTGATAAATATATGAGAACTAGTTAAATTTCATAACGGAGTGGTGATATGTTAATTGTTACTTTTTATTTTGACAATGTCATCTAAGTAACTAAAAGTGATCACTTAAACATCAGGAAATAAAATTAGTCATGGACTAATTTTAGTAACCAGCCATACATTTAAGCTTGAACTTTTTTTTTTTTTTTTTGCCAAATTCTAGAGAACGTGATCTTGTTAGTCTAATAATAGTTCTGTCCTCAATGGAGAATGATATGATACTTTTATCTCTTTAAAAAAAATATGATACAAGAATTTCTATTTCTAATAAAATGAAAAAAAATGGACTACAACTCTCTCTTTAAATTATTGCACTATTATGGATGCAATTAAAAATGTCTCCTTAATGGGGAATGACACCTCTTTTAAGCCTTAAATTCTTAATTAATTTTTTTTGTCTATACCAAAAAAACCTCATTAGTGTCTTAGCCCTTAGGCCTCTTGTGTTAATAATACTAAAAAGAAAAATTATCATGGACCAAACGTCACAACGTTCAAATTCTAACCTATATAATTTTCTATTTTAGATACATTTTAATTGAAAATTGGACGGAGAATTTAAATCCTAAATGTTTTCATTAAAAAAATATTGTTATTTGACTTAAAGATCATTGAAAAAACTTTTAAAAGCCCTAATTAATTACAAAGACTAATTGTTATTTGAGTTTGAATCTTTTTTTTCTTTTTCTTTTTTTTGAGAAACGAGTTTGAATCTATTTAAGAGAGAGTCATTCCCAAAAGTTCTTGGGGGGAAAAAAAGAATAGAAAGAAAAAGATCATTCCCAAAATGAATAAAACAGCTCTAATGGTTGCAAATTAGAGACCAGTGAAGTAAAAGAAAAATATTTCTATCCTTAAAATTACAAATCATATCTACCCGTTTAATAACCAATGGTAATACTAGTAAGAATATAATAAATAAAAAAACGCTAAAGTTACAAAATTTTTTACAAACTTTTATTGTGGTAAGTGGATATTGATAAGTAAAAAGACAATGTTATACACCATTTTACAAATCATATTTACCAACTAAATTAAGGCTTAAGTTAAACTTTATGTTATCTTGCTTTGTATTTTCTTTTTGCTCTTAAATAGTTAAACTCATGTAAAAGACATATAATACTAAAAGAAATCCATATGATTTACTTGCAAATAGATTGAGTAAAATTGTCACATGTATGTGATTATTGATTTCACTTATGCTAAGAAAGTAGAGAAACCAAAATAAAATCGTTTGACTCATTTTTAATGTTACACTTTATGCCCCAATTATAGCATATAATATATGGTTTTTTGTGATTTTAAAATTTTGCTACTTTATAAGAAAAAAATAAATGAACGTGTGACAGACTACGATTGGTATGTAGAACATAAAATGAATTTTCATTCAATATAATAAACTCACTCAATTATCCTTATGAATGCTTTTTCTATCTTCTAAATGTTTTCCTTTTATATCTTAGAAAATTATTGTCTAACATACTTAAATTCTCTTAGAAATGATTCGTAAAATTCTGGGATGGATAGCACAAGAAGAACAAAGTGCTTTCATTAAAAAAGTTGACGAACAACGTTGGACTCCGCTTCATTGTGTTGCATACTTTGGACATCAGAATATCGCAAGACTGTTGCTTAAAGTTGATAGATCTATAGCATACATGAAAAATGCAAAGGGCATGACGGCTCTTCACGTTGCAGCTCATCAAGGCAATCGTACGGTAATGGAAGATATTTTAGAATATTGTCCTGATTGTTACGAACTAGTTGACGAGAGAGGTTGGAATGCACTCCATTTTGTCGTGAACTCATCTAGTAGTTTTTGGGCTAAGCGTGAAGTGAAGGACATCCTAGAGAAATCATCATTTAGCAACCTTTTAAATGAAAAGGATGCCGATGGAAACACACCTCTCCATCACCATTCCAAATCGTTGCATTATATAAAGGATGTTATATGTCACAATAGAGTTGATAAGATGGCCTTCAACAAACAAAACTTAAACGCTTACGACATCGTTTTAACTAGTGAAGTATCTACTAAAAAGGTAAAAAAAAAAAATTTATTTTATTTCACGGTATATTTTTTTCTAATGGAAATTAACTGAGGACATTGTATCTTTTTTTTCTTTTCTTTTTTTTTTTTTTGCTCCCCGGTATTACATATATATTTCTTATTTATATTTATTAAAAAAATCAATTAAGATATTATATAAAAGAGATATAAATTACAAATAACTCTTTTTGATTTTGACTTTTCAATTCAGTCTTAATTATAACTTTAACTTTTATAATTCTTCAATATAATCCTTCCATCTACTTTCATGAGAAACACTAAATGGAAAGATTAACCTGAAAATAAATTAAAGTTAGAAAACTGACATGAGAAAAATAAAACTAAAAAAAAAAAGACTAAATTAGAAATAGATTAATGCTGAATGGTGTCATTTGTAATTTAGCGAAAAAAGAAATTAAAAAATGTTATAACTGACCCTGCATATATGCCAATACTAAGGTGGAGTACTGAGTTGCTGCCACGTTAATAATTCTGCCACTCGCGGCAGCAGTCAAACCTCATCCTTTGAAAATGTGTGCATTCCTGTGCCTTGCTGGCTATTCCCTTTCTCAAATCCTAATTATTAGTGTTCTACATGTTGCACAGTTAAAGGAGATTACACGTGCATTTATCGACAAGGGTCTTAATTTGGAATTTCGAAGACCCTTTGAAGATGATATCCTACCAAAGAGAAAAGATTATGTAGACAATTGGGGACGCTTGAAAGCTTGGAAATCCCGTAAAGACCGATTTGTTTCTAGCATGGAAAAAGCATCCAAAACCCATTTGGTAGTGGACACACTCATTGCAACCGTGGCTTTTACAGCAGGTATTACCATGCCTGGAGGTTTCAGAGATCATGAAGGCCCACACCCAGGCTCTGCAGTTCTGATGGGAAATGCTGCTTTCAAAGCATTTGTTATCACAAATACCATAGCCATGGTGCAATCTTGTTCTGCTGCCTTTATCCACCTATTCATGCCACTATTGTTTCACGACAAAAATCTTATTGGAGACTTTTCTTTCCTACTGGCCTCTCTAGCTTTCTGCCTTTCCATATCTGCCATGGGAGCAATGATGCTGGCATTTGTCACGGGCATATACGCTGTGTTAATGCATTCCTTGAATCTTGCCATTGCCAATTCTGTCATCGGATTGTGCTTCTTCATCCCCCTTTTTTTCATAAGTATTGGATGTTCACAATATTTGCACGAAATGTGGAGCATAGGTTTGTCTTGGTTTTTTGAATATGTGTACCATCGTATTCGAAATACGAGAATACGATGGTACACTACTTCCTTCGCTTCATAGCTTATAAGGTTGAAAGTGGGGGAAGCTCTCTTCGATGTGGGACATCTGAGCCTCCTCGGTACTGCGCCCATGGCCTTGCCGAGGACCGGCAACATGTGCCTCCTCGGCACTGCGCCCATGCCCTTGCCGAGGACCGGCAAAAATAGTCCCCACAATAAAAGGAAGGTGTAGAGATGTGTCCTTCAAAGGTAACAAACCGTGCGGGTATCATACGGTCGGAGCAAGTCTCAAAAACTGCTACCCTTGCCCCAAAAACAGACAATACCGATGATAGGACACTGCCCTCAAGAGCTTCCTTTTATTATGGGGACTATTTTTGCTGGTCCTCGGCAAGGCCATGGGCGCAGTGCCGAGGAGGCTCATGTTGCCGGTCCTCGGCAAGGTCATGGGCGCAGTACCGAGGAGGCTCAGATGTCCCACATCGAAGAGAACTTCCCCCACTTTCAACCTTATAAGCTATGAAGCGAAGGAAGTAGTGTACCATCGTATTCTCGTATTTCGAATACGAGAATACGATGGTACACTACTTCCTTCGCTTCATAGCTTATAAGGTTGAAAGTGGGGGAAGCTCTCTTCGATGTGGGACATCTGAGCCTCCTCGGTATTGCGCCCATGGCCTTGCCGAGGACCTGCAACATGAGCCTCCTCGGCACTGCGCCCATGGCCTTGCCGAGGACCTGCAAAAATAGTCCCCACAATATATATATATATATATATATATATATAGGGTTGGGTTCAAGTTACATCTGGTGTAACTCTAAGCAATGCTATACCACCTAATAACTTATTATCGAATTCATATTTTGAAAGTCTCACCGTTGAATTACATGTTTTATATGTTTTTAACATTCTTGTCAATTTTCATATCAATTGGATATTATTTACTATTCGATCCATAAACTCATCTTTTATGCATTATTTTAAATTACAAAAATTTGAATTTAAATAATTGATTGATGACATGACTATTAATCTTTGATCACCATGAAAATTTGCAAGCATGGAGAATATAAGAAGATAATGTAATCTAACAGTGGATTTGTCAAAATTCGCAGCATCCAATTAAAAAATATTAAGTGGTGTAACATTGTTTAGAGTTACATTAGGTGTAATTAACTTGAATCCCATAAATATATATATATATATATATATATATATAATTCCGAACTTTTCATTCATTTCAATTTGAGTTTTCTATGTTTGTCCAATGAGAATTTTGCATTTGTTAATTACTGAAATGGTCAAGCAAAAAAAAAAAAAAAAAAGTTGAAGACATGAAATAGCGTTGAAGACTTGAAGTTAGGATTGTCCACCACCTACCCGATACCCAACAATCTCCACCCGAGAACCGCACAATCCAAGCGATGGTTCGTTGGTTGCGGGTCGCCGACGCTAAGACCCGACATTGTTGGTTCAAGTGGCGGTTTGGCTGTCTAAGAATCCGATGAACTCAACCTGCGTAAAGACTTCTTCTCTCTGCATTAGAAAAAGCAAGTTTTAGCCAAAACTCCAGTAAGCCAAACTCTAACTCCAGCAATATTAGGTGATCTCGGCTAAATCTCGACAGATCTAGCTAGATCTCCATAGATTCGAAGGAATATAGGACAGATCTCGTTAGATCCGGCAAGATTTGATGAGATCTGACCAGATTTCAGTCAAAATTCGACAATAGCAGCAAACTCGAAACTGACCGATACACACTAGAAAACTGATATGACCCGACTTGGTTGATCCAAAACTTCATTCGAGTCAGTTGCAAGTTAAAATCTTCCCCACCCAATAATGTTGGGTCAAGTCCGGGTTGGGCACAAACCCAACTCGGCCCAACCCATAAACATCCCTACTTAAAGTCATAAATTAGTGCATGTGATCATTTTGTTTTGTACATAATTCCCATCTACACATTTAGAAGTTCGCATGGTGACACATACTAAGTTCATACAGTCATACATATGTCACTTTCGTCAACTATACGTTTGACTTGGAGTGCTGTTGGATCATTTCTGCCCAGAACCATTACATCCAAGCTTGTCCCCATGAAAACTCATGAGCTTGGAGTATGAGTGACAGCTTTGAAGTGATTTTCCTTCCTAACGAGCAATGGTTATTGTCGTAATTCTCACGAGAAATCTTCTGGTCTTGATGAAGTTTTAAGCTTTGGCTGAATACCCAATTCTTTGACTTTGGTCTTGTTGGCTAGAAATAGAAGTTGATTGTGATGTGGCAGTGTCACAAAAGTCAATTCTGATTTTTAGTGTTTTGGGTTTTTCCACTTGCCCAGCCATCATTTTGTATTCCGGTGGCCGTAACTAGTTGGGTACCCAATAAGTCCAATTGCACTATTTCGCCCATTAAAAAATTGGAGTTCTTGACAGAGTTCTTGACATAGCATTGTTTAATTAAACCTTTAGATGTAATGTATTGGGAAATTTTTTCACATGAACCATCAATTTTTTACAATAAAATAGTTAATAAAAAGACAATTTTTAAAAAAAAATTGTGATGTCTTCATAATAACTTTAATAAGTTATTTTAATTTTCACACAACATCATTGTTAATGATATTTAAGTTAATTGGTATTTTTTTTACAACGAAGTTGTAATTGTATAATTTTTATTATAGTAATAGTAATTGTATGCAAGAGTACCAAATAAATCAAAGCGTTTCTTTTAGTCTCTTTTTTGGAATAAAATTTATTGACTTCCTTCTCAAAAAAAAAAAAAAAAAAAATGATAAGATCTAATTTGAAACTATCAAAATTAAAAACTCTATAAGTTAATAATTATGATTACTGCATCTGCATATTCTTTATATATATATATATATATAGAAGGTACATGTTTTAATTTAAAAGTTGAAGAGATGTAGGGTTTATTTCTGTTATTGTTATTTCTTTTTCATTAGTAATCCTTATGACTGTTATTATTTGTTATTAAGTACCCCACATATTAGGAATGTATGAGTATTACTTGGCTGGTGCCCTTCAAAATTTTTAATGAAATTTTACTTATAAAAAAAAATTAGTAGCTGATAATTTTAATTTGAATTATATGATTTTACTGTTTGTGGATCATGGAAATATTAAGGGTTAGTTTAATTTAATTGGGAGGCAAAATTTTTTACAAATCCATCAAGGTTTCTTTGTCCAGTATTTCCCCATATTTTCTAGGATCGTAATTTTAAATAACATTATTTTATAACTATATATTGTCTTGAATTATGTGTAAAGTCATTAATTTGTCACCATATTTTATATGAAATTTGTAAATATTTTTATATGGTGAGAGGTATATCTAGTTATCTACACTCACTGCGCTGAATTTAGTTGTTGAATTGCTTATAGTTGTCATGCTTGCTATTTCTACAGATAGATAAATGCTTTGCAGTCATATATACCAATTATGCTAAAACTTGGTAGAATATATATATATATATATATATATATATATATAAAAATGTAGAATTGGATCATATACGAGTCCTTCTGAAATTTTAAATTTGATATATTGCAAGCTTAAATCCGTTTGTCATGTCTTTGCACATGTTGTGAATGTCTGTTAATTATTGTTGTGGAAATGAATAGCATGATAGATACAAAAGTAATGTGCCTTATATTTCATCTTATAAAAAAGACACAAAGTAATTACTTATAAAAACAAAAAGAGACAATATAGTTTTTTTTTTTTTTTGACAGTAGAGAAGAGACACAATATAGTTATTTCTCAATGTATGTATAACTTTGTTTCATGGCTTGTTAAACATCCTCTAAATTTTACCGCACCTAATAGAACTTTTCCTTCCCAAAAATTGACTATATGAGACTTCACACGTGCCACATCACTGGCTGCCATGTTTCAAGCCACGTCACCACCAGGTGCCACATCATTCATGTATACAAAAATATATTAGACTCAATGTTTTAAAGGCCAATTCAATGGCCCGGTGGTGTCCGTGGCGGCGCAGGCAGTGTACATGATCTGGGAACTGGCGAGCGTTGGCGAATTGGACTGGCAAATTTGGGAGCTGGCGGTGATCGTGGGGCTGGGAACCGTCTTGCTAAGGCCTCTGGGAGCGAACCACTGAGAGGAAGGAAGAAAATAAAAAAAGTGGCAGTGGCAATGAAAGTCATGGAAGCTATACTGTCTTTTGCCATTGGTTTTTACTTTAAAACTTCTATGTAACTCTTATGAAGTGGCAACCCCATTAAATAGTTCTTGTAAGTGTGGAAAATGAACCTTTAATCTTGACAAAGCATGCATTTTTGCGTATAAGACACTGCCGTATGATCCGTTTACTGGCACCGAGTCAAGGAAGCTATATACTTTCTTTTGCCACTGTTATTGCGTTTCCTTCTAATAAAAAAACTATCGACTCGCCAACCCCATTAATATTTTTGCGTGTCCATACATTATTTGGGTTGTGACACTTTCCGAGCGTGTTAATTAGGTTCGCGTCTTGTTCATCACAGTCGTTAATGGAGTACTTTTCGGGTTGTGATGGGTCTCCTCGTCTCGGTGAGTTGAGTTTATGAGAGAGTATGTCAATTTTTCCATAAACAATTTAGTGTTGGTAGTACAACTCCTATTGCTTTTGACAAGAGTAATTTTTTTTTCCCTGTTACTAGTTTATCAAGGTATCACATTTTGTAGCCTCTTATAAGAAGAGGTTGTTATGTGCCTAATTCATTTTAATTAACATTACATAAATAATGATAAATAAAGATAAAGATATGCACTATTGGTTTAAATAAATTAGGACTAACCTCACTCTCAAGTTAATTAACATCAATGATTCAACAATGCTTTGCTGTTCCATAAATATTTCAAAATCAACTCAGTTTCCAATCTTCAGGTTTAACATCGATTATATGTAGTCATTGTTATTCCTATTCGTTTTGGGCATATTCTCATTTTCATTGGTAATGTGATGATTTTTTGCGAGTGTGAACCCCTTTTTTTAATGTCAGTTTTTTTTCTCTCTCCTTTTTCTTGCTTGTCTTTCTTCATTATCATAAATGATGAAATTATTTTTTGATTGGTAAGATACATAGACACTCAATAAGTCTTGAACCCACAATCTCACTCTCCAATCAATTTGTATGAGAGAAGGAAGTGTTAGTTGGACTATAGCTTATTAACAAGATAATTAAGTTGTTGTGTGTTTGGTATTAGCTTATTTAGTTTTTTGTTGAAAAAGTGTGTTAAAGTATACTTTTATTTTGAAAAAGGGAGGTTTTTTTTTTTTTTTTTTTTTTTTTTTTTTTTTAACCTAAAAGCTAAAAATTAAATGAAAAGGCTGAAGGCAAACAGATGAGTGAATTTTCTTTTGTGTATCCTATCCATATTGAGGGGCCCTTTCATTTTATCGTAGGGTTTGAAGAAGGTTTTAAATTACTTGAATCCTTAAGGAAAAAAACTATTGAACTAAATGATTTTTAATATAAATGCCAAAATTAGTGACTGAGACTACAAGTCTATGAACATTCTCTCTGTGCTTTATATATCAAAATGTTGATACATTTGCCAAAAAATGTGGTTGAGGAAGGTTCTAAATTGCCCGAATCCTTAAAGGGAAAAATTCTTTTACCTGATTAATTTTAATGGAAATGCCACAAATCAATGACTGCGACTACTAGTGAATGAACATTCTCTTTGTGCTTTATATATCAACATGTTGATACATTTACCTAATTAGCTATATAACTCATCAGGCTACTTGTCTTTCACTTACAATGATTGATGTTATCTACATATTTGTCAATGTACTTATCACCATGCTAAGCTAACTTTCATTACGAAACGAACTTGATCCTTACAATGTCAATGGTCAAAGTAGATTGCGATTCATTTGTGTGTCAGCACATGGTGTTATTTCTTTACCATGCATGCAGTTTAGCCTGTGGAGTAGTGCTTTCTTCTTTTCATGTAGCTTCACTATCTTGCTATATGCTTTCTTGTCATTGTAAACTGCTTTCCACCTAGAAGATTTTGATCAACATTAGATTCAAGAAAATAGTTCTTATAGTCCCTGTTATAGTCAAGAATTGAGCCTTGTTCTTTCATCATCTTTGTATAGCTATAATATAACATAGCATTTTCGGTCACTTGTTGAAACTAGAATTGGAGCTTTTTTATACATGTTTGTTCTCATACGCTAGAAACACACTTCATTGAGAGCTGACCAACTCAATAGTGTGTACTATTTTTATTAACCATTTTAACCCCATTCTTATAATAGTTGTAAATTTGCGTGCTATGTAATGCTTAAACTCAACTGCATTGCTTTGCTTTTTGTAATGTAGACTGATGACCCAAAACTTCGAGCAGCAGTTAGGGGTGCAGCTGCATGTGTCACAGCTGTGGGAAGTTTAGCTTTGACAGAGTTAAGATCTAAGAATTTTATACCAAGAGGACCTTGTGTCAATTGAGAGTTTGAAAGAGAGGCATATATTAGTAGCATTCTTTATGGAGGCGATGTCAACTGTCAATCAAATTAGAATGAGACCTATTGCATTTTTTTAAGCTATGCAAAATTCTTGCTGAGCATGACCTACTTCAAGAGACCACACACATGTCCATTAGGGAGCAAGTGTTAAGTTTCTTACACATTATTGGGGCATAATATGAGGTTTCAAGTTTTTGGTGGAAGGTTTTATAGATCAGTTAAGACCGTGCACCAATATTTTTGGCATGTCTTTAGAGCAGTTTTGAAATTATACAGACATGTGGTTAAACAATCTGACAATGATACACCTGCAGAAATAAGGAATAGCAACAAATTTTCCCCATATTTTAAGGTACCTTTGAGAAGCTTTTAGTATTTTATTTTATTTTTATTTTTATATTTGTTTTTGAGAAGTTAGATGACAAATATAACTTGTCTTTCTCATCACTCGATTGTGTTGGAGCAATAGATATAACTCATTTTCATGCATCTATTCCAAGTAAAATGCGTGCAAGGTTTCGTGGTCCAAATGATGAAACAATGCAAAAGGTCTTAGCTACCATTACCTTTGACTTAAAAATATATGTATTAGCTAATTGGGAATGAAGTGCATATGATTCTTAGGTTCTAAATGATGCATTCTCTAGGTCAGGGATATTGGACATTGCTGAAGGTATTATAGGATATAGAATGCGATTATTATTATTATTATTATTATTATTATGGTAATGATTTTTTCTCCTTTCTTTTCAATATAAACTTGTAGGCAAATATTATATTTGTGATGCTGGTTATGAAGTTCGAAAAGGTGTTCTCTCCCCTTATCATGGAGTTTGATACCATTTGAACAAGTTTAGTGATCATCCTCCTATGAATGAAAGAGAATTATTTAATCTTTGTCTCTCTTCCTCGCGAACAACCATTGAACGCTGTTTTGGAGTTTTGAAGACACGTTTATGTGTATTGGATGCAAAATCATTTTGGTCGTTAGAAACACAAGTGGGTGTAGTATTAGCATGTGGTCTCATTCACAATCACATATTGGAGGTTGACACTATAGATCCAATTTGGATGCTGTAAACCGTGGTACTCAATATGAAAGTTGTGGAGTCCAACAAACACAAAGGGAAACTTTGGAAGAAATTAGAGAATGGGTAAAGAAACGGGATGAGATTTGCCATGCCATGTGGGAAGATTATAATGCTTGGGAGTCCGATTAAATTGGTTGTCGCATGGTTGGTATGTAATGCAACTTTCATAACTTCTAGTATTGGAAGAAAAATACATCACAACTATTTATTTTTCTAATGAATATGGAGTGTTTAGCTATGATGCTATCTTTCATTATGTCTTATGTTATGATCAAGATGGTCGATACCGTATCGGTACCGGTTGTACCGGCCAGTATGTACTGTACCGAGTATTGAAACGCTAACGTTTTGTACCGGTTTATATACCGGGCATGTACCGGCCGATTTTGGGCAATACCGGCTGGTACAGAATTTTTTTATTTATTTTAAATTTTGTAATTTTTGAATTTTTGTAAGAACAGAATGGTAACTTACTTGCATTAACTTATTAGTGTTATTTGTTTTTTTAGTACGCAATGAAAACTTAAGCTTTCTATTTTTTATATCATGTTTTTTTTTTCTTTTAATTGATGCTAAAATCTAAAATCATGAATAATTTGTTTTGAATTGAAGTAATATGTTATGGTAAACTTTTATATTTATTACAATACACACACACAAATATATATATATATATATATATATATATTTACAAATATTAAAATTAACGATAAACTCAAAATGGTACACCGGTATTGGATAGTATCGAAATATATTATTCCATTGGTCAAACTGGTACAGCTTCCAGTACGAGATTGACAGCCTTGGTTATGATATCTTGTTTTGTCATAACTTTTTGGATTTTTTTTCAAAATGACTATAAAAGCCCAACTATATAGTTAGTAAGCAAACGTTTTAAACAATTTTGGTTTATAGCAATTCGAGTTCAAAGGACTCGATTTTGGGGTCAGAAAGCTGGTTTAGGTAGGCTGGAAATCGAGTTCAATGCACTCGGTTTTTCTTCATAGAAATCGAGTTCAAAGGACTCGTTTTCCATTCATAAAAATCGAGTTCAAAGAGCTCGTTTTTTGTCCATGGAAATCGAGCACATAGGACTCGGTTTTGTTCATAGTACTCACAGAGACAAACGAAGAAGAAGAATGAGATGAACAAACGAAGAAGAATGCCCAGGCGCCGATTCTCAGATGAACAAACGAAGAAGAAGAAATGCCCAGGCGCCGATTCTGACCAAACCCCGACGAAAGCTTTAGGCGTGGTTTCTCGCCGCCGCTCCAGTGGAAGAAAGAAGCCACCGATTCTCACCAAACCCAGCAACCCAGGCACCGATTCTCACCAAACCCAGGCGGCGAAAGCTTCAGGTGATGGAGATCGGATCGGACGTGAGGTCGCCGGCGCTCCAGTGGTCAGTGGGTTTGATTTGTTTTGGATTTGATTTGTTCATGGGTTTTTGGGGCATTTGGAGAAAGGAAAGGGGAAGAACACGAAGAAAAATTTTGTGCAAGTTTGGCTGAACTGAAATCGAGTCCTTTGGGCTCGATTTCCATGAAGAAAAAGCAAGTTCTTTGTACTCGATTTTTCTGAATGGAAAGCGAGTCCATTGAACTCGATTTCTATGAACCAAATCCGAGTGCATTGGACTCGATTTCTAGCTTACGTGGACAACTTCTGAACCCAAAATCGAGTCCTCTGAACTCGAATTGCTAGAAACCAAATTTGTTTGAAACGTTTGCTAACTAACTATATAGTTGAGCTTTTATAGTTATTTTGAAAAAAAATCCTAACTTTTTCATGCTTCTTCCAGCTACTCGTTATGATTTGCATTATTTTTGTTACCGTCGCTTTAGCAAACTGGCTATGGAATTAAAGGATGGTAAAAACAACAGTAATGTCAAGAATATAGGTGGTCACAATTCATACAAAGTTGGTTTTTTAAAATTTGTTAAGGTGACAGTATGTTTAAATCTTTGCCATTGAAGTAGTGGCTAGAAACGAAACTTATTGGCATCATCATGTAGGTTTTGAATCACTCATTAAAATATTTTCATATTCATCTCAAATTAGTATTTTCTTCTCTTCTTAACACAAGTACACTTCAACCACAACAAAACTTGAACAAGAAATTTGAGATGTTTGATGAAATGGCTTTGGTTGTGGGTAGAGACTTGGCTATGGGCAGTTTTGTGAGACAAAAACCAATAGAAAGATTGGATGATTTGTCTCCACAAATTGGAAGAATTGCAGTAGCATTGGAAAGATTGACTGAAAATCAAATTAATTGGAGTGACCTTTATGAAGAAGACACGAAGATTGAAGGGTTTGATGAGACTAAGCTTGAATTTGCATTTGACCATTTGATACAGAATGAACTGAGAGCTGGGTCATTTGCATTGAAAAATGCTAGACTTCGCATACAATGGTTGGAGAGTTTCTTCAACCAAAGTATCTGAAATTAATGGTTTATTTTTACTAAGATATAGAGACATTGAATTATTAGGTTGAACTATTTCGATTATGTACGTGTATGGTTAAAATTTGTTTGAATTTGGGTTGGAACTATTGGAAAATTTGGATTGGGATGAAACATTTAAAGTTCAACTTGTTCTTGCCACCGAATATATTGGTAAACATTTTTTATACTTCCAAAATGAATTCACGTCAAGGAAGCCTAAGATGCGCTAATTCGGGCTATGAGAAATAAAATAATAGTAACTCAACTGGGGCCAAGATTGGGGATAGGCAAAGCAAGTTAAGACCATAGAGCATTCACACCAAGCTCTACACATTCTCAGTTTTTTTTTTTGTCTTTCTACACATTCTTAGTTAAATTAACTTAAAAACCTTTTTTTTTCCCCTAATCTAGCTATCTATAGATAAACATACATTACCTCAATACTATATTATTATTTCACTTAAATATAATTCCTTCACATATATTTTTTTTTATTCATTTCAATTTGTAATCCCAAAATTCACAAAAAGAAAAAAGAAAAAAAAGAAAAAAGAATGTGGCTTAAATGCAAAATTCATTCTCTAAATTTTACCAGAATTCATTTCAATTATCTAACTTTGCTTTCATTTATTTCAGTCCTTTAAGTTTCAAGTTTATTCAATTAAAGTCTCTTCATCAACCTTTGTTAAATGTTGAGGTTAATTGTCCAAATTTTTATTTTTTTTTCTTTAAATTTTTTAAATTAAAAAAAATCTAATTAATGATTGAAAAATATTTTTTAGAATTAAAAAAATTATTAATAAAAGTTGACAAAGAGCCCTTGTTTGAATAAAATTGAAACTTAAAGAACTTAAATGAATTTTGTTAAAATGTTTTACAATTTAGACAATATTTATTTAGTTTTGTTAATGTACAATAGCTCAATAAAGGTATTGACTTACTATTCATTTGTTAAGTTTGCATATTTTTTTGTTAAACTGATGCACCACCATATTAATGGGTTTTAGTTAAATATTTGTTGAAATGTTAGTTTCCTAGACTGATGCTAGTGCTCGCAAGCATATTAAATTAGGCCCCAGGTCCATGAATCCATGACATATCCTAAAACTGCAATTTTCCTCCATTCACCCTATTGTCCCCTTCAAAACCCAACCTAATTATTTACCTCCTCTGTCTCAAAAACCACAATGCAATTAACCCTAGCACCTTTGGAATTTTTGTGCCTGGGTTCTGATGTCCGATGCATCACAAAAGCTTCAATTATTCTTGCCAGCCACAAAATATATATCCTCTTTAGTTTATTTCCCTAGAACTTAACTCTACAATGCCCAACAAGTTGAAAGGCGGAAATTACTATATTGAAGTTTGCAACACGCTCAATTTGTAATAATGATCGACAAGTTGTTACAATTAGTTCTAACTGATTTTGCTACTTGCTCAATTTGGCACACTAGATGATAATGCTCTTACCAAAACTGTGCCAGGTATGTTCCGTATATTTAATTACTACTTACTTTATGAATGGGAACCGCTGCATGGGGCCCAAATTTGTTACGAGAGGAGGGAGGCCTCCTCCCACAGTGAATAATTTCTACACCAGTGTCTAGCGAGTGTCGTGCAAGCTTCTTACCAAGTACATTTTAATACTTTCTCTAGTTATCTCACTTGTCACTTCAATTCTCGCTGGACCGAGATCTTCACAACAGCGCTCTTGAACTTTTTTCATCTCTTTTTCTTTAATTAGTCAATTGGATACTTACAGCTAGTGTTGCTAAAAGAGCACTTCCACGTGCTTCTGTAAGTGAAGCAACGGAAGTCCAAAGGATTCTCAAAGTCTATGAACTTTCTTTGGGCCAACAATTAAACTGCTCTAAAACCTCCCTTTACTTCAGTCCAAACACTGATACGGAAACAAAGGAGAGGGTGAAAGCCATGTTTGGTGCCCAGGTAATCAAGCCTCATGAATCCTATCTCGGTCTGCCGTCTCTAGTGGGGAGGTCTAAGAAGAATACTTTCGCCCAAATCAAGGAGAAGGTAGCAAACAAAGTCTCGGGGTGGAAGGAAAAATTGCTCACATATGCTAGAAAGGAGATTCTGATAAAAGCTGTGGCCCAAGCCGTGCCTGCCTACTCAATGAGTTGCTTCCTATTGCCCAACAATTTATGCGAGGAGCTAACCGGCATGATCAGACAGTTCTGGTGGGGACAGATGAAAAATGAGAAAAAACTAGCTTGGCTAAGTTGGGACAAAATGTGCTTGCCGAAGGAAAAAGGAGGATTGGGTTTTCGCAATTTAAAAAGTTTTAATCTAGCTCTCTTGGCGAAGCAGGGGTGGCGGTTGCAAACTAACTCCACTTCCCTGTTTTGCCGAGTATACAAGGCTAAATATTTCGCGAGGTGTAGTTTTGTCGAGGCTGAGTTAGGTCTGTGCCCTTCGTATGCTTGGCGAAGCCTAATGGCGGCTCAAAGGGTGGTCCGTAGGGGCTTGAGGTGGCAAGTTGGGGATGGCACTAAAATTAGCGTGTGGCGTGATAAGTGGATACCCAGACCATGTTCGTATAAAGTGTTAACGCCTGCAAGGCCAAATGCAGAAAATGCTCTGGTTTGTGAACTTATAAATAGAGCATCTGGAGAATGGAATATGGACAAGCTTAATAGCTGGCTTCTACCCGAGGATAGGGAGGCAATCTTGAGCATTCCTCTGAGCACAAATAATACCAAAGATAGAATAGTATGGGCAGAAAACAGGAGCGGCAAATTCACGGTAAAAAGTGCTTATCCGCTGGCTCTGGAGGAGCAACAACGGTCAGCCTTGGGTGACTGCTCAAACGGTCTTGTCCGCAGGAAAATTTGGAAGGCTTTATGGCAACTAAATGTTCCACAGAAAATTAAACATTTCGCATGGAGGGCTGGGCGGGACATCCTCGCTACAAAATCGAACCTGGCAAAGCGAAAAATCGCACCGAATGGTATCTACGAGCTGTGCGGAAAGGGGGAGGAAACGGTCAGTCACTTGTTTTGGTTTTGCGACCATGCTCAAGGAGTTTGGACGACAAGCAAATTGGTCTAGCCTTTTGAAATTTCGCCGCAGTGGGGCTTCTTGGATGTGGTGGAGAACCTTTTGAGGTGGGAGGATATCTACCCTAGGATGCTTGAGAAGGTCATCACGGTCTGTTGGGGTATTTGGAAGAATAGGAACGTGCTCTGCGTGGGTGGAAAAGGTCAGCCAGGTCACTCCCTCTTAAGGAGTGCCATGCACTTGGTGGATGAATTTCATACAGCAAATGAAACAAAAAATGGTCACCGAATTGAAGCTTCTCCCATGGCGGCTTGGCTGCCACCTAGCAATGGTCATTTCAAAATAAACACGGATGGGGCCGTCTTCTCAAAGAAAAAGCAAGCTAGTGCTGGTGTAATTATCAGGAATGACGTTGGCGAGGTGGTCGTTGCACTGAGCAAGAACTGGAAATGTCCCCTGGGCGCTGTGGAAGCTGAAGCAAAAGCCTTGGAAGCCGGTATAAACTTTGCCTGGGACGTAGGGGTTAGAGACGTTGAGTTTGAGACTGACTCATTAGTGGTCTATAATGCAATTCAAGGATTGGCAGCCCCACCGGTTTCAGTGGCGAACGTGGTAGATGGTCTACTGGAAAAAGTGCAATCCTTTAGACAGTGGAAGTTTTCTCTTACCAAAAGGCAAAGAAATGTCCCTGCTCATGTGTTGGCTCAACACGCTAAGGACGTGGAGGACTTTGTAGCTTGGGTAGAAGAGTGTCCTAGCATCTTAAAGCACGTGTGTGCTCAGGATAGACTTGTTGTTAATCATCCTGTTTGTTAGTTAAGTTACCGTTCTTTCAATCAAAAAAAAAAAAAAAAGCGCAAAAGCCCCAAGGTTTGAGCCTTTGCTTGGTAAAAAAAATAAAGCTCATTTAATGAGGCATTTTTTAGGCACGCTTTTTTGGGGCTTTTTTAGACCATTCCCATTAGGTATTGTAAATGAGAAATGTAGGAAAAATTTAGCATAAAGGTACAAAAACAACCAGCAACTGGACTTGTAAAAGCTGACTATTGCAAAAAAATTTGCAATTGTGCTACAGAGCGATTCTAAATGTAGAATCGCGTTGTAACTCAATTGTAAAACAAAAAAATATTACTTTATTCTTCAGTGCGATTCTCCTCAATTCTGTTTCAACGTTTCTCATTTACTCTCTCTCTCACAGAGCTTTTCCTTCCTCAGTCTTCACTCTTTCTCTCATCTCACATCTCTCTCGTTCAAAGCTTGCACTGGAGCTGGGTTGAGTTCGTGGTCGCAGCATGGCGATCGGTGTGGATTTTGGATTTTGGATTGGAGTGGATCGACGGAGATCGGAGATCGTGGTGGGTTGTGTTTGAATCAGTGAGCTGTGTTGTTCGTGGGTCAGGTGGTGGGTTTGGAGTTGTGGGTCAGGTGATGGATTTTGGATAGGTGGATCGGTGTATCATGGATCAGGTGGTTGCATGGGTTTGGATCGGTGGAGAATGGTGGGTTTCTCGGTGGGTTTTTGGGTTGATCTAGGCATGACCAGAGCTGGGTTTTGGATTTGAGATCGACGTGGATTGGCAGAGATCGAAGATCATGCTGTGATGTGTGTTTTGTGTGTGGCTTCATCGGTAGCTCCGATGGTGATTTTTTTTAAATGGGTTTGTTGAGATATGTGGGGTTTTAGCTTAGTTTGAACTGATGCTTTGATTGGTTTTTTTTATTTTTTTAATTTGTTATGGTTGATGCTAGAGGTTGAGGGAGAAATAGAGGAAAAGGAAGAGAAAAAGAGAAATAGTAAAAGAAGGAATAAAAAAGAATATTTAAATAAAATGGAAAAAAAAAGTAGAGTTTTGGAATGTTGAGTGTATTGTAAAATGACATAGTATAAATGATAAATTAGTTTTTTGGGATGATAAAATAGGATGGAATGCAATTTTCGGATGGAGATGCTCTTAAGAAGTACAAAGTATGCTTAGGTATGCTCTTTTTTTTTTTTTTTCCTTTTTTTTTTCTTTTCTTTTTCTTTTTTTACTAAAAAAATATAACAGTTATCAAAATTAATTACTTGATCTTGAAAGAAATGAGACCAATTGTCATGCCTCGAATCCTCAAATCCAAATAGGTCCAAAGCATAAGAAAAAGAACCATCAAGAGAATCCGTAATGGATTTTTTTCCCCCTATGATAAAAAAAACTAAACATTCTAAACTATCCACAATATAAGTAAGAGCTTTATAACATAATTACAAATGATACAAATGCGAATCATGTGTCTCCAATTATGAATATATAAACTATTTCAAAACTCCAAATGAATTAACACAAGGTTAGGATTCTCCCTAGGATATGAAACCTTGACAACAAATCTAAGTCTACTAAGCCCAAGGCTTACCAACTCCAAAAGAACTAAGTATTACCTCCACGATTAGCAATCTTGAATTATCACCCATTTATAACGCAAATCTCCCCAACTTATCATAATATTCCAATCACCAACAATAAAATAAGGCCCATGACTAAGGTATAGCTAATTAATCTATAAAATTGTAAGAGAGTAAGATGAGCTAAAGCCCAATAAGTAGCATAATTAATGGGGATGAGAGAAATGCCTGTTTCATGATAATGAGCATTTTACAAAACATGCTATAATTTGAGAATTTTCATTTAATTTCTACAAACTCAATTTCATTAACAACATGACAAGAATGATAGTAGTAATGTAGCATCAAGCTTCCCAAAATAATTGTGAAACTACATATTACTCATTGTGAATATCCCATACTATTTCAAAAACAGAAACCTCACCCAAGGCCACATGACAAGGTGCCACAAAGACGAAAATGTTACCAAGACACACCACCACAGAGAAGTCAGAACTCAAACACAATAGCATGATATGTACCTCTTTTAGCATGTGGTCTATCAGCCCCATGGGCAGCAGCCTCACCCACACCCTCAAGGATTTACCTTTTCCCCCATGGACAGTAGGGAATAACACGCCATATAGTAACTCTTTTGCATGTGGTCTATTGGCCTTGCCAAGCCTCACCCATACACTTAAGGATTTACCTCTTCCCCCCTATGGGGGGGCAGAGAATGACGCATCACGCAATACTCCTTTTGCATGTGGTCTTTTAGCCCTATGGACAGCAACCTCACCTACACCCTTAAGGATTTACCTTTTCCCCCATGGGCAGCGGGGAGTAACGTGCCATATAGTACCTTTTTTGCATGTGGTCTATTGGCCTTGCCTAGCCTCACCCACACACTTAAGGATTTACCTCTTCCCCTTATGGGGGGCAGAGAATGATGCATCACATAGTACCTCTTTTGCATGTGGTCTTTTGGCCCTATGAGCAGCAACCTCACCCACACACTCATGGATTTACTTGTGTCATGCAAAGTGGAAGCCTTCATCCTGGCTTGTTGTTAGAAAAACAGGGTAATCACATGTCACAAAGATGGGGTAATTACACATCACACAGACGTCATCTAAAGATGAGATAATCACCAATATCATAACACAAGGGAAAATCCAAATCAAAAGCTCACAAGTTAAATATATTCAATATACATAATTTACTTCCAAGTAGTTTCATAACATATTTCAATAACCAAACATCCACAGTATTCACAAAGTCCTCAAAGATCATTTCTTGTCAAAAATATTTGCATCAATTTCCCAAGTAATACAAGTTAAGATAAAGCGACTTTAGTATTTTCAAATAATACCATAAATCCATGAAATCCATTATCAAAGGAATTCAAAGATGCTTGTCTTTTCCATGCCAAATATTCATGCATTTTCCCATATGCAAATATTAAACATGATACGCTTTTCATATATAATTATATACAGTAGGGTCATAACATGACACTTTTTAGGTAAACATACTTCCCCAATTAATTTTCCATAATCTGTTTAACCTAAAAACAATATTTCATGCAATATGATTATGTTTCTAAAAAATCCCAATTAAAAAACCACTTACCTCGGAAGAGCAATCCAATTTTACCTCAGGCACGACACAATCAACCACTCAAATTACTAGGTCCATCACTAAGTACCTCGAAACCTAGAAATACAAGCATCGCTCATCACAAAGTACGTCAACACAAATATCTCCTCTTAATTGGAAAGATCTTCTAAAACTCCAACCAAAAGACTGGAAGCCTAGCTTGACTATCCTATAGCAAGGACCTATTCCCAACCACAAACAACGTGCATTAATTAACATAATACAAAGCACATCACTTTTGAATGGAGTAGCAAGTCACATGAATTTATTTTGACTACCAAAGCAAAGAACAAGTCATAATAAACTTTACTTAAGAATAACACATACTAAGCAATACTCATATAAACAAAGAGGTAATTTATCAAACACTTGATAAGCAAAAAGTACATGCTTACATCATTAAACAATCCCATAGTTTACATTTTCAGATAGGTACACTCATTTTGCATGTCACAAAACCATTCCAAAGCATACATCAAAACAACAAATTCATCTCAACACAACTAAAACACTTCAAAAAGGTCGGCTCCTTCCTCCATCCTCCATTCGACCATGGTGTCCAAACCCCCATGGTTGAACACCATAATACCATATATCACACACCCACCTCAAAATCAATAATCACAGCCCCATGACCCCAAAAATAATTTACTTAGAATCAAATACTAGCTTTGATTTAAGTAAAGAGACAAGAATAAGCCCAAATCCAAAAGGATTATTGAGATTTACGGGCTATATGGGCTACCTTAATCCCATACTTGACCAAACCCAATCATTCTCCTTGATCTTTACGGGCTATATGGGCAAAGCTGTAGAAATAGCTATTGGGGTGGTCCGCGGTCAAGGAAATGGAGGTGTGAGTCAAGTGGAGGTGTGGGGTTAAAGGGTGGGTAATGGGTACGCGTGCTTCGGTTGTAATGAGGAAGGAGCATATATAAGAAAAGGGATGAGGGGAGAGGATAACGTGGAGGGGAGGGGGATGGCTAGTACCATTTAGTACAAAAAGACCTTAATGTCCTCTAGAAATTCTTCCATTCCCTTTTTTATAGTTACCCGGGTGTTATACCAATGATTTACAAACAATTATTTATTTATTTATTTACATGTCAAATGGTACAAACAAGATTAATTTATTATTCTAGTGCTTTTTGATCTCTATTCGTTAGATGCATATTGGTTGAGCCATATATATCATTTGATCATAACGGTCAAAGCACAACATAATCATATAAAATGTTATGTTTAAACTTTCTACAACTAGATTATTATAATATTGTTCATTGATATAGTTGTTTTTAATTAATTATATAATTATTTAATCAAATATATAAATAAATTTATGTAAATTTTAAACTTACAAGCATTATTCAATTGCACGTAAAATATACAATTTTTTTTTTGGATAATTTTTTTTTACTATATCTTACGAATATCTTTATTAAATGTTATTAGATATTACATTTTAAAAAATGTGCATTATGGGCGCTTAAGCTTTACAGGTATTTGTTTTTTCAACTCAAATAAAGAGCACACATGAAAATCAATACAATTACAATCAAAACTTTGACATGGAAATAATCAGGACTAAAACGATTGAAGGATAATTATTTATTTTTTATGCGAGTTTTAACGTGGAAGATTTTTTTTATTTTTTATTTATTTTCCGGAATGTGTAGTGGGAGAAAGAACCAAGTTTTATAGTGGAATTTTTTTATTTATTTTATTTTTGGTTTAACAGAACAGGGAAAAATGTTACCTTTATTCTTTTCTTAGGGGAAGGAAAACCGGGTTTTAGTGTGGAAGAATGTTTTCTTCTTTACAAAAACAGACGAAGAACAATGTTACCCTTATTCTTTTCTTATGGTTTTGTTATGGGAAGGACTAAGGAGAACCGAATTTTACCGTGGAAGAATTTTTTTTTTCCTTACCAAAAAAGACAAAGAACAATGTTACCCTTATTCTTTTCTTATAAGAAGGAGAACCGAGTTTTAACGTGGAAGAACCGAAGAATGTTAACTTTATACTTTTCCTCTTTATTTTCTTAAGAACAGTAGTGCTCATGCAGAGGAAAATAACGCTAAAGCAGCGTGTAAGAGTTGGGCGTTGGGCCCTTTATGCACGGAAAGAAAACGGTGTGCACCTAAGTGTTCCCCTGGCAAAGGTATCATTGAAACTGAAGCCAAGGTAGTTGTTACGGCATAGGACTATATAAATAAGAGTTTGAACATGGCATTACTTAATTGGCTCCTCAGTTTTTTAAGTCCCTTTGTTTTGAAGCGATAGTTGCCTGCGGAAACAGAGGTCAACATTGGCATGGAACCTGTTTATTACAACGCTGCAGCAGAAGGCAAAATCGAGGTCTTCGAAAATATTCCAGCGCCTCTTAACCAACTTCTAACCCCAAATAGAAACACAGTCCTTCATATTCACCTCGCAAACCCAATTAAAAGATCAGAAGATTCAGAATCATCAAAAACCTTTGCTGAAAAAATTCTCACAAAGTGTCCATTACTGCTATGGCAAGCTAATGTCAAAGGTGAAACTCCCTTGCATATCGCTGCAAGGTATGGGCATGCTGCCATGGTGGATGTTTTAATTGGACGTGCAAAAGCTCTCCGACAAGATCTCGAAAGTGGGTTTCATAAAACAGCCAAGGAGATGCTGGAGATGACGAATAATGAAAAAGATACGGCCTTGCATGAGGCTGTACGTGGCAATCATCTGGAGGTAGTGAAACGGTTGATTGAAGAGGGCCCAGATTTTTCATATTCTCGTAATGATGCTGGTGAGACTCCACTTTATATTGCTGTCGAGAGAAATTATGAAAACGTGGCGCTTCACATTTTAGACAAATGCGAATCACCCGCTCATGATGGTCCCCGTGCTAGAACAACATTACATGCTGCAGTAATCTGGAACAATTATGGTAATGTCTATTTATTTTTTTCAACATTCCAGCATGCATGGTTGAGTAGAACTAGAAAGTAACGCTATAAGTTTTGCCGTCAGTAATCGCCTGATTAATATACAAGAAGTTTGATAACATATATATCCTGTGAAATACATTTATTTAAAAAGTATTTAAAAATTAAAAAAATCAAACAGAAACTTTATAGAAAAGTTTATAGAAACTTTATAGAAACTTTAATTAAAATTTATTTAATGATCAAACTTAATTTATTAAGTATTGGATTTTTATCATCCCAAAAAAAAAAAAAAAAAAAACAAGTTTGTGTTCTGCTTCTGAATAATTTAAAATTAATATAATTTATTATTACTTGTAATTCTAAAAACAAAATTAAAAAATATTTATTAGAATGATGATGTGTAAAAGTATTGGCTTCCAAACATTTATGTTACAAACATTAGAAAAAATCAGTAAAAATCAAAATTTTATTTTATATTATTATATAAATATAAAGTTAAATATACATTATAAGATTGATAATTTTTTTTTTTTATCAATCTTATCATATTTTTATAATGAATATGACACTCAAAGATTATGTATTTCGTCTTTCAGATCTGTAAAATATAAGAATGTGTAATATATTCTTAATGACAATTCAACACTTAAATAAATTTGTAACTAAGTTATAAGAGTAATCTTATATCATATATCTATAACAATTTTTTAATATATATATTTAACATATATATATATATATATTACAAATTAAGGTTATAGATTACTCAAAATAAAATTTGATGTTTTTTGAAACTCTAAAATATTTTATGATTGATTTTGGATTGCTTTGTGGAAATTTTCCATTCCATGTACAAAGTCAAAAATTCTGTTAAAAATCATCTTACATTTTCTCATGAATCCTTGTTTAAACAATATTCATAACAAAAATTTTAATCTTGTAATTTTGTAGATCTAAAAGAGTAAGTACAACCATAATTTAAACAAGTTGATCAACTATTGATTTTCTAGTCCTAAACAGCCATTAACACAATTAAAAAATCTTTGAAAAGTTTTGAAGTCCAAATGTTGAACCTTATAATAGTGAAGTTTTATTTTCATATGTATTTTTCTCGTGATTTATGAAGTCTTGTAGATAATCTTTTTTAAAAAAATTGTTAAAAAAATCCAAACACATACAAAAAAAAAAATAGAAGCACCAAACAATTCTTTAGGTAGAATCAAACAACTTGATAACACACCCAAATCACGTAGTTCTAAACCTTTTTTTTTTTTTTTTTTAATTTTGGTCCCAAATAGAAAGAAAATTTCAAATAAGGTTTTGTCAATCAAACATAAATATGATTAAGTTTTCATGTGGCTTATCTTTGAGATTTTTGGGCTGAATATCAATCTAAGAATGCTAGTTTTCAATTTTTGGAGGGTCAAATATAATTTTTTTGTATCCAAACTTACATACATTACACATACACACAACATAAACATACTATTAAATTTTGATGAAAATGCAATGTTAGTTCCTAAGTTTTAGCCCATAAGAGATTTTAGTTCTTATAAAAAAATAGTTTATATGTTAAGCCTACAAAATTGTTTATAAAAATACAATAACCATACAATCGTTATTGTTTGGGCCTATCAACCCAGGTTCAAAATAAAAGGGAGTTAAGCTCACAACTCACCCTAGTATTAAATAGAGGCTAGTGGTGCAAAAGAAAGGAATGCAAGGATATAAGTTCATAATAAAGACAAAGAGAATATTCATTAAAGTATTGAACAAATGGTACAAATAACTTCCTTCAATGCTACATAACAAAGTGGTGAGAATGAGAGTAATTGAGTTAAGTTGTACCACCACACACACAATCACTATTTCCTTAGACCGTTGTATTTACCCAAAATCAAAGTAGTAAATATGGTTATTGAGTTAAGTTCAAGACTTGAGAATTGAATTGAATTCCCCATCTTTAATTGAATGTTTGGGATTTCTAACAAATTTGGGAGAAACTTACTATCCATCTCTTCATAAGAATCAAAACTTTTGGTTGTCAGATGTTTAGAAAAATGGCAACCTTGAGCATTGTTCTTGGTTGGATAATAATATTAGTTGTTTCAATGATTATTTCAAGTAATTCATTGACCAAACCTGATTTTTGAGTTTACTGAAGGGAATAAACCCCCCTAAGAAACTTGCTAAATATATGAGAACTAGTCAAATATCATCATAGATTGGTGATATGTTAATTGTTACTTTTTATTATGACCATGTCATCTGAATAACTAAAAGTGATCACTTAAATATCAAGAAATAAAATTACTCATGAACTAATTTTAGTAACCAACTATACATTTCAGCTTGAGTTTTTTTTTTTTTTTTTTTTTTTTTTTTTTTTTTTTTTTTTTTATAATTCTGGGGACCACGATCTCGTTAGTCTAATATTAGTTCTGTCCCCTATGGAGAACGATAAAATGACAACAATGGACTACAACTTTCTCTTTAAATTATTGAACTATTATGGGTGCAATTAAAAATGTCTCCTTCCTAATGGGAATGACACCTCTTTTAAGCCTTAAATTCTTAATTAATTTTTCTTGTCTATACCAAAAAAAACCTCATTTGTGTCTTAGCCCTTAGGCATCTTGCCTTAGCGATACTAATAAGGAAAATTATCATGGACCAAACATTATATATTCAAATCCTAACCTATATATTTTCTTTTTTTATACATTCTAAGTAAAAAGTAAAGGGAGAATTTAAATTTTAGATGTTTTTGTTAAAAAAGATAATGTCATTTGACTTAATAATCATTGTCAAAACTTTTTTAAAAAAGTCCTTATTAATTACTCAGACTAATTGTTAGTTTGAATCTATTTTACAGAGATTCATTCCCAAAATTTCTTGGGAAAAAGAAAGAATAGAAAGAAAAAAAAACATCATTCCCAAAATGGATAAAACAATCCCACTGGTTGGAAATTAGATACTAGTAAAGTAAAAGAAAAATATTTCTTTCCTTAAAAATACAAATCACATCTACCCGTTCAATAACTGATGATAAAACTAGTAACAATATAATAGTAAAATGCTAAAGTTACAAACATTTTTACAAATTTTTAATGTGGTTAGGGGATATTGATAAGTGAAAAGACAATGTTATACACCATTTTACTAATCTTATTTATCAACTAAATTAGGCTTAAGTTAAACTTTATGTCATCTTGATTTGCATTTTCCTTTTGCACTTAAACAGTTAAACTCATGGAAAAGATGTATAATACTAAAGAAAATTCATATAATTTTACTTGCAAATAGATTGAGTAAAATTGTCACACGTGTGTGATTTTTATTTCAGTTATACAAAGAAAGTAGTGAAACCAAAATAAAATTGTCTAACTCATTTTTATTGATACACTTTATGCTCCAATTATAGTATATCATGTGTAGCTTTATTTTTTTTTTTTTTTTTTGTGATTTTAAAATTTTGAACGTGTGACAAACTACGATTGATACATAGAGCATAAAATGGATTTTCATTCAATATAATAAACTCATTCAATTATCCTTATGAATGCTTTTTCTATCTTCCAAACACGTGTCTTTCTTGTATCTTTTAGAATATTATTGTCTAACATATTTAAATTCTCTTAGGAATGATACAAATAATTCTGGAAAGGATAGCCCAACAAGAACAAAGTGCTTTCATTAAAAAATTTGACAAACAACGTTGGACTCCTCTTCATTGTGCTGCATACTTTGGTAGTCTTTCTAGCGCAATAGTGTTGCTAAAAGTTGATAGATCTATAGCATACATGAAAGATGCAAAGGGCATGACGGCTCTTCACATTGCAGCTCATCGAGGCCATCATTTGGTAATGGAATCTATTTTAGAATATTGTCCTAATTGTTGCGAACTAGTTGATGAGAGAGGCTGGAATGCACTCCATTTTGTCGTGAACTCATCCAGTAGTTATTGGGCAGAGTATGGAGCAAAGTACTTCCTAAAGTTTTACTCACTCGGCAACCTTTTAAATGAAAAGGATGACCACGGGAACACACCTATCCATCACCATTCCAAATCATTGCATTATATAAAGGATGTCATGTGTCATGATAGAGTTGATAAGATGGCCTTCAACAAACAAAACCTCAACGCTTACGGTGTCGCTTTAACTAGTGAAGAATTATCTGATAAAAAGGTAATGGAAAATTTTATTTTATTTCATGGGATATTTTTTTTTTCTAACGGAAACTATGAGGACATTGTATCTTTTTTTCCTTTCCGATGTTGCATATTTATTTCTTATTTATATCTATTAAAAAAATCAATTAAGATATTATATAAAAGAGATATAAATTACAAATGACTTTTTTTAACTTTGACTTGTTTTCAATTCACTCTTATACCTTTAACTTTCATAATTTTCTAATTATAATCCTTCCATCTACTTTCATTCAATATCAATATGTATTGTTGAGTTCACCAAGACTATGTTATTTTGCAAAGTTTAAGATCCTAAAATTAATGGGAAGATTGGATGGAACACTAAATGGAAAGATTAACTTGAAAATAAATTAAAGCTAAAGAACTGGAATGAGAAAAATAAAGCTTAAAAAAAAAAAAAAGACTAAATTATAAATAGAGTAATGCTGAATGGTGTCATTTGTAATTTAGCAAATAAGGTGGAGTACTGAGTTGCTGCCACGTACGCTAATAATTCTGCCACTCACGGCAGCAGTCAAACCCCATCCTTTGAAAATGTGTGCATTCCTGTGCCTTGCTGGCTATTCCCTTTCTCAAATCCTAATTATTAGTGTTCTACATGTTGCACATGCAGTTTATGCAGATTACACTTGCAATATCAAAAGACGAACGTCGTCGTGCGGAATTTCGAAGGCCCTTAGAAGATGATATCCTATCAAAGAGAAAAAATTATGAAGATATGCGGAAATGTGCACTACAACAAGTTTGACTTTTTTCAGGGGTCAAAACCCTTAAAAATAGTATTAAAAAACCTTGAAAAAATTTATTTTAAGAGTTCAATTGACCCTTGATAACCTTCGAAACATATACCGTCGAAAAAGAAATTTTGAAGGCCTTCGTGACCCTCAAAACAAGTGCTCTAATCTTATTTTGAGGGTCAAGCGACCCTTAAATAATCTTTTACCAAGGTTTAAAAGATTTATATTTACAACCCTTGATAAATAAGGTTATTTAAGGGGTCTCTTGACCCTCAAAATAAGATTTTATTTTATTAAAAAAAAAAAAAAACCACAATCATGCACAATATATATACACACACAAAAAAATTCACAATTGGACAAGGATTTACTTGATAGCGAATATGATCTTTGTTTTTTTGATAAATCAAAGTTTTATTCAATCCAAATGAAAAGTACAAATATTATTTCTGTATAAACACAATGACAATAGCATGGTTGTGTACAAATCACACAATCATAATCTATCAACTCCTATCAAACATATAATGGAGCTACCCAAGCTACTTTACAAATCATAAGTGTCATTGTTTTGCCTTCCAAGCTAATAACTACACAATTCATCAAAAAAACAGTACAGAAATAGAGGAAGGAATATGGGTATTAAACATGAAACTAGTCCACCATATAAAATAGTGTAAACATTAAGCCCTTGTATCAGTATTTCCTTAAGAAAAAGTGTAATGACAACTACTACACTTATCACCATACCCGCTCCAGTTCCCCACAGTAGCCCCTCCCCTCCTAGTCCAAGTCCTTCCCAAATTAACTGCAAGCACCAGTTCATCAAAATTTTAGTAAAAAGAAAAAACCGAAACACTATTATATCACTTCTAATAGCCTATTTCCATAATGCAGAATGTACAGATTTAACATAAAATTGAGAAATACATGGTTAGGAATAAATAAGGCAGAAGTATATGGAAATACATCTAGTCATAAAATTGTAGTGCCTCATATTTGCAAAATTGGGTGGTTAAATTAACACATGAACTTTGATAATGATTAATAGTGATTAGAAATGCAAATCTCAGATAATAAAATAAGAGCCAAAACAAAGCAGGGAAATTATTGTTTATCAGTAACTGATGCTTCACTCAACTAGAGCAATAACTTGAGCTGCATCCTGCCTTTTCCAGTACTCCTCTGTACTACCTATATCAACCACAAGAAATGAATAAAACATAAAATATGAGTTCCAAACATGAACTCAACAAAACAAAACAAATTATGTGTATTATAGGATTGGCAAAATCATAAAAATGTGCAGTACCATCTGACAACTAGCACTGATTAAAGATACAAATTTCCTCTTCTAGGCCAATGAAACTATACCATCCCACTTCAAACATTCATACCATGTCATCAGATTTTTCTTAGATCATCAATATTCACTTTTAGAAAGGTCATTTGACAATAAAGGTTTAACAGAAGAAACAAAAGAAAGGCCAAGTACTAGGAAGGTAGTTTCCTTAAAACCTGTCAAAGGAACAAGAGACACCAAGAATTATACACCCAGGAGTCACCAAGTCTAATCATCTAGCCATTCATGAGAGATGAAAATTGAAGAGGATGCCAAACCAGACCTATTGTAGGTTGGCTGAGATAAAAGAGGTGTGCTTTGGAAGGACAAGTACATGCTGCCGATGGATATCTATCAAGTACATGGATATTATAAATAGTGGGATATAAGGTCAGTGATACATTATGAACCAAAAGATTGTCTGATGAAGAAAAGGAAAAGAAAAGGAAAAAAAAAAAGAAAAAAAAAAGAAAAGAAAAGAGAGATGATGTTTTGAAAGACACATGGCAGAAAAGATAAAGCACAAAAAAAAAAAAAAAAGGAAAAGAAAAGAAAAGGGATAACGAATTAGAAAAAAAAAGGAAAAAATATGTTGAGTCGTACAATAAAGCAAACATTTCTACTAGAATTAGAAAAAACACAGAGAGAGAGAGAGAGAGAGAGAGAGAGAGAGAGAGAGAGAGAGAGAGAGAGAGAGAGAGAGAGAGAGAGAGAGAGAGAGAGAGAGAGAGAGAGAGGAGACAAACCAATCTCAATGAACATAATAGGCTTATTATTGAGTGGTCCATGGTGAGTACCCTCCAAAGTAATCTACATTTCAGTAACACACAAGTTTATTTTAGAAAGAGATTAGTCACAGTCACAGTGACAGACATAGAGAGAGCAGAACAATATAGCATAAATGGGAAAGAAGAGAAAGAGAAACCTCAAACTCAGGAACCAAATTATGAGAAAAAGCAATGTTCTTTAAGAACCTAAGCCAAGGACCTATCCTGATGTTGCACAAAGTCTTTGGCATAGACCAATGCTCCTTGATGTTGCACAAAGTCTTTGGCATAGAAAATTTCGCACTCGCTAGGCAGCCAAGTTGGAAATTAAATTTGAATTGATTATGGGAATGAATGATGCAGGAACAAATTTGGTCCACAGAATATACATGCATAGACCACTATTTTAACTTAATTTTGGGCTAGAAAACGTGCGTTTTGGCCCCCTTAAAAGTACCTTTGTTTTGACGCGTTAGTTGCCTTTATCTTTACTCTCTCTCAAAAATATCAAAGCAAGGTGGAGTGTTATATTGTTTAGAGAGAGAAATATTGGAGCCACTGATACAGAAGGGATTCATCCGATTTTTCTGGAGCTGATCAAGCATCTGGTGAGCCTGCGGAAACAGAGGTCAACATTGGCATGGAACCTGATTATTACAACGCTGCAGCAGAAGGCAAAATCGAGGTCTTCGAAAATATTCCAGAGCCTCTTAACCAACTTCTAACCCCAAATAGAAACACAGTCCTTCATATTCACCTCGCAAACCCAATTAAAAGATCAGAAGATTCAGAATCATCAAAAACCTTTGCTGAAAAAATTCTCACAAAGTGTCCATTACTGCTATGGCAAGCTAATGTCAAAGGTGAAACTCCCTTGCATATCGCTGCAAGGTATGGGCATGCTGCCATGGTGGATGTTTTAATTGGACGTGCAAAAGCTCTCCGACAAGATCTCGAAAGTGGGTTTCATAAAACAGCCAAGGAGATGCTGGTGATGACGAATAATGAAAAAGATACGGCCTTGCATGAGGCCGTACGTGGTAATCATCTTGAGGTAGTGAAACGGTTGATTGAAGAGGGCCCAGATTTTTCATATTCTCGTAATGATGCTGGTGAGACTCCACTTTATATTGCTGTCGAGAGAAATTATGAAAACGTGGCGCTTCACATTTTAGACAAATGCGAATCACCCGCTCATGATGGTCCCCGTGGTAGAACAACATTACATGCTGCAGTAATCTGGAACAATTATGGTAATGTCTATTTATTTTTTTCAACATTCCAGCATGCATGGTTGAGTAGAACTAGAAAGTAACGCTATAAGTTTTGCCGTCAGTAATCGCCTGATTAATATACAAGAAGTTTGATAACATATATATCCTGTGAAATACATTTATTTAAAAAGTATTTAAAAATTAAAAAAATCAAACAGAAACTTTATAGAAAAGAACACACTCAATTTAATTAAAATTTATTTAATGATCAAACTTAATTTATTAAGTATTGGATTTTTATCATCCCAAAAAAAAAAAAAAAAGTTTGTGTTCTGCTTCTGAATAATTTAAAATTAATATAATTTATTATTACTTGTAATTCTAAAAACAATATTAAAAAATATTTATTAGAATGATGATGTGAAAAAGTATTGGATTCCAAACATTTATGTTACAAACATTAGAACAAATCAGTAAAAATCAAACTTTTAGTTTATATTTGTAGGGGGAAAAGGCCCAGTGCCAGATCTTGGGCCGTGGGCCTGTCCGAGGAGACCTATATATCCGAGGACAATCAATCTTGAGGAGTTTGCCCAGCCTCATTCAACTCTGAAGTACGAGTCACGTGGAAGAAAGATCTGTCCGAGGAGACTTGCCTGTTCGGACTTTCTAAAGGATGTCTCAGATGAATGCTCCTACATTAATCCTAACTCTTCTGGAGAATCCCCTGATTTATACGAACAAAGAGGACAGGTGGCAAAGATCAGATATTAGGCAAAAGGCTGCTGCCACCGCATTTATGATCCTGCAACTAACATCATGGCTGCATTAATGGGGAAAAGACACCTGAACAGTGAAGTAACTTCCATCCTTTACACCTATCCAAAGAAGGCTCCAGGTGGAGTCTGATTGGACAAGTATCAAGGAAAGCCCACGCAATGGACGGAAGGCATATAAATAGAAGAAAGAAAGAAAAAGAATTGGGGGGGGGGGGGAGAGGAATCAAGAGAGAGAGAGAGAGAGAGAGAGAGAGAGAAATATTCTTAATACCTGTATAAGGACACTCCTCGGACTGTGCCGAGCAGAACATTGTATCTTTCTGATATCATATTAATACAAATCTGGTCACAACCATACTTGGGTCTTTAATCCATACGTGTTCAGTCAAGTGATCTTCAACCCACTCTCTTTACAAATTCATTCCAAGGACACTCCATCGCTTGGGCCCTAAGCAATTTTGTTCAAAGGCCCAACCCGAATATTTGTGGCCTTACAACTGGCGCCGTCTGTGGGAAGATTACTACTGTACCTGTGAATTGAGCCTTGAACCATGGTGAGATCAGGTTCTAACAGAGGGGAGTCAGATGGCTCTCAACATATTGACCACTTCGAGTGCCTTGAGCGCGAGAGAGACTGTGAAGGGAGTGTGCACACCAATCGTACTGAGAGAAGTCGACGTCGAGATGACAATGATGAGTCTCATTAGGGCATGCAACGCAAGATTGATCATCTCAAAAAGAAGTTGCGTCGTGCGCGGAGAAGGCGCAGTCCGTCTAGCAGTCCTCCCACCATAGATGACTCTTATGATGATGATGACGATGCCAGTTATAGACCCCGCTCCAGAACACCTCCAAGTGAGTCTTTCTCCCACGAGGAAGAGCACCATCGTGACCGCGGGAGTAGAGACACCTACTCAAGAGGTACTGGAAGTGATGCCATGACTAGGGCACTCAACCAGATCTCCAGGTCACCCTTCACGCACAGCATCGAAGGAGGGAGCCTCCCTCGACGTTTCACTCAACCCACCTTCGCTGCGTACAATGGGAGGACTAACCCTGTAGAGCACGTGAGCCATTTCAATCAGAAAATGGCTGTCCACTCTCGGAATGAGACTCTCATGTGCAAAGTGTTCCCCTCCAGTCTAGGACCTGTAGCCATGAGATGGTTTGACAGTCTTGCGGCTAACTCCGTTGGATCCTTCCGGGAGCTTACTAGGGCTTTCTGCTCTCGGTTCGTGACGAACACAAGGGCCCCTCGGCCACTGGACTCCTTGCTGTCCATGTCCATGCGAGAGGGGGAGACACTGAAAACATACTCGGACAGGTACTGGGAGATGTTTAACGAGATCGAAGGCAGTTTCGATGATTTGGCTGTGAGAACCTTCAAGGTCGGCTTACCAGCCGAGCACGACCTTAGGAAGTCTTTAACCAAGAAGCCAGTAAGGAGTGTGCGCCGACTAATGGACCGCATTGATGAGTATAAGCGGGTTGAGGAGGACCAGCTACTTGGAAAGGGAAAGGCTAAGGTTATCCCCCAGGAGACGTGGGATTTCAGGTCGGATCGGTACAGCAACAGCAGGCCGCGGACAGACTACAGTGTGCAATCCGGGTCTGCTGCGTCACAGGCTATTCATGCCATGTTCCGAGAGCCAATCCACCAGGTTCTGGAAAAAATTCAGAACGAGCAATACTTCAAGTGGCCAAACAAACTGGGGGGAGATCCCACGAAGCTCAATCAGAGTCTTCATTGCCAGTATCACCAGGAGCGAGGGCATACCACCGAGGACTGCAGAACTCTAAAGAGCCACCTGGAACAGCTTGCAAGGGAAGGAAGGCTGCAACAGTTCATCTATCGGCCAAATAACCAAGGAAACCACATTAGGCCAGGGGCTTCAGGGACCACCTCATCAAGGCCCCCGCTGGGCACGATTAACGTGATCTTCGTGGCCCTCGAGAGAACTGGATCCTGCCCTTCCAGGGTAATGTCTATTTCTACGGCGTCCGCCGAGGACACAAACCAGGAGCCGAAATGGGCAAGGATAGAAGTCCAACCAGTCTTAAGCTTCTCGGACGAAGATAAACATGGGACAATCCAACCCCATGACGACACTCTGGTCATCACCCTTAGAATAGGGGGGTACGATGTGAAGAGGGTGATGGTTGATCAAGGGAGTGGGGCTGAGATCATGTATCCGGACCTGTACAAAGGACTGGGCCTACGGCCTGAAGACCTTACAGCGTATGAATCGCCCCTGGTCAGCTTCGACGGAAAGACCGTCATCCCCAAAGGCCAGATCAGGCTACCCGTACAAGCAAGGTCCGAAGTGGTCGAGGTGGACTTTATCGTTGTAGATGCGTACTCTCCCTACACGGCTATCTTGGCCAGACCTTGGCTCCACGCCCTGGGGGCTGTTTCATCAACCTTCCACCTGAAGGTTAAGTTCCCGTCCGGAGGACGAGTGGAGGAGATCGTAGGAAGCCAACCAATGGCAAGGCAATGCCTCATAGCCGCCATTTCACATCGACCCAATACCGAGCCAGCAGCCACCTCGGTCGGAGGGTCGTAGCAATTCTGCACCGCACCCTTGGAATGTAAATAACCTAAAAAGGTATTATTATTAACGAAAGTGTCCATTCTCGCATTTAATTCAACTATATTGCTTGTTACCTAAACACTAAACAGAACCTTGGTCATGCCTGGTCCCTCGGACCACATACCTTGGGTAAATTAGCACACCTAAGTATTAAACAGAACCTTGGTCGTGCCTGGTCCCTCAGACCACACACTTTGGGTAAATTAATATTGTGTTAAACAGAACCTTGGTCAGGCCTGGTCCCTCGGATCACCTACCTTGGGTAAATTAACACCCCTAAGTATTAAACAGAACCTTGGTCGTGCTTGGTCCCTCGGACCACACACCTTGGGTAAATTAATACTGTGTTAAACAGAACCTTGGTCAGGTCTGGTCCCTCGGATCACCTACCTTAGGTAAATTAACACCCCTAAGTATTAAACAGAACCTTGGTCGTGCCTGGTCCCTCGGACCACACACCTTGGGTATATTAATACTGTGTTAAACAGAATCTTGGTCAGGCCTGGTCCCTCGGATCACCTACTTTGGGTAAATTAACACCCCTAAGTATTAAACAGAACCTTGGTCGTGCCTGGTCCCTCGGACCACACACCTTGGGTAAATTAATACTGTGTTAAACAGAACCTTGGTCAGGCCTGGTCCCTCGGATCACCTACCTTGGGTAAATTAACACCCTCAATTGCCAAGCAGAACCTCGGACCATATGGTTTAGGTAAGTTAGCAATTTTCTCCACTCTTATAAATGTTGTATAAAATATCAGGCGTATCTAACCCCTCGGATCATACACTCAAAGTTGTATCAATTTAATAGACGTACCATTTAGAACTATGCAGAGGCTTAATCTCTCGTAATTGAAACTGCTTACTCTAAGTCATTGTTCTGATTCAATTTTAACGAGTCAACAATAAAACAATTGATTGAACTCCCTTGGATCCATATCCATTTGCCGAGATAGAATTAGGCTAATTAAATATCTTTGATAGGAACGGAAAAGCTCCCTGTTATTATGCTAATCTATGAACTTAGTCTATTCACAAGCAAATAAATGAAATTGGGAGCAATAGAAAATAAACGAAACATTTTCATTAAATCAAAATGTGAAGTACATTAGCAAGGCTACCCTGTATGGGAAGTACATTAAAGCAGTAGAAAATAGTCTATTAGCAATTACAAGTAGGGGAAACAAAATCTACGCCCTAAGCCTGATCATCCAGAAGAGGAAGGCTACCCTGTATGCTGGGCTCAGCACTCGAGGACACTGCTTCATTGACCTTGTTGGAATCCGCGGTTAGAGAAGTGGCCTCTGGAGCAGCTGGTTCGGGGGGGACTCCTTGTCCTTCCTGAGCTTTCCGAGTAGCCTCAGGAGGAACAAGTGCTTGATTCACTGGCTCCAGAACTTGAGGCGAGGAAGAAGCAGGGTCAGCCAGATTCACGCTAATGTCTGGATGGAAATATACTCTCTCCGGCTGCCTGAACTCCGAATCGGCTGGGACTCCAGCCAAGTTCAAGGCCTCTTGCCAAGTGAACTGGCAGTAGTCCCTGCACACTTCGGAGACCTCCTCGGTGAGTTTCTTCCCGGTTTCTTCTATGCCGCAGATAAATTCGGCCTCTTTCTCAACCTCCGCAACCTTCAGCGCCACCTAAAGCAATAAATGACGCGTTACAAGTTCCAAAGCGTCGCCAGAAATTGAGAGACTCGCGAAACGGTGTCTCCACATGGACAAGTCATGAGGTTTAAAAGGGGTTATCCTTGGTGATATCAAAATCCCGTCTTTCTCCTTGGATAAGAGAAGAAAACTGGAATTTTGAGGGGCTATTGTAGGGGTAAAAGGCCCAGTGCCAGATCGTAGGCCGTGGGCCTGTCCGAGGAGACCTATATATCCGAGGACAATCAATCTTAAGGAGTTTGCCCAGCCTAATTCAACTCTGAAGTACGAGTCACGTGTAAGAAAGATCTGTCTGAGGAGACTTGCCTGTTCGGACTTTCTAAAGGATGTCTCAGATGAATGCTCCTACATTAATCCTAACTCTTCCGGAGAATCCCCTGATTTATACGAACAAAGAGGACAGGTGGCAAAGATCAGATATTAGGCAAAAGGCTGCTGCTACCGCATTTATGATCCTGCAACTAACATCATGGCCGCATTAATGGGGGAAAAGACACCTGAACAGTGAAGTGATATTCATCCTTTACACCTGTCCAAAGAAGGCTCCAGGTGGAGTCTAATGGGACAAGTATCAAGGAAGGCCCACGTAATGGATGGAAGGCATATAAATAGAAGAAAGAAAGAAAAAGAATGGGGGGGGGGGGGGGGAGAGGAATCAAGAGAGAGAGAGAGAGAGAGAGAGAGAGAGAGAGAGAGAGAAAGAGAAATATTCTTAATACCTGTATAAGGACACTCCTCGGACTGTGCTGAGCAGAACATTGTATCTTTCTGATATCATATTAATACAAATCTGGTCACAACCATACTTGGGCTTTTAATCCATACGTGTTCAGTCAAGTGATCTTCAACCCACTCTCTTTACAAATTCATTCCAAGGACACTCCATCGCTTGGGCCCTAAGCAGTTCTGTTCAAAGGCCCAACCCGAATATTTGTGGCCTTACAATATTATTATATAAATATAAAGTTAAACATACATTATAAGATTGATAAAAACTAGGGGAACCAAACTCAAAATGAGACAGCCAAAGATTAATCATATTTTTATAATGAATACGACACTCAAAGATTATGTATTTTGTCTTTCAGATCTATAAAATATAAGAATGTGCAATATATTCTTAATTACAATTCAACACAAATAAATTTATAACTAAGTTATAGGAGTAATCTTATATCATATATCTATAACAATTTTTTAAAATATATTTTACAAATTAAGGTTATGGATTGCTCAAAATAAAATTTGATGTTTTTTAAAACTCTAAAATATTTTATGATTGATTTTGGATTGTATTTTGTGGAAATTTTCCTTTTAATGTACAAAGTCAAAAATTCTGTTAAAAATCATCTTACATTTTCTCATGAATCCTAGTTTAAACTATATTCATAGCAAAATTTTTCATTTTGTAGTTTTGTAGAATTAAAAGAGTAAGTACAAGTATAACCATACTATAAACAAGTTGATCAACTATTGATATTTGAAAAACTTTTGAAGTCCAAATGTGTTTTTTTTTTTTTTTTTTTGGTTAAAAAAAAATGTTGAACCTTATAATAGTGAAGTTTTATTTTCATAAGTATTTTTCTCATGATTTATGAAGTCTTGTAGATAATCTAAAAGAAAATTGTTAAAAAAATGCAAACACATAAAAAAAAAAATCTTAAAAAAAAAAAATAGAAGCACCAAACAATTCTTTAGGTAGAATTAATCAGACAACTTGATAGCACACCCAAATCACATAGTCCTAAACTCGATAACTCACCCAAATCAATTCTGTCAAACATAAATATGATTAAGTTTTCCTGTGGCTTATATTTGAGATTTTGGGGCTGAATTTCAATCTAAGAATGCTAGTTTTCAATTTTTGGAGGGTCAAATATAAATTTTTTGTGTCCAAACTTACATATGTTATACACACACAACAAAAACATACTATTAATATTTTGATGAAAATACAATGTTAGTTCCTAAATTTTAACCCATGAACGATTTTAGTTCTTATAAAAAAAATTGTTTATATGTTAAGCCTGCAAATTTTTTATAAAAATACAATAACCGTACAATCACTATAGTTTGGGCCTATCAACCTGGGTTCAAAATAAAGGGGAGTTAAGCTCACAACTCAGCCTAGTATCAAATAAAGGCTAATTGGCGCAAAAGAAAGAAATGCAAGGATATAAGTTCATAATAGAGACAAAGAGAATACTCATTAAAGAATTGAACAAATGGTACAAATAACTTCTTTCAATGCTACATAACAAAGTGGTGAGAATGAGGAAGGTGATGAAGGAGATAGAGTAGACCCTAGTTGTACCACCACACACACAAGCACTATTTCCTTAGGCTGCTGTATTTACCCAAAATTAAAGTAGTAAATATGGTTATTGAGTTAAGTTCAAGACTAGAGAATTGAATTGAATTCCCGCTCTCTTCATAAGAATAAAAACTTTTGGTAGTTCGATGTTTAGAAAAATGGCAACCTTAAGCATTGTTCTTGGTTGGATAATAATATTAGTTGTTTTAATGATTATTTCTAGTAATTCGTTGACCAAACCTGATTTTTGAGTTTATTGAAGGGAATAACCCCCTAAGGAACTTGCTAAATATATGAGAACTAGTTAAATTTCATAATGGAGTGGTGATATATTAATTGTTACTTTTTATTTTGACCATGTCATCTAAGTAACTAAAAGTGATCACTTAAACATCAGGAAATAAAATTAGTCATGGACTAATTTTAGTAACCAGCCATACATTTAACCTTGAGTTTTTTTTTTTTTTTTTTTTTTTTTTTTTTTTTTTTTTCCAAATTCTAGAGAACGTGATCTTGTTAGTCTAATAATAGTTCTGTCCTCAATGGAGAATGATATGATACTTTTATCTCTTTAAAAAAAATATGATACAAGAATTTCTATTTATAATAAAATGAAAAAAAAAAAAATGGACTACAACTCTCTCTTTAAATTATTGCACTATTATGGATGCAATTAAAAATGTCTCCTTAATGGGGAATGACACCTCTTTTAAGCCTTAAATTCTTAATTAATTTTTTTTGTCTATACCAAAAAAACCTCATTAGTGTCTTAGCCCTTAGGCCTCTTGTGTTAATAATACTAAAAAGAAAAATTATCATGGACCAAACGTCACAAGTTCAAATTCTAACCTATATAATTTTCTATTTTAGATACATTTTAATTGAAAATTGGACGGAGAATTTAAATCCTAAATGTTTTCATTAAAAAAATATTGTTATTTGGCTTAAAGATCATTGAAAAAACTTTTAAAAGCCCTAATTAATTACAAAGACTAATTGTTACTTGAGTTTGAATCTTTTTTTTCTTTTTCTTTTTTTTGAGAAACGAGTTTGAATCTATTTAAGAGAGAGTCATTCCCAAAAGTTCTTGGGGGAAAAAAAGAATAGAAAGAAAAAGATCATTCCCAAAATGAATAAAACAGCTCTAATGGTTGCAAATTAGAGACCAGTGAAGTAAAAGAAAAATATTTCTATCCTTAAAATTACAAATCATATCTACCCGTTCAATAACCAATAGTAATACTAGTAAGAATATAATAAATAAAAAAACGCTAAAGTTACAAATTTTTTTACAAACTTTTATTGTGGTAAGTGGATATTGATAAGTAAAAAGACAATGTTATACACCATTTTACAAATCATACTTACCAACTAAATTAAGGCTTAAGTTAAACTTTATGTTATCTTGATTTGTATTTTCTTTTTGCTCTTAAATAGTTAAACTCATGTAAAAGACATATAATACTAAAAGAAATCCATATGATTTACTTGCAAATAGATTGAGTAAAATTGTCACATGTATGTGATTATTGATTTCACTTATGCTAAGAAAGTAGAGAAACCAAAATAAAATCGTTTGACTCATTTTTAATGTTACACTTTATGCCCCAATTATAGCATATAATATATGGTTTTTTGTGATTTTAAAATTTTGCTACTTTATAAGAAAAAAATAAATGAACGTGTGACATACTACGATTGGTATGTAGAACATAAAATGAATTTTCATTCAATATAATAAACTCACTCAATTATCCTTATGAATGCTTTTTCTATCTTCTAAATGTTTTCCTTTTATATCTTAGAAAATTATTGTCTAACATACTTAAATTCTCTTAGAAATGATTCGTAAAATTCTGGGACGGATAGCACAAGAAGAACAAAGTGCTTTCATTAAAAAAGTTGACGAACAACGTTGGACACCGCTTCATTGTGTTGCATACTTTGGACATCAGAATATCGCAAGACTGTTGCTTAAAGTTGATAGATCTATAGCATACATGAAAAATGCAAAGGGCATGACGGCTCTTCACGTTGCAGCTCATCAAGGCAATCGTACGGTAATGGAAGATATTTTAGAATATTGTCCTGATTGTTACGAACTAGTTGACGAGAGAGGCTGGAATGCACTCCATTTTGTCGTGAACTCATCTAGTAGTTTTTGGGCTAAGCGTGAAGTGAAGGACATCCTAGAGAAATCATCATTTAGCAACCTTTTAAATGAAAAGGATGCCGATGGAAACACACCTCTTCATCACCATTCCAAATCGTTGCATTATATAAAGGATGTTATGTGTCACAATAGAGTTGATAAGATGGCCTTCAACAAACAAAACTTGAACGCTTACGACATCGCTTTAACTAGTGAAGTATCTACTAAAAAGGTAAAAAAAAAAATTATTTTATTTCACGGTATATTTTTTTCTAATGGAAATTAACTGAGGACATTGTATCTTTTTTTTCTTTTTTTCTTTTTCTTTTTTTGCTCCCCGGTGTTACATATATATTTCTTATTTATATTTATTAAAAAACTCAATTAAGATATTATATAAAAGAGATATAAATTACAAATAACTCTTTTTGATTTTGACTTTTCAATTCAGTCTTAATTATAACTTTAACTTTTATAATTCTTCAATATAATCCTTCCATCTACTTTCATGAGAAACACTCAATGGAAAGATTAACCTGAAAATAAATTAAAGTTAGAAAACTGACATGAGAAAAATAAAACTAAAAAAAAAGACTAAATTAAAAATAGATTAATGCTGAATGGTGTCATTTGTAATTTAGCGAAAAAAGAAATTAAAAAATGTTATAACTGACCCTGCATATATGCCAATACTAAGGTGGAGTACTGAGTTGCTGCCACGTTAATAATTCTGCCACTCGCGGCAGCAGTCAAACCTCATCCTTTGAAAATGTGTGCATTCCTGTGCCTTGCTGGCTATTCCCTTTCTCAAATCCTAATTATTAGTGTTCTACATGTTGCACAGTTAAAGGAGATTACACGTGCATTTATCGACAAGGGTCTTAATTTGGAATTTCGAAGACCCTTTGAAGATGATATCCTACCAAAGAGAAAAGATTATGTAGATAATTGGGGACGCTTGAAAGCTTGGAAATCCCGTAAAGACCGATTTGTTTCTAGCATGGAAAAAGCATCCAAAACCCATTTGGTAGTGGACACACTCATTGCAACCGTGGCTTTTACAGCAGGTATTACCATGCCTGGAGGTTTCAGAGATCATGAAGGCCCACACCCAGGCTCTGCAGTTCTGATGGGAAATGCTGCTTTCAAAGCATTTGTTATCACAAATACCATAGCCATGGTGCAATCTTGTTCTGCTGCCTTTATCCACCTATTCATGCCACTATTGTTTCACGACAAAAATCTTATTGGAGACTTTTCTTTCCTACTGGCCTCTCTAGCTTTCTGCCTTTCCATATCTGCCATGGGAGCAATGATGCTGGCATTTGTCACGGGCATATACGCTGTGTTAATGCATTCCTTGAATCTTGCCATTGCCAATTCTGTCATCGGATTGTGCTTCTTCATCCCCCTTTTTTTCATAAGTATTGGATGTTCACAATATTTGCACGAAATGTGGAGCATAGGTTTGTCTTGGTTTTTTGAATATGTGGGTTGGGGGATTTGCAGCTTCCTTTTGGTGATTTGCGGCCTCCCTTTGGTGATTTGCGTCGTCCCTTTGGCGATTTGTTTGCTCTTGTGCGTATTATGTTATAAAGCTCTTAAAGACTGCTTTTTGCGTCTTGGAAGGTCTCAAAGGAAGGAGCAGGAATGATGCAGATCAATCAACAGCAAGTTAAGCTTTGTGTTTCAGTTACTGACTTACTGTTGATGGTTACTGCATTATCAACTACAGTCGTATTTACTATTTACTCAGCACTTCAGCAAACTACCTGTCGGTCTTAATGTTTTAGTTCTGTTAGTACTTTCAGTTGTTACACGTGCAGTGCACGTGATTGATTAATCCAGTTGTCCATTTCCTATTATTCAAGCTATGTTAGGGTGAGTGAGTTTTTCAGATCCTTCTTTGTACCCAAAGTCTAACAGTATATAAGGACGGAGCAAGTTGTATTGGTCAATAAATTGATTAAGAGAGAGAATTTTCTTCTCAAATTTCTTTCATCTTTGACAGAGGGTATTAGCTTTTCCATTTTATGTACATGCGTGCTGTGCAATTGTTGCATTGAACGGCTGTCACGTACTTGGCATAACAGTTCTAGTTCCTGAAGCCTCACTTCTATCACATTCACATAAACAACACGATTTGAGTCGACTAATTTCTCAAACTGATTATTTAAAAAGAATAATCAGTTTATACTTGACTTATAATGATTATTTAAAAAGAATAATTTTTATTATTAAATGTTTAAACTATGAGCAATTTTATACTTGATTATTAGTTGACATATATTATACCGTAGGAAGGCATGATCTGCACGTGCCACTTCTCCATGTCTGTTCATAAATGCAGCAAATGGTTTAGGCTGATTAGCAAAATCGATCAATTTATCATATATTGTGCAACATATACATTTTTCAGAGTTCTTCTATTTTGTCTCTATGGCATGCAAGAAAGTCAAGCATAGGTGTGAAAAAACAAATCTGATAGAGGTGTACAATTCAAGGCATACCTAACAAATCTCCACCTTGGCTTGAAATAAATCAAGTCTTACAAAAAAAATTTGCAGACCACCAAATTTAATCAAATTTCTCTCCACTTTGGTAAGACTTCTCTCAAATCATGCAGAAGTTGCCACCAGTCCCTGACACCTTGAAACCCAACCTCATGGAACCTGACCCAACACTGAAGCTGACCGGCCAGCCCCACGACAGCCCACACCAACACTTTCTGGGTTCAGGTATATCATCAAGTGCCCTTTTTACTGTACCTATATTATATAGCATGGAAAAGCAAGAAACTAAAGGAGACCACGTGACTCAAGATGGGCCAAAAGAGAAACCGCGTCCACGTGCGTGGGAGAAAGGGTCTACTAGTCATTTTCCACAAAAAGCAACTACGTGGAAAATAAATTCACAAATCCAAACCAATGCAACAAAAGACAAACCTACCAACTCACTATTTCGGGTTGGCACTAAGAGAGTTGAACGAGACCACCAGCACAAACAAGGCTCGAACACAGAGAAGGCGAAGAATAAGCGGCATAAGGTTTTGGCCGATGACACTAAACCAACTACCCCAACGGCGGCGGCTGCCTCTCAGCCCCGCCGAACGCCATGATCATTATGAGCTGGAACTACCGAGGGCTTGGGAACCGCCGTGCAGTTCAGGTTCTTACCGACTTGGTAAGAAAAAAAGGACCCACAATTTTGTTTCTCATGGAAACAAAATTGACAATAAGAGAGATGCAGTCCGTTAAAACGGAGTTGGAGTTTCCCTCGATGCTAGTCGTGCCTTGTGTGAAGCGCTGTGGTGGGCTTGCTTTGCTGTGGAAGAGTGATGTGGTGGTCTCTACCCAGACCTACTCCCCCTACCACATCGACGTCCATATTTCTTCTCCATCGCAGTCGCTATGGAGACTGTCAGGTATTTATGGGCACCCTGAGGAAAGGCTAAAGAGCGAGACGTGGCGTTTGATGAGGCATCTACGGGGCCGGGCATCACTCCCTTGGGTGTGTCTCGGCGACTTCAACGAAATCCTCAGCTCCGACGAGAGGAATGGCCGAATCCCCAGGCCGCTTCGACCCATGCAGGAGTTCCGGGCCACTCTTCTTCATTGTGGGCTTGTGGACTTAGGCTTTCAAGGCTATAGATTCACATGGAGAAACGGTCGGCCCGGGGAAGACTTTGTGGAGCAACGGCTTGATCGGGTTTGTGCTTCGGTGGATTGGCGAGAGATTTTCCCACAGGCAAAAGTCCTTCACACGACGGCTGCTTACTCTGACCACGACCCCATTCTCTTAACCACTGAGCCCATTAGTATACGTCCTCACCGAAAAACAAAGATTCATCATTTTGAGGAGAGGTGGGGGTCCCACCCAGAGTGTGAAGAGCGGATTAGAACCTCTTGGTCGCAGTGTCAACCTAGGGGAAGCCCTATGTTCCGTTTGTTCGAAAAAATTAAAAGGTGCAGGATGGACCTTGTGGCTTGGAGTAGGTATACCTTCGGTAACTCCCGAGACCGGTTAAATGCCAAGCAGGGTGAGATGGAGGAGCTAAGGGCTGCTGGTTTCGGGGAAAATTTGGACAAAATAAATGAGGTTCGAAGAGAGATTAATGACCTCCTACATCACGAAGAGGTATACTGGCGGCAGAGGTCTCGGTCCATCTGGCTTCCAGCAGGGGACAAGAACACGAAGTTTTTTCACCAACGGGCTAATCAACGACGTAGGAAGAATACCATTGGAGGCCTGCTCGACACAAATGGGAAATGGTGTACTAATGCAGGAGAGGTAGCGGCCATTGCAGAAGCCTACTACAAAGGTTTGTTCACTGCTTCGGCGGAGCGTGACATGGAGGGTGTGCTGGCCTCTGTGGATAGAGTCGTAACTGATGAGATGGCTTGGGGCCTGGAACGGCCTTACACTGGGGAGGAGGTACGCGTGGCCCTTTTCCAGATGCACCCTTCTAAGTCTCCGGGCCCAGACGGTATGTCTCCCTTTTTCTTCCAAAAATTCTGGCACATTGTGGGGCACGACGTCACTGCAGCGATTTTATCAGAGTTGCACTCAGGGAGATACCTGTATAAAATGAACTATACACATATTGTACTAATTCCCAAAACGAAGGATCCTTAGCTCATCACAGAGTACCGTCCTATAAGTTTGGGTAACGTTGTCTCGAGGATTATTTCAAAGGTTCTGGCGAACCGGGTAAAATCTATATTATCAATGGTTATCTCGGACTCCCAAAGTGCATTTGTGCCTAACCGGCTTATCACTGACAACACTTCTGTTGCATATGAATTGTTACACAGGATGCGAAATAGGCGTAGGGGGAAGGTAGGTCACATGGCAATCAAGCTTGATGTTAGCAAGGCCTACGATAGGGTGGAATGGGATTTCCTGGAGAAAATCATGTTGAGGATCGGCCTTCCTGTGCAGTGGGTGAACCTGGCAATGCTGACAGTACGTTCAGCTTCTTACTCCTTCATTATTAATGGTGAACCTCGCGGCTATGTCTCCCCCTCAAGAGGCATTAAACAAGGGGACCCATTGTCTCCTTATCTCTTCCTTTTGTGCGCTGAAGGGCTCTCCTCCTTGCTGCGAAAGGCGACCGAATCTCGTCACTTGAAAGGGCTGACCTCTTGTCGGGGTGGGGTGCGCATTTCTCACCTCCTTTTCGCTGATGATAGCCTGCTTTTTAGTGAAGCTACGGTGGATGAATGCCATAGGTTGACGGACGTGCTCTCACAGTATGAAAAGGCTTCGGGGCAGGTTATTAATCGCCAAAAGACTACGTTGTTCTTTAGCAGGAATACGTGTCGGGAGGTGCAGGAAAATATTCGGGCTATGTTTGGAGCGCTGGTAATGACGAATTGCGAAAAATATCTTGGTTTACCCATGGTGGGGGGTAAATCAAGAGTCAGTACCTTCAAGGATCTCCAGGAAAGGGTCTCTAATAGGGTAATGGGGTGGAAGGAAAAGTATATTTCAAAAGCGGGGAGGGAGGTCCTTATCAAGACGGTGGCCTAGGCGATTCCTACTTACTCGATGAGCATCTTCAAAATCCCCAGGGCTGTGTGCGATGGGATGAACTCGGTGTTGGCTAAGTATTGGTGGGGGCAGACCCGGGATGAGAGAAAAATTCACTGGATCAACTGGGGCAAGCTGTGCACTCCTAAGAATAAAGGTGGGATAGGCTTTCGTGATATTCATGCGTTTAATCTTGCGATGTTAGCGAAGCAGGCGTGGAGGCTCATCCACGGGACGCACTCTTTGTTCTACCGAGTGTACAAAGCAAGGTACTTCCCTTCATGTTCATTCATGGAGGTCGAGCTTGGGAGCAACCCTTCCTACGTGTGGCGTAGTCTTCTTAATGCTAGGGAGCTGATTAGAGAGGGCTCCATATGGAAAATCGGCGATGGGGGCTCGGTTGGTATTCAGACGCATAAGTGGCTACCTCACACCCCTTCTTTCCATGAGGGGGTAGACCTGACATTGAAGGTGGCGGATTTCATAAACCCACAAACTAAACAGTGGGACAGGGGGAAGGTCAATGCTTGGTTTCGTCCTTCGTCGAGGGATGAAGTGCTGCGGATTCGCCTTGGGAGTTTGGAGGGTCCGGATTCTCTGATTTGGAATGAAAATAAGGCCCAAGCTTTTTCGGTGCGATCAGCTTATCTGGTTGCACTCCGGATGAGGCAAGCAGGGATCGGCGAGCACTCCAGGGGGCAAGACGATAAGTCTGTTTGGACCCGGCTGTGGAAGTTGTCTGTCCCTCCTAAAGTGCGGAACTTCGTTTGGCGGGCTAGCTCGGACATCCTCCCCACACGTGCAAACTTAGCCCGTCGGAGGATTCCCATTGACCCTGGGTGTGTTGTGTGCGGCTCGGGTGCTGAAACGGTTCTCCACATCCTTTGGCAGTGCCCCTTAGCGCAAAATGTCTGGGCTCTTGTTAAAGGAAAGCTCCAGAAGTGTGACTCCTCGGCTAGGACGTTCTTTTGCTTAGCCAAAACTTTGAAGAAAAAGTTGTCCCAAAAAGAGTTGGAGTTGTGGGCCATGGTGGCATGGTCCATTTGGAACGCACGGAATAAGATATACTTTGAAGCATTTCAACCCCCGCCGCATGCAATACTCAAGAGTGCAGTAACACTTCTGGAAGAGTACCAAGGCTTAATTAATAGCACGTCTACTTTCTGAGCACCTGTGGGTGCTATCTCTTGTATACTTGATTATTTGTTTCTTTTCTCTTGGCTGTCTTGGCTGCTGGGGCCTAGCTGAAGGGGGCCCCGCCAGTGCTCATTTTGTACTCCTTTAGTTTTTTTTAATATAATCCTATCTTTCTATCAAAAAAAAAAAAAAAAAAACAAAAATGCAAATCACACCAAATGCACCCGAAGATGGTGCCAATGCCAAATTAGAACCCAACCAAAAGAACGAAATGTATTTCAGTGCAAGCTATCTCACAAATGAAACTCCTCTATTGCCTCCAAAAAAGCCCCCTATGGGCTGATTCAAACAATAAACACCAATTAAGTCCAAGCAGTGCTTAACTCCAATAGAAGCAATCTTTTTAGGTCCCTTTAACAAGCATTTCTTCATGAGCCCTCGCAAAGCATTCTTACTGACATGTCCAAATTTATATGCCAAAGTCTAGTAATGTTTGAAGCAACCTCCCCCTACAAGTGTACTCCCTTTTAGGAGAAATTTCCTATCATCAAGAAAACAATGTCACTCATCTTGATCCTATTATATATCGAAGGTACACCTCGCAATCCCTTCTCTAGGTTGTCCTCCTTTTTTTGTTGCTTTGCAATCTCTTCTTTTGCAGCCCCCCAAATAAAAGTCATACTAAGTCAGCCTTCAAGGGTATAAGAACAACCATTATACCTTATTATATCCACATTTTGCCCAGACATCAACTATGAGGAGTGCATCCATAAATTGATCTATAATCATTGTTACATGCATTAAAACTTTCCGGTAGAAAATAAATAAAGGCTGACAATGCTTATTTTGAATAATCTGATTTAAAAGGTAAAATACTTCTTTAAATTGATACATTATTTCAGTCTAAGAGGACAATTAACGGTCCGTTTGGGATCTGCTTATTTTGCTGAAATTAAAAATTTTTTGTTAAAAATACTGTAAATAAAGATAAAAGTTAACTGAAATGGTACAGTGAGACCCATAAATAATACCAAAAAATGCAGTAAAACTTATAAATAATAGTAAAAATAAGTTAAATAGTAAATTAAATTGACAAAAATAGTCTTTGCCAGACACTAAATAAAGGCTGGCAATGAACATTTTTTGTATTTTGTACTTCCTGATGCAAGTGCTCTACCATATAAGTTGCTTAAACCCGCATTGAAACAAAACAGTTTAACTTTGAAATTTATAAAGCCCAAACCCAAGCTTAAGATCTCAACCCAACATACAGCAGACCCAACACCTTCAACCTGCCCATATTTAAATCAAACTTCCACTTAAACGGAACTTAAATTAAAAAGCCCACATTTGAGTAACAGAAAAAAAAAAAAAAAAAAAAAAAAAAAAAAAAAAAAAAAAAAACACAGATCAAGCCCATTAGATTTTTTAAACCCAAAACAATTTAATCCAGTCCCATCCAAACATAAAACAAATGGACATTCATGCTCAACTCATATTAAAATCCAAAACCCAAGAAATAAAAATAATAAGAATTTTCAAATGGAAAATTTCTAAAATTATAGTTTTAATCCCAAACTTTGCCTAAATCACATTTTAATCTCAAAACTCTTTCAAAAAAAAAAAAAAATTCATTTTGACCTAACTTTTTCTTTAATAGATTGAAACATATTTCACATTAAAAAAAAATCTTTATATTGTGCTTGTAATGTAAATGTAAATTTACATTGTAGACATACAAAAAGTGGCAAATATCAAATGTGTACAACATTTGCCACTTTTTTATATCTTAAATGTAAATTTACATTGCAAGTAACAATGTAAACATATAAGGGTCTAAAAAAAAATGGTAAAATGTGGTGATGAATGTAAAAGCTTGCCAACTCAAATTATTGTGAAAAATGTTGTGACATATTTTGTGTATGAAGCATTGTTTTTTTTTTTTTTTTTGGGAAATACTATTACATCTACAACATTTTCATAACAAATTCTAGGTTTTAAGTTGTTACATGTTTTTTATTTATTTTTAGAAACTAAGTTGTTATAAGTTTTAATTTGAATCTACCATTAAATGTTTTTTTTTACTAATAACAGTTAGTAACAAACTACTATTTAAGAGTTGTTGTGAAAATATTGTAGATATAGTATTTTTCTTTTCTTTTTTTCTTGTTTTTTTGTTTGATAAAAAATTATTATTTAATTTAATCCCTCAAAATGCAAAATTTAGAATTTTAACATTTATAACTGACTCCTCAAATGTTTTAAGTAATCTAGAAAACCCAGATAAATAACTTGGTAAAACAAAAATATCCATCAGATAGCCCATTCCTCAGCCTGTGGTCCTCCAAATACTGACAAAACCCAAATTCTCTTTCAACACATTCCAAATCACGATAGATCATCATGAAAAAAAAAATGTTGTTACTGTGTTATGTCGCCCTGCCATATGTCGTTCGCTTGGGTTTAGTTTTTTGCTCCAATCCAAGCCAACAACCACTAGTGTCTGGTATCTCTCTCACTCTCTTCTTCTCTATTTAGCCAGTTATTGCCAAAGAAGAAACTGCAATTTGTGTTTAACAAAAAATAAATTTGTTGAGACTTTTACTAGTTTACCTTTTGCTGTACAGTTGTAGTTCTCCAATTTCAAACTTTTTTTTTCTTGCTTTTGGACCTTACCATAACTTGTGGCCTTCAAAAATAAAAAATTTTCACTTGTGCTGTCATTTATTTTATACTTTTTTCATATGACTTTATATAATATATATAATATACTCGCTTTGTTATCAAGTGAACATATAAGTATTATTGTGCGTGAATAAAGAGAAAGAGAAAAAATTGTCTAATAGCTTTTAGAATTCAAAGTTTTACTGTTTTAGTAATTTATGCAAGAGCCATGATGTTCAAATTTCAAAACTTACTGTCAAATCCTTTGTGCCAAATCTATCGAGTGGGGGGAAAATCCCTACATATGGTCAAATAACTTAATCTAAAGTGGTAGTGTATCAGAGGGTTTAGAGCATTCACATCAAACATATCAAAAAATATAGCATTTAGCATCTCAAAACACTATTTTAACTATTTTAACATTTTTATTTTTTTACCACTTCATTAAAATATTATATATTTATTATTTATAATTCTTTTTTATTATTCATAAGACATCTCTTTCTCTCTCTTTCTGTGTCTCTCTCTTCTCCAAGCAAAAACACCCAAGCCACCGCCCACAACCAACCACCGAATCGATCAACCCAAACCACCAAAGAAAGATTTCACCAAAAAAGGCACAACACACGGCCTCAACACCCAAAAACCCACGGCATAACCCATAACAACCAAGCACCAAATTAATCAACCCACACCCATAAGCCAAAGCAGGGGCGGAGCCCAGGGGGGGCGAGGGAGGGCACTTGCCCTCCCCTCCCCCCCCACCCCCTGACTCCTCCTAAAAAGTCCCATGGTATTATAGCATCTATATTCCTTTCTTAAATGCTTTGCTTGACGTAGGGAAAAAAATAAAAAGAGTAATTTGTACTGTTATAGAAAAACAGCTCTGACACCCAAAACTAAAAAGAGGAAAAGCTTTACCGTTCACGCCACTTAATAGTTGCCATAGTAATACAACTTCTCTTTTTTAAGCTTTTAATTGTCCAGGTTGTCAATTTGATAATTACCATACATTGCACTTTAGTGTTTAACTCCAAAAAATATATATTTATATTCACAACCATTTGAGTTATTCTACAACCTCAACTAATGCTATACATATTTTTTACAACTATCCTATGTGGTAGATTATGACTGATTGTTTGTCACTTTCACATACCTATATACAATTTTATAGGTTATTGCTATACTTTTAACATTTTTTTTAAAGAAATACTATACTCTTAACATATTTAGATTGATTTATTTTCTCAATTGAATTTAAAGAATTAAATTAGATATTTAAACTTTATGCATTTAGATTAATTTTTTACTTTTTTAGTGACTATGCAACAATTTCAAAATATATATAAAAAAAAAAAAAAAAAGTCGAAGGCTATTCAATAAATTAAACTTGGAATGAAAAATAAATTATAGTTTACACTTACATTTATATTAAATTTTGTATGACAATTACAATTGTTTACAACTTTTTATTCGTTTGGTTATTAATATTGATTTTTTTTAGGTTATTTTTCTTTAATATTTTCTTTAAATCTTGCCCTTCCTAAACTAAAATCCTGGCTCCGCCACTGAGCCAAAGCCACCCTAATCAACTCACACCCACGACCATAAAACTGTTCAAGGCTTCTAAAACCCACCCACAACCCAGATCTGATTCTACGACCTAAACCTAATTAACCCACACCCACAACCACAAAACCACAAAATAACTTAGCCACTGTAATCATGGTGGACAACCTCACCTTCTTTACTGGTTACGGAGGCTTGCTAAGTGAGTTGAGTATCAGCAACCATCCGTTGATGGTTTCACCTGAGAGGATTCGGCGAGCGGAGACAAGGTGGGCCAAGGGGATCATGAAGAGTGCGAGCCACGGTGGCTTCGGTGAGGTAGACAATCACTATGAGAAAGAGGGAGATGGAGAGCATGGAGAAAGAGGGAGACGAAGAGGACAGAGAGGCAAAGAGAGAAAGAGAAAAAGAGACATGGAGAGAGTTAGAAAGAAAGAGACGTTGGTGAGAATAAAAAAAAAAAAAAAAAATACTTTTTACATTTACAATCGTGTTACAATGAGCTGTTATCAATAACAACTCACTGTTGCTTAATGCTAAAATTTTTAGCTTTTAGCATCTTCATTGTAGGTATGTTTTTATAATTTGAGATGTTAAAAATGCTAAAAAATAGCATTTAGCACTTTTAACACATTTGATAAGAATGCTCTTTGGAAAATAATTACACGTGCGTCTTTTGTTTTTTTTTTTTTTTTTTCCTCAAAAAACAAAATGTTAATCTAAGCAAATAAAATATTCGTTGATATGGAGAAATTTTCATCTCATTGATTAATGAGGATATCTCTTTAATCAATGAGTTCAAATATTCATTGAACTTTTGTCAAGGTTCCCCATGCTCCCGAGCACCTAAGTTCTTTCCCCCAACCAAGGCCACCGTGAGGAAAAATGTTACCTTATACTTTCCTAGTTTCCTTTTTATTTTCTTAGAACAATCATGCATCATGTGATGTTAGTTTCGGGCGTTGGGCCCCTTATGCACGGAAAGAGAACAGTGTGGACCTAAGTGTTTTCGGCATAGTAATATATATATATATATATATATATATATGTATATATATAAGAGTTTGAACGACATTACTTAATTGGCTCCTCAGTTTTTTTTAAGTCCCTTTATTTTGAAGTGATTGTTGCCTTTATCTTTTCTCTCCTCCTCTCTCAAAAATATCAAAACGACTTAGATCGAGTGACACATTGTTTAGATCGAATGACACACTGTAGCTGATCAAGCATCTGGTGAGTGGTGAGCTTGCGGAAACAGAGGTCAACATTGGCATGAAACCTGAATACCACAACGGTGCAGCAAAGGGTAAAATCGAGGTCTTCAAAGATATTCCAGAGCCTCTTGACCACCTACTAACCCCAAACTGAAACACAATCCTTCATATTCACCTCACAAGCCTAATTACAAGATCAGAAGATTCAGAATCAAAAGATTTAGGATCAGAAGTTTCAGAATCATCGACAGCCTTTGGCAGAGAAATGAAAGGACCAGAAGATTCGGAATCACCAACAGCCTTTGTCAAAGAATTCTCAGAATGTGTTCGTCACTGTTATGGCAAGCTAATGTCAAAGGTGAAACTCCCTTGCATATTGCAGCAAGGTATGGGCATGCTGCCATCGTGGAAGTTTTAATGGAACATGCAAAAAGTCCTCAACAAGACCTCGAAAGTGGGGTTAATAAAACGGTCAAGGAGATGCTGGAGACGACGAATAATGAAAAGGATACGGCCTTGCATGAGGCTATACGTAATAATCATCTTGAAGTAGTGAAACTGCTGATCCAAGAGAGGCCAGATTTTTCATATTCTCGGAATGAAGCTGGTGAGACTCCACTTTACATCGCTGTCGAGAGAAATTTTAACGATGTGGCATTTCACATTTTAGATAACTGCACATCACCGGCTCATGATGGTCCCCTTGGTAGAACAACGTTGCATGCTGCAGTAATTTGGGATGATGATAATGGTTACGTCTATTTCTTTTTTCAAAATTCCAGCATGCATGGATGAGTAGAAAGTAATGGCATAACTTTTTCTGTCCGTAATGGGCTTATGTAATATACAAAAAATGCTTGATAAAATATATTTCCCTATGAAATCTATTTATTTAAAAAGTACTAATAAAGAAAAAATCAATTATAAAATTTATAGAAAAGAACATGCATAATTTTTAATTAAAATTTGTTTAATGATCAAACATAATTTAATAAGAATTTATTAAGTATTGGATTGTTTCGTCTCAAACAAAGTGTTTGTGTCCTGACTAATTTAAATTAATATAATTTATTATTACTTGTAATTATAAAAATCAAATAAAAAAATATTTATTAATATGGTGAAGTGAAAAAATCTTGGCTTCCAGACATTTATGTGACAACATTAGAATAAATCAATAAAAATCAGATTTGGATTTTATATTATTATATAAAAGTATAAACATAGATTTAGGCATACATTATAAGATTGATAGAAACCAGTGGAAGCAAATGTAATATATATGCGACAGTTGGCTTTACCAGATTTTTATAATGAATACGAAACCCAAAGATTATGTTTTTCATCTATCAAATCTGTAAAAATATAAGAATGTCTAATATATATTTAATAATAGTTCAACAATTAAATAAATTTGTAACTAAGTTATAGTAGTAATCTTATAATATCTATATCAATTTTTTAATTTGTATTTACATATTGAGGTTATGGATTACTCAACTTTTATACGGTCAGTAACAGTATAACTATTTATTAATGATCAAAAGGTCAAACTTTGCGAGTAAACTTTATGTGATTATAAATTTGAAGAATGGGGATGAAACTTGAATTTATTTTGGTAGGTTAAATTATTAATTAAAAAAATTTACCATTCAAAAATAAGAAGTATTCTAAAATTTAAAATTAAATTATTTTGTGAAAAATAAAATTGGCATTGATTCAGTACTAACGAAATATAAAACAAATGAAAAAAACACTAAAAACTATGTCTATATATATATATATATATATATATATATATATAATATATATATTTCAATTCAACCACTTATATCAATCAAAATAAAATTCGAAGTTTTTAAAACTCTAAAATGTTTTATGATTGACTTTGGATTATTTAAAGTAAAAAAAATGTGTACAATTCATATTACATTTTCTTGCAAATCCTAAAGATGTTCATTTTGTAGTTTTGTAGAAACTAGAAGGGCAAGTACAAGTTAAACTATTTAACCATTTTATAAGCAAGTTGATAGACTGTTGATTTTCTAGTTCTTAACAACCATTAACACACTTTAAAAAATCTTTGAAAATTTTTTGTGTACAAAGGCCGAACCTTATAATAGTAAAGTTCCATTGTCATGAGTATATTTTTCATGATCTGTGAAGTCTTGTAGATGATCTACAAAATCTATCCAAAAAAAAAATCCAAACATACACACACAACACAAAAAAAAAAAAAAAAAAAAAAAAAAAAAAAAAAAAACACCAAACAATTCTTTAAGTGGAGTTGAACAACTCGATCGGTATCACCCAAATCACAAACTCCTAAACTTTTATTTTTATTTTGGGTCCCAAATAACAAACAGTCAAAGTGTAAAGTCAAATACAAATATAATTACGCTTTTATGTGGCTATTTTATATTTGGGTTTTTTTTGGACTAGAGTTAAGAATTCCAGTTTTCAATCTTAGGAGGGCTGTATATAAATTTTTTTGACCCACAACTTTCAAATGTTATATACAACACATACATACTATTTAGTTTTGGTCAAAATACAATGTTTGTTCTAAATTTTTATCAATGAACGATTTTAGTTCTTAAAAAAAAAAAAAAAAAAAAAAAAAAAAAAAAAAAAAAAAAAAAAAAAAAAAAAACCCATACATACTTCAAAAAGGTCGGCTCCTTCCTCCATCCTCCATTCGACCATGGTGTCCAAACCCCCATGGTTGAACACCATTATACCATATATCACACACCCACCTCAAAATCAATAATCACAGCCCCATGCAGAGAACAATAGTGCTCATGCAGAGGAAAATAACGCCAAAGCAGCGTGTAAGAGTTGGGCGTTGGGCCCTTTATGCACGGAAAGAAAACAGTGTGCACCTAAGTGTTCCCCTGGCAAAGGTATCATTGAAATTGAAGCCGAGGTAGTTGTTACGGCATAGGACTATATAAATAAGAGTTTGAACATGACATTGTAGAGAGGGAAAATTCCCGACTTATCACAAGCTGACACATCATACTACCAAATTCACAAAATACAAGCTAATTACAAAGCATCACGCATGGCTGCTAGGTTTTGCTATCACTACTCAAAAACCAATAAAAATTTGCCAAGTGTCATTGAAATAAACCAATCACACATCAGCACGTGTAAGCAATGACGCAAGCAGTCCAGCACGTGTAAGCAATGACGCAAGCAGTCCAGCACGTGTAAGCGATGACACAAGCAGTCCAGCACATGTAAGCGATGACACAAGTAGACCAATCAGGCTGTGACATGTATCACCAATCAGACTCTGCCACGTGTCGCTCACCTACCTCTAAACTCTTATAAATAGAAGCATTCCTAAGACATTAGGGGGCCAAGAGATCTGAGGCCAAGACATCTGAGAAAGAAGAGCTATTTAGAGCATAAGCAGCATCAAAGAAGATTAAGAAGTATTGAAGCTCTACTGGAATCAAACCCTGAAGCCTCCAGGAACTTCAAGAACTTCAAACTCAAATGCAAGGAACATTCAAAGCAGAATCATCTAAACTACCTGCCTAGATTTTCAAGTTCACTGGAATCAAGCTCAAAAGCCTCCAGAAACCTCAACAAACCACAAATCAGTGAAGCTCTATGGATTTAAGCCTCTAAAGCCCCGAAGAACTTCCCCCACAAACCTTCAAATACGAAGAACATTCGAAGAGGAATCATCCAAATCATATTCCTAGATCTTCAAGTTCACTGGAATCAAAGCTCAAAAGCCTCCAGAAACCTCACAAACCATAAATCAGTGAAGCTCTACGGATTCAAGCCTCTAAAGCATCGAAGAACTTCTACCACAAACCTTCGAAGATGAAGAACGCACCAAGAACACGAAGAACGTGAAGAACAAAGGATTTCTAACAAGCTCATAGTCAGAGATTCATTGTAATTCTGTTTCGAAGATCTTCGATCCATTCTTCAGCCAAATTGAAGTATATCTGGTGTTCGAATCAAAATCACATCATCACAATTCCAATCAACAAAACTTTCAAGGAGATCGAATCAGAGGATCACTCTTTTGTAATCACAGAGAATTGTACCACACATTCATCAATACAAATTCGCATTTGTGAAACTATTTTACTTGTTTGACTTATTTCGAACCAAGAAATTTAGTCGTCCACAGACATTACTTAATTGGCTCCTCAGTTTTTTAAGTCCCTTTGTTTTGAAGCGATAGTTGCCTGCGGAAACAGAGGTCAACATTGGCATGGAACCTGTTTATTACAACGCTGCAGCAGAAGGCAAAATCGAGGTCTTCAAAAATATTCCAGAGCCTCTTAACCAACTTCTAACCCCAAATAGAAACACAGTCCTTCGTATTCACCTCGCAAACCCAATTGAAAGATCAGAAGATTCAGAATCATCAAAAACCTTTGTTGAAGAAATTCTCACAAAGTGTCCATTACTGCTATGGCAAGCTAATGTCAAAGGTGAAACTCCCTTGCATATCGCTGCAAGGTATGGGCATGCTGCCATCGTGGATGTTTTAATTGGACGTGCAAAAGCTCTCCGACAAGATCTCGAAAGTGGGTTTCATAAAACAGCCAAGGAGATGCTGGTGATGACGAATAATGAAAAAGATACGGCCTTGCATGAGGCTGTACGTGGCAATCATCTGGAGGTAGTGAAACGGTTGATTGAAGAGGGCCCAGATTTTTCATATTCTCGTAATGATGCTGGTGAGACTCCACTTTATATTGCTGTCCCAAAAAAAAAAAAAAAACAAGTTTGTGTTCTGCTTCTGAATAATTTAAAATTAATATAATTTATTATTACTTGTAATTCTAAAAACAAAATTAAAAAATATTTATTAGAATGATGATGTGTAAAAGTATTGGCTTCCAAACATTTATGTTACAAACAATAGAAAAAATCAGTAAAAATCAAAATTTTATTTTATATTATTATATAAATATAAAGTTAAATATACATTATAAGATTGATAATTTTTTTTATCAATCTTATCATATTTTTATAATGAATATGACACTCAAAGATTATGTATTTCGTCTTTCAGATCTGTAAAATATAAGAATGTGTAATATATTCTTAATGACAATTCAACACTTAAATAAATTTGTAACTAAGTTATAGGAGTAATCTTATATCATATATCTATAACAATTTTTTAATATATATATATATATATATATATATTACAAATTAAGGTTATAGATTACTCAAAATAAAATTTGATGTTTTTTGAAACTCTAAAATATTTTATGATTGATTTTGGATTGTATTTTGTGGAAATTTTCCATTCCATGTACAAAGTCAAAAATTCTGTTAAAAATCATCTTACATTTTCTCATGAATCCTAGTTTAAACAATATTCATAACAAAAATTTTAATTTTGTAATTTTGTAGAACTAAAAGAGTAAGTACAAGTATAACCATAATTTAAACAAGTTGATCAACTATTGATTTTCTAGTCCTTAACAGCCATTAACACAATTAAAAAATCTTTGAAAAAGTTTTGAAGTCCAAATGTTGAACCTTATAATAGTGAAGTTTTATTTTCATAAGTATTTTTCTCGTGATTTATGAAGTCTTGTAGATAATCTTTTTAAAAAAATTTGTTAAAAAAATCCAAACACATACAAAAAAAAAAAAAAAAACTCTTTAAAAAAAATAGAAGCACCAAACAATTCTTTAGGTAGAATCAAACAACTTGATAACACACCCAAATCACATATTTCTATTTTTTTTTTTTTAATTTTGGTCCCAAATAGCAAGAAAATTTCAAATAAGGTTTTGTCAATCAAACATAAATATGATTAAGTTTTCATGTGGCTTATCTTTGAGATTTTTGGGCTGAATATCAATCTAAGAATGCTAGTTTTCAATTTTTGGAGGGTCAAATATAATTTTTTTGTATCCGAACTTACATACATTACACACACACACACACACACACACACACAACATAAACATACTATTAAATTTTGATGAAAATGCAATGTTAGTTTCTAAATTTTAGCCCATGAGAGATTTTAGTTCTTATAAAAAAATAGTTTATATGTTAAGCCTACAAAATTGTTTATAAAAATACAATAACCGTACAATCGTTATTATTTGGGCCTATCAACCCAGGTTCAAAATAAAAGGGAGTTAAGCTCACAACTCACCCTAGTATTAAATAGAGGCTAGTGGTGCAAAAGAAAGAAATGCAAGGATATAAGTTCATAATAAAGACAAGGAGAATATTCATTAAAGTATTGAACAAATGGTACAAATAACTTCCTTCAATGCTACATAACAAAGTGGTGAGAATGAGAGTTATTGAGTTAAGTTGTACCACCACACACACAATCACTATTTCCTTAGACCGTTGTATTTACCCAAAATCAAAGTAGTAAATATGGTTATTGAGTTAAGTTCAAGACTTGAGAATTGCTTTCTCAAAAAAAAAAAAAGACTTGAGAATTGAATTGAATTCCCCATCTTTGATTGAATGTTTGGGATTTCTAACAAATTTGGGAGACACTTATTATCCCTCTCTTCATAAGAATCAAAACTTTTGGTTGTCAGATGTTTAGAAAAATGGCAACCTTGAGCATTGTTCTTGGTTGGATAATAATATTAGTTGTTTCAATGATTATTTCAAGTAATTCATTGACCAAACCTGATTTTTGAGTTTACTGAAGGGAATAAACCCCCCTAAGGAACTTGCTAAATATATGAGAACTAGTCAAATATCATCATGGATTGGTGATATGTTAATTGTTACTTTTTATTATGACCATGTCATCTGAATAATTAAAAGTGATCACTTAAATATCAAGAAATAAAATTACTCACGTACTAATTTTAGTAACCAACTATACATTTGAGCTTGAGGTTTTTTTTTTTTTTTTTTAATTCTGGGGACCACGATCTCGTTAGTCTAATATTAGTTCTGTCCCCTATGGAGAATGATAAAATGACAACAATGGACTACGACTTTCTCTTTAAATTATTGAACTATTATGGGTGCAATTAAAAATGTCTCCTTCCTAATGGGAATGACACCTGTTTTAAGCCTTAAATTCTTAATTAATTTTTCTTGTCTATACCAAAAAAAACCTCATTTGTGTCTTAGCCCTTAGGCATCTTGCCTTAGCGATACTAATAAGGAAAATTATCATGGACCAAACATTATATATTCAAATCCTAACCTATATATTTTCTTTTTTGATACATTCTAAGTAAAAAGTAAAGGGAGAATTTAAATTTTAGATGTTTTTGTTAAGAAAGATAATGTCATTTGACTTAATAATCATTGACAAAACTTTTTTAAAAAATTCCTTATTAATTACTCAGACTAATTGTTAGTTTGAATCTATTTTAGAGAGATTCATTCCCAAAATTTCTTGGGAAAAAGAAAGAATAGAAAGAAAAAAAACATCATTCCCAAAATGGATAAAACAATTCCACTGGTTGGAAATTAGATACTAGTAAAGTAAAAGAAAAATATTTCTTTCCTTAAAAATACAAATCACATCTACCCGTTCAATAACTGATGATAATACTAGTAACAATATAATAGTAAAATGCTAAAGTTACAAACATTTTTACAAATTTTTAATGTGGTTAGTGGATATTGATAAGTAAAAAGACAATGTTATACACCATTTTACTAATCTTATTTATCAACTAAATTAGGCTTAAGTTAAACTTTATGTCAAATTGATTTGCATTTTCCTTTTGCACTTAAACAGTTAAACTCATGGAAAAGATGTATAATACTAAAGAAAATTCATATAAATAGATTGAGTAAAATTGTCACACGTGTGTCATTTTTATTTCACTTATACAAAGAAAGTAGTGAAACCAAAATAAAATTGTCTGACTCATTTTTATTAATACACTTTATGCTCCAATTATAGTATATCATGTGTAGTTTTTTTTTTTTTTTTTTTTTTTGGGTGATTTTAAAATTTTGCTACTTTATAAGAAAAAATAAATGAACGCATAACAAACTCCGATTGATACATAGAGCATAAAATGGATTTTCATTCAATATAATAAACTCATTCAATTATCCTTATGAATGCTTTTTCTATCTTCTAAACACGTGTCTTTCTTGTATCTTTTAGAATATTATTAAGTCTAACATATTTAAATTCTCTTAGGAATGATACAAATAATTCTGGAAAGGATAGCCCAACAAGAACAAAGTGCTTTCATTAAAAAAGTTGACAAACAACGTTGGACTCCGCTTCATTGTGCTGCATACTTTGATAGTCTTTCTAGCGCAATAGTGTTGCTAAAAGTTGATAGATCTATAGCATACATGAAAGATGCAAAGGGCATGATGCGAATATTGTCATGCATTGTATTTTAGAATATTGCAGCTCATCGAGGCCATCATTTGGTAATGCACTGTATTTTAGAATATTGTCCTGATTGTTGCGAACTAGTTGATGAGAGAGGCTGGAATGCACTCCATTTTGTCGTGAACTCATCTAGTAGTAATTGGGATGTCATTGGAGCAAATTACTTCCTAAAGTTTTATTCACTCAGCAACCTTTTAAATGAAAAGGATGACCACGGGAACACACCTCTCCATCACCATTCCAAATCATTGCATTATATATAGGATGTCATGTGTCATGATAGAGTTGATAAGATGGCCTTCAACAAACAAAACCTCAACGCTTACGACGTCACTTTAACTAGTGAAGAATTATCTGATAAAAAGGTAATGGAAAATTTTATTTTATTTCATGGGATATATATATATATATATATATATATTTTCTAACGGAAACTATGAGGACATTGTATCTTTTTTTCCTTTCCGATGTTGCATATTTATTTCTTATTTATATCTATTAAAAAATTCAATTAAGATATTATATAAAAGAGATATAAATTACAAATGACTTTTTTTAACTTTGACTTGTTTTCAATTCACTCTTATACCTTTAACTTTCATAATTTTCTAATTATAATCCTTCCATCTACTTTCATTCAATATCAATATGTATTGTTGAGTTCACCAAGACTATGTTATTTTGCAAAGTTTAAGATCCTAAAATTAATGGGAAGATTGGATGGAACACTAAATGGAAAGATTAACTTGAAAATAAATTAAAGCTAAAGAACTGGAATGAGAAAAATAAAGCTTAAAAAAAAAAGACTAAATTATAAATAGAGTAATGCTGAATGGTGTCATTTGTAATTTAGCAAATAAGGTGGAGTACTGAGTTGCTGCCACGCTAATAATTCTGCCACTCACGGCAGCAGTCAAACCTCATCCTTTGAAAATGTGTGCATCCCTGTGCCTTGCTGGCTATTCCCTTTCTCAAATCCTAATTATTAGTGTTCTACATGTTGCACAGTTTAAGGAGATTACACTTGCAATATCTAAAGACGAACGTCGTCGTGCGGAATTTCGAAGACCCTTAGAAGATGATATCCTATCAAAGAGAAAAGATTATGAAGATAAGTGGGAACGCTGGAAAGCGTATCAACAAGCTGAGCAGGTTATAAGGAAGTGGAGCGCTTGAAACCTGAAAGGCGTAAAGTTGTTTCTTCACAAATAAGCTGAATGAAAGAAGCATCCCAAGTCCATTTGGTAGTGGACACACTCATTGCAACCGTGGCTTTTACAGCAAGTATTACCATGACTGGGGGCAGGGGCGGAGTCAGGGGGGTTGAGACGGGGCAATTGCCCCCCCTTACCCTGCCCAAAATTTTCCTTTTTTATGTACAGCAGTAAAAGGTGGAGATTTAAATGAAACTGTGATAAATAGTGCATGATTGAGCTGTATTGAAAACCCCCTCGGCTACAACTTTCAAAACAAAATTGTAAAGTGCAGAGCTACAATAAACAACCACGTATATCCTTTTTTTTTTTTTCGGTGTGTATATGTATCTCTCTATCTTTTAAAAAAGTCAAACTCAATTGATATATCATATATTTTCATATTTTTTTCTACTTTATCAATATTTTTTAAAGTTCAAAATTTATAATAGAAATAAACAATGATAAAAAATAAACTTAAATAAAGAAGAAAAAGTCTTAATTGAAGAGACGAAAATACCACCCAAAAAAAAAAAAAAAGTTTCCTTCCAAAAGTATTAAGCAATAAAATTTGGAAACAATTACATGAAAAATTCCATAAAATATATTAGGGGGTTATATTATTGGCTATATATTTAAAAAAAAAAAACTAATAAAATATACATAATATAATGATATGCAATGATTTTAGGGGATCTTTCAATATTAATTGATCACTTACCATTCATATTACTGGTATTTAATTGTCAAGTTTGGTTAATATTTTGTATATATGATGCATATGTTATATGCTACATACACAATATGTATTTGTTTATAGAGACACATGTATATTAGTTATAAATTTTGCCCTTCCCTAAGGTCGAATCCTGGCTACATCACTGCCGCAAAGGGGGGGGGGGGGGTGTGGTTTCATGAGTCAAGAAGGCCCACGCTCAGGTCTGCAGTTCTGATAAGAAACACTGCTTTTAAAGCATTTATTGTTACAAATACCGTAGCCATGCTGCAATCTTGTTCTGCCGCATTTATCCAACTATTCATGCCACTATTGTTTCACAACAAAAATCCTAGTAACTTTTCTTTCCTACTGGCCTCACTGGCCTTCTGCCTTTCCATATCTGCCATGGGAGCAATGGTGCTGGCATTTGTTTTGGGCACATACGCTGTGTTAATGCATTCCTTGTACCTTGCCATTGCCAATTCTGTCATCGGATTGTTCTTCTTCATCCCCCTCTTTTTAGTAAGTATCGGATGTTCACGTTATTTGGGCGAAATGTGGACTATGGGTAATTGGGTATGTCTTAGATTATAAGCTGTGTTAAAAATTATTAAAAATTTATTAAAAATTAAAAAAAAAATATATATATATATATATGATATATTCATTATAAATTTTGAATATATTAAACTAAGGACTAATTTATTCGTCACTTATGTAATAATATTTAACAAGCTAACTAAATAAATTAAACTAGCATGTGTTCATAACATACACATTTAAATTACTTAAATTCAAAAGTGATAATATATTACAAATGACCCAAAAACAATAATTTTTTTTCATCATTTCATCAAATTTCCTAATCAACCCCATCTAAGTCAATGCTATTATCATGTTTATAATTTTGCAAATTTATTTCTTCATTAAAATTTTCTTCATCATCATTCATCATTAACATTTACTATCTCTTCTTGTTCTTTTTATTTTAATAATTTTTTTTATAATATTTTTTTGGAATTCTAGTTTCTTGGACTTATAACAATAGTGATAAAAAAAATTTAAATAAAAATTTAAATATTAAATTGAAATGTAAGTGTATACTGTGTAGTCCAATTGTAAGAAATATGAGGGAAAAAAAAACTTATGAGTATACTATTTTAGTAAGCCAAATTAAGTAAACTAATAATTTTGTGTTAAAAACAAGTCTAACAACTTGTTAGATTCAAATAAAAGTACAAATTTTAACAAAAAAATCATTTTAAAGTATTTGTTCATGTATCGTACGATATGTACAATTTTATAATACAATATGATTCATACGATACGCACATTATATTGTACGATTCATGAGTTCGTACGATTCATGAGTACTTATGATATACCGATACGATATGAAACTTTTTACTTACAATACGAAATATTTTATACATGATATGTATCGCGTATCGTATAGTACTGATAAAAATGATTGTATCTATGTACTTTTGATTGGTTTGACCTTAAACCAGTCAAACGCTCCATACTCAAAAGAACAAATAACACTATTTTGTCTTTGTCTCATAGGTTCTTTTTTTTTTTTTTTTTAAACAAAACAATGTTTGTGGGTCCCACTTAAAAACCAAATTCCTTTTTTTCTTGCTGCATGCTCTTTATTTCTTAAGCGACTGCAATTTTTTTTTCCCATGGTGCCTTTGTCACACAATTATTTCCTTTGAATTAGGATATCCACATAATCATAATAATAAAAAAATAATATTTTAGATCTTTTATATCACATATCACACTAAAACCCCATCCTCCTTATTGTTTTATCTTCTATCTTAACTTTTTCACAATTTCAAACACTTTATTTTTGCCATAGACCAAAATTTTAACTCCTTAGTTCTTACCACTTAAAAATATAGAAAAAGAAATGTTGAATTCTACATAACTTTTTAAGAGTATTCAAGGCCATGAAAGTACAACTTCGCAGGTATATTTTTATATTCTTAACACTTTTACATTGATTTATTTTAAGGGATCAAACCATATGTTTAAATTCTATGTCTTTAAATTAATCTCTTAATTCGATTGTTGTTAACTATGAAGTGATTTTATTTATTTTAATTATATAAATTGTGTACTTGTAAGAAATTAAGATTATGACAAAGCCTAATCACAATAATGATTTCCAAATCAAATTCTAAACAAACTTGTATTGAGGTATATTTTGCACTTCTTCCAATTGAGTAAATTAAAATAGGTACGCAAATATAAATTAAAGCTTATATCATATTTGATCTTGTATGACAATTATATTAGTATATAATTTTTTTTATCTGTTTAATTTGTTATTTATATTGATTAGTAATATTTAGATTAAACTATAGTCGTATTTACTCAGCACTTCAGCAAACTACCTGTCGTTACTAATATTGTAGTTGTGTTAGTACTTTAAGTTTCAACGTGCACGTGATTGATTAATCAAGGTTTCCAGTTCCTATTGATCAAGCTATGTAACTTGATGGGGTTGATTAGGCAATTTGATGAAATGATGAAAATAAATTATTATTTTTGGGTCATTTGTAATATATTATCATTTTTGAATTTAAGTAATTTAAATGTGTATGTTATGAACACATGCTAGTTTAATTTATTTAGTTAGCTTGTTAAATATTATTACATAAGTGACGAATAAATTAGTTATTAGTTTAATATATTCAAAATTTATAATGAATATGCCATATATGTATATATATTTTAATTTTTAATAAATTGTATTAAGTATTTGTCTATATTTATTTACTATAAAAAAAGAGAAAAATAATATTTAATTAAAGTAGAGAAATAAATATTTAGAATGATACAGTGTCTAATTGTTAAAGTAACATGAAAGGAGTTTTTGGGATTAGTTTAGTTGACGAGACTAACGTGAATGCTCTAGTTGTATCTTTCTTTGTTTAACTCTTTATTGTTTTTGCTAGATTTTAGTGCCCTTTTTTCTAAAGTGGAAAAGTTGGGCTTATGTGAGGCTCGACTAGACCAATTTGATTAAGTTAACAAATGTGACCCAACGACCCAATCTACCTCCCCCAAAGATGTTATTTGTTATACCTGAAGATTTATTTTTCATTTTTTATTTATATTTTTTATGGTATGGGGAAAATGCTAGAACTATAGATTATTTTGGAAATTGCTAATATGATGTCAATACCATATTGTACCGGCCGGTATATGTCGCATCGGAGCTTAGACTAGTATAGATACATATTTTGTACCGGTCATACCGGCAAAAATCGAGTGTTTTGGGCTGAAAAAAGAAATTGGCCGGTAAGAAAAAAAAACATATAAAATGAAATTAGCAGTGGAAGTTGATACCAGAGACAGACCTGAGACAGAGTGTAATGCATAATCATTTTGGAATAAAAAACCTAACAAAATGAAACAAAATTGAATCAACATGGAAAGGCGATAAAAAAATCTTGATAATCATTTCCAAACAATAATTTCGTATCAATTGAGTGTCCATTTGCGAATAGTTTATTTAGCTTTTTGCTGAAAGTGTGCTTAAATATACTTGTACCTTGGAAAAAGTGAGAAAAAGTGGAAAAAAAAATGGGAAAACTTGAGGTTTTAAAAAGATGAACATAAGAGATAAAAGCTAAAAGCTAAAAGATAAAATTGATGGAAAACAAGCACTGAATATAGAATTGCAAAGAAATTTCTTTATTAAAAGAAATTGCAAAAAGAGTTAGATCATGTTATGTTGTCCTCAACTTTAGCCAATAATACTCCATCTATAGCTGGTTGAACTATTAAATTGTATAAAACTTCAGCTACTAAAAACGCAAAGTTTATAAATCACACACCAAAGCCTATATTCACCAAAATTGAACCCTAAATCACACACCAAAACTGAACCCTAATTGCCACATTCAATGAATAAAAACAAAGACAACAGCAAAAGCAATGCACAATATTCAAAGAATACGATTGTGTTGCACATAAAGAAGATACAAACTTAACAAATAATTTGTAAATTTTTTAAAAAATATACCATCTAAAGATTCGCCAGAGGAAGTAACAAAGAGTATGGAAGCTCTTGCTAGTGTTGCTAGCCTTGCATGAATATTCCTTACTTCGATCAGAGATTCCCACACACTGATGATTCATATTTGCACACCAAAATTTTTGTTGAGATAATGCTAGAGAGAGCGATTGCTAAAGAGAGAGAGAGAGCAATCAAATGAAAAAGAAATCAAAGAGAATAAGAGAGGAAGGGAGAAGGTTATTTGGTGCTTGAGAAACAGTTTAGTGAGGACCAATTCATTTGGTTGATGCAATGGGCTTATTGTGGTATCCGGTAAGCTAGAGAAGACAAGGTTAGGCTTAATCCTGTTGGAGCAAGAAGCATGGAGGGCTTAGGAGCATCGGGTAGATTAGGCTTGGAGGGTCTATTGCTATTCATGTATCCCAATTGATTTTCTAGTGGATCATTTTACCCCTTGGAGGGCGGCAGAGAGGTTTTTTGTCGAGTTCTTCTGTTTCCTCTTCGATAACTTATGCCGGTGTTATCTTGTGTTTGTATCTCTCTAACTCTTACTCTTTGCTTTTAATTGCTACTATGTTGTGATTAAATTATGACTTAGAGTAGTTTGTTTATTTGGGTATTGCTTATAATTATCATTCCGCACATACATTGTTGGAATATAAGCTTGTGTTGGTAATTTGAAATTGGGGGTCTAAACATTCACTAGTGGTTTACACACCAAGTGAACTTTCAATTGGTATCAGAGTGGGTACACTTTGTCAAATTTCTATATCCTAAGTGTGATCCTTGACCCTAGTATGGATAGGTCTCAATCCCTAAATGCACCTCCCTTCTTTTATGGAAGTAACTACGCCTTTTGGAAAGTGCGTATGCATGCATTCTTGTGCTCTATTGATGAAAGCGTATGGGATGCTGTTGAGACTAGATGGACTATGCCGAATGCAGGCAAATCCACTTGAAATAAGACAACCCTTGCAGCAACCAATGCTAATAGTAAAGCTTTAAATACTATATTTTATGGTGTCTCACTCAATGAATTCCACAAGATCTCCTATGTGATAATTGCCAAGGAAGCATGGCAAATCTTGGAGACCACTTATGAAAGAACCAAGAAGGTGAAAGACACCAAGCTACAAATGCTCACCACTCACTTTGAAGAACTAAAGATGAGCGAAGATGAATCGTTCAAATCCTTCTATGGGAAGTTGAATGAAGTGGTGATTGGCAAATTCAACTTAGGTGAAAAGACGGAGGACTCCAAGGTTGTTAGGAAGATCCTACAATCATTGTCGGAGAGTTTCTATGCCAAGGTCACCGCAATTGAAGAGAGCAAAGACCTTGGTGAGATAAAAATTCAAGAACTCATTGGTTCTCTTTAAATTTATGAGCTATCTCTACCATCACAAAGGAAGAGCAAATCTTTTGCTCTTAAGACAATCAATGAGAGAGTTGAAGCTCAAGATTCCTCAGATGAGGATGAGATTGAAAAGAAGGTGGCGTACCTTGCAAAGAACTTTTGTAAGTTCCTAAAATTTAAGAAGGATGGAGAGAATTTTGAGAAAGGCAAATTCTCAAATTTCAAAAGGGATAAGAAGGACTTCAAGAAGAAGGACTCCAAAGAATCCTCTTCATCTCAAGCAGTCACATGCTATGAGTGCAAAGGGCATGGCCATATGAAGAAAGAATGCCCCAATTATTTGAAGGCAAAGGGTAAAGTATTTGTTACTACCCTTAGTGGCTCAGATAGCTCCAACTCGAATTCAGAAGAAAGTTGTGACAGAGATGGAAACTACAACGCCTTTATGACTATTGACTCTTTGAATGATTTGAGCACTCTAGTGGAAGAGCTCAGTGAGCACACCGAAGTGGAGTTTGTGGGGTTTGGAGAGGAATACGATAATGAAGATGAAGAACACAACTATGAAGGAGTAAAGGGATTGCAAGAATCCTATAATTCTCTTCTTGAGGAGACCGAAGAGTATGCTAGAGTGGCTAAGGCAGCCATTAGAAAAATGAAGAAAGCTGAGCAGGATTACAAGAGCATACTTGTGAGGTATAAAGAAACAAAATGCGAAGTTGAGGTGCTGAATGAAGAGCTTATGAATGCCTATTCTAGGATCAAGTTTCTTGAGCTTGAGGTTATTCAAGCCAATGCCGAAGTGGAGTGGGTTTCTTTAAAGAAACTTGATGAGGTGCTTGCTTGTCAAAAGCCCTCTTCCAATAGAAGTGGCTTGGGACATACCGATCAAAGCAGCTCAAGCGCTAATGTGTCTAAGGAGATGAAGTTTGTTAAAGCCAAGGAACCAATGATACCAACTCCACTTGTTGAGAATGTGAAGTGTTAGGTTCTAAAAGTTTAGAACAATTGGAAAATCGTGAACACAGACTTGTCTAGATATAGATCCTAGAGTCTATAGGTATTACTAGACAATGCTCAAGGTGATTCATGTCAAGATTCAAGAACAAGCAAGCTGTAGAAAAAGGAATTTGAAATCTACCTGGTTCGACCGATTGAAACATGTATCTGCAGAATTTTAAGTCGGCCCAAACAGCAGTTCAAGCCCATTAAGGATTAAGGTTTCAGGTCTACTTCTACTAGTATATAAAGGAAACCCTAAGCACGTTTTTATAAGGCTTTTTTAGAGAGAGAAGAGTGTGTCTCTTTTGTATTTAGGGTTTTGTAACCAAAAAGCTCTCTCATATCTTTTATCGATGTTATTCCTAGAATAATTTCAAGATCCGGTATTGTAGAAGTTGCTGCCTTCTCTAGTGTGTGTGTGTGTGTGTGTGTGTGTGTGTGTGTGTGTGTTTTAATCACAAGTGTGGGTACTTGTGCTGCAAAGGCCTAATAGAGGAGTCCGTGGATTTGGAGCTTGCACATGGTCGTGTCAGTAAGTTCTACATGTGGTAGCAATAGGATGTTAGTGGTCTAAGTATTATTGTAAACTTTGATTCTCTATAGTGGATTTGCTTTTTACCTTGAGGATAGTTAGGTTAAATCCTCCCTAAGTTTTTTTACCGGTTTGGTTTTCCTGATTTATCAAATCGTGTGTTCTTTATTTTTTCGCTGCTTTGCATGACATGATTGTTTTTTTTTTTACTTAGATCTGAATAGTAAACCTAAGTATTCACTTAGTTAATTAATTAGGTTAAAAAATATAGTTTATAAGGATCTAAAAACGTACAAGTGGTATCAGAGCGAGTTAGCTCTTGATTTAGGTTATTATACCTAGAATTGATTCTTGATCCCTGTTATCATGGATATTTTAAAGTGTCTTACTGTTTTTAATTATGATGATTTGAATAAAAAGGACACTATTGTTTTTGTTGGTCTTATTGATGCCTGTGAAACTTTCCATAAGGAATTATTGAAATCTATGAAAATTGCTAAGAAATTCAAGGAAGAGTTAAAATTGGCTAATCTTGAAAAAGAGGAATTAGTTGTTAGATTAGATGAATTTAATAAAAATAATGAATTTTTGAGAAATCAAATTTCCTCTCAAGATGAGAAGATGAAAAGCTTGGAACAAGAGTTAGTTGAATCTAAAGCTAAAATTGAAAATTTGACTAGTACCAAGCCTACTGTTGATAACAAAACTGAGATAACAAAAGTGTTTTTGACTAGTACCAAGCCTGCTGTTGATAACAAAAGTGTTTTTGTTTCTCTTAAGCCTAAAACTGAGAAAGTTTATATCCCTTCTTTCAAGAGGAATAGTATAGAAAAGACTTATTTTGCTAGGTTAGACAAAGGTAAAATTTCTGATGTAGATGCTGAAGTTTCTAAACCTATGTCTAAACCTATTGTTTGAGAGCATAATGAATATCTTTTTGTGCCTACTTGTTATCTTTGTGGTATTGTTAGTCATATTAGACCAAATTGTTCTTTATTGAGGCAAAAACCAAAATTTGAGACTAGATTTGCTGTTAGGAATACTAATATTCCTAAATTTGTTCATGTTTGTCACTTTTGTGGTGTCTCCGGTCACATTCGTCCTAATTGTCATAAATCGAAATTTAAACATTTTGTATTTCAATCTAGGATATGTGATGATGTTTCTCCTGCCATAAGTCCATATAAATTGTTTCATATTCTTTTGAAAAATTTAAGCTTGTTGGCTTGTGAAAGGAAATTGCAGGATTTCTGTCTTTCTTAAAAGATTGGTGTAATCTCTCAAATACACTCTGCTTCATATGGATTTTCACCTACAAAACTAAAGGCTCGTGCTATATGGGTGAGAAAAGATTCTCTAATGTGAGTATTGTTTACTTGTCCTTGATTTAATTTTTTCAATTATTTGTGGACATGTTTACTTTTAGTTTTTGGTTGTTTTATTTTCTTATAGGTTGTTTTGCTTAAAAAAATAATCCAAAAACATTGAAAAATTTCAAAAAGATCAAAATATTTTATTTTGTGTCTTGTTTTATTTGTATTAAGGATTACATGAATTATGATATATCTCTCTCTTGATTTAGAACATGCTTGACATTGTGGAGAAATTTGAATAGTATGTGTTGTAAAAGTGTTAAGCTATTTATGATTTTGTGTGAATATGTACTAGTTTGTACATGTACTCAAGGGTTAATTAAGAAATTGGTATTTCTTGTTTGTGTAATCTCTTTAGCATAGGTTAGCACTATCATACATTATTTTTGCATTTTAATCATTTAGCATAATGTATGCTTTTTGTTTTTGGTCATAAATTTTTTTTAAAACCAAAAAGACTTTTGTGTTTTGTATTATAGATCTGGGATTTGTAATCAAGGTTGGCCAAATTATTTTTGCATAACATACTTGTGTACCTTATTTAGCTTGGATGAGCTTATTTTTTCTGCACTTTGCTAGTTTTAACTTTGTAGTACATGTTTTGTGGGAGTGTTTATAGTTTTTTATCACATGATCTTGATTTTGAAGTCACATGCTTTTGATTGTAAGGACTAAAAAAATCCTAAGAGAAAGGCATAAATAACCATCTCATCACTGCTTACTAGCTAATCATAAATACCTTAGTGCATATCGTAAGATTTTGTGCTCGAGAAAATGTAGCACATGCACGAAAAGAACATAAGGTATAGCCTCGGTTTAAATTAAATTAAATTGGTGTATACATTATTGGGCTATAATGCATTCAAATTAAATAAAATTGATGTGTACATTATGAGACAAAAACAAGAAATATACAGGATTGTAAGCTTGTTTTCTAGGAAATGTGAGAGTTATATGATGTAACTCTTTAAGTGATAATCACTTTCAAATTTATGTGATGAATTTTGTAGAAACTGTGGTTGATTATTATTTGCTTATCACCTCACGTGTCTCTCATACTATTGCTAGTTGCACGCACTATACAAGTGATTCTTTGCTAAACTTAGTATATGATATTGTGTGTGAGTTTGTTTTGGCCATCCAAGATTATATGTTTCTTGATGTTCATACAAAATATGTTCATTGATTGAAATTCGGGGACAAAAAGTGTTACATTCTTGTTTTTGAAAGTTCTGGGTTGAAAACAAATGTTTTGAAAAACTTTTAAACTCATACTCATGCATTTCAAACATGAAATCAACTGGTTTGAGTGTTTTCTGCATAAAACTTTTGCTGTTTTTCAAAAAATCCAGTTTTCCAGAATTTCAATTGATCGAGTGTGATTTTCGATCAATCGAAAATTTCCAGATTTTTTAAGTCTAGCTTCTGCTTGACTCAATTAGTATTCGATCGATGGTCGATCGATTGAAACTGAAAAATTTTTAGTTTTTAAGCATTTGACCAATTGTTTTTTATGCATCATTTATGTTTAGGATTTACATACATAACATTGTTTTTCTGTATCCATCTTGCAGTTTTGCAGCCATATCTCTCATTGTTTTCACACATAACATGCATACACTTTGCTAAATTGGGTACTCAACTTGATTTAAAAATTGATTGATTAATTTTTGAATTATGTACTTTTTAGTATATGATGTCTTTATGTGTGAACTACAAAAAATATTTTTCTACTCATGCAACTATTTATGGGTCACATAGTGTCAAGTTTACATTTATTGAAAGAGAGAATATTTTTTTTCAGTTGTATCCTCAACTTAGTTTTTAAGTTTGGTTTGTGTCTTTTTATTTATCCCCACCTCCTAAAGTTTCCCCAAAATTGTTTTTCCCAAAACTTGTTTTGTTTTTCCTATTTTTATAGCGGGGAAACTTGTTTTTAAACTTTGTTGTTTATAGGGGGAGTTGCCTCTATTCTCTATAGAGCTGGATTCATTTGTTTCCTTGATTCTCTATTTTCTCGACTTTTGTTGCGTATGTTTTTAGTTTACTCTTTGTTTGAGTTGTCTTTGTCAACACGTGGCAAAAAGGGGAAGAAATAAATGAAATGTGAGATCCTGTTTAAAAAGGTTTTTAAATTGTTTTTGAAAGGGGGAAAAAATAAATTTTTGATGTATCTAACTTAGGGAGAGAGTTAGTTTGCATATTTGTTTTAGTTTGTTATATTTGTGTTTCATATTGTTTATATCTCTTTCTTTCCACACATGTGGTAATGTGTTCTTTTGAGTGTTTTCAGGAAATACAGGTACATTTTGATCAAGACCTTCTACCTCATCTTGCAATTTCTAGGCTAGGAGTCTTAGATTGGGATTTGTGATGTAATTAGGCATTTTATTGTATTGGGTTGTTTTTGTATCTGAGCATTTCATTTTGTATGTAAGTTTTGTCAAGAATTGCCATATGGGGAGATTGTTAAGTTCTAAAAATTTAGAACAATTGGCATATCGTGAACACAAATTTGTCTAGATATAGATCATAGAGTCTATAGGTATTATTAGACAATACTTAAGGTGATTCATGTCAAAATTCAAGAACAAGCAAGCTGCAGAAAGAGGAATTTGAAATCTGCCTGGTTCGACGGATCAAGAAACAGGCTCGACCAATCAAAAAACGTATCTACAGAATTTTAAGTCGGCCCAAACAGCAGTTCAAGCCCATTAAGGATTAGGGTTTCAGATCTACTTCTTCTAGTATATAAAGGAAATTCTAAGCACGTTTTTATAAGGTTTTTTTTAGAGAGAGAAGAGAGTGCATCTTTTGTATTTAGGGTTTTGTAGCCAAAAAACTATCTCATATCTTCTATCTGTGTTATTCCTTGAAGAATCTCAAGATCCGGTATTATAGAAGTTGCTGCCTTCTCTAGTCATCAAAGGTGCTAATGATCTAAATCTTCAGGGATGGTCTTAGAGTCAAAAACTAGAGAGTTTGTGTGTGTGTGTGTGTGTGTGTGTGTGTGTGTGTGTGTGTGTGTGTGTGTTTGTTTTTTTGTTTTTGTTTTTTTTTTTAATCACAAGTGTGGGTGCTTATGTTGCAAAGGCCTAATAGAGAAGGAGTTTGTGGATTCGGAGCTTGCACGTGGTTGTGTCAGTAAGTTTTACATGTGGTAACAATAGGATGTTAGTGGTCTAAATCTTATTGTAAACTTTGATTCTCTATAATGGATTTTCTTTTTATCTTGAGGACAGCTAGGTTAAATCCTCCCCATGTTTTTTTACTGGTTTGGTTTTCCTGGATTATCATATTATGTGTTCTTTATTTTTTCGCTGCTTTGCATGATATGATTATTTTGTTTTAACCTAGATCTGAATAATAAATCTAAGTATTCACTTGTTTAATTAATTAGGTTAAACAATCTAATTTATAAGGATCTAAAAACGTACATGAAGGTTGAGAAGAAGAAAAATGTGATTAATAAGCCAAATGTGATTGCTCAAAAGGTGTTGAAAAAGCCTCCAAATCCATTTGTGGCCAAACCCAAGCCAAAAGGGAAGTCTCTTCTGAAGGCACAAAAAGGTCCTCAAACTCAATACTTTTGCCACCATTGTGGATCTGAGGACATACTAGGCCAAATTGCAACAAGCTTCAAGCCTTAAAGAATGCGGGTTCTCAAAGTCAAAGAAAGCATGGAAAGGGGAATTGGAACCCCAAGCAATCGAAAGAGCAAGAAGTAGATCCCAGTATTGGTGAGGTGATAAAGACGATAGATGTTAGGACATATGTGATTCATGTTAGGAACATATGTCAATATTTATGTAATTGGCTAATCCTTCGACAAAACGCACTTTACTTGTAATTGGGTAGATCTAGGATGTGTTTGATACTTCAAGAAACCTATTTCAAGATCAAGTGTTGAAGCCTTTCAAGTCTATCCAAGAAATAAGCTGAATAGTGAAAATTCATTAAAGCTCGACAGCTAGCTCAACAGTTACATCTATCGAACTTAAGAAAGCTGTTCCAGCCCGTGTGCTCGACACCTACTCGACAGCTTCTATCTGTTGAGGTTTAAGAATTTCAGAATTCTGATATGATTTTCTTGGGATCCGTGACTGTGTCTTTGAACTTTCTTTTCTCATAACCCTAGACATATAAAAGGATTGTTTTAAGGGCCGTCAAAGTGTTCGCAAGTTGCACAAGCATTGAGCAAAGTCTGTTCAAGCAAGTTGTGACCAGAGACAAAGTTTTTCCCTAGTTCATCTCTTGTGAAAAAGTTGTTGTGTATGTGCACCGTAGGGTTTTGTGACCAAGCATCTTCTTGATCTTCATTGTGTGATGAACTGAAGAACTTTACAGCCAACAAACTTCTCTAGTTGGTGATTGAAGTCGCGTACTGGGATCCGCGTAATTGGTTAGTCACGTACTTGGGAGCCGTGCATCAAAAGGAGAAATTGTCACTACAGAACAAGTCCAATTATGTATTGGGGTAAGGGTTTAACTGTAGGTTGGTATAAGATACTAGGATTCCTTTACTTATAACCGCTTGTTATGATAATAATAGAATTTCAAGAGTAGTGACCTTAAAATCACCCGATGAGGTTTTTGCAGTGCAGATTTTTCCCATTCGTAAACAAATCACTGTGTCAATTTATTTTCCACTGCATACTCTAGTTAATTAGTGATTTGTTTGTACTACCACACTCATTGCATGTAATTGAACCTAATTAATTCACTTGGCTAATTAATTGGTTAATTCATCACAAGGGGTCAATACGTGTTTGGCCTATCAAGTGGTATCAGAACAGACACACTCTGATTAGGTTAATCTTTATTGTGTTGATCCATTGACCTCTGTTTGTCATGGATAGAGGACAATCTTTAATTATACCTTCTTTATTTGATGGCATTAACTATGCATACTGGAAAGTACGCATGAAAGTTTTCTTGCAGTCATTAGTTGAGAAGGTGTGGCAAGCTGTAGAGATTGGCTGGACCAAGCCGAAGGAAGCGCTGGCCAATTAGGATGATGAAAAGATCAAGGCGGCAAACTTCAACAGTAGAGCATTGAATTCTTTATTCAGTGCAATCACAAATGAGGAGTTCAAAAAGATATCTTCCACTGAAACTGCTAAGGAAGCATGGACCATCCTCCAGACAACCTATAAGGGAACAAAGGCTGTCAAGGATTCAAAGCTTTAAAGGCTCACTACAAGCTTTGAAGAAATAAAGATGGAGGAGGATGAGTCGTTTGATGAGTTCTATGCCAAGCTTAAGGACATAGTAAACTCAGCTTTCAATCTTGGGGAAACCATTCTTGAAACCAAGATTGTAAGAAAGGTGCTCAAATCTCTACCCGAGAGATTCCATGCCAAGATCACGGTGATAGAGGAATCAAAGGATATTGATAAGATTCCTCTGATAGAGCTGGTTGGAAATCTACAGACCTACGAGCTAGGGTTAACAAGAATTGGCAAGTCGCGTAAGGGTAAGAGTATGGCATTGAAGGCCAAGAGCAGTGACACTGATGAGTCTTCAGATGATAAGGATTCTAAGATGAAGTCCTACATTACAAGACAATTCAAGAAGTTCATGAAGAATGCAAATGGTAAGGGCTTCAACAAGAACCGCAGGCAATCTAGTTCTTCTTAGTTCAAGAGCCAAGATAAAGGGAAGAAGGAGGCCAGGGATGGTGGTCAATACACTGTTCCCGCAAGACCTAAGTCCTTTGGGTGCCAAGGCTTCGGTCACATGAAGCAAGAGTGTCCCACATATCTCAAGAGCATTGGGAAGAGTAACGCACTTGCTGCTACTTTGAGTGATACTGAGCCTGAGGATGATTTCGACAATGAGGATGAAAGAATCTTGAATGCCTTCTCTGCCACTGTTAATCCTACTGCGGGGATTGTTGAAGATGTGGATGAAGAAGAAGAATTGGTGAAGTCCAAGTTTGAGAAGATGGATGATCAAGATGACATCCATACAGCTTATGATAAACTGTACAAGCTTTCTGAGAAATACGAGAAACTCTATAGGCTGGCAACCAAGAAGCTCAGTGATGTGGAACTTGATCGTGAAGAGTTTTCCACAAAATTTGATGAAGCAAATCAGACTATTGAAACACTGAGGTTTGAGAACAATTTTTTGGCTGAGAAGACCAAGAAGCTTGAAGTAGAGCTATTTCAAGTTAGAGCTCAATTGGAGAGGACTTCAAGTGCAAAACTTAAAGAGATGCTCAGCATTCAGAAATCTACTTCAGATCGAACAGGTTTGGGGTATGGTTTTTCTTCATCTAATGTTGCTTCTACTAGTATTACTGTTTTTGTTCCTCCTGTTAATAATGGTGAAATTGAGAACAATGTAGTTAAAAATGAATTAGCTAGTGAGAACTTAAACAAGGGTAAATCTATTTTAAGAGCACCCTCTAAACAAGATAAGAAAGATGTTAAAAACCCTAGGACTAAGAAGGCTAACTCTCAAAAGCCTAAACAGGAGAAGTAGCATCTCTGTCATCATTGTGGTATTGCCGGTCACACTTGACCAAATTGCTATAAGTGGTTAGCCACTCAACAGAGCAACGACACGATAGCATCTGGAAGCTAGAATCAGCTTTAATCCTCTCTTGCTCCTCTTGGAGATCTTCTCAAAGCCCTCATGTTCCTTTCGATCTTGAATGGTTTTAATTCTTCTCCCTCATCGATAGTTCAAGGATTTAATCAGAGGAAATGTTCTTCCAAAGTTTGGAAGGAAAAGGATTCCAAGTGATTTTATCACCTTCTTCTCTCTCTCTCTCGTCGTATTTTTGTTTTTGCATAACTTGTGTGTTTTGTTTTTAAGTTTTGAGTCAGTCTAGTTTTTGTTGCTTTGCTTTGCTTAACATGTTTTTGTTTGTTTATTTTTCAGTTTTGCTTTATTTTGTTTTTCAAATTTAAAAATAAAAAAAATTTAAAAATTAGAAAAATACAAAAATAGTGTGTGTTTTGTGTACATTGGTACTTGTGTACCTTAGATGGCCATTGAAACAAAATTTTCTAAATTTTATATTATTTGTAGCTTAGATGAGCATATCTATGCACAACTAAGCAAGTGAGTTTTGTGGCTCGTGTTTGTGATAAGTAAGGTTAAGTGATCTCTTATACTTAACACTCATATCACTCGTAGGACTAGAAAATCCTACGAGAAAGGCATAAATAGCCATCTCACCACTGTTATCTGCCAATCATGAAATGACATCTATATGTTTCGGCATAGCATAAGTGCAATGTCAATGACATCTGTATGCTTCGGCATAGCAAAAGTGCAATGTCAAAATCTTAACATAATTGGGTATTTCTTTTTTCTCTTATATATGCCCATGCATGGTTTGCTTAAAAGAAAAATGTACAAAGAAAAATTATAAAGCAAAAAGATCAAAAATGCTTTTAAATATGATTGTAAGTGTGTTTTTTAGGAGATGTGGGAGTTATAGGATGTACCTCAAAGGTGATAGTCCCTATCAAACAGTTATGATTGTGTGTGTGAGTTAAAGTGATTTTCTCATACCTCAAATCGTCATAACATGCATATACATTTGCAATCTTGCGATGTTTTTCACACACAACACACAATATTCTTTGCTACTCTTGATACATGTGCAGGTACAATGTGATTTGGCCATCACAAGTTTTACATGTGCTAATGTATACTTACTAAACTGTCTTGACTTATTTTTGAAATATAAAATTGGTTAGACTTGTTTAGTGTGTGTGTGTGTGTGTGTGTGTGTGTTTTTTTTTTTTTTTTTTTGAGATCAATGTGCTTAAAATTATTGTTGAGAGATGATTTTGAGAGCTTAATATGTGATTGGACTCTTGGTTGAGTTGCATACCTGATTGCATTCATGTTTGTATTTTTCTCTTCTCGAAAAACTGTTTTTAAGCAATCTCGACAGCTTTTCGACAGATCCTCGATACCTGGCTATCTGTTGAGCACTTAAGCTATTTCTTATCGCAATCTCGACACCTATCTCGACACCTAATGGATCGATTGAGAAAGTTTCTGACTTCTCGATAGCTTCTCGATAGCTGGTGGATCGATCGAGCTTCTTTTATCCATTCTTGTCTTATCTCTCGACACATTCTCGACACCTTCATTTGTTGACGGCCAAAATCTCGATACCTCTCTCGACACATGGCTCGACACCTCTATCTGTCAAGAATTACTGAGATCCTATATATAGGTTCTGTGCGAACCAGACTTCATTTCTCTCGATCTTTCTCTCGATAGATTTGTCTTCTCACCTCCTAAATCACTCTCTCTCTCATTCCAAACCTTAATTCCAAGTGATTTTCAAGTGTTTTCAAGGATTTTCTTCACTTGGTAAGCCTCTAATCTCTTTCATTTATATGCATTTCATGTTTTAAAACCTAGATTTTGTTTTTTGTTTTTTTTTTTTTTAAATTTTGGGGTTTTCCAAAATTGTTGAGGTTTTTGTGAAATTTTTGGGATGGCTTTTGAAGATTTGATCTTAAAAACTTCATGCATTGCATTTCATATGCATTATAATTGTATTTTCATGCATTTAGTTGTGTGTTATACATGTTGAACAATTTGTGTGCTTGTAGGATTGGATTAGGCTAAGCCCAGATGCAATTTCTCTTGCATGTCACATGTTCATGCATTTCCTATGCATACGTACTCTATTTTCCCTACTTGTTATATTGTTGACTTGTGTTGGAGCTTTTCTGATTGTCTCTTTATTCTCCCTCTCTTTTCGTTTACGTTAGTCATGTCTATGGCACCCAAACGTAAATCTGTTCTATCCCAGAACCCTCTTTGTCCTGGGGCATCCACCTCTACTGATCCTAGCCCCTCCTCTGTTCGGTTCCGTGATGAGGATGCCCGAAAGTACTTCTCGGAGAACTTCTCTAAACAAGGTGTTCATTCGGAACGCCGAGTTATCTTGTCGGACTTCTCCGACACTAACCTACCCACTGTCATTCACAGTCGGAGTTAAGAGTCACTGTGTGAAGTCTCGGTCACATGTCCATCCGTGCTTATTCAGGAGTTTTACTCCAATATGCATAGATTTGATTTTTTAGTACCTCTCTTTCATACTCGCACTCGAGGTACGCACATAGTGGTTACACCGGAGTTGGTTTCTGATGTGCTCCATGTCCCGAGGGTAGAGCATCCTGACTACCCCAGTTGTAAGCGTTTGAGGACTGTGTCCAAAAATGAAATGATCTCTGCTTTCTGTGAGCGTCCTACTGATTGGGGTGAGCGTCAATTCACATCATGTAGGCCTTTTTCTAAAGGTCGTAGATTCTTAAACATGGTGATGACATTTGTTTTGCTTCCTCTTTCTCACTACAACTCTATCACAGAGCCTCGTGCTTGATTTTTGTTGTCACTTTTAAAGCACCTTACTACAGATTTTCCTTTTCATTTTATTTTTTCCATTCTAGTTGTCTATAGGGATACGGCTACCCATGATAAGCTTATTTTCCCTTCAGCTATCACGTGGATTTTGAGCCATTTTTCCACTCCTTTTCCCTCGTCCGACCATTTTTCTATTATGTGTGCCATAGATGCCGCTACTGTTAAATGTAGCAAGGCGCAGTTTCGGTCGCGACAGATTGGGTCAGCAGCTCCTCCCTCTCGTTCGGCTCCATCTCAATCTGCTCCATCCACATCTGCTCCCTCCTTCTTTATGGGCAATGTGACTCTAAGAGACATCATGGCGCAGCTTCAGTGCATGGATGCTCGCCTTGATACACTCTCTACAGAGTTGTATCAGGTGAACGTTCGTGTCGGTCGTATTGTACGATGGCAGGCAGTCATGGGTAGCTTTGCTCCTGAGGCTTCTCCTTCACCTCCTTTAGTGGCTTCTGAGTCTGAGGCTAAGGAGGATGATGATGATGGTGATGACGATGATGCTTCTGGTGATGATGATAGAGATGCTAGCTCTACCGATGAGATGTCTACTTGACACTCTTACCCTTTGTCACTCCTGACAAAAAAGGGGAGTAGTTTTGTTATGAGAGTAGTCATACTTAGGTTAGGGGGAGTGTTGATATCTTAAGGGATGTAGTGAGGATTTGATGTATTTTTTTTTTCTTTCTATTTTAGATACACTGCTCATGTACCTTTGACATACATTGTACTTATTCTCTTTATATTTTGATGTATGTTTCTTTTACCTATCCTTACATGTGTTGTTTCTTTTCTTTCTTTATGCACATGCTTCTTATTACGTGTATGCAATCTATTATTTCTGTTTCTTATTACGTGTATGCAATCTATTATTTCTGTTTCACACTAAGATGCCTTGATGAGTTTTGTTTATGTGTTTCAGAAATATAGGTTGTCAAAGTCTACTTGCCATAAACTCTCTTCTTGCAAAGTTTTTCAAGAGTTTGTGTTAGGATTGATTTTATTGTATTCAACAAGTGAGTATGAGTTGAGTGATTTATGACTTCTCTCATATGTTTATTTGTTGTTGTGGTTTTGTCACAGATTGCCAAAGGGGGAGATTGTTAGGACATATGTGATTCATGTTAGGAACATATGTCAATATTTATGTAATTGGCTAATCCTTTAACAAAACACACTTTACTTGTAATTGGGTAGATCTAGGATGTGTTTGATACTTCAAGAAACCTGTTTCAAGATCAAGTATTGAAGCCTTTCAAGTCTGTCCAAGAAACAAGCTGAATAGTGCAAATTCTTTAAAGCTCGATAGCTGCATCTATTGAGCTTAAGAAAGCTGTTCCAGCCCGTGTGCTTGACACCTGCTTGATAGCTTCTATCTGTCGAGGTTTAAGAATTTCAGAATTCTGATATGATTTTCTTGGGATCCGTGACTGTTTCTTTGGGCTTTCTTTTCTCATAACCCTAGACATATAAAAGGATTATTTTAAGGGACGTCAAAGTGTTCGCAAGTTACACAAACATTGAGCAAAGTTTGTTCAAGCAAATTGTGACTGGAGACAAATTTTTTGCCCTAGTTCATCTCTTGTGAAGAAGTTGCTGTGTATGTGCACTGTAGGGTTTTGTGACCAATCTTCTTAATCTTTATCGTGTGAAGAACTGAAGAACTTTGCCCTAGTTCATCTCTTGTGAAGAAGTTGCTATGTATGTGCACTGTAGGGTTTTGTGACCAAGCATCTTCTTAATCTTTATCATGTGATGAACTGAAGAACTTTACAGCCAACAAACTTCTCTAGTTGGTGATTGAAGTCGCGTACTTGGATTTGCGCAATTAGTTAGTCACGTACTTGGGAGCCGTGCATCAAAAGGAGAAATTGTTACTACAGAACTAGTCCGATTTTGTATTGGGGTAAGGGTTCAACTGTAGGTTGGTATAAGGTACTGAGATTCCTTTACTTGTAACTACTTATTATGATAATAGTGGAATTTCGGGAGTGGTGATCTTAAAATCACCCGGTGGGGTTTATGCCGTGTAGGTTTTCCCCATTCGTAAACACCATGTCAATTTATTTTCCGCTGCATACTCTAGTTAATTGGTGATTTGTTTGTGCTACCACGCTCATTGCATGTAGTTGAACTTAATTAATTCACTTGGCTAATTAATTGATTAATTCATCACAAAGGGTCAATACGAGTTTGGCCTATCATTAGACACCATCACTTTGTGTTTGGCAAACATCACCCTAAGGTTTGAGAATCGCAACTCAAGTACCCAATCCTCTAAAGATATCACTCCAAACGCACGTGTCGTGTGGGTGTAGAAGGGTACTCATGCATAAGCATTAGAACATGTCCATGCATCAATTCTTTCAATATGTTATGACATTGTTGGTTGTTTGCTTATGTTTTTCATTCTAGCATGTTTTTACTTTTTTTTTTTTTTTTTTTTTTTGGTTTAAAAGCTTTGAATGTTTGTTTATTCTTTTTGATGAATCTTGCTTTGTGTCAAAAATCCAAAACACATAAAAAGTAGAAAATTCAAAAAGTTTGATCGGCATTTTTGTGTATTGTCACATGCATGTTTAGCCTTGTACCTTCGTACAAATGGCTTTGTGCATTTACAAGCTTAGCTTGTTCTATATGCACTCATATCATTGTGGGAAAAATCTTGACATCTATGTGATTGTTGTAAATAGATCTTCATCCTTGTCATATATGATAAGCCAATAGTTTTGCTGATCTTGAGGCATGCATAGACTTGTGCCTATATATCTTCCCACTTTTTTATACTTTTACTTTATAGCTCAACAAATGTCAAATCTCAAAAAGAGATAATGAGTTGCAAATGCCGTTGCACATATTAGTATTTGACTATGAAAATGGGAAAGTGACTTGTATTAGAATGTATAGTGCCCAAAAGGCCAAAGGCTTGTTCATAAAATTGAAACATCATAAATTTTAGGCATCGATCTCAAAATGAGATGTAATGAATTGTAAGAAGTCAAATGAAATGCTTCAAATTTATGTAATCAAGTTTATGTAGGAGGTCATATATGCTCATTTCTATAATTGAGATTGGTCACTTTACTTAGTATTAATTGTGTATGCCTTGATTGAATTGATCGTTGAAACTTCATATTAGACTATGGACTTTCTCACATTTGGTATCCACATACGTCACACATGTCTATGACCAATGAATGTTTTATTCATTTGTATAATTGTACTTGATTAAATATGTTGTACATACTCAATCATATGTTGATCAAACACAAAAAGACTTTTGAGTATTTTAGGGCCTGTTTGATTCCTTTTTTTTCATCACTCAATTTCCATCATTCATCACTCATTACTCTAAAATACCACACCCGTTTGGCACCATCACTCAGTTACCATCACCTAATATTTTTTACACTATTTGTGGGCCCCATACCTATCACTCTATGTAGCTTCTTTTTTTTTTTTTTTTTTAGAGTACCCAGATCACCCGAACCCAATGAAAAAAAAAAAAAAAAAAAAAACAAGAGTGAAGACCGAACCCAATGAAGAAGAAAAAAAAAAGTGTGAAGACCGAACCCAGTAAAGAAGAAAAAAAAAAGAAAAAAAAGAAAAGAAGTGTGGAGGCCGAACCCAGTGAAGAAGAAAAAAAAAGTGTGAAGACCGAATCCAGTGAAAAAAAAAAAAAAAAGAGGTCGAGAGTTGCGGCTGAGTGGGTCCTCCATGTGTGTTTAATTACAAAAATGTTATTGAGTTATGAGTTATGGAAACTGAAAATAGCCAAAATGTATTTTCAGTTTCCATAACTCATAACTCAAAAATCAGAGAATTGAGTGATGGAAACAGAGTTATGGTGCTTCCAAACGGACTTCTCGTTATGGATCCCACCATTTTTGAGTTATGAGTTATAAAAACTGAGAATTGAGTTATGGAAACAAGCGAACCAAACAACCCCTTAGTTGTTTTTGAAAAGTGTTTTTGTTTTGAAAAATTTCAGAAAGTCCAAAAATTTTGCTACTCTGTTTTTGGCGACTCCCTCACGAGTCATGCCAATCGCGAGGCCCCAGGCGCAAGCTTACTTAGAAGCTTTTGCAACTCCCTGGCAAGTGAGTCCCCCAGTCGCGAAAAACACTTAGAAGACTTTTCAAAATTTCTGGGTTTTGGTCATTTTCGCGACTCAATTTCGTGACTATGTCGCGAGTGGAAGCTCTAGTTGTGAGCTTACACAGAAGCTTTCACGACTCACTCGTGAATGGGTCTCTCAGTCGCGAAAAAGACTTAAACAAAATTTTCAAAATTTTGCTTAAGGGTTTTTGGCGACTTGTTTTTACGACTTGCTTGCGAGTCATATGAGTCACGAAAATCACGTGTTTTGCACAAATAGGGTTAAATTTTAGAAAGTTTTCAAAAACTTTTCAATTTTCCTCTCATCACGTGCAAAAACCTTTGTCTTCTCCACCTCTCTCTCTTTCCCAAAACTACCATTTTCACTTACAAAACCTCCATTTTCTTCTTAAATCCTTCTTCAATCTTCAAGAAAAGTGTTAGGACATATGTGAATCATGTTAGGAACATATGTCATTTAGAATTGGCTAATCCTTTTACAAAATAAACTTTACTTGTAATTGGTTAGATCTAGGATGTGTTTAATACTTCCAGGAATAAGAGTTCAAGTCCAAGTGTTAAAGCCATGCAAATTTGTCCAAGAAACAAGTGAAGAAGTGCTGGAATTTAAAGCTTGACAACTAGCCGAATAGATAGTATCTATCGAGGTTTAAAAGACTTGTTTAGCTCGATGCTCGACAGCTGCTTGATAGATTACCTATATATCGAGATTTACGAAAATTAGATTTTCAGTTCAGATTTCACTCCAATCCGTATATGCATGTTGAGGCATTCTTTTCTCACAACTATAAACATATATAAAGATTATTTTAAGGGCCATTACAGAAGATACAAGTGAGTGAAACTTTATGTAAAGGTTTTTTCACAAGCATATTATGACCGGAGACATGCCTTAGTTTATCTTTCTCTTCAAGAAACTACTGCGTTTATACGCCGTAGGGTTTTGTAACCAAGGAACTTCGTGATCTTCATCGTATTGATGAACTGAAGAACTTTACAGCTAACATCCTTCTCAAGTTGGTGGTTAGTCACGTACTTGGATCCGTGCATCAATTGGTTAGTTACGTACTGGGAGCCGTGTTTTGAAAGGAGAGATTGTCACTACAAAACAAGTCCAATTGGGTATTGGGGTAAGGGTTCAATGTAGGTTGGTATAAGGTACTGAGATTCCTTTATTTGTAACTGTTTGTTGTGATAATAGTGGATTCTCGGGAGTGGTGACCTTAAAATCACCCGGTGGGGTTTTTGTCTTGTAGGTTTTCCCCATCGAAAACAAATCACTGTGTCAACTTTATTTTTTGCTGTATATTATCTTAGTTGGTGATTTGTTTGTGTTACCACGTGTATTGCATGATAATCGGATTAATTAATTAACTTGGCTAATTCATTGATTAATTTACCAAAGGGGTCAATACATTTTTGGCCTATAAAAAAGGTATAGGTTTTCTCTTATTTTCATTGTATTTCAAGTTTCTGGCCCTAGTTTTCTTGGATTTTGTATATATATTGAGATGTTGGAATATGGTTGTTGAATATGGTTTTGTTGATGTTTTGATGAGTGATATATGGGTGTTGTTGGTTTTGTTAGTATAATGCTTTTTGTACATGTTTTCATGTTTGTTCTTCATTTTTATGCATTGTACTATGATTTGTGTTATGTTGTACATATCATGTTCATGATAAAATGTCTTTTAGATGTTTTTGTGTGTATCTTTGGACTCCATTGAGTACAGATTTTGTGGGGATAATCATGTTTCTTTAATTTTGAAACATTAAATGACTATGTGGTTTCACACTTTGCCCTAATTTGCACACTTTTGTATATGATGCACATGCACACGCCCTTTGACATGTTGAGTGAATAATGCCAATGATTCTATCATGATGTGATGTTTAGTATCTTCACATGTCATTTTTCTTTTGAATTGCTCTTTAAATTCCAGTTTTTAGGGTTTTAATTCAAAGTTTATGTTTTGGTATTAACTTGTTGCTAATCAAGTGTGTTGCCATTTGTTTTTCATCTTGCTCTTTGTGATTACATGATCTTTGCTTGAAGATGTCTCTCTTAAAAAAGTTAGCTGTTAAAGGAGGTAGCAGCAAGGGAAAAGAACCGGTAATTGATCTCAGTAGCTTTTCCCCTAAGTCGAAGAAGACTCGATCTTCAACTGGAGTTTATGATGACACCCGTTTTAGATCTTACGCCGCATATCAAGCATATCTGAATCACTTCAAGGATGCCCCCATGTTGATTGAAAGGGTTGTTGAGCAAGCGTCTCTTCTTGATACGAACATTCCAAGATGGTTCACCTCTAAAGATTGGAACTACCTTCTAACCAATCTTGAAGATCCTTATAAAGAGTTGGTGAAGGAATTTTATGCAAATGCCATCTTCAATGGGGATGAGCTAAGATGTTGGGTAAGGGGAAAGGACTTCACAATCACACCTTCCTATCTTGCTATTATTCTAAACATCAACCGACTAGTGTTTGTCACACCATCGGTGTATGTTGATTTGGATCTGGAACTTGACATGCTTCGGGATGCTCTTGGAGAAATCTTAGAGGTCTCTCCTGTTAGGGCCATATTTTTATGTAATTAGAATATTCTTTGACAAAACGCACTTTATTTATATTTGGGTAAATCTAAGTAGGTTCAAGATGATCATTACAAGTGGTTAAATTGAAGACATGAAGATTACTCAAGAACTGCTTAAGAAAAGTGCAATCTGTAGGCTTGATACCTTTTCGATAGAAGCTCGATCTGTCGAGATTCATTAAAGCTCAACAGATGTCTCAATCTATCGAGCTTACAGGATTCAGTTTATAGCCAGTAATGTTTTTATTTTAAAAGACTATTTGTTTATGGGTTTGTATAATTTTTATTGGACTAGGAAAGCCCAAGGTTTGTGTAAGCCTAATTGGACTAGGAGAGCCCATTAAGCTCCTATTTAAAGGAGGTGGAAAAAGAAAAACCTTAACCCTAGAGAGCTTCATAAGGTTTTCTTTTTGAAACCCTAGCCTCCTTCTTGGACGGGCTTTATTTCTTCATGACTTAATCATTGAAGAAGAAATTGATACCTGTTCACATATCTTCCACATTTTGTGCAAGATTGCTAAGAGAACGGCCTCAAGAAACTGCCTTCCTTTTTGTTGCCTCATTTCGAAGATTTTGAAACTCAAAGGAGTACACACATTGGAAGATGAGTACCTTCATCCTATGCAAAGTCCAATAAACATTCGCACTCTCAATGCTATCATAAGCCATAGCCGAAAGAATGTCAAGCAAGAGAGTAATGCTCCTCATGGTAGTTCAAGCTTTAGCTCACAACCCTATGATGAGAAGTTGGACAACTTAATGGTATTCGTGCAAGAAATTAGCACCAAATTGTCCTGCCTCACTTCTATCATGCACTCTCAACATACCCGATTTGACACAAAGTTCACCTCTTTCCAAACTCAATTGGATCAAATCCAAAGGTAGCTAGAAGAAAAAGATGACTAGCTATTCCATAAAAAAAAAAGGGGAGATGGTTCATGTTAGAGGAAAAGCAATGATTAGGGGAGATAAATAGCTAAATCAAAGGAGGAGTAATGCAAGAGCAAGAGAAGCAACCTACAACAAGCCTTTACATTTTCTAGTCTACTTACTTTTACTTTTTGATGCTACTTCTAGTTTATGTTCATATTTTATGGCCTATGTTGTGTACTTGACAATATTTATATTTTGTACCTTTGCTTATGTAGCTTGGTACTTTTAGTTAATGTTATGCATTTTCTTTAGTACTTCACTCTTGTGCCCTTGTTGGATCTTGTATCCTTGATGCAATTTCCTTAGTGCTCTTGCGTCGGTTGAGTGTTGGACATACAAATGATACTTTGCATTGAGCTTATTAGCTTGCATGTCCAGATGTTCATTCATCGTTTGAATGTTCATTGTGATCACTATTTAAAGTGATTGTTCGTGTTTGGTCAAGCCATGTATAATTGTCATATTCATACTTGCTTGATCGCATTGTGCTTGCTCCATTTGCATTCCAGGATTTCTACTTACAATGAACCTTTTGTGATATTGCTTTCAGGAAAACTTGTATGTATAGTTCAAGGGCTTCACAGAATCAAGCATTAGGTGTGAGTGAGTTTTGGCAACTATTCCTAACTCACATTGTAAGTCTAGAGTCTGTTTTAGGGTTTTGTCACGGAATAGCTAAAGGGAGAGATTGTAAGGTTGAATTTATTCAACTGTTTGTTGGCTTTATTCTATGTCAAATTTACTTGTAATTTAGCAATTAGATATCCTGTATTTTGGTGGGAATCATGTAAGGGTTGTATGTGAGAAAGTGCAAAGAATTCAAGTGTGTGTGCAATCAAGAGGATTCTTGCGACTAGATCTCGCGGTGGCTCACGAGCAGTGACTCACTAAATATGCCACTCGTGTGAAGCATGCAAGAAGCTAAAGGTTCTGACAGCTAAAGCACTACAAGAAAAAAAGTACAGTCTGGTCAGTTAGTTATTTCGCGACTAATACTCGAGACTCGTCCCAGTCACGAGTCAAGTCGCCAGAACCCTCAGTTATGCAGAAAAATGACTTTTCACATTCCTTCTCATACCCTACTATAAATACTGTCATACCCACGAAATGTAGAGAGCTTTCAGAGATAATTTTGAGAGAGAAACCCTAGAGAAAAACAAGATTGACTCATCTATAATCTTATACCTTTGATTTTCAAATTTCTCTACTTTCACCCTCTCCATTGACATACCCTTGAGAGGACCTTTAGCCAAATCTTTATCTTACCATACACATATCAGTGAGAATGTTATTTGGTGCTTGGAAAGCAGTTCAGAGAGGACCAACACATTTGGTTGATGCAATGAGCTTATTGCAAGATCCGGTAAGTTAGAGAAGACAAGGTTAGGCTTAACCCTGTTGGAGCAAGAAGCTTGGAGGGCTTAGGTGCATCGGATAGATTAGGCTTGGAGGGTCTATTGCTATTTATGTATCCTAACTTATTTTCTAGTGGATCATTTTACCACTTAGAGGACGACGGATAGGTTTTTCATCGAGTTATTTGGTTTCCTCTTCAATAACACGTGCCGGTATTATCTTGTATTTGCATTTCTCTAACCCTTACTCTTTACTTTTAATTACTACTATGTTGTGATTTAATTATGGCTTAGAGTAGTTTGTTTATTTGAGTATTACTTATATTTATCATTTTGCACATATATTGTTTGAATACAAGCTTATGTTAGTAATTTGAAATTAAGAGTTTAAATATTCATTAGTGTTTTACACACCAAGTGACCTTTCATATTTTTTTTGCCACTTCATTAAAGTATTATTTTTTAATTCTTTTTTTATTCTCATATGCATCTCTTCCTCTCTCTTTCTCTGTGTATCTTTCATAGCAAGTTGTCTCGAACAAAAACAACCAACTCACCACTCATGGCCACTACTAGCCACAACCATCAGAAAACCCAAGCCACCACCCATTATCCACCACCATAAAATGAAACCATGGAGATCCACACAAATTGAAACTCACCCATCTGTTACCATTGTAAACCCCAGCATAAAATTAAACCAATAGCCACGACAATCAAACCCATCTTTCAAACTCAAACCCAAATCAAACCCACAGCGTAACCAGAGACCCATTAGCCACAATTGAAACCACTGAGACCCACAATCACAACTGGTACCATCATAGCCCAGATCCACAAAATCAATTCAGACCCACAGTCGCCAAACCACTACAGCCCACACTTGTCGAACCACCGGGAGTTTTAATTTTTGGGTTCAAGCTTCATTTTTTGGTTCGGTCAGGTGTGAAAGAAGAGGATAGAGGCTGGGCGAGGCTCGATCAGGCGTGGGAAAATAGAAGAAAGGATGGTTGGGTTCAGCCTTAGGCGTGGTAGAAGAGAAGAGCTTGGTGGCCTGGGTTGAGGGTGAAGCAACAGAAAAGAAAAAGAACAAAGGTAGCGTGAGAAGAAATAGAGGGAGAAGGGAATTGAGCTTGGCGGCGTGGGTTGAGGGAGAACCAACAAAAGCAACAAAGAGAGTTGAGAAAGAGAGAAAGAGGGAGAGCTGCTAGAGCTGGCACACATGAGAAAGAGAGAGAGAAAGAGGCATGCATGTTCAGGGGATTAAACAAAGATTATTTGTTTTTAACAATCAGCTCCAATGAGCTGTTAGAGATGGCAACTCACTATAGATGGAGGTAAAAAATTATAGCATTTGACTGTTTGATTTAGTGTGTTGATTGTTATTAATAGCATTTTTAGCATTATAGTATTCTTGATGTGAATGTACCGAGGTGTTCTGACAAGCTAAAAGTTATAGCATTTTTAGCAAAATTGCTACAGTATAACTATATTAATACAATTGTATTTTTTATTTTTATTTTTATTTTTTTATACAATATATAATTTTTAGTCTAATTTAATCTAAGTGTATATGTGTATGAAGCTTTCTTCTAGAAACTTAAACTCCGACCTTTACCTTCTACACACCACACGCATTTATATTTGTAAGGTGACCATCGTACCAAAAGTGCGCGATTACAATTATACTATTAATACAATTCTACTATAGCATGTTGTAAAATTAAATAACAATTTTTTTCTCTTTCTCTCTCCTCTCTCCTCTCACTCTTATTTTTTTTCTTTTCTCTCTCCTCTTTTTTCTCACACGAGCAGCAGGATTGTTGTGCATTAAATAACAATTGCTACAATACAATTTTGTTTATTATTTTAATACAATTGGGTTTATTATTATTATTTTAATGTAGTGTAATGTTAAAACAGAAGATATGATGTATAACATATTGTAAAATGATGTATTAAAATTGATAAAATTTTGGTGTGGTAAAATAGCATTTGACATAACACGCAGCGATGCCAGTAGGGCTGTTCAAGTACAAACCGGCGCCGACAAAACCGACCGGAGCCGCGCCGAGCCGACCGACGGAAGGCTCCACCGAAGCGTTCAGGTACGGTGTCGGCAGTCCTTTTCTGTTACCGACGTCGGCCGGTCTGGTGATCGGCTGCAAGATTTCCACACCGAAGAGAAACCGAACCGACCGATATATACTATATATATGTGTTACGTAAATCTGCCTGGCTTTCTTTATTTTTGTTTCTTTTTGATAGAGCTGCCTGCAACTGTGTTTTTTTTTTGGGTAAGGGAGACGTCTGCAACTTGAATTTGAAGAAGAAGATAGTGCCAAATTTTATATTATATTATAATATAGTGTACTTTAATAATAATGTATAGTTTTAAACTTTTATTTTAAAACCATTTAAAGACCAGCTGAGTTTCCTCCGCCTGTTGAACCATTTAATGAATCTGTGCCTAGCTTTTTTTATTTTTTAAACTGTGGCATTTTAGAACTTTTATTTATTTTTTTACTTAACTCAATTTTCATGTTTTTTAAGTGGAGGAGTTGTGGTATACTTTTCTGTTGGAACCTTTTTCCCTCTTTTTTGTGTGTGTTTGTTTCTTTAAAAAAAAAAAAAAAACTCATTTTACTGTGTAAGATTTTTTTCTTTCTTTAAAAGTATAATACACATAACCGAACTAACCGCACCGAACCGACAAAATGCACCGCACCTTGTGTAGACCGGTTTTTTTCTTCTATAGGAGAGGTGCGGTTAGTTATGAGAGAAAACCGCACCTAATAGGTGCGGTGCAAAAAACTCCTCCAAAACCGACCGAACCGAACCGCGTACAGGCCTAGATGCCAGTGCTCATAACTTCTTAAAGTGCAATAAACATCAAACCTTTTACTTTTCACACACTAACCCACACCCACAACACATCATATCCTTTCAATTATACTCCATCAAAGCTAACGTTAAAGACAACTTGTAAAGGCCTTGTAACATATCCGCGGAGGTTTGTGAATCGACATTCACAGCATACTGTGTGGCCTTTTATGGAATCACCAGAGTAAACAGCATCTGTCCCACATGATGAGCATCAACTATACTCTGCCATATCATCCATACTCTGCCATTTCATCATCAAACTTGATGATGAAATTATAAACTAATGAAAATTTACTTACTGTTCCAGGGTTGGCTTGATGCATTAGGAGACTTAAGAAGAAAACTAAATTGAGAATTTTATATATTTAAATATAATTTTTTAAAATATTAAAATATTACTTAAACTTTATTCTCTTATCTTTTTAGATGTAAAATTACTTATTAATTTTTTGCATTCTTGTTCTACTAACATTTATTTTTTAATTGGCAATATAATAGGACTACTCCAACTATGATATATTTTACAATGTCCTTTCGTTTCTACAATTTTTACTTTTTTGACTTGTTGTACCTAAAGTTTTCTTTAATAGAATGAAACATATTTCACATTAAAAAAAATGTTTACATTGTACTTGCAAAGTAAATGTAAATTTACATGGTAGAGTGTAAAGACAAAAAAAGTGGCAAATATCAAATGTGTAAAACATTTGCCGCTTTTATATATCTTAAATGTAAATTTACATTGTAAGTACAATTTAAACATATTTTTCTTGTAATGACATATAAAGGGTCTAAAAAAAATGGTAGAATGTGGTGATGAATGTAAAAGCTTGCTAACTCAAATTATTGTGAAAAACGTTGTGACAAATTTTGTGTACGTAGCTTTGTTTTCTGTTTTTGTGAGAAGTGCTATATCTAGAACATTTTCATAACAAATTTTAGGTGTTAATTTGTTACAAGTTTTTTTTTTTGGAGAAACTAAGTTGTTATAAGTTCTAATTTGAATTTACCACTGAAATTATTTTTTTTTTAAAGATTTATTGTGAAAATGTTATGGATGTATTTATCTTTTTTTTTTTTTCTAGTTTTTTGTTTGATAAAAATTATTATTTAATTTATTGACTAATATTTAGGTTTAATTAATACTATTACAATGATGTAAATAACCTTATTGGCTAAACCTAGGAGCCTTTTTTCTACTTTGAGGCCTTTGGCAACCGTCTCATTTACCTATACTATTGAGCTGACCCTGCACCCCTCAAAATCTAGAATTTAATCCCTCAAAATGCAATATTTATAATTTAAACATCTATAACTGACACCTCAAATGTTTTAAGTAATCTAGAAAACCTAAATAAATAACTTGGTAAAACAAAAATATCCCTCAGATAGCCCATTCCTCAGCCTGTGGTCCTCCAAATTCTCTTTCAACACATTCCAAATCACGAGAGATCATCATGAAAAAAAATGTTGTTACTGTGTGTTATGTCGCCCGGCCATATGTCGTCCGCTTGGCTCTAGCTTTTAGCTCCAATCCAAGCCAACAACCACTGGTGTCTGGTATCTCTCTCACTCTCTTCTTCTATATTTAGCCAGTTATTGCCAAAGAAGAAACTGCAATTTGCGTTTAACAAAAAATAAATTTGTTGAGACTTTTACTAGTTTACTTTTTGCTGTACTGTAGTAGTTCTCTAATTTCAAACTTTTTTTTTTTTTTTTTTTGCTTTTGGACCTTGCTATAACTTGTGGCCCTCGAAAAGAAAAAAGTACACTTGTGCTGTCAATTTTTTTTTAATACTTTTTTCATATTACTTTATATAATATATAATATACTCGCTTTAATATCAGGTGAACATAAAAGTATTATTGTGCGGGAATAAAGAGAAAAAGATACAATTGCTTAATAGTTTTTAGAATTCAAAGTTTTAGTAATTTATGAAAGAACTACAAATGTTTTGGAAAAATAGTATGATGTGAATAAGAAATTGATATTTTCTATATTCACTTGAAGATGTTATTAAAAGTGATAAAAATTTCGAGTTCCACATAGGAAAGGAAATAGATAATATATGAGTTGGACATTGGGTTGGGCCTTTAGTGTTGGGAAAATACATGTTCGTATCACATACAAAACATACGCAGCGGAAAATTAACGGATTTACTTCATTCACAATTGATAACATAAACTATGTAAGTTTCAGAATTTAAGAACAAGAAAGCGTACATTGGTGCAGTGAAATTCAAAACCAAAAATCAAAAGTTTTTGGGAAGACTTTTAATCTTCACTCCAATTCCACTTAATGCCCAAGGTGTGTGGTCTCTCAATCTGTTTCTAAGAATTGAACAAGAGAGTGTCCAACACTCACATACAAACCATTTCATTCCTTGTGTAATCTTGATGAAAAACACTTATGGAAAAAACTCATGAAAGGACTTATGAAATTCTGTATATTTCTCTCCTTATATACAACTGATTATCTAATTGAGTTAGCCTTTTGGACCATTCCAATTGAGCTCTAGTGTGTGGTTTGGAGTGGGATTAAAAGGGAACAAATAAGACTCTAGCTCTAATGGGCTTTGAGTTTTTTTGTCAACTCTTAACAAGTCTAAATATATTCAATACCACTATATGAATATAATTGCACTCTAAACTTTATTAATAAATTATATCCCAAGACTTTATTATACATGCAACTCCTTCATTAAAATATTCGTAGTAATACAAAGTCACGAATATAGATTGTCACTTTGTAGATTACTACATCTTAATCCTTGAGTACCCGGTTTAATCCTTTATGTTATTCATAATATATTTATGAAATCCAATTCCATAAATATATACTTTAGTAACTCCTTACTAAAGTGGTTGGGCCCAACACTCTGAATAACCAAACTCATTAAACTTATCTGAAGGGAATATTTTATATCTCCGTTAAGAGATTATGAATTCCATCTTGAGAATATATGTTCTATCAACACTAAATGCGGCTGCCCAACATACTGAGGTTTTTACCGTAACTTATAGATCTCATTCCTGATATATCAAAGCAACCTACATCTCATGATCATGTCCATTATTCTCTCAGGATTTAGAGTTGATATATATAGAAGTCGTGAGATTTATTATTCATTTGACAGTCGTTAGGAGAATAATAAATCTCACAGCGGTCCAGTTCAATATGTTTTAACTCTTAAAACATATCTACATACCAACTAGAAATTTCCATTTCCATGATCAAGACAAATCATCTTAGTTGATATGTTATAGTCTTCGCAAATGAAACGCCTAATTTCATCACCGACTACGAATTACATTCTGAGTTTACAAAGAACTTGCAATTTATATCTTCTGTGACTTTTCACATAAATCGCATTCTATGCATCTCATGGACTAAGATAATGACCCATTTGTTGATTTATAAATAGTCTCATATAATTAAACAATTTAATTATTTATGACATGCCAATCAATTGGATTTTAGGGCATAAACCCCAACATTTGGCATATGTGAACTGAGCCTAGTTGTCCAAATAATAATATTTTATTATTTTAATTTTTGAGTCAATTAGTCTGTACAAAGCAGTTATTACTGAAACAGAATGCCTATTCAGTAACGTATATTTATTCATAGTCCCTCATTTATGAAAAACAAACTTTTCGAGAAAACCTCTCTTAGAGAGAAAATAATTTTCTACATTCATTTTGTGTCAAAGAGAGAGAAAGAGATATTGAGTAGTTCTCAAAGCATGACCTTGTGTGCTTCGTTTTTGTGTTGTAGATCATTTTATCCTGGGAGAAAGACGTCCACGAGTCTCAAAGCACCACAGTGATTGTGTGAGAGGTGAAATCTGCTTTAAGGAGATTGTGTCAAACAAAAAACTTGATCTGATTTGTTCATCCTTCATGCATTTAGGTATGTGAGTTTTTAATTATATTGCAGATTTCTTTTATATATGCAGTATATATTTATTGTTTTTTTCCTATTACTTCTTTTGTGTTAATATTACTTTTAATTTTAGATCTATGTATTGTTTCTTTTACTTATCACAAAAGTAAATTGTTAAAATATAACCAACAATCTTAAAGTAGATTTCTATATTTTAATTTATTTTTGTGATCTACGGTGAAAGGAATTTTGTGATTGATAAAACCACTTTTTCGGCAATTAGTTTACTGCACGCAAAATTTTTGGCAAAACTGGATTTGAGTTTATCGGGTGTCGTGTATATCTATCTATTAAAACTGTGAACTTTAATATTTTGAAAACGTTGAATTTTGTGTTTGATGGAAGTAGAATCATGGAAGATGTATTTTGATGGAGCAACAAATCAAAATGGAAGTGGAATTGGAGTTTTCTTGATTTCTCCAAAAAGGGCACACATTCCATTTTCTGGCAGACTCAAGCTTCTTGCCACCGATAATGCCATAGAAAATGAAGCTTGCATTATGGGCCTACAAGCAGCCTCAGACCTAGGAGTGAAAGATTTGGAGGTATACGGGGACTTCACAGATACAGAATAAATGGAAGATCAAAGAAGAAAGGCCTATGCCTTATCATGAATGTCTTTAGAAGTAGGCATCAAAATTTAGCAAGATCCAATATTTGTATGTGCCAAGAATGCAGAATCAAATCATAAATTCTTTAGCAACTATGGCATCCATGATGGATGGGCCAAAAGAAGATGAAGCTAGACCGATAGCATCGAAACAAAAAGAAGAACTAGCCTACTGCATGACAATAGAAGAACATGAGGAAAAGAATAGGGAAGGCGAGTGGCATTCAGACATTTTATAATGCCTCAAGGATGGCACATACCCCCCATCTACAGACAAGAATGACCAATTGACCATCCGAAGGTTATCCACTAATTACATTATTTGTGGTGAAAGACTTTACAGAAGATCATATGATGGAATTCATCTCCTTTGTGTAACTGCTAAGGAAGCACAGCAGATAATTGAGGAAGTTCACGAGTCAAGTTATGGGTCACATATGAATGCACACATGTTGTCAAGGAAGATAGACAAGGCTATTACTGGACTACTATGGAAGTCGATTGTGCGGCTTATGTTCGAAAGTGCCATCAATGCCAAGTCCATGGAGATCTGAAACATATGCCACCCATGCCACTACATACTATGACATCACCCTGGCCATTCTCTACTTGGGGAATAGACATTAATTGGAAGATTCACCCAAAAACATCCAATGGCCCTAAATTCATACTTGTAGCCATTGAGTACATTACGAAATGGGTAGAAACTACTTCATACAAAGTCTTGAACTCAAAGAAAGTTGCTCAGTTCATCGAGACCAATATCATCTACAGATACGGGGTACCACATGAAATCATCTCTGACAATGGATTGAACTTCAAAGGAGAAATAGGAAAGCTACTACAATAGTTTAATATTCAGCACCACAAGTCTTTGCCTTACTGTCCTCAAACCAATGGAGCAGTTGAGGCTGCTAATAAAAACATAGGGAGAATCTTGAAGAAGACCACAACGAATTACAAGGACTAGCACCTACAGTTGCCCTATGCCTTCTGGGGGTATAGAACATCAATTTAATCCTCCACAGGAGCCACTCCTTATTCATTGGTGTATGGAATGGAAGTAGTCCTTCCCATTGAGATGGGTGTCTGTTTGCTAAACACAGTATTGGAATGTGAAATCTTTGAAGCAGGTTGGTTGCAAAGCAGATATGATCAGTTGTGCATGCTAGATGAGAAAAGACTCAAGGCCTTGTATCATATTCAAGGTTATCAGAGGAGGCTTAGGGAAGCTTTTGACAAGAAAGTGAGAACCAAAAATTTGAAGTTGGGGGACTTAGTGTTGAAAGAAATCTGAGCCCCGATTCACGATGCAAATAGGAAGTTCAAGCAAAATTAGGCAAGCCCATACATTATCAAATAGTTATACTCTAGGGGAGCAGAAAGGCTGATGGACTTAGATGCGAACCCTTTCATTGAGCCAACAAACATGGATCAATTGAAGAAGTACCACATCTAAGGTGGTAATTTGTGATAGGCCAAGAATTTATTAACCCCTTGTGATAAATTAACAAATTAATTAGTCAAGTTAATTAATTAATTCAATTAGCATGCAATAAGCGTGGTAGCACAAAAAAATCACCAACTAAGTCAATATGCAGCGGAAAATAAATTGTCACAGTGATTTATTTACGAATGGAGAAAACCTGCACTGCAAAAAACCCTACCAGGTGATTTTAAGGTCACCACTCCCTAAAATCTATTATTATCACAACAAGCAGTTACAAGAAAAAGAATCCCAATACCTTGTACAAACCTACAGTTGAACCCTTACCCCAATACATAATTGGACTTGTTCTGTAGTGATAATCTCTCCTTTTCAATGCACCACTCCCAGTACGTGACTAACCAATTCGATGTGCAGATCCCAATACGCGACTTACACACCAACTTGAGAAGGATGTTGGCTACAAAGTTCTTCAGTTCATCAACACGATGAAGATCACAAAGCTCCTTGCTTACAAAACCCAACAGCGTACAAACATAGCAGTTTCTTCAAGAGAAAGATGAACTAGGGCAAATTCTGTCTCCGGTCACAATTTGCATGAACAAACTTTGTTTCACACTTGAGCAACCTTTTATGGCCCTTAAAATAATCCTTATATATGTTTAGGGCTGTGAGAAAAGAAATCCTAATAATATACACACAGATTGAAATGAAATCAGATCTGAAAAAATGATTTTTATAAATCTCGACAAATACCCTACTATTGAGCAGCTGTCGAGCATCGGGCTAGAACAGTCTTTTAAGCCTCGATAGATACTAGCTGTCGAGCTTTGAAATCCAACACTTCTTCACTTGATTCTTGGACAGATTTGCATGGCTTTAACACTTGAACTTGAAATCTTGTTCCTTGAAGTTTTAAACACATCCTAGATCTACCCAATTACAAGTAAAGTGCGTTTTGTCAAAGGATTAGCCAATTCTATATTGACATATGTTCCTAACAAGATTCACATATGTCCTAACATTCTCCCCATTTGGAAATCTGTGACAAAACCACAACAAACAAATGAACATATGAGAGAAATCATAAATCACGCAACTCATAATCACTTGTTGAATACAATAAAATCTATCCTAACACAAACTCTTGAAAAACTTTGCTAGAAGGGAGTTCATGGCAAGAAGACTTTGACAACCTGTATTTCTAAAACACTTTATACAAAACTCATTAAGGCATCTTAGTTTGAAACAGAAATAAAAGATTGCATACAAGTAATAAGAATCATGTGCATAAAGAGAGAAAAGAAACAACACATGTAAAGATAGGTGAATAACATACATCAACATATATATATATATATATATATATATCCAAAGATGAGTACAATGTATGTCAAATGGTCACAAGACCGGTATACATGAGGTAAATGTAAAAGAAAGAAAAGAAAGTACATAAAAACCTCACTACATCCCTCAAAATCCTAAACACTCCCACTATTAAAAAAAATCTCTTATGCTAACTCTCCATCTAACTACATGACTACTCTCATCCCCAAAACTACTCCCCCTTTTTGTCACGAATGACAAAGGGTAAGTTAATCAAGCAGTCATCTCCTCATCACTAGAAGAGCTAACATCCTTATCCCCACCATCATCATCGTTGTCGGAGTCACCATCATCGTCCTCGTCCTCAGATGCCTCTGGAGAATGAGAGGGAGACTCTATGAAGCCACCAAGGTGAGCCTCATGTCAAGTAATACGGTCGACACGGGTGTTCACTTGACACAACTCATCATTGAGTGTGTCAAGGCAAGCATCCATGCACTGCAGTTGCGCCATGATTGCCTCGAAGGTCACACCACCCATCAATGAAGAATGTGTGGATGTGGAAGGAGCGGAAGAAGCTAGAGGAATCACTGTCTCTGTCCGTGGCCGTTTCGGTCGAAGTTGGGCCTCACTCCGTCTGACAGTAGTCGCATCTATGGCACACATGACCGTAAAATGAGTAGACTCGAGATAAGAGACAGAAAAATGGCTAAGAATCCGCATGATAGCCGAAGGAAAAATGAGCTTATCATGGGTTGCCGTATCCCTATAGACATCTATGAGGGATAGAATGAAGTGAGAAGGAAAATCAATGGTAAGCCTCTCAAGGAAGGACAACAAAAATCGAGCACGAAGCTTTGTGATAGAGTTATAGTGAGAAAAAGGATAAAAAAAAATGTCATCGCCTTGTTAAGGAATCTCGGACCTTTTGCAAAGCCCGAGCAAAGGGTGTTTTGACGATCATCCTAAGATGAAGGTGTCTCACAGAAAAGAGACGAGAGTTTGTCTTTGGAGACAGTCCTCAGACGATCGCAATTAGGGTAGTTAGGAAGCGCTACCCTAGGAACATGTAGCACCTCGGATACAATATTCGGAGTAACTACAATACGCGTACCTCAAATGCGAGTGACAAAATGAGAAACTGAATAATCAAATCTGTGCATATTGGAGTAAAACTCCGATATGATCACTGAGGAATAAGTGACCGAGATGTCACACAATGACTCCCAACCTCGATTGTAGATGATAGTGGGAAGGTCGGTATCGAAAAAATCCGATAGAATGACTTGGCGTTCAAATTGAATGCGTCGTCGAGAGAATTTTTCCAAAAAGTCCTTACAGGCTTTATCATCACGGAACCTAGCGTGAGATGGAGTGGGGTCAGAAGGTGAAGAAGAAGAAGATGCCCCGGAATGAAGAGGGTTCTGGGATGGAGTAGATTTGCGTTTAGGTGCCATAGAGCATACTAATGCAAGAAAGAGAGAGGGAGAGAAAGAGAGACACACAGAAAAGAACCAAACAAATCAATATAAGAATATAAAGAAATGAAGGTACATATGCATGAAAATGCATGAGCATGTGACATGCAACATAAAAAGCATCATGGACTTAGCCCAATCCAATCTTAACAGCACACAACAATTCAACATATGTAGTACACATCTATAATGCATGAAAATTTAGTTAAAATGCAAATGTGATGCAATGCATGATGATTTAAAATCATTCAAACAAAAACCCGTCCCAAAAATTTGCACAAAAACTTCAAAATTTTGAAAAAAACCCAAAGTTTATCAAATATCCCAAAACCTAGGTCAAAAATCTTGAATACATGATAAAATGAGAGAAATAGAATCATACTAAAGGAAGAAATCAACCTTGAGACTGAAGATTGAGTGGGGAAGTGATTTGGAGTGAGAGAGAGGTGTTTGGGAAGGTAAGAAGTCAGAAAGGATTGAGAAAGAGCAAGGAGAAATGAGAGAAAAGTCGAGCGGATCCTATTTATAGGAATTCTAGTTTCTCGATGGATCGAGAGGTGTCAAGAGTTGTCGAGAATTAAAACCCGAGAAATAGATATCGAGAAGCTATTGAGAGGTGTCCACAGCAAATAAACTTTGATAGATCGAGAAGCTATTGAGCATCTATCAAGCATATAGAAACTTCCTCGATGGATCGAGTCGCTGTCGAGAACCTATTGAGATTTAATCTTAAGAATCTCGATGGATCGAGTTTGTGATAATAGCTATCGAGAAAGGAAGCTCAAAAGGCTCGATAGATAGCCTAGCTGTCGAGAGGTATCGAGAAGCTGTCAAGATTGCTTAAGAATATTTTTTCAAAGAAAAGAAAAACACAAACATGAATGCAATCAAACATGCTACTCAACCAAATATCCAATCAACATTTTAAGCTCTCAAAAAGATCTCTCAACAGCAAAAAAATGTCAAGCACTTAGATCCAAAACACACACACACACACACACACTAAACAAGTCTAACCAATTTTCTTTTTTAAAAAACAAGTTAAGATAGTTTAGTGAGCATACATTAATACATGTATTCCTTGTGATGACCAAATCACATTGTACTGCACATGTATCAAGAGTAGCAAAGAATATTATGTGTTGTGTGTGAAAAGCATCATAAGATTGCATAAGTGTCTACATGTTATGACGATTTGAGATATAAAAAAATCACTTTAACTCACACACAATCATAACTGCTTGATGGGGACTATCACCTTTGAGGTACATCGTAACTCCCATATCTTCTAGAAGACACGTTTGCAACCATATTTAAAAGCATTTTGACTCTTTTTGCTTTTATTTTTCTTTGCATATTTTTCTTTTAAGCATATCATGCATGGGCATATAAGAGAGAGAAAAGAAATACCCAATTATGTTTAGTTTTTGACATTACACTTTTGCTATGCCGAAGCATACAGATGTCATTCATGATTAGCGGGTAGCAGTGGTAAGATAGTTATTTATGCCTTTATCTTAGGATTTTCTAGTCCTTCCTATCAAAAAGAGTGATATGAGTGTTAAGTACAAGAGATTACTTAACCTTACTCATCACAAACACGAGCCACAAAGCTCACTTGCTTAGTTATGTATTGAGATGCTCATCTAAGCTACAAAAGATATAAAGTTTAGAAAACTTTGTTTCAATGGCCATCTAAGGTACACAAGTACCAATGTACACAAAACATACTGTTTTTGTTTTTGTTTTTTGTTTTGTTTTTTTTTTTTTTTTTTTCTGATTTTTCAATTTTTTTTATTTTTATGAAAAAAAATAAAGCAAAACTGAAAATAAACAAACAAAAACATGTTAAACAAAGTAATGCATAAAACTAGATTGATTCAAAATATGAAAGCAAAACACACAAGTAATGTAAAAACAAAAAATAGAATAGGGTAGAGAGAGAGAGAGAGAGAGAGAGAGAGAGAGAAAAAGAAAAAGTGAATAAATCACTTAAAGCCTTTTTCCTTCCATAGCTTGGAAGAACTTTTTCGTTTAGCAAACCCTTGATCTGGCGGTGAGGGGGAAGAATTAAAACCATTCAAGTTTGAAAGGAACATAAGGGCTTTCAGTAGATCTCCAAAAGGAGTAAAAGAGGATGGAAACTGATTCTGGTTTCCTGATGAGATCGTACTATTGCTCTATTAAGTGGCTAACCACTTATAGTAATTAGGTCGAGTATGTCCAGCTGCTTCACAGTGATGACAGATATACTGCTTCTTCTGTTTAGGCTTTTGAGTGTTTCCCTTCTTAGCCCTAGGGTTTTTAGTCTTTTTCTTATCTTGATTATGGGGTGCTCCTAAGATAGATTTACCCTTGTCTATATTTAAGGGGTGCTCCTAAGATAGATTTACCCTTGTCTATGTTCTCACTAGCTAACACAATTTTCACATCATAGTTTTCAGATTCAACATTATTAGTAGGAGGAACAAAAACGGTAGTACTAGTAGAAGTAATACTAGGAGATGAGAAATCATACCCTAAATCGGTTTGATCAGAAGCAGATTTTTAAATGCTGAGCATCTCGTCAAGCTTTGTACTTGAAGTCTTCACCTGCTGAGCTCTGACTTGGAACAATTCTGTCTCAAGCTTCTTGGACTTTTCAACCAATAAATTATTCTCAAATCTCAGTGCTCCAATGGACTGATTGGCTTTATCAAACTTCGTGGAGATTTTTTTCGTTCAAGCTCCACTTCACTGAGCTTCTTGGTGGCCATATTGTAAAGTTTCTCATGCTTTTTAGAAACCTTATACAATGTCTCATAGGCTGTATGGATATCATCTTGATCATCCATTTTCTCGAACTTTGAATCCACCAAGTCCGCTTCATCATCCACATCTTCAATAATCCCCTCAGTAGGATTTATAGTGGCAGTGAAGGAATTTAGGATTCCATCATCCTCATTGTCCGAATTATCCTCAGGCTCGGTGTCACTCAAAGTACCAGCAAGTGCCTTGCTCTTCCCAATGGTCTTGAGATATGTAGGGTACTCTTGTTTCATGTGACTGAAACCTTGACACCCGAATCACTTTGGTCTTGAAGGAACAGTGTATTGACCGCCATCCTTGGCATCATTTTTCCCTTTGTCTTGGTTCTTGAACTGAGACGAACTGGAATGCTTGTGGTCTTTATCAAATCCTTTAGCATTGGCATGCTTCATGAACCTTTTGAATTGCCTCATGATATAGGATTTCATTTAAGAATCTTCATCGTCTGAAGACTCATCTGTGTCACTACTCTTGGCCTTCAGTGCCATGCTCTTTTCCTTACTGGATTTCCCTATTCTTGTCAAACCCAGCTCATAGGTCTGCATATTTCCAACCAGCTTTGTCAAATGAATTTTGTCAATATCGTTTGACTCCTCAATCGCGGTGATCTTGGCATGAAATCTCTCGGGTAAAGATTTAAGCACCTTTCTAACAATCTTGGGTTTGGGAATGGTTTCCCCAAGATTAAAGGCTGAGTTCACTATGTCCTTGAGCTTGGCACAGAAATCATCAAATGACTCATTCTCCTCTGTCTTAATCTCTTCAAAGCTTGTGATAAGCCTCTGAAACTTTGAATCCTTGACAACTTTGGTTCCTTCAAAGGTTGTCTAGAGGATGGTCCATACTTCCTTAGCAGTTTTAGTAAAGGATATCTTCTTGAAATTCTCATTCGTGACTGCACTGAATAAAGCATTCAATGCCCTACTATTGAAATTTGCCGCCTTGATCTTAGCATTATCCCAATCGGCCGGCACTTCCTTTGGCTTGGTCTAGCCTATCTCCACAGCTTGCCACACTTTTTCATCTAATGACTGCAATAAGCGTGGTAGTACAAACAAATCACCAACTAAGTTAATATGCATCAGAAAATAAATTGATACAGTGATTTGTTTACAAATGGGGAAAACATGCACGTCAAAAAACCTCACTGAGTGATTTTAAGGTCACCACTTCCGAGAATCCACTATTATCACAACAAGCGATTACAATTAAAGGAATCCTAGTGTCTTATACCAATCTATAGTTGAACCGATACCCTAAAACACAATTGGACTTGTTCTATAGTGACAATCTCTCCTTTTCAATACATGGTTCCCAGTACGTGACAAACCAATTCGATGCACGGATCCCAGTATGCGACTTACACACCAACTTGAGAAGGATGTTGGCTGCAATGTTCTTCACTTCATCAACACAATGAAGATCACAAAGCTCCTTGGTCCCAAAATCCAACGGCGTGCAAATGCAGTAGCTTCTTCAAGAGAAAGATGAACTAGGGCAATCACAATTTGCATGAGCAAACTTTGCTTCACACTCGAGCAACATTTTACGGCTCTTAAAATAATCCTTATATATGTTTAGGGTTGTGAGAAAAGAATGCCTAAACATGTACAAACGGATTGGAATGAAATCGGATCTGAAAATTTGATTTTCATCTTGATAAATACCCTATTTATCGAGCAACTTTCGAGCATCGGACTAGAACAACCTTTTAAGCCTCGATAGATACTAGCTGTTGAGCTTTAAAATCTAGCACTTCTTCACTTGATTCTTAGACAGATTTGCATGGCTTTAACATTGGAACTTGAAACCTTGCTCCTTGAAGTATTAAACACATCCTAGATCTACCCAATTACAACTAAAGTGTGTTTTGTCAAAGGATTAGCCAATAATATATTGATATATGTTCCTAACAAGATTCACATATGTCCTAATAGTCTGAAAGCACCACATTTGAGGTGGTTGTAAATTATGTCATTTCCCTTCCTAGGTTTGACTAAAAAAATTAAAAAACTAAAAAAAAAAAAAACTAAAAAAAGAAAGAAGAAAGGTTGAAAACCCGAAAGGGCAATCTATGCAAAGGGAGAGTTGAAAAAAAAAAAAAAGTGAGAGAGCCTACTAGGTTGAAATCTCGAAAGGGCAACCTAGGAAAAAGTTAAGGCAAATAAAAATTCATCATCATCCATGAACTACGTGATGACTTGATCCTTCTATTAAGGGGGTACGTAGGCAACCATGTACTGGTTCGGTCACAATTTCCTAAAACCCATCATTTGCCCATTAACCAAAATTACCAAAAATTCAACCATCCCATTAATCCATGTCATTGCACAAAATCCAAGAACCCAAACCCTAAACCAAACCATAAAAATTCCAAACCCCAAAAGCCTACACTTTAAACAGAATCCCTAACCTGCAAGTCTTATGTAATTCCTAAACATAAGAGTTTTTATATCAACTTCTAAAATAAACATGTTCAAATCCAAAAAATAAGGTCACTTTGTCTTTAATCTTTTCTTTTTTTTGTTGATCACCAATTCCTCCTATGAAAGGTACTTTGTCATCACTGTCCCTTCTTTTGAATTCAAAGTTGTCTTTATCAGGTTTTTCCCAGTTGTCTTTGAGGAATTTTTTTTTTCTCATAGCAACCATCTCAGCTTCCTTGTTAACAATCTTGTTCACTAACTAGTTAGAGTATTCTGTATCACCATCCTTAATTTGATTCACCACACTTAGGGCTCTAGCATCCACAAAACTGCACCTTCCAGAGAACAAAGCAAAAGTTCTCCCACCATGCATAAAGCCAAACCAAAGTTTTTCTGCATATTTTCAGTCACTCCATAGGTGTGTTTGTCAATCAACTGAGAGATAATGGCATGATGATTCACCATATGACCTTCAGTCATACTATTGGTAATGGAAGTAGGAAGACTAAGAGCATCAGACAAAGATTCCTTATACCGAGGATCACAAGAAACCGCTACAGATTTTTTGTTTGGATCATAGCCAAAATAGCTAAAAATTCTTCAATTGTCGGACAAAGTTCAACAGTATTAAACCAAAATATATGATCTTTGGGATCCCAAAATTTCACAGCAACACGAAGGAAGTCCCACTTGATTTTGACATTCCTTAGAGCCTTGAAAATTGGTTTTGGTACTGAAATCAAAGCTACGAACCCATCTGTTGATATCATGAATTGTTGAATGAGAAAAATTATGATTGCTAGCCATGGGTGACTTTTGCTTGTGATTATTATGTTTTACTAACCTTTATGCAAAGATTTGTTGCAGGAGAATTCATTTAAATAAGCTGCATCAGTTCCTAATCAATTTTGAAATTGGTTTCAGGGAGTTTGTAGCTGACTAGGAGAGTTTCACGATCACAAATGAAGTATATGTTTTTCAAAAAATGCGAAATATGAGACATACATTAGGAAGGCGTGAAGAGTCGGCCCACAATGGTGTAGGCATCGGGGCGTGGCCTAGTTCAATTCGACACTCTAAAATTGCTGAACAGCACTCCAAAAGTGTCGAATGGCACTCTTCATGTGCCATGTGGCATCCACTCTGGCCATTGCACATCCATGCAATTCCATGCAGTTTTATGTTCTCGTGTAATTTTTTGAAGACCATTTGACACTTAAAATTTTTTTTAATCAAACTGTGACATTCTGACATGTCTAACTCACTTGTTTCCAAGCATCATCACCTGCATCATTGTTTTCAAAATTGATCAAATCAAGTTTTTTTTTTCAAGACTCATGGATTTATGTTTCAAACTAGGGGCATTTGCCCATACCTCATTCATTTTCAAAGAACCAAAAATCATCATCTCAAAAAAAAAAAAAAAAAAATCATCATTGTTATGATTTCCAAAAAATCATCATTAAACTAGGGGCATTCGGCTCTACCTCATTCAAGTAAGTGCAGATTCCAACAGAGTCAAGCAAGATAAGTTCAAATTAGTACTACAAGATTTCATCTGGTGAATTCTAAACTTGTCTTAGTTAAAGTTTCTACATGATTCGAGGTGATGCCAAGGACATAGAGCTAAATATGGGAAATAATGCAAGATTTTCTAAGGAACACTTCCTTTTGTTTTGCATGAAAAATGAAAATACAAGTCATACATCATTGGGACTTCGAGTCCGCTTACGTGAGGATCTCCTTGATCCACCTCTAGAGGAGCCACCTTTTTCTTTCATGACTTGCGAAAAAGCGAGGATCATACTGACAGTTTTCAAGTTCGAGGCTCCTGATTCTTTCCTCTAAAGTTCTTCTGGCAACATCAGCAGTTTCCATTCTATGTGCCAGAAAAGCCAGTGAAATCAAGTATTAATTCCACCATCAAGCAAAGTTCAAGCCAAAGACACTCAAAAAGCATCATGGCATACCCAATTCGAATCATTGAGCACATATTGGGAGGACTGAGTGCGAGCCAATGATTGCAAGCCTCCAATCATCTGCACGCTTTCTTCCACTAGATCCCCATCAACCTAATGCAGCTCTACCAGATTAAGAGCCATTCATCCAGTTAAGAAGAAAATAAGGACAAAGAACTGAATATTCAAGAACATACTAGATTGGGTTAAGGAACATTTGGAACGTGCTCTGGCCCAGTCAAAGGCATAGAACTATACGTTCCATCAGGATTCATCACATCATACTGCCATGCCGGAAAATGAGGATAAGTCTCCAAGAAGGAACTAGAAGAAATACTAGCATGATGAGGAGAGGGAATCTCTTCCTCTTCCTCTCCCCCTTCCTCCCCTTTAGAAGTAGGAGGCTGAAAGTTCAACATGCAAATATGGTTACCAAGCAGAAATATAGAAAAGGAATTTGCGGAACAAAAGTTTGATCTTAGAAGGGAAGAGAAATACCGTTCTATCAACCAAGCAACCTGGCTGAAGATCATAAACAAATTTAGAATAATTTCCTTCTACTCCTGCAACAATATGGCCATCACGGGCTCGAGCAATCTCTTCATCAGCTAGAAGGTCAACCAACTGAACAATGTGACAAGGAGGAGTTGGAATTGTGGTAGAAGGATGCACATGTTCAACTTGGGGCAACACCCGATCACCAAGATACCAGTACTTTCCATGCTCACATTCAAACAATACTTAGCTGCCATTTAGTTCTAGAGCCCACTCACACTCAACATACCCCTCACATCCAGCCCAAGGATTTAAGTTCATCTGAAAAATAACAAAAAAGGAACTCAGAAAGAGAAGAGATTGAATCATAACCAAGCGCCAAAGATTTGAAAAGGAGAAGGAAGAAAGAACTCACATCATCAATTGTCAAGTTGTCAATCACCAAGCGCCAAATCTCCAAAGAACGCTTGGAGGGTATAGACAAACGATGTTTGGGCAACCAACGAAGAAATATAGGAAAAATGCTAGAACTTCCTCCTGAATTTCAAGACCAACTCCAAAATACTCATACATCTAGACCTTAAAAATTCATAATACCATTACCACATAGCCAACATAACCCATACATAACCAAAATAATTTTCACCACCCACACATAGCCAAAAAAAATTCCAAACCTCACCTGCCATACAAATGGAGCCCCACCCAAGCTTAAAAGGCTTCGCCTAGAGAGTTAGGTCATAAAATGCATCAGAGTAGCATAGGCCATGCCGCCCCAATCATAATTTCAGATTTGTTCAATTTTTCTCAAGCTCCCCAAGTAGCGTAGATTCAAAGTATTGCGGACACAAAAAGGTCCCAATAAAAAGAAGCATGAACATGCGAGCGCCTTTAGCCACAGTCTCACATTGGGGAATATTCTCTCATAGCCAAGACAAAGGAATATTATTACTCTTCATTCTAGAGAGCACTACACTTAGAAGTTTCTTGACCTCAGCTAAAGAAAAGGAATCATTGACAAGGATTATTTTGCCACCTAACCTTAGACCAGTGTTAACTGAGAAGTCATAAGGTGTCAACATTACCTCCCCGATACTTGGAAAGTGGAAGTTATAGGTAGTGTCCCAGAAGTGCTATGCCAAGGTGAGAAGTAACTAAAGATCTTTATACTTTGTAAATTTATGATTTAACAAAGCTTCGAAGAAAATACCGAAGCCTGCTTCATTGATGATGTTTTTTTATGCTAGGAGACAATGTTGCCCATGCACTTTTCAAAATTTGGAGACTGCCTTGACTCTTGAGGCTCTGCAACACAAAAGTTCAACTCATAAATTTCCCATAATCAAAACCACATGTCCAAAAAATTCCTATAACCAAAACCACATGATCAAAAAAAATTCCCTTGACTAAAATTACATGTTCAAAAAATTCCCATGACCAAAAGCCACATGTCCAAAAATTGTCCATAACCAAAATTATATTTTTTATTTTTTTTTTCACAACTAATGCCCCACAACAAAAAATCAATGCCCCACCAAAATTTCACTGCAACCAAAATTTTTCACATGTCCATACACAACCACTAAATTTTCCATAGCAATAAAAAAATTCCTACATTTCCAAGATTGCCATACAAGAATTCCCACAAGTTCATGCCCATGCACAAATAAATTTTCACATAGCCAAAAATCACATGTTAAACAAAAAACAATCCTCCAAGAACCAACATCACATGCCCAACAAAATTTTTGTTGATCAAAATTTCATACCCACAAATTTTTTCATGGCCAAAAACAAAAATTTCCATACCAACAAATTTACCCACAAAATTTTTCCATGCCTATGAAACAAAGTTTACGTATGCCAACAAGTATTTTTCACATACATCATGATTTTGTTCAACTAAGCCTACACAACAAATATTTTCATAACTTCAATGACTCCCAAAATTCATGCCAAAATTCATCCAACAACATCGCAATCTACCTACATTATCAAAATTCCATAAGCCACCAACATTGTCCAAATTTCACCATGATCAAAGAAAAAACAATACTTCAAGAATGCTCCAAAGCCAACATTTTCAAACATGGTCAATCATACAATGCCCCGAAATTCCAAAATAACAAAAAGGGACAATATCTCACCATGAAACTTTCAATGACACATGCAATAACATTTTTTCCAAGCAAAAAAACCAAAGAAAAAAAAGCTCACCTTGGTGTCTACATGACAATATGGAGCATGGGTCCTAGGGTCTTGAAGAAGTCCATCATCACCATGCCATTCAAAGGTTGGATCATATTTCTTACCATGAAAGGAAAGAAAAGAAGATCCCTTTGAGGAGGAAGCCATCTTGATGCAAAGAAAACTGGATTTAGAAAATGGGTTTCACCAAAAATGCTCAAAACACAAAGCTCTAAAGAAATATTGATGGAGACAGATGAGGGAAGGTGGAGAAGCTTAGAAAGTGTTTTTTGTGAGAAGAAGTGACGAGATAAAGAAGAAAAATCAAGGGGAAAAAGCAGGTGAATAGTGTTAGTGGAGGAAGAGAAGTTGATGGAAGATGAAGTAAAAAAGAAAAAGGAAAGAGACAAGGAAGTGGGGGGCCAAAATTTCGGCACCCACACTTAAACTCAGACAAAAGCTGAGTCAACTTAGTCAAACTGAGTTGACTTAGTCAACCTCCCAAAAAAAGAATCTTTTTCAAAGTTTTCAAGTATCTTTCAAAATTCAAATCTTCAGTTCAAAAATTTTTTATTCCCAAGTTTTCAATTTCACATTCTCAATGCCAAAATTTTAAACTCAAATCCTTAGTTTTCAAAAAATTCAAACTTCAGATTTCACGATCAAAATTTCAAAACTTAATTTTCAAAATTCTAAGGCTCAAAATTTCATAATTTAAGTTCCAGATTTCAAAGTAAAAATTTCTAGGTTCCAAAGTCTTAAAATTTGAAATAAGAATTACAAAACTTCCAAGTTTCAAAAATCAAATGTTTCTCAAAATAAAAATCTTTTTTCAATTAAACTATTCTTGATAAAGTTCAAATCAAGAATGAGCAAATGAAAATCACACATCTCAGAAACAGTGGGACCATTAAGCACCTATCAATTAAAGTCTAACTCTAAATTTTGACTTTTGGCAGGCAACATTGCAATCCTATATCAAAGTAGAAGAAGACCATTGATCAACATTCCAACGATTCTAGATCAAAGTAGAAGAAGACCTTTGATCGTCATTCTAGCAACTTCAGATCAAAGTAGAAGAAGGCCTTTGATCGACATTCCAACAATTCCATATTAAAGTAGAAGAAGACCTCTAATCAACATTTCAATTCCAGATCAAAGTAGAAGAAGACCTTTGACCATCATTCCAGCAACTCCAGATCTAAGTAGAAGAAGACCTTTGATTGATATTACAACTTCAGATCAAAGTGGAAGAAGACCTTTGATCGAAATTTCAACTCCAGATCGAAGTAGAAGAAGACCTTTGATCGACATTTCAACTCTAGATCAAAGTAGAGGAAGACCTTTGATCGACATTCCAACGATTCTAGATCAATGTAGAAGAATACCTTTGATCGACATTCCAACAATTCTAGATCAAAGTAAAAGAAGATCTTTGATCAACATTTCATTACAAATCGAAGTAGAAGAAGGCTTTTGATCAACATTTCAACTCCAGATCAAAGTAGAAGAAGACATTTGATTGACATTCCAACGATTTCAGATCAAAGTAGAAGAAGACCTTTGATCTTCATTCCAACGATTTCAAATCAAAGTAGAAGAAGACCTTTAATTGACATTTCAATTCTAGATCAAAGTAGAAGAAGACCTTTGATCTTCATTCCAGCAACTCCAGATCAAAGTAGAAGAAGACCTTTGATCGACATTTCAACTACAGATCGAAGTAGAAGAAGACTTTTGATCAACATTTCAACTTTAGATCAAAGTAGAAGAAGACCTTTGATTGACATTCCAACGATTCTAAATCAAAGTAGAAGAAGACCTTTGATCGACATTCCAACCATTCCATATCAAAAAAGAAGAAAACCTTTGATTGATATTTCAATTCCAGATCAAAGTAGAAGAAGACCTTTGATCGTCATTCCAGCAACTCCAGATTAAAGTAGAAGAAGACATTTGATCGACATTTCAACCATTCCAGATCAAAGTAGAAAAAAGCCTTTGATTTTCATTCCAGCAACTCCTGATCAAAGTAGAAGAAGACCTTTGATCGATATTAAAACTCCAGATCTAAGTAGAAGGAGATATTTGATCGACATTTCAAGTCTAGATCAAAGTATAAGAAGACCTTTGATCAACATTCCAACAATTCCATATCAAAAAAGAAGACATTTGATTGATATTTCAATTCCATAACAAAGTAGAAGAAGACCTTTGATCGTTATTCCAGCAACTCCAGATCAAAGTAGAAGAAGACCTTTTATGGACATTCCAACAATTCCAAATCAAAGTAGAAGTAAACCTTTGATCGACATTTCAATTCTAGATCAAAGTAGAAGAAGACCTTTGATCGTCATTTCAACAACTCTAGATCAAAGTAGAAGAAGACATTTGATTGACATTCCAACAATTCCAGATCAAAGTAGAAAAAGACCTTTGATCACCATTCCAGCAACTCCAAATCAAAGTAGAAGAAGACCTTTGATTGATATTACAACTCCAGATCGAAGTAGAAGAAGGCCTCTAGATTGAAGTAGAAGAAGACCTTTGATCAACATTTCAACTCCAAGTAGAAGAAGACATTTGATCAACATTTCAAGTTCAGATTAAAGTAGAAAAAGACCTTTGATCGACATTCCAACAATTCCATATAAAAAAAGAAGAAGACATTTGATCGATATTTCAATTCCAGATCAAAGTAGAAAAAGATCTTTGATCGACATTCCAACAATTCCAGATCAAACTGGAAGAAGACCTTTGATCGACATTTCAATTCTAGATCAAAGTAGAAGAAAACCTTTGATCATTATTCCATCAATTCCAAATCGAAGTAGAAGAAAACCTTTGATCAACATTTCAATTCCAGATCAAAGTAGAAGAAGACCTTTTATCATCATTTCAGCAACTCCAGATCAATGTAGAAGAAGACCTTTGATCGACATTACAACTCCAGATCGAAGTAGAAGAAGACCAGATCGAAGTAGAAGAAGACCTTTGATCGACATTCCAATGATTCCAGATCAAAGTAGAAGAATGCCTTTGATCGTTATTCCAGTAAATCCTGATCAAAGTAGAAGAAGACCTTTGATTAACATTTCAGAATTCCAATTTCGAGGTAGAAAAGTCCTTAGTCACCCCACTTGTTAAGAATCAGTTCCAGAGTCACTAACTACCAGCTAAGTCCGATATATATATATTATCAAAGGATAAGGCTAGTTCTATGTTCCAAGGTTTTAAGTTTGAAGGCTAGGTAATCTTTGAAAATTCAACTTCAATTAAATCATGGTCATTAAAATCAGTGTCTTTGTTTTACATTAACATTCACTTTTCAAGCTCTATCAATGAGGGGCATTCTATAGACACTCAATTTTACACCCATGATTTAATAAATTTGAATGACTTGAATGACCATCCATGTACCTCAAAAATCATGATTGCATTACATGCATCAATTGTTTCTTACATTACATGTAGCAACTTGTCATTGCATTGCATGCATTAATTCATTCATTGCATATCATAAAAATGATTTTGAGATTCTAACGGTTGTAACGGTGTTTCCAGTTTTCAAATCGGACATCGGATCGAAAGATATCGCATGATCAAGTTTGCATGGTCAACATGCATTGCATCTAGGTAAGGTCAACCACACATAATTAGTTTAAATTAATTCTAATGGGTTAAACCATTAAAATTAATTAAATAATTTTGTGATTGGTTAATAATTAGTGTTTAAAATAGGATTGCATGCATAGGAATAAAGGAGATGATTGAATAATAATAAAATTGTGGATAATCTAAACTATATCAAGATTTATTTTAGGATATTTATCTACAGGATAATTGTTCTTAAATAGCCTGAATTATCTAGAAAAGAGATGAAAAATCATAGACAGAGGATTAAAACACGTCTAGGTACAAGGACCAGTTAAAAAAACCCTAGAAGAAGAGTCCAAATGGCACCCGAACATGAAAGATTGTTTGGTGTCCAAAGGCCAATTTAGCACTTTTAGAGTGCCAAACATCACTCTAAAAAGGCCGAATTTCCATGTTTTGGGCTTTGGCCCAACGGCCTTTGGGTGACGATAAGGCACACCCTTTTCGATCTTTTCACAAAAGGATGCATCTGCATTCACATCCTAATCATCCGTGCCTATTTTTTAGAGTCCTATGACCTCTATAATTCAGTACCTTTTTTTTTTACACTCTAAGAGGCATACGTTTTAGGCTTTCAAATTGCTCATATTTTCTGATCCCTTCTCTGAGTTTTACTGCTTAAATTAAGGTTTTTAGGTTTCAAAGATAACTGAATAAGTTTCTTTGAACCCTAAAACATCCTCTCAAGAACAAAGAGTGCTCATGCAAGAAGTTGTTTCCTTCACCCTATCTTTTCTTTATGCTTCTTTTTATGTTAATGAATGTTTTTATCCATAGCATGAATTATTAATCATTGTTTTGTTTAAAGCATGATTGTTTTTATGCAATTGTTATAATCTCTTTCTTGAAAATCAATAATCTGCATGTGAACAACTCTTTTCCTTAAAATAAAAACAGATCTGCATCTTTCTTAGATGTAGATCTGAATTTTTCTTTATAGTAAAACAGATCTGCATCTTTCCTAGATGTAGATCTGAATTTTTCTTCACAATAAAGTAGATCTGTATTTTCCTTAAATGTAGATTTGAATTTTTCTTGAAAATAAAACAAATCTACATCTTCCTTAGACGTAGATCTGAATTTTTCTTCAAAATAAAATAGATCTGCATCTTCTTTAGACGTAGATTTTCTTCAAAATACAATAGATCTGCATCTTCTTTAGGTATAGATCTGGATTTTTCTTAATCAAAATTGGTTTATGTCTTCATTAGATGCAAATCCGAAAGTGAAAATTTTAGTTTTGAAATAGTGCTCTAGGCTTTCACATAAATGTGAACTCCATGGTGGGATTGGCTATAGGGCCCACCTACTACCACCTAAGAATTGTTTGAGTTGGTGGACAGGACAGGATAGTCACAAGATCCATGTAGGTATATATTGCATTTTTGCCCATATTTTATTATGAGTACATTTTATACAGAAGTATATTTAATGCTAGAAAATTAAAAATACACATTAATGTAAGACAAAGTGATTAGTGCGAATATAAGACAAGCTTATTTATTGCAATAATTTAGTCCATTGATTTATTGCAAGAAATTTAATATCTAAAATATAGAAAAATCCATATAAATTTCCCTTCATGAAATCATCAATTTCAGTTATTTTGATCCATGTACGTTTCACCACCTTATTATTGAGTGGTCCAATTATGCAACTTCACATTTTGACCCGAACCCATATTATATAAGTAGAATCCGTCATATTGTGCTGTCCAAATGCAATGGTCCCCACCACATTTGTCTTCAAGCTTACTATCTTCTACATACACATCAAAAGCAGCATAGAAGTGTTCATTAAAAAAATAGCAGTAGAAATCTGTTTTCTTAAAAGTAGCAGCATCAAAAGAGAATTCCCACTCTCCATTGGGTTGAAGAGTTCTAATGCCTAAATCATCATCCGCAGATTTACAATGATAGGTAAGGGGATGGTTGATGAGATGGTTGACAATTTTTACAAAGCGCGTTAAAAAGTCATTTGTTGACATAGAAGAAGTACTTTGGCCAAAGGCTAAGAGAAGGATAAACATAAAAGAATAAAGTTTGGCTATGATCATTTGATTCATTTTTCTACTGCTCAAAAAAGATATTTTTTTACACTTGAAATGCATTTACTTTTTTATTTATAACTAGAAATTGTCATTGTACATTTACAATGCATATTCAAATATTAAATGATTGAAAGACATAATAAATGCATCTTAAATTTACATTAGGAAAATTTCACTAACCTCCCTAAGATTTATTGAAATTATACTGACCTTCCCATTATAAATACATTGAATCTTACAATATTGATATATTTTCATATTTTGGTTTGTTTTTGAATTTTGATTAAAAAATATCCTTATATTATTAAACCCATATGGATAAGATTACGGGATTTTCATTTTGTAACTGAGGATAAATGGTTAAATATAAAAAAATTTTAGATTATATTTAAAATTCCTTCAATTGATTTAACGGATTTCAGTTGCAAGAAATGTGGTTGTGGTTTATTTTTAAAAACAGGCGTCTTTTTACAATTAGAAATACAGGGGAGGTCAATGTGATTTTAGTAAACATCAATGGTAGATGGCACATTTTTTATTTTTTATTTTTGACATTGATTAAAAAATGTCTTAGCAAATGTGCTTTGTAATATCCAACGTTAAATACAATTTATATTAAATGTCTTAGCACATTATATGTATTTCTAAATTAAATTTTCAGTATTTATATTCACATATTATTTCCATATATCAATCAAAAAAATTATTGTGATGAAATCCAACATTGAATACACTTGCTTATTAGGGCAAAGTTTAACTACAAAATTGGTTGTAGCCTAAGACTACAACTTTAATCAATAAAATAAAAATTACTATATATTTTAAAATCTAACCGTCAAATTCTATGTTTTTTACGCCCTTAATATATATGTCAAATTTTGTGTCAATCGGATATTATTTACTATAAGCTTATATTTTATGCATAATTTTAAACTACTAAAAATTGCAATTTAAACAATTTAAATCCATATGGATACGAAAATGGGATTTCCATTTGTAAAGGAGGATAAACGCATAAATACAAAAAATTTCTAAATTATATTTAAAATTCATTAAATTGATTTAAAGGTTTTAAGTTGCAAGAAATGTGATTGAAGTTTATTTAATAAAACAGAGGTCTTTTTACAATTACAAATACAAGGGAGGTTAATGTAATTTTAGTAAACATCAATGGTAGATAGAGCAATTTTTTCATTCTTTATTTTTGGCATACACTAAAAAATGTCTTAACAAATGTTTTTTGTAATATCCAACATTAAATACACTCGCATATTAAATGTCTTAACATATTAAATGTATTCTTAAATTAAATTTTCAATATTTATGTACTAAATTTATTGCCATATAACAATCCAAAAAAATTATTGTTATAAATATCCAACATTAAATACACTTTTTTTTTTTGACTGAAATCACACTTTCTTTTGAAATGTCTAAACACACTAAATGTATTTTTAAATTAAAATTTTAATATATATATATATATATTTATATATATGCTAAATATATTTCCCTGTATCAATCAAAAAAAATTATTGCAATAAATATCTTTTGTTTATTTGATTGGTATATTAAATCTTGCAATATTGATACAGTTTCATATTTTGGCTTATTATTGAATTTTGATTAAAAATTTTCTTTTATTTTTAAACCCATATGGATAAGGAAAGGAGATTTTTATTTCTAAAGGAGGATAACTACGGAAATACAAAACTTTTCTAAACTATATTTAAAATTCATTTAATTGATTTTACGGTTTTAGGCTGCAAGAAATGTGGTTGTAGTTTAGTTTTAAAAAACACGGATCTTTTTACAATTAAAAATACAAGGGAGGTCAATGTAATTTTAGTAAACATCAATGGCCGACAATGCAATCGTTTCATTTTTTTTTTATTTTTTTTTTTTGGCATTCATTAACAAAAGTCTTAATAAGTGTGCTTTGTGATATCCAACATTAAATACACTTGCATATTAACTGTCTTAACAAATTAAATGTACTTTTAAATTAAATTTTCAATATTTATATACTAAATTTATTGCAATATAACAATCCAAAAAAATTATTGCCATAAATATCCAACATTAAATACACTTTCTTTTTAAATGTCTTAACACGCTAATGTATTTTTAAATTAAAATTTTAATATATATATATATATATGCTAAATTTATTTCCCTACATCAATCAAAAACAATTTGATTGGTATATTGAATCTTGCAATATTGTTACATTTTCATATTTTGGTTTATTATAGAATTTTGATTAAAAAAATTTCTATTATTTTTAAACCCTTATGGATAAGATAAGGAGATTTTTATTTGTAAAGGAGGATAAATGTAGAAATACAAAACTTTTCTAAATTATAATTAAAATTCATTTAATTGATTTAACAGTTTTAGGTTGCAAGAAATGTGATTATAGTTTAGTTTTAAAAAACACAGGTCTTATCACAATTAAAAATACAAGGGCGGTCAATGTAATTTTAGTAAACATCAATGGCCGACAATGCAATTTTTCATTTTTTATTTGTCACATTCATTAACAAAAGTCTTAATAAGTGTGCTTTGTAATATTTAACATTAAATACCCTTGCATATTAAATGTCTTAACACGTTAAATGTATTTCTAAATTAAATTTTCAATATTTATATACTAAATTTATTGCCATATGTCAATAAAAATAAATATTGCAATAAATATCCAACATTAAATACACTTGCTTATTAAATGTCTCAACACATTAAATTTATTTCTAAATTTAATTTTCAATATTTATATATTAAATTTATTGTAATATATCAATCAAAAAAAATAATGTAATTTTGTAATATTGATACAATTTCATATTTGAATAATGTTAGAGTTACAAACTTTTTTACAAAAATATTTCCAAAATGCTGATATGGTGAGTGGTTATTGGTAAATAAAAAAGTGATTTAATGGTGGTTCTTGATGAAAACCAATAAGAAACTGAACAAATCAACATTTTGTAAAAATATTGTAAAATAGTTTGTGGTTGTAGCATTACTCTTTATATTTTGGTTTGTTATTGAATATTAATTAAAAAAAATTTCCTTTTACTTTTAAATCCATATGGAAACAAAAAATGGGATTTTCATTTGTAAAGAGCATAAATGCATAAATACAAAAAATTTATAAATTATATTTAAAATTCATTTAATTCATTTAATGGTTTTATGTTTTAAAAAATGTGATTGTAGTTTATTTTAAAAAACAAAGGTCTTTTTACAATTAGAAATACAAGGGAGGTCATTGTAAATTTAGTAAACATTAATGGCAGATGGTGCAATTTTTTCATTTTTATTTTTGGCATTCACTAACAAATGTCTTAATAAAAGTTCTTTGTAATATCCAACATTAAATACACTTGCATATTAAATTTCATAACATCCTTAACTACTAACTTACTAACAAAACCATGTGCAAGTTTTGAATCCACAGACTCCAACTCTTTTTGAGCTTACTATAATATAAGCACCCATGCTTGTGACTTTGAGATCCCACTCAAAGGTTTCAGATCACCTTCAGTTGTTGATCTTTGTAACAGCAACTAGGTTCTATCAATGCTTGATTGTAGATCTTGCTCCGGTAGACGCTTGTGTAGTTAGAAGGTACAACATCTCTCAGATCTCACAAGAAGTAACCCACAAGTCTTCCAAAAAATTTTCAAAATGTAGCTAGGGTTTCCCTTTTATGTGTGGGCAAGTTGGATTGAAACTCTAAACGTTTTTGCAGGCTTGGGCCTTGTTTTAAAAATCTGCAGAATCTAATTTTTGCGATTTTCGATCGGTCAAATCTAATTTTCAATCAATCGAGCTTGGTAAATTCCAACTCTTCTTTTCTGCAGTTAGCTCGAACTTAAAGTTTGAAACACACATCTTTAAGCAATGCCTAACACATAGACTAGATATATTTTGTTCTCGGTTTGCCAACACATACAAAATATAATTCAAAACATTTAATCCTAAATCTTTAGAACCTAACAATCTCCCCCTTTGGCAATCCGTGACAAAACACACATACAAAATGAATTACTCAAATCAAACATTAGCCCAATTACAAGTGTTGCCTTAATACAATTTTGTAAAGTTGTGATTTCCAACTATGTTGTGTCGGCTTTAATTTCATGCCAAATTTGATTGTAATTTTTTCAATCATTTTCCGTGTATGTATGTAGGATTAATTGTAAGGGATGAGTGTGAGAGATTGGTGAAGACTCAAGCTTCAAAGGATGTACAAGTGGATTTCGCGACTGTCTCGTGAGTAGCTTACCCGCGAAAAAAGCTATGTGTAGAGCACATGACTGGAAGATGAAGAGTCGCGCCAAGCTGTATCTTTCACGAGTGTCTTGTGGGTAAGGCCAACCCGCAAAGGACCCGTGAAACTTTATGTTTGGTAAAAGGTTATGTTTTGCTTTACCATGTTTTTACCCACATTATATATACCTTCATTACCCACAAGTTGTAATTAGTACTTTTCAGATAGGAAACCCTAGAAAATACACTTGAGAGTTAGAGATTGTCATACCCACAATCATCTACACATTTCCTTGTGGTTTTCCTCAACTCCTACCTCTCCATCTCTATATCCTTGAGAGGTTGCTAGCCCAAATACTTACCACATTCATCCTGAGTGTAAAGTGAAATTTTGGTGCTACTAGGAAGCATTGGCAGGAGTCATTCATTGGCGAATGCAATTGGGTTGAATTGTGGGATCCAGAAAGCTAGAGAAGACAAGACTCCGAGAAGTCACTTGGTAGCAGGAGTTTGGAGGGCTTAAGTACATGGGGGTAGACTAGGCTTGGGGGTCTTTTGTTATTCGTGTACTCCAACTTTATTCTCTAGTGAATTGATTTCGACTTAAAAGGTCGTAGAGAGGTTTTTCGCCAAGTTCTTCGGTTTCCTCTTTGATAACAAATCTCAAATCTCAATGCCTAAATGGCATTTTCTCATTGTTTTGGACTTTGATGAGTACCAATTTTTGGGGATTTCTATATTTTTATATTCTTAACATGTTTTAAACATTGATTGTGTGTGTTTCATAAACTTTGCCCATGAGTGCCATGTCATGCATTGCTCATGCATCTCACATACACACCACATGCACACTTGATGCACACACTTGATCACTTGACATGTTTTGCATTTCATTCATGCTAGGCAAGTCCTGTTAGACTTTTAGCACTTAAAACATGGTATTGTGACTTTGTTTGTTTGTCTTTATTCTTTTTAGGACTTTTTGCTCATTTTTGTGGACTAACTTGCATTTAATCAAGTTTGTTTCCTATTTGTTCCTGTCCTTGTTTCTTTGTATTTGTGTTTGTTTTGCAGATGTCTCTTATTAAGAAAAAGGCCACAAAGAAGCCTTCAAAGCGTCCCCACACCTCCTCGGATTCGTTCTAGAATGATGATGCTGATATGGCCTTCAATGATCACTACAAAAGGGCCCCAAACATTCTAGAGAGGATTGTGGACTTAAGTCCCTAAAGGGCACTTTCATTCTAGAAGTGTTCAAGGAAAGAACATGGATGAAGTTGCTGAATCCAATGGGCAATGTATAAGAAGATGTCATTCGAGAATTCTTCACCATTGCCTTGTGGAAGGTGATCACATCAACTGTTGGCTCAGAGGGAGAGAGTTCTCAATCTCAAGGGAATTGATTCAAGAGATTTTGGAGATTCGTCCAACGACTCCTCACACATCTCTACAATATGATGAGAGAAGGGAAAAACTAGAACCCCTCATGGAATTCCTTGGTGAACAACTCAACAAGAAGGCCTTGCACACCATTATGTTTACCCCGGAAATGCGAACTTTGGCCTACATCATGATCTTCAACCTCTACCCGATGAGCAACTTGACGAATTTGTCAGCACCGAGGACCATATTCATATTTGATCTCTTCACTCACAAGGAGATCGACATCTGTAGTTACATCTATTACCTTTTCATTAAGAGTATCAAGAAGGGAAATTCAAGGCTAACTCTACCATTTCCAAGCCTTGTCATGTCTTTCATCTTAAGGGCAAGGGTGAAGATTCTAAGAGGACTTCAAGTGATGCAAAAAGAAGATCCTATTAACTTGCAAACCATGATCCGAAGCAAAGCTCATATTCCCGAACCATCTATTGGTGTCTCCCAAATTCCAAGAGATAATGCTACTGAAGAAGGTGGAGACACTAAATAGGAAATTGAGCACTTCACTTCAATTCTAGAGGACACTATACAACCTTCTTCCCATGTGCGTGCATGAGCACCCGATCGTCTCGATCATCTAATTGGAAGGGTTGAAAAGTTGCATGTAATGCTAGCTTCCCATATCAGCCACTCCATATCTCAATTCACATACATTGAAGGCCAAATCACTGCCTCTCATCTCATATTGATGACATGATGAGGAAATCAGAGCCGAAGCCAGAGTCTAATGCATTCTAGTCTCTTTGGCTATTTCGATCAAAAAGGGGGAGTAGTTTGAGGGGGAGTACAGCTTGAGGGGGAGCATATTTTTAGTATACATTGGTTTATTTTGGTGGTTTCTAGTTTACTTTAAGTTTTATTGCTTTTGGATATTTACTATGCTTTCATTTAAGGCTTTCAATTACTTTATATTAAAACTTAGTTTTCTTTAATACTATTTTGTACCTTCATTGTTAGCCGTTTCTTGATGCTTATCGCTTTCTATGGCATATAGCCGTAGTTTCTTTAATGCATCATGTGTTTGTTGGACATACAATTGATTTTAGCAATGCTCTTAAATGCATTGCATGTCTAAATGATCATTTACTTGATAAATGTTCATTGTGGTCATTTCTTAATGACTGTTTATGTTTGATCAAGTTATGCGTTACATTTTACTTATTCCTTACACATACCTTGTGTTCTACTTGTTGTGAGCTTAATGAAAGTTTGTTGTATGTGCAAGTGTTTCAGGGTACAGGTGTATATGGTGTAAGTGCTTCACAGCTTCTAGAATTAGGTGTGAGTGAGTTTTGACTATGTTCCCAAACTCACGTTAAGTCTAGAGTCTTTCCTTGTATGTATGTGGGATTAATTGTAAGGGATGAGTATGAGAGATCGGTGAAGACTCAAGCTTCAAAGGATGTACAAGTGGATTTCACGACTGGCTTGCGACTGTCTCACGAGTAGCTTACCCGCGAAAAGAGCCACATGTAGAGCACATGACTAGAAGATGAAGAGTCATGCCAAGCTGTATCTTTTGCAAGTCTCTCGCGGGTAAGGCTAACCCGTGCAGGACTGGCAAAACTTTTTGTTTGGCAAAAAGTTTTGTTTTACTTTACCATGTCTTTAACCACATTATATATACCCTCATTGCCCATAAATTGTAAGGAGTGTTTTTCAGAGAGAAAACCCTAGAAAATACATTTGAGAGTTAGAGATTTTCATACCTACAATTATCTACACATTTCCTTGTGGTTTTCCTCAACTCCTACCTCTCCATCTCTATATCCTTGAGAGGTTGCAAGCCCAAACACTTACCACACCCATCCTAAGTGTAAAGTGAGATTTTGGTGTTACTAGGAAGCATTGGAAGGAGCCATTCATTGGCCGATGCAATCAAGCTGAATTATGGGATCCAGAAAGCTAGAGAAGACAAAGCTCCGAAAAGTCAGTTGGTAGTAAGAGCTTGGAGGGCTCAAGTACATGGAGTAGACTAGGCTTGAAGGGTCTTTTGTTATTTGTGTACTCCAACTTTATTCTCTCGTGGATCGATTTCTTGGAGGGTCGTAGAGAGGTTTTTTGCCGAGTTTTCCGGTTTCCTCTTCGATAACACGTCTCGGTGTTATCTTGTATTTGCATCTCTCTTCCCTACTCTTTAAGCTTTCCTTTTATTGTTAATATGTATGAATATGGTTTATGGTAGTGATAATGGTTCTTTGCACTTATTTACTCTTGTTCCGCACTTTGTATAAGTTAGAGTAAAAGCTATCTAGCCAGATTTTTAATTGGGGGTCTAATCAAGCTCTTGTGTTTTTGCATAAATCCGAGCTTCCAAATTCTATCACAACCACTAACTATTAGCTGCTAGTATAGATTGTAGCCATTGAAAGAATTAACCTATACATTCCTGAAACACTGAAAACAAACCATAACGCATGTGTGGAAAATACAATACAAAACCAAAGTAAAAATCTGATCTTTAATTCACAAAACTTATAAAGAGGGACAATAATATCATAATGAATAAAGAGAAAAGCACACCTGTCTATAGGAATGGTGTGAACATGAGAGATAGATAAGATATTATGCTAGGCTATCCTTAAATAAAGATAGTTAAGCTCAGTAAGCTCACATGAGTTTATCCTTGGTTCAGAAACCCAAGTAACTGATCTTCCACAAAGTAAAGACATTATATCATCTATAGGAGAAAACTTAGTGTATGAATATATGGGTTTACGATAAAGGTACAAGTAGAGATTTAGAAACTACATGTTTAGTAATCCTAAACTCTTTACCTCTAATCCAAGTAGTCAAATAATGACCACCTATAACCTCAAAATAACCGAAAGGTTTAAGTAGAACTCTCTAATCAAGGCAACAAGAGGAGGATCAGAGACATCACACAAGGATACTTAATTCCTAGACACTAGATTCCTACGAATGGAAGGATTTAACTCATCTAGGGCAATCTGTCTTTCTCCCCAAATAGACCTAAACTTGCTTAACGTCTTAAAAATTTCCTCAGACTTGGCTAAAAGAAACCTAACCCTATCAACCTGAAGAGCGGGCAGAAGAAGATGCAGAGGTTCTATTGACTTTGGTTTTAAATTTTCTACCCACCTTAGGAGCCATGTCTAAAGGTTTTAAAAATAAAAACAAAAACAAAAACCAATGGCAAACTACATCAGATAGAGTTAGAGCACAAGATAACATGAAGTTTTAAAACCTATATGATGCATGATGCAAGTACATATATGATGCATGATCTAATGCCCTAAAACAATTCAATTTTATCTCAATTTTGAAAATTGACCAAGAAAATTAGGAATTTAGCAAAATCCCCAATTTTGAAAACTCAAATTTTCAAAATTCTTGTATTGATCAATTGAACGACATAAAAAGTATAAAACATGGTATAATCACTCAATTAAACAATATAATAATCCAATTTCAATCAATTTTGCACAATTGAACAAAATCCCCAAAATCCTCAAGAACACATAAACCATAATTTTGAAATTTTGAAGAAATCATGAAATTTTTGAAATTAAAGCATGAGAATTATGTTTGTTTAAATGATGCATGAATGAAAAACCATTCCACAAATTGGTTCAAAACACTCAAAATCATCAAAAACCCCAATATTTCTTTAGTTCGAAAATTTGAAAATTTTTGATGAAATTGCATGAATGCATGTAATTTAAACAAAAAGAAGGGTTAAAAGAGTCTTACTAGTGAAGAAAACCCTTGAAGCTTTGACTCAGAAAAAGACAAAAAAAAAAAAAAAAGAGTGAAAGGAATCAAGAGAGCGGTCGAAAAAGAAGACAAAACACTGAAAAACATGTGATATGATTCCTATTTGTTTTCAACATAAACAAATGGATTTTTGATTGGTCGAGAGGAATTGAGCCAGGAATCCAAAAACACTTAAAAACAAATTCAACTGATTGGGAGGAATCAAGTGTGGAATCGAGGCAGCCCGAGAGTTTCTTTGATTCAGAAAAAGACAAAAAAAAAAAAAAAAAAAAAGAGTGAAAGGAATTGAGAGAGGGGTCAAAAAAGAAGACAAAACACAAAAGTTTAAAAGCGACTATCACCTAAAGAGTTACATCATATAACTCCCACATCTCTTAGTAAACATGCTTGCAATAATATGAAAACAATTTTATTTTTTTATTCTTTTTCTTTTGATGCCTTTTTGTTTGCTTTCATTTTTTTTTTTTTTTTAATTTTCACATACTTTTCATAATTAACACCTTGTTTAATGATTGGTGAGTAACAATGGTGAGATGATTATTTATGCATTTCTCCAAGGATTTTTTAGTCCTTACAATCAAAAGAATGTGACTTCAAAATTAAGAGCATGTGATTAAAAACCATAAACAATGTGTAATACAAACCAATTTTGTTTGTTTTTTTTTTTTTTTAAGAAAAACTTAAAAACATCATAAAAAAAAAACTAGAATGAAATGCCTGAATGTAATGGAAATATAAATCCTAATAAAAAACATTTTGGTCACAATAGATTAAAAAAATTAGCACAAGGACCATGTTAGACAGACTTACTAAGATTGAGTCTTTTGCATCCACACTCTCTTAGATGCAAACTTGGAATTGAAGTTTCTAGTTGAATTAGTCCTAAATTCTGCTCCTATGTTGGCATAAAGGTTAAGAACCTTTACCAATTCATGAATAAGTGCCATAGGATCTTGTGCTTTTTGGCACAAGCATTTTTTGTTTGGATGCTTGCTTTGAAGCTTGCAACTAAAAACAATTTGGGCATGTATGCCCAGCTCCACCACAAAAATAACAAAACCACTGAGGTTTGTGTTGTTTCTTGCTTCCAGGATGATTGGGATTCTTAGGTTTTGAATCACTTAGATCTACCCTAGTTCTTCTGGAAGCTAGAACTTCTTCCTTAGGTACCTTAACTTCTGGTAAAGGATTAGATGTAGCAGGAACAAACTTAGAAGGATGAACAACAAAAGTAGAAACACTCTCAACAAACCCTAACACTATCTTATCATAAATTTTTTTAAACATTTAGCATATCATCCAGTTTAGAAGTAGAAGTCCTATCCAGTTGTTCTCTAGCAACAGATAATTCAAATTCTAAACTTTTAACTTTTTCAATCAAGGACATGTTCTCAATCTTAACAGAATTTAAGAGTTCCTTAGCATCAAACAGTTTCAACAACAATTTTTTCTTCTCTTGTTCAATAGTGTTTATCTTTGTCAACCCTAGATCAAAACTCATGGCATCCTTTGCCGCAATCCTGCAAAGCTTGTTATAAGCCTCTTGCAAGTCAGCGTTCTCAGAGAGTTCCCCATTAGAAGGGTTCTCATTAACAATCTCAGTTTCACTTACTACAACAGTAGAGTGAAAGCTATGAAATTTCCTTCTTGAACACTTTCAGACTCATGACTAGAAACTTCATCATCACTTAGGATAATAGCCCTAACTTTTCCTTTAGATTTCAAAGATGTGGGACATTCTAATTTTAGATGACCTTTTCCCTGACAGCCAAAACTCTGTTGGCCTAAAGAGTTGTTATAAGATTAAACAACTTTATCTTTTGATTTTTCTGAATTGTTATTTTTAGTTGTATCATTCTTCTTCACATTATTAGGGTCAACATTGTTTCTATTTCTTGCCTTTTATTATTATTTCTCAGAAAGTTTCTAAAGTTTTTGGCAAGATAAGCAATCTCAGTAGATGAGAGTTCATTATCAAATCCACAATCATCAACAAATTTTAAAGCCATTGATTTTGATTTGTTAGTTTTAGGTAAGTCAAACTCATAGGATTGAAGAGATCCTACAATTTCATCTACAAGAATGGAGTCCACATCTTTACATTCAGTTATGGTAGTCACTTTGGGTCTAAAGTCCTTAGTTAATGATCTAAGAATTTTCCCAACAATTTTAGTTTGATCATAAACTTCACTCAAGTTAAAAGCAGAATTAACAATATCATTCAACTTAGCATAAAATTTATCAAAAGACTCATCATTAGACATTCTAATGCTTTTGAAAGCTCAATTAGTGTGAAAACACTAATGCTTGTTCAGTCCTTTAACTTTCAATTTTTATCAATGCAGGATTCTGTTAAACTCTAGTTATGGGCTGCCATTACTTTTAATTTTTTTAAAAAAAATTTCAGAATTAAAAGAAAAAAAAAAAGAAACATCTGTAAAAAGAAAAAGAAAGAAAAAAAGAGAAAATATTTAAGGTGAACGACGCTTACCCGAAATCAAAACCAAGGAATCACTCGGTTTTCAGAAGGGGAACACGTCTTTGAATTTTTTTTTTTAGCATCTTTATTACTTTTGCTGTTGGGGAGGTGGGTTCATCAAATTGTGGATCCCACCAAATTGTTTTCAAGTAAGCAAAAATCTATCTCCATTTTTTCATTTTGCCTATTAAACTTAGCGATTTCTTGGTATGTTACCACGTTTGAGAAAGTCTCGTAAGCGATATTGTACAGCCCGACGTCGCCTTCTTTCACCGTGTACACGGGAGGTTTGTCGCTGACACCTGTCCCAATTTCACAGCGGCAAGAAAAGGGGATTTTGATCCTCTACTTCGCTGGTAGGGTCTGGTTTGGTGACGTGGAGGTGGAGAAGTCGTTGGCTCCTAAGAGGTCATGGAATCTTTTGATTTGGAAGGGGGATTGGACGGCGGAGAGGACGGTGTTGTTTACGGGCACGTAGTCAACCAAAGAGCGACACGTGGAGTTTGTGGTGGTGGTGTTGGTGGTGCACGTGAAAGCAGCTGATGTGGTGGCTACAATGATGAACAAGAAGAGATCACCACCTCCCCAACAGCAAAAGTAATAAAGATGCTAAAAAAATTCAAAAACGTGTTCTCCTTTTAAAAACCGAGTGATTCCTTGGTTTTGATTTTAGGTAAGTGTTGTTCCCCTTAAATTTTTTTTTAACAGATTTTTCTCTTTTTCTTTTAATTCCAAATTAACAAAAAAAAAAAAAAAGTTAACTGTAGGCTAACTAGGGTTTAACGGAATCCTGCATTGACAAAAATTGAAAGTTAGATGACTGAATTAACAAAACTGAAAGTTAGAGGACTGAAATGAAAAAGAGTGAAAAGTTAGAGGGTCAGTTTTGCATTTTTGCCTTATTGGAATTAATAAGAAAACCAAAATTGAAAAATTACTCATTTTATTCTTTGGTCCTAGATACAATCAAAGATAAAGTACATGGCTTGTTTCCTAGTTACAATCTAGAAATTGAAAATTACAAGGATAAGCCTTTGATCTACTAACCCTTGATCTAAGCTCGGAGGTTATGTTACAAGGTGGGAAGGTGTTAAGCACCCAACTTCCCCGGTGAAACCGGTCTTCTAGACTATGGTGGCCAAAATTCATATCACATCATCCAATATGTTATCAATCAATTTGCATGTTAAATTTAATGTGTGTGCATGTGATAAACCCTAATTCAATTTATTAAGTATTGCATTTGATTTGAAAAAATAAATTCTAGTGAATGTGTGTGGATGGTGATATCCTAGATTCAAGAATTTGAAAAAATTATGAAACAAACATGTTTTTTCATAATTTTGATGTGGATTTAAGATTAAAACTACTGTTATGCATGAACATGTGATGAACAACCAAAAACATGTGAAGAACACATAAGAACAATTAAGAACATTCAAACATATTCAAGGGAATTTAAATAATTACTATCATGCTTTTATCTTAAATTATCATCATGGCAACATAAAAAAAAAAAAAGTTAGAGAAGGGGATTATACCTTCATGCAAGATTCATTTGGTGGAGGAGGAGACTCTTGATGGAGGTCCTAAGGGTGGAGGAAAAGAAGAGCTAGGAGAGGGAGTGTAAGTTTCACTCAATACCTTTAGTTTCAGGAAGACCAAGATATGACAAGACTACTCAACTTCACTAGAACTCAAGAGAAGAGAAGATAGGGAGCTTTTTTTTTTTTTTTTTTTGTCTCTTGGAATGAAGGAGAGGGGGGTTTTATATAGTAGTAGTGGAGAAAATATGAATGGAAGTCATTTAATGAGGGTTGACAAAGAATCATGAACCTAGACCTTATTTTAGTCTTTGGGGAAATCATGTGCATTAAATGTAGAGATTGGTGGGATTGAAGAGCAAGTAAAATTCGGTTTTCCCGTAACTACTGTAACAGCTTGTAGAGCCAAATTCGGAAAATCATATCTTACTCAATTCTAAATGGAATTGTCTCGTTCTTGTGCTCAAATTGAAGCCCCAGATGTCTAGTTTATGAGAAAATTAACATAATTCACAGATTCAAAATATTCTGAGAGATATCAATGAAATGGTGAGCAGAGGTCATTTGTTAGAAAACAATTTCAGTACAATTAGCATTAATAGGTCCCAAATTAGTTTCCAATTAACATTAGTAGGCTCCAATCACTCCCATTTCTGACTTAATTAGTTCCAAATTTACCCTAATTAAAAGATAATTGCACAAATTACTTATTGAATAATTAATGTTTAACTATTTAGTTAATTAAGTGTGTGCAACCTTACCATAAAATATAGTCCTAACCAATCAAATTATGACACATCATTAATCTCAAATTGATTATAATTATAACCAATTGAAATCAATTTTTCATAATCACATATAGTCGGACTCAATTTGTGACAGTGCAGCTCGGCCATTAAAACTTGATTTGATGATAACTTTTAATCTGGTGGTCTGATTCATGCATATGACTAGTTGATTTGAATCGTTACAACTTCAAGATCATTTTGGTGAAATGAAATTAAGGATCTAATAACAAGAATCAAAATGCATATTTTCAAGGTGAAATTACCCTTTTACCCTCCATGTGAGATTAAATGCAGATTGCAAAATAGGGTGCCAACAGAATGCCCCTCATTTACAGAGCTTGAAGAGTGAATGTCAATGTATATAAAAGACACCTAACTTTGCAGTCAGTTCTTAACCGTGGTGAATGTATGATGCATGCAAATAAGAATGCAGATCATCATGTAGTGGATCAAAATGTGGAACAAATCTCAAGGGAGATTGCCTACGTACCTCTTGGTGAGAGGATTAGGTCCAAACATAGTTCATACATGCAGCTTAAAAAAAAAAAAAAAAAAAAAAGGTGTACAAGACATGCTTACCAATGGTCGCGACAAAATGAGGATTTCAGTCATGATCTTGAATTTTGGACGTTCTTCCCAGAGGTCCAAGGATTTGAATTTTGGAGGTGCTTCCCAGAGGTCCAATGATTTGAATTTGGACATGCTTCCCAAAGGTCCAATGAAATTGAAGTTTGGACATGCTTCCCAGAAGTCTGTTGTAATTGAATTTCAGACGTGCTTCCCAGAGGTCCGATGGATTTGAAGTTTGGACGTGCTTCCCAAAGGTGCTTCCCAAAGGTCCGATGATTTGAATTTGGACGTGCTTCCTAAAGGTCCGATGAAATTAAAGTTTGGACATGCTTCTTAGAAGTCTATTGGAACTGAATTTTGGACGTGCTTCTTAGAGGTCCGATGAATTTGAAGTTTGTTCACATTTACACTTGCCTTCATTACTAAGTAACTCTAAATTTTACATGAAATGAAAAAAAAAATAACAAAACAAAGAAAATTACACACACGAATAAAGAGACAAATGAGAGAGAAGCGAAAATAATGACTATGGAAGTATACAAAGTATTACCATGTAGAATTTGAGGACTCTCTAGGGATCATCTTTTTTGCTTCTAAGAACCCTCTGCCATGGGATTGTCTTCTCCACCCAACTCCAATTGATATCTATAAATATTTTTGAAAAAGCAAAGCTTAATATAATCTTGACTTTAATTAAGACAATCAAAGCTCTCTGTGATGGACCTAAATTGTGAAAATTATACTGAATGACCAAAAAAAAAAAAAAAAAAAAAAGGAAGTCCCTTAAATTTCCTAAATAAACCAACCTTTAAAATCTCTTAATTCTAAAATTATCCGAACACCAAAAGAAACCCCCAATTCCCATTTGCAAAAAAAAACCTTAAAAAAAAAGAAAAAGAAAAAAAGGACTTTGGTGTGACTTACAATTGGAAACTTGGAGACAACAACACTTTCCTTTAGGAGACATTTAACTCAGATGAATTGCAAACTGAGCCAACTTCTTAACAACAACATTACCATATTGGTAACACAGTAGACATCCCAAGTATGAAAGGAATATAATAGGACCATTTTCTTAGCAAGAATATGTTACAGTTACACAACAGAAAAATTATTAGGAGAAGAGCAAACTTCCTAAAGAGTGCCTTTTGATATAATCAAAAGGCCAATCTTAGGAGCAAAAGCACCAACATGGAGTACCACTATATATATTTTGTTGCAGGACAAAATAAAATAAAAACCCTTCAATTTCACAAACCCTCACAAACCCAGAAACCGTTTCACATGCAAACCTCAAAGAATGGTAAAAAAAAAGACCATGCAATTAGATATCAAATAAAGATATTAACTTGTTCTCAAGCTAAAAAGAATAAAAAAAAAAGATGCTATCTTGTTATCAAACAGAAAACAAACATGCAACATTAATCATAGAAAAAAATCATATTAAAATTATTCAAAAACAAAAATTTCACTAAAAGAAAGGATCAATAATTTACTTACATTTCCTTAGGAGAATGTGCTCTCTGCTTCCTCAATCTTCATTGTACCACCTTTAGAAAAAAAATCACAAGATTGCAATTATATTTATGCTCCTTGGTGGGCTAAGAAATTACATAAAGAAATAATTAGGTGGAAACAAATTAATAGACTCTTGTAATCCAAATTGAATTTCAAAACCAATAACACTCAAACTAAAGCAATTATCAACATTAACGGATCAGTAAAACTAAATAAAGTTAAAACGATTCATAAATGTCTGATGCATTGAAGGTTAAGAAACCATAATACTCCATTTCTTCATACTAAAATGGATACATTCAAAGAGCTAAAGAAAGAGCAACCTTTTTGGATGGACTCATCACTTTGGGTCTAGGTAAATACTGTTGTCGGGGAAGAGAACGGCTCCAATGGGAGTGTGGGTCTTGTTCCAAAGACCTTTTTCTTTCATTTAATAGTTGTGGCTCTTTGATTTTTTAGGGATAGAGGCAACTGAACTGGGACATGAAGAATTGGAGAAAGGAAGAGTCGTGCAAAAAAGAAGGGGAAGAGGAAAAGAGCCGAGAAAGAAGAGAGAGAGTCTTTAAACTAAAAATTACGAATTCTGTCAAGGTAAATCCATATGAAATTTATGAGTTAATTAATGACACCTAGATTTATATTATTATGCGGTCCTCACATAGCTCACAGATTATGGAATAATTGAAGATAGGTGGTAGAGACAAATGGCACAAAATTAGAATTCTAATTGGAATTGCAATTTAAGTTTCTCTCTGCTTCACTTATTATTACATACTAGTGTGTAATCCCGTACATATGCACAGATACATTTAAAAACAATTGCAATTACATATATATAATTTAGAATCTAATTAAATCTAAACTCTTTTGTTTTTGCATTCAATAATTTACTTGTCACAAAAATTAAAAAAATTGATGGAACACATGCGCAAACTTGAACTCCAATTAAAATTCAAATTAGAATCTAATTGAATTTAGACTCTTTAATTTTTGCACCTAATAATTCACTTGACATACAGATTTAAAAATTAAATGAGACATATGGCGCAAAATTAGACTCCAATTTAGAATTTAATTGGGATTTCTCTTAACTTTGGCTATTAATATATATATGACTTATAAACTTGAATTGTTTATAGTTATACAAAAAAAAAAAAAAGGCTCATAAATATAAAATCATTCAAAAATTATATTTTTTATAGTTTACTAATATTGGACTCCTCGTTTTTTACACTAAATTAACTCATTTAACACAAAGATTACAAAACTTAGATTAGATGAGACACATGGCACAAAATTAAACTCTAATTGAAATCCAATTTTTACATTAAATTAACTCACTTGACACAAAAATTTAAAAACTTAAATTAGATTAGACACATGACGTAAAATTAGACTCTAATTTAATTCCAATTTGAAATCTAATTGGATTTTCTCTCTACTTTACCTATTATTATATATATATAGATATATAGATATATATATTAGAGACTAGTGGTAAAAAACTAAAAATCCATCTACAATGCTAACTTATTAAGGGAAATTAGAAAGTAAAAGACAAATATTTCTTTTCTTAAATATACAAATCACATTTACCCAGTCAACAACCGTTGATGATAATAGTAGTATTAAAATTGAATACGCCATTTCACTAATGAATTTATCAATTACACTAAAGGCTCTACTTAAACTCATGTAAAAGATGTATAATACTGAAGAAAATTTAAATAGTTTTACTTGCAAACAGATTGAGTAAAAATGCCAGTGTGTGATTGTTGATTTCACTTAAAAAAAAAAAAAAAAAAAAGAAAAGAAGGTAGAGAAGCCATAATAAAATGCGTATGTCTCATTTGTAATGTTACATTTTACACTACCAAATTGCCAAATTACAGTATTATCATGTGTCTGATTTTTTTTTTTTTTTTTTTTTTTTTGTTATTTCAAACTTTTGTTACTGTACCCTCTGATTGATATATAGAGCATAAAATGAATTTCATTCGACAAAATAAGCTAACTCAATAATATTCATCACGAATGCTTTTTCTTTCTTCTAAAAGTCTTCTTTGTGTGATTTAGAAAATTATTATATCTAAAATATTTAAATTCTCTTAGATATGGTAGAAAATTCTGGAAAGCATAACACCTCAAGTACGAAAAAGTGTTTTCATTAAGCGAGCTGACAAACAAGGTTCAACTCCACTGCACTATGCTGCATACTTCAATTGTTCTTCTACAACAAATAGGTTGCTGGAAGTTGATAGATCTGTAGCATACATGAAAGATGCAAAGGGCATGACAGCTCTTCACATTGCAGCCCATCAAGGCGATGATGATATAATGAAAGAGTGGTTAAAATATTGTCCTGATTGTTGCGAACTAGTTGGCAAGAGAGGCTGGAATGCACTCCATTTTGCAAGAGAGGCTAGGTGCATCATCACTCAGCAACCTTTGGAATGAAAAGGATGCCAAAGGGAACACACCTCTCCATCACCAATCCAAATCATTGAAGTATATAAAGGCTCTCATGTGTAATTCTAGAGTCGATAAAATGGCCTTCAATGAAGAAAACCTCGACCCTTTTGACATTGCTCTAACTAGTGAAGAATTATCTGATAAAAAGGTAACAGTTGTATACGGAGATTAGACGTGCATTTGGATACAATTATCGTCCTGCAGGATTTCAAAGACTCTTAGGAGATGATATTAAACCAAAGGAAAAATGTGACAAGGAACTCCGGAAGGCTAAGTGGGAGGCTCGTAAAGCCCGATTTGTTTCTATGATGAAAGAAGCATCCCAAGCCCATTTGGTAGTGGACACAATCATTGCAACCGTGGCTTTTACAGCAGGTGTTACCATGCCTGGGGGTTTCATAGGTCATGATGCAGGGCCACGCTCAGGCTCTCCAATTCTGATAAGAAATACTGCTTTCAAAGCATTTATCATTACAAATACCATAGTCAAGGTGCAATCTTGTTCTGCTGACTTTATTTACCTATACATGCCACTATTGTTTCACGACAACAATCCTGGGCGCTTTACTTTCCTACTGGCCTCACTGGCCTTCTGCCTTTCCATATCTGCCATGGGAGCAATGTTGCTGGCATTTGTCACCGCCACATTCACTGTGTTAATGCATTCCTTGGGTCTTGCCATTTCCAATTGTGTCATTATTGGATTGTTCTTCTTCATCCCTGCCCTTTCATTATTATCGGATGCTCGCATTATTACAACAAATTAATCTGGAGCATGAGTTGTATTTCTTGGGATTTTGAAAATGTGCTCGAATTCTTTACCAACCTTTTGGAGATTTGTGGCAATATTTGGTTAGATTGTGGCAACTTGTGCGTTGATTTATGTAATGAAGCTCCTAAACGCTACTTTTTGCATTGTAGAAAGTCTCAAAATAGCAGAAATGATGCAGATCAATCAACAGCAAGTTAAGATTTGTGTTTCAGCACTTCAGCAAACAACCTGCTTAATTTTTTTCAGTTGTCAAACGTGGATTACACGTGATTGATTAATCTAGGTCTCAATTTCCTATTGATTATGCTATGTTACTTATTTCAAGCAGTTAGAATCAGTGAGTTTTTTAGCTTCTGCATTGTACCCAAAAAGTCTGTTCTCGATGTATGGGTCAATAAATAAATTAAGGAGAGAGTTTTCTTCTAAAATTTCTTTCAGTTTTCATAAAGGGTATTAGTTCCTTCCGTTATTAGCATTGAGAGGCTGTCACGTACTTGGTACAGCAGGTTTAGTTCCAGCATTCTCACTTCTATCACATTCACATATGCAACATGATTTGCCTTTATTAATTTCTCAAATTGTTCCTTGAAAGACTGATTTAATTCTATTACGTCTTGCACTCGTAGTGATTATTTAAAAAGAATAGTTTTTGTTAGGTTCTAAAGACTAGGATCTAATGTATTTAGAACTTCATTTTGTATGTTGGCAAACCATGATCAAAACAATGTTGAGTCGTGTGTTAGACTTGCTCAAAATATGGGGTTTATTGTAAAGTTGGAATCGAGTTTTTATGCAGAATTACTTGTAACTTTCTGTGAGACTCGATCGATCGAAAATTAGACTCGATCGATCGAAAATCGCACAGAACGTTTTTCTGCAGAATTTTCCAACTCAGCCTAAGCCCGTTTTAATGTATAGGGTTTTATGTTTGCCCTAAGTATAAAAGGGAAAACCCTAGCCACGTTTTTAGAGTTCTGTTTTGCTGTGTTTGTGAATCTCATTGTGAGATCTAGAGGTGTTTACCTTCACATACACTTAGGGTTTACAAACTTGAGATTTATGTCAAGAGTTGTGTAGATCGTTACAGTTGCAGAATCAAAGAGCACAAAGATATACAAGCAGGTGCGCTTGTGGATTTGCTGAAGAATTCCGGAAAGAAGGAGTCCGTGGATCTCGGAGCTATCATGGGGTCATGGTAGTAAGTTTCCTACAGGCAGCTAGCAATATGACGTTAGTGGTCTAAGTCTATTGTGTAAACTTCAATTCTTTCATAGTGGATTCAGTTTACCTTGAGGATAGCTAGGTCAAATCCTCCCCAGGTTTTTACCGGTGTGGTTTCCTGGGTCATCATATCTTTGTGTTGTTTATTTTCCGCTGCTTTATTGTTTTTTATATTTATTTGTGTTAACCTAGTTTAATTAAATTACCTAAGTTAATAACTTGGCTAATTCTCTAGGTTAATCTGTTGGGTTAAGGGGTCTAAACGAACTGACAAGTGGTATCAGAGCGGGTAGCTCTTCTGTTGTAGATCTTTTGATCTAAGAGTTGATCCTTGATCCCTGTTATCATGGATAATTTAAAGTGTCTTTCTGCTCATGTTTGTGATGATTTGAATAAAAAGGACACTGTTGTTTCTGTTGATTTTATTGATGCCTTTGAAACTCTTCGTAAAGAATTATCTAAGTCTTTGAAAATTGCTAAGAAATTTAAGGAAGAGTTAAAATTGGCTAATCTTGAAAAAGAGGAATTGATTGTTAGATTAGATGAATCTAATAAAAAGAATGAATTTTTGAGAAATCAAATTTCCTCTCAAGATGAGAAGATGAAAAGCTTGGAACAAGAGTTAGTTGAATCTAAGGCTAAAATTGAAAATTTGACTAGTACCAAGTCTGCTGATGATAACAGAAGTGTTTCTGTTTCTCTTAAGCCTAAAGCTGAAAAAGTTTATATCCCTCCTTTTAAGAGGAATAATAAAGAAAAGGCTTATTTTGCTAGGTTAGACAAATGTAAAAGTTCTGATATAGACGCTGAAATTTCTAAACCTAAGTCTAAACCTACTGTTAGAGAGCATAAGAAATCTGTTTTTGTGCCTACTTGTCACCTTTGTGGTGTTGTTGGTCATATTAGACCAAATTGTTCTTTGTTGAGGCAAAAACCAAAATCTGAGACTAGATTTGCTGTTAGGAATACTGATGTTCCTAAATTTGTTCCTGTTTGTCACTTTTGTGGTGTCTCTGGTCACATTCGTCCTAATTGTCATAAATTGAGATTTAAGCATTATGTATTTCAATCTAGGACATGTGATGATATTTCTCCTGCCATAAGTCCAAATAAATTGTTTCATATGCTTTTGAAAAATTTGAGCTTGTTGGCTTGTGAAAGGAATTTGCAGGATTTCAGTCTTTCTCAGAAGATTGGTGTAATCCCTCAAATACACTCTGCTTCATATGGATTTTCACCTACAAAGCCGAAGACTCGTGCTATATGGGTGAGAAAAGATTCTCTAAGGTGAGTGTTGCTAACTTGTCCCTGATTTAATTCTTTCAATTATTTGTGGACATGTTTTGTTTTTTGTTTTTGGTTGTTTTGTTGTTTAGGTTTTTTTTTATAAAAAAAAAAAATCCAAAAACATTGAAAAATTTCAAAAAGACAAAAATATTTTATTTTGTGTCTAGTTTTATTTTTCTTGAGGATTACATGGATTATGATATCTCTCTTGATTTTGAACATGCTTGACATTGTGGAGAAACTTGAATAGTATGTGTTCTATAAGTGCTAAGCTATTTTTTTTTATTTTGTTTGAGTATGTACTAGTTTGTACATTTACTCAAGGGTTAATTAAGAAATTGATATTTCTTGTTTGTGTACCCTCTATAGCTTAGTTAAGCACTGTCATGCATTGCATTTGCATTTTTGTTCATTTAGCATAAAGTGTGCTTTTTAGTTTTGGTCATAAATTTTTTTTAACCAAAAAGTTTTTTGTGTTTTGTATTACATATCATGGATTTGTAATCAAGGTTGGCCATATTATCTTTATATAACATGTTTATGTACCTTGTTTAGCTTGGATGAAGCTTATTTTTATTGCACTTTACTAGTTTGAGCTTTGTAGTGCATGTTGTGTGGGAAGATGTTTATAGTTTTTGATCACTTTGTCTTGATCTTGAAGTCACATGCCTTTGTCTGTCGGACTTGAACTTAATGAGAAAGGCATAAATAACCATCTCACCACTGTTTACTAGCCAATCATGAACACCTTAGTGCATATCGTAAGATTTTGTGCTCGAGAAAGTGTAGCACATGCACAAAAAGAACATAAGGTGTAGCCTCTAATTAAAATTGGTGTGTACATTATTGGGCTATAATAATTTCACAATTCATAAAATTGGTGTGTACATTATCCCGGCTTTTATTAAGTTTCTAATCAATTAAATTGAATAATGAGGCAAATCAAGAAACTTACATGATTGCAAGCTTTTACTCTAGGAGATGTGAGAGTTATATGATGTAACTCTTTAAGTGATAGTCTCTCTCACTTGTATGTGATGAATTTTGTAGACTTTGTGATTGATTACTATTCACATATCACCTCACATGTATCTCAAGCTTTTGCTAGTTGCACACACTACACAAAGTTACTCTTTGCTAAACTTTGTACATGTTATTGTGTGTGATTTTGTTGTGGCCATCCAAGATTATATGTTCCTTGATTCTGATGCAAAATTTGAGTTTTAAGGACAAATTGAGAGAAAATATGTTTTGGAAAATCTGGAATGAATACATGTGTTTTTGGAAAACATCTCATCTCATACTCATGCATTTGATTTTTCAAATCTATTGCTTTGAGGAGTTTTTGATCTAAAATGTTTGGTTTTTCAAAAATCTGATTTTTCCAGAATTTCGATCGATCGAAACTGATTTTCGACCGATCGAAAATGTTTAAATTTGTTCAGAAAACTCTCTAGTTGGTTCGATCGATCCAAGCTGTTTTTGGATCAATCGAATAAGTTTTCGACCGATCGAATGTAATTTTCGATCGATCGAAAATCGTGCCGGCTGTTTTTTTTTTAAAGAAAGTTTCTCAAGTGTTTTTTTCACTTTTTCAAAACTTTTCAAATCTCTTTTTGGTTTCCTACCAACCGGTCAGCACTATTCTTGGGATTTTTGTCGTTTTCCTCCACTTTATTTGCATAATCTCTCTCTCCCTCAGCTGGTAAGTCCCTTATACCCTTCCTTTTGCATTTATTTTCTATTTTCATGCATTTTTTCATGCATATTTGGGTAATTTCGGCATTTAGGGATTTTCTATTTTTGGGATTGTTTTGGAGTGATTCTTTCTCAAATTCTTTATGGGTTTTTGTGGGGACACCTTTCCTAAGCACCTCATGTGGTTTAATTTGGTTTATTTGGTGCTTTGAAGAAAATTTGAAATTCTAGGGCTTATATTTGAATAAATTGGGGATTTTGTTCAATTGGGTTGAAATTGATAAAATTGGCTTGTTAGATTGATTAATTTGATCATTATATTGAGTTAATTGACTATTGTGTTGATCAATTTATCAATTTGTTGTGTTTTGAAAACTAGGGTTTTTCAAATTGGGTATTTTTGATACACTTTGCTTGCTCAAGCCAATTTTGTTAATTTGAATCAAAATTGAACATGTCACTGCATTAGTACATGCATCATTTTCTGTTCATGCTCATGCATCATATAGATTTGATATTTTCTATATTTTTTTATGCTGTGCTAACTTGCAGTCTGCTCTTGGTTTTGGTTTTTGCTCTTTTCTTTCTGTGTCTGTCTCTTTTCCTTAGCACTATGCCTAGGAAAACTCGAGCCCATAGGACTGTTGATCCTTCTCCATCTTTTGACACCGAGAGATTTCCTAGTGAGTCTAACCAAATTACATATGAGACCCTTAATCTTAGGCGTCAGATTTGGGCTGAGCGTAGGGTTATCTTAGATGAGTTAGATCCTGAGGTTCGTAGGAACTTTGAGCGTCGGGGTTGGTTACCTCTTCTAGACTTTGAGCATCCTCCTCCTGCTTCTTTGATTAGAGAGTTCTATTCGAACCTCTCTATTCATGTCTACGATAACGACACCTTAGTCAAGGTGTGGTTACGTGGTGTCGAGTACCGCATTACCCCTTCGGTGGTGTCGGATGCTCTTGGGGTGCCCATTGTGGACCATCCCGTCTTTCCTTACGAGGAGTCTCCTCCCCTTGATGACGTCTTGTCATACATCACTGGTACTTCTATCCAGTGGGGTTCTGATCCTCGGATCTCGTCTGCTGAGCTGTCTGAGTTGCACTATCTTTTCTTTCGGATAGCATGTCATTCTTTGTGGCCGATTACTCATGTTCACACCGTCCCTCTTGAGCGATGTTTGTTTCTGTATGCTTTGGTCACTGATGCTCCTATCAGTTTTCTGCATATGTTCCTTCGTTCTTTGAACGAGGTTCATAGGTCTAGTTCTCAGGCTCATGCTTTGTTTTTTCCTGTTTTTATTCATAGGATTCTTCTCTTTCTTGGTTTTGGTGAGTATCCTGCTTCCGAGCCTGTTCATGTTATTGCTCCTATAGGTGCTACCTTTTTGAGGCAAAGGGCTGCTCAACTTCGAGCTAGCTCTAAGTGTGCTAGGGTAGAGCCTACCGGTGTCTCTCCACCCCCTTCTTCTTCTTCTGCAGATCCTTTTGCAGCTGGGACTTCTTCGGATCCTGCTGTTGCTGCTGCTGCTGCTGATGTTCCTCCACCGTTTGATGAGGTTTCTGACCTTCGTCGGACGCTTGACACTGTCGTGACCGTTCAGGCGGCTCATGGTCAGCTTTTGGTGGACATCCTAGATGAGCTTCGTGCATTGCGAGCGGATTTGGCGAGCTCTCGTCGATCTTCTCCACCTCCTTTTGATGATGAGTGAGTGCCCTTTGGCAATTCGTCACAAAAAGGGGGAGTGCATAGTTCATTAGTAGCTTGCATAGTTCATTAGTAGCTTGTTTTTGTGTTGAGGGGATTTACATTTTAGGGGGAGTGTTTGTTTTCTTAGTAGTGATACTGCGGAGCTTGTGGAGTTATTAGATTGTATCTAAGTGCTTCACTGTGTATTTACATTTTTAGCTCTTGATTAGGAGATATTTTTGTTGAGATACATTGTTATGTATATGTTTTCTTATTTCACTATGTTACTGTGCTTATTGACTTAAATTGATGATGTTATTCATGATATATGTTTTTTATTTTGTGTCATGTGAAATTAAGAAATTTTTATTTATGTATTTCCTGTTTTTGTTCCACACATGCGTTTATGTGTTTGTTAAGTGTTACAGGAATATACAGGTTGTTTTCAGTCGAGCTGCTGTCTACCTTGCAACTGTTGGATAGTAGTTTAGGTTGAATTGTCAAGTGGCTATTTTTTTGTAATGGGCTTTTTTCAATTTGTAACTTTGAGCATTTTGTTTAGTCTGTGTTTTGTCACGGATTGCCAAAGGGGGAGTTTGTTAGGTTCTAAAGACTAGGATCTAATGTATTTAGAACTTCATTTTGTATGTTGGCAAACCATGATCAAAACAATGTTGAGTCGTGTGTTAGACTTGCTCAAAGTATGGGGTTTATTGTAAAGTTGGAATCGAGTTTTTATGCAGAATTACTTGTAACTTTCTGTGAGACTCGATCGATCGAAAATTAGACTCGATCGATCGAAAATCGCACAGAACGTTTTTCTGCAGAATTTTCCAACTCAGCCTAAGCCCGTTTTAATGTATAGGGTTTTATGTTTGCCCTAAGTATAAAAGGGAAAACCCTAGCCACGTTTTTAGAGTTCTGTTTTGCTGTGTTTGTGAATCTCATTGTGAGATCTAGAGGTGTTTACCTTCACATACACTTAGGGTTTACAAACTTGAGATTTATGTCAAGAGTTGTGTAGATCGTTACAGTTGCAGAATCAAAGAGCACAAAGATATACAAGCAGGTGCGCTTGTGGATTTGCTGAAGAATTCCGGAAAGAAGGAGTCCGTGGATCTCGGAGCTATCATGGGGTCATGGTAGTAAGTTTCCTACAGGCAGCTAGCAATATGACGTTAGTGGTCTAAGTCTATTGTGTAAACTTCAATTCTTTCATAGTGGATTCAGTTTACCTTGAGGATAGCTAGGTCAAATCCTCCCCAGGTTTTTACCGGTGTGGTTTCCTGGGTCATCATATCTTTGTGTTGTTTATTTTCCGCTGCTTTATTGTTTTTTATATTTATTTGTGTTAACCTAGTTTAATTAAATTACCTAAGTTAATAACTTGGCTAATTCTCTAGGTTAATCTGTTGGGTTAAGGGGTCTAAACGAACTGACAGTTTTAATTGTCAAATGTTTAAACAATTACGAGCAATTTTATACTTAATTAGCAAAATGGTTTAGGCTGATTAGCAAAATAGATCAATTTATCATATATTGTACAACATATACATTTTTCGGAGTTGTTCTATTTTGTCGCTATGGTATGGTAATCACTATAATTAGTGTTGTTCACAAATCTCCAACTTTTGCAGACCACCAAATTTAATCAAATTTCTCTCCACTTTGGGAAAGACTTCTCTCAAGCCACAAATGTCTCAAGTGCCAATAACAAATTAGAGCCAAACCAAAAAACAAAAATGCAAATCACACCTAATGCACCCGAAGATGGTGCCAATGCCAAATTAGAACCCAACCAATAGAGCAAAATGTATATCAGTCCAAGCTATCTCACAAATGAAAAGTAAACATGTCCTCGAATAGCTGACCCAAAATCCCACTAACAGTTCGAATAACTGCACCTTCTAACTGAGTTATCTCAAGATCTGAAAAGTAAATAAGTCCTTGATAAGAGCTGTCTTCTTGAAGAGATTAGAGGGGTAACCAACCAGCTTGATTTTCTTTACTATCCTAGCTGCATGGTTAAAGCAACTCGCACAACCTCAGTCAACCTAGCAATAATCCTTTTTATTTTTGAGAGATAATTACAATAGGCTACTAACGTTTGAACCCTTTTCCCCTTAAACTCCCAAGAACTTTGTGCATGAGGGGGTATTAATTCATCTACAAGACCCTTGACTACCTAGCAATAATCTTAAATGTAGCTTGACACACCAAACTTAAGTTATTTCAATTTCTTAAATTTTTTATATAATAAATTTGAAAAAAAAATATATCAATGGACATTATAATAATAATGAAGAATTATTTTAGGCCTCAAAATAGCATTTCATATACTCCTCTTTTTCTTTTTAAAAATACATAACTATAATCAGAATGAAGCATATGATTCAATCCAAATGTATCCAAAAGAAAGGCCAAAAGGCATATCACTATTCTGTTTTTTTAATTTATCACTACCAAATGATCCACCATGTAACATAGGGCTGTCCACGGGTCGGGTCGGGTCGGGTTTGGGCCTGACCCAGACTTGACCCGACTGGATCGGGTTACCAAAAACGTAACCCGAACTCGACCCGATATATAGGTCCGACCTGGCGGTTTGGGTCATCGGTTGAACAGGTCGGATTCTTCGGGTAGGCGGGTTTGGGCTTCGAATTGGACTAGGCTTCGAATTGGACTGGGCTTCAAATTGGGCTAAATTTGTTAATTTGCATGCTTTTTTTTTTTAACTCCATTTTTGACAGGCCTTTTGGGCCCAAAATAATGGCCTTACTTTTAAGGAAAGAGTTGTATATTTTTAAACCATGTATATATATATATATATCATATCATATGGGCCTCTTTACATATCCTTTATTTCAAATTGGGCCTTCAAGCTCAGCTTGTATGCCATTACACAACTTTAATATCAATTTCCCAACCACTTGTTAAAACCACACAACTTCAGACCTGGACAGTACCTTAAAAATCCAAAAACAATTCAAGAAAAGTCTAGTAACCACAATAGCACATCTCAACCTATTAAACCGGCCAAGTTGTGCCACCCATTCCATACATATAACACAACTTTAATATCACTTCCCAACCACCTGTTAAAACCACACAACTTAAGAGTTGGACAGTATCTTAAAAATCCAAAAACAATTCAAAAAAAGTCTAGTAACCACAAAAGCACATCTCAACCTATTAAACCTGCCAAGTTGTGCCACCCATTCCATACATGTAACACAACTTTCACAAGTCAGCAAACAAATTCTAACATAAAACTCAATCACAACCACACCACAAGTCTAGCAACAAAAGATAATAAGAAGAGCATCTTGCAATATTTTCAGAGAGTCAGAGAAGGCAGATAGTTACTGCAAGTGTGTAAAGCAGTAAACTAAAGGCAGTAGCTAGTTATAATAAGTTACAATCATGAAATACCTAAGTATTTCCAAAAAATAGCTTTTCTAAAGCATTAAAGGGCAACTAGTTTCTAGTTAAGAGGTAAGTCCATGACTTATAGAAAAGAAAACCTATAAACTTAATAAGATTTCTTTCCTATAAGCAAGAGTTGATTTATAAATAATAAAGTTTGAAAAGCACTGTCCAAAATAACTTCCAAAATGTATCCAAAATCTGCCTCCTATACAAAATGTGTCCTTCCTCCTACAAGAAAATGGATAAAATGATATTTGTCAATAGAAATATATGGACAAGACCAAGAAATAAAAATAGAATAGTAATAACCAAAATCAATAGAAAGGGTAGAACCAATAGCAGTAAGGCAGAAACTTACCCAGTGAGTGATTTAGTCATCAAGATTGATTGAGGTACCTTTGCTTGAGCTTGAACTTCCACCACCTGCTGCTGCTTGACTTATAACTAGAAAAGAGAAAGAGATGAAGGCTATTAGATTAAATTTCATTTGCATAAGACATTTAATAGTACTTAATAGACAAAAAATTCGAAAGTTAACATATTACCTAAATCATGAAATTCATCTTCCAAGGCCTCTACCTCATCCTTTGACTTGCGAAAAGAAATTGGAACCAAGGCTTGAAGCCAGTCTTGTGCACAAACAAGATTTTGAACCATGAGTGGAGAAAGAGAACTCCGAAATGGATCAAGTATGCGTCCTCCGGTACTGAACGCTAACTCAGAAGCAACAGTAGAAACGGGTACAGCCAGAACAACCCTAGCCAATTTGGACAGCACTGGATACCTATTTGAATTGGTCTTCCACCACCCCAATATCTCAAATTTCCCATCTCCCCTTCTACTTTCACAATTTTCAACCAAATATTTGTCAATCTCATTGCTACACCCTATGGACTGCTCAGCCTCCAAGAAACGGTCAAACCTAGAATTAACCATCGCATATGGATCACTTGACTCACCTTCTATGTGTGTCCTCTCACTCTCACTTGGTACTTCTACATTTGGTGAATCAACACAAGAGTAATAATCATACAACTTGACCAAGGAACCCCTCACCAATTCAACCATCACATCAGCCACTTCATTCCCATAAATTTCAGAAAAACAAAACTTTAAAAACCTCAACTTCTTTCTTGGATCAAGAACCACAGCTACATACAAGAGATGATTAATTTTATTCCCTTTCCCCTAATACTTATCAAACTTAGATTCCATTTTAATTGCCATGTTTTTCAAGAGGTGGTTTTGAGATTTACTTAAATGGGAAATATTCTCTTGAATGACAAACATCTCATCAAAAAAGGTGTTTGCAGTAACATACAAAGAACCTGAAAACTTTTTAGTTGCATTGTAAAAAAGTTTCAAAAAACCCACAAATGTCCTACAATTTTGGAAATCAATACCACTAGGAGATCCCATACCACCACTATTCTCCTTGTTCATAAAGTATGAAGAATAACTATCATCCTCAAAGTCCATTCGTATGAACACTTTTCAAAATTTTGTGCGGTTTCTAACATGAGGTAGGTAGAGTTCCACCTAGTTGGCACATCTAGACAAAGAAGAGACTTAGACTCAATACCTAATCTCTCCACAAAACCCATAAAAGTTTGATTCCTATTTGGTGAGGACTTCACATACCTTACAGCCTCACGCACCTTAGCAATGGATTCATCAATTTCTCTCATACCATCCCCCACAATCAGATTTAGGATATGTGCACAACACCTCATATGTAGGAACTCATGTTCTAAAACAGTCCCCTCCCAATCTTTAGTCACAGTTTGCAGAAACTTAATGGTGGCACCATTTGAGCTAGCACTGTCCACTGTTAAAGTGAATATGCCATTAATACCCCACTCACGCAAACACATCTCAATCTTTCTACCTATAGTCTCCCCCTTATGGTCTTCAACTTGACAAAAATTCAAAATTCTCTTATGCAACTTCCAATCATCATCAATAAAATGACCTGTAAGGGACATATAATTCAGATTTTGAATGCTAGTCCAAGTGTCCGTAGTAAGACACACCCTACGACCCTTTAAAGCACCCCTTAGTTTCTCTCTCTCAACACTATAAATGCCAATCACATCCCTAGCCATAGTTTGACGAGATGGGATATCCCTAATTCGCAACTTAGGTTGTAAGGTTGTCGAATATCTTTGAAACCCATACCCTTCAACAAACCTAAAAGGCAACTCATCTATTATAACCATTTCTGCAAGTGCCTTTCTAGAAGCCTCAATAGTAAAGGCTGTTGGAACAAGCTGAAACCCTTCCTCCCCATCCATTTTGGGTTCAAACGCTAAGGTTTGTTGCCCTTTAATTGTATCTCTATTAGGGTTCTTAACACAAACTGGCGTATGATTCAGTAAATTAGTAGTGCCATGCCCCTTACTATCAGCTAGATAAGTTTTTTGACAGTATTTGCAAACAGCCTTAAAATGACCCTCACCAATATCTACTTTTTCAAAATGGCTCCAAACAATAGACTTTCTCCTATTATTACACACCTTGTCTTTACCTTTAGGCGGTAGTGGGGGAATCTCAACATTAGTTGGAGTGGCATTAGGTTCAACTTGGGCAACAGGTTCAGCTTGGGCAGTAGGTGTTGTTTGGGAAGAGGGTACATCGCTAGAGGGTTCCATAACCTAAATCCATCAAATTTATGCATTAACAAACATCCTTAAAAAAACTAATCCTAAGAAAGATCATTGTAGTTGACCTCTTAAAGGGTTAAGTCACATACAATGAAGCTTTGTAGAATAAGAACTATCATTATGCATAAGAATTGACTTCACAAGTATTGATTGGAATGTATCCTGAATCAACTAACAAGACTGACCAAAAAATTTAATCAACTAACAACACTGACCAAAAAATTTAAAAGACAATGTGTTTGGATTTCATCTTTCATATTCTTTTTTTACAGTGAAGATACCGTATATTGATCATAAAAAAACAAAAAACAAAACAAAAAAAAAAAGGAATAAAACAGGACAGATACAAATCACACTTAGAGCACTAAAATAATGAATCAAACTAACTATAATGTCTGTAAATAGTGTACACGAAAATAAACAAACATACTCAGAGCACTCAGAAAAGTAATAACTCAAGTCTTTGAAAAATGATATCACAAACAAACGTACTCAAATTAGGGATTCCATCTTTGAAAAGTGATAAATCAAGTCTTTGACCAACAAATCAAATAAAAAAAAAATTAAGGTTTCATCTTTGAATCCAATCTCTTGGTCAGTTTTGGTCCCTAATCTTTAAGTTTTAAATCATTTGAACAAGATCCCTTAAGTTGCTTTTCATATGATTCTTATTACTCATAAAAAAAAAAAAGGAACATTTGAACAAAATGATAAACCCATATCAGTATATCACAAACACAAAATACAGAAAAAGGGATTAAAAAGGAAGAAATTTTACCTGACCTGAGAGTTGAGACTAGGAAGCCGAGTCTGATCTGAGATTTTGAAAAACAAAGTGGAAACAAAGTGAGAGATTTTGAAATCACTAGAGAGACAAGAGAGCAAAGAGAACGGAGAACACTTGATAAACCCATATCAGTATATCACAAACACAAAATACAGAAAAAAGGGATTAAAAAGGAAGAAATTTTACCTGACCTGAGAGTTGAGAGTAAGAAGTCGAGTCTGATCTGAGATTTTGAAAAACAAAGTGGAAATAAAGTGAGGGATTTTGAAGTCACTAGAGAGATAAGAGAGAAGAGAGAAGAGAAAACGGAGAACACTTGGAAAAAGGACCAATTTATAAATTATAAGAGAGAGTGAGAGAGGAGTGCTGAGAGTGTTTCTACCTGGAGCATTTGATTTTGAATCTTTGGCAAGTGTAGCCGAGACCCAAGTGGAGTCTTGAAGGGTACAGTCTTGTAGCAGTTGTAGGTTGTAGCCGAGTAGAGTCATGATTTTGATTTTGAGGAGTGTGGTGATTCATGAGTGTAGAGCTAGAGGCGTGGAAAAGTGCAAATCTGAGTTTGATTTGATTCATTTGAAGGGTTGCCAACTAGTTGTTGGGGGCGGGTAGAGAGAAAGAGAGAGGGAGAGAGTGAAGACTGAACCAAAGGTAAAGAAATGAGGAGAAGAGCCTACAGATTTTTGAGATCAAGGGTCAAGACTGAACTAAAAGACTGAACTAAAAGGAACTTGAATACATTTTTTTAGCCGTTTGAGACCTTTCTTTTGCGTGTGGCAGTGCAAAATTTCAACCTTTTTAGTCCCAAGTCCCATCCTCTTGCAGCCTTGCTGTCTTGTGTGTGTGGCAGTAGCACTAAACAGCCATTAACTAGTCCAATCAACAGTACTTTCTACTCCAGACTTCACGTGATACAGATAAGAGCTGGCCACATAAATTTTTTTTTTAAAAGCTTAATAAAGTCGGTCGGGTTGGGTTCCACGGGTTTTTAACTCATAAACCCGCTACCCGAACCGACCAATCGGGTTGAATGAGAGGACCCGAGGCCGACCCACCAAGGATATCGGGTCCACCCGTTGGGCCTCAGGTCGGTCGGGCTCGGTCGGGTTGGTCGGGTCTTTCACCCGCTGGACACCCCTAACATAAGTCTAAGACCACACCACTTGATTATCAGAAAATGACCACATCACTTTTTTTTTTTTTTTTCTCCATAAACTAACACACAAGCTGTTTAAACCCCACATTGAAACAAAACAACTTAACTTTGAAATTCATAAAGCCCAAGCCCAACCTTAAGATGTCAAAATGTTTCCACTTCAACGCAACCTAAATTGAAAAGCCCTCATTTGATAAAAAGAAATGAACACAGCTCAAGCCCATTAGATTTTTAAACCCACAATAATTTAATCCACTCCCATCGAAACATAAAACAAATGGACACTCAAGAGTCAAGCCCAATTCCAATTAAAATCCAAAACCCAAGAAACAAAAATAAGAATTTTCTATAAAAAAATAATAAGAAGAATTTTCAAATCACATTCAAACCCTCAACTTTATCTCAAAATTATATTTTCAAATGGAAACTTTTTTAAAATTATATTTTTAATCCCAAACTTTTCCTAAATCACATTTTAATCCCAAAACTTTTTCAAAAATTTTCATTTTTACCTTAAAATTCCTAAAATTATACTTTGATCCAACAACAAAAGAAGCCCCTAAACTATATATTCCAAAATTGCACAAAACTCCTAAGATCACAAAAATACCATTTCACCCCAAATTATTGCAAAATAAATGGAACGTCTTCAAGATCAATTGATTCATACCATGTCCACACCCATAATCATTATGTCCCCCTTAATTATCGATTGACTGTCCATTTATTTCAAGGAATTGTATCGAATTGGTTAGGTGAGGCTAGTGATTTTTCATTGAAAACTGTTTTTATTAGGGGGGGGGGGGGGGGGGGATTGTACTGACTACTCACTCAGAGCATTATTATTAATAATGCTAAAAAGTTATATTACTATTTTTAGCACTACCAATTACAATGTTGGGGCCAAAGATAGTTGTGCACTGTAATTCAAAGTCAAAAATAATTATGTATACTAGCATCTGAGCACGCGCAATTATATATACTAGCCACTAAGCATGCACGTACTTATGCGCATGCTCAGAAGTTCTTCTATTTTTTGGTAAGGGTTAATTTAGAGTATTTATTATAATTCGGAATTACTACATTTTTTCAATCACAAAAACAAAACTAACATAAAAAAAAAAAAAAAAAAACTAACTAAATAGGAGCACAACTTAGTAAAAATGCTTCCATAAATCTGACGTAAAATACTATCTACATTTTATAAAAAATAAAAATAAAAAATAAAAACACTATTTACAAAATAGGACCACACTCCCAATATACTCATGTTGGTTTTCATACTCAAATTGTTTCTTCTTCAATTCTCCAGTTCTCTCAATTCTGTGCTCTTGCCTCCAACTCCAACGGACAGTTTGGGCTTTAGACTTAAAAGTGTAGTCAATGGCAAAAATGTAAGAATTTGTTTTCCTGTATTTGGTTTACATTTGATTTCCTTACTTTATTATCATTATCTTTTTTATATCATTATTAAATTCATTAAAACATACACATTTGGTAAATTCTTTTGTAGACGCCCATCATAGGTAAGTCAATTCCTACAAAACATATATAGCCTTAGGTGAAGGATCCTTGCACCAAATATTAATATGACTATAGTGAATTAGTAATAACATAAAAAAATTTAAAACATTTTCTCAAGACACAAACTTTGTGCCAAGTATCAATTCAACGGTATTTGGGTATACGCCTTCGGCCATTAAAGTCCCAAAATAATTGAAAATATAAATAATATAATTGAAAACTACATCAAATCACAATCAAATATATATATATATATATATATATATATACACATATATAAATATATATATAAACATAGTTGTCAAAAGACGAATCGTATAGTGTATCAATTTTTAATTTTTCTATATTGTGTATCGTATCGTATCATACCATGTATCGTAACATACACAAACACTTAATAAAATTTATAAAAAATTATAAATATACATATATAAAGGATATATTCATTATAAATTTTGAATATATTCAACTAATGACTAATTTATTCATCACTTATGTAATAATATTTAACAAGCTAACTAAATAAATCAAACTAGCATGTGTTTATAACATTTGCATTCAAATTTCTTAAATTCAAAAGTGATAATATATTACAAATGACCCAAAAATAATAATTTATTTTCTTCATATTTATCAAATTACCTAATTAACCCTATGGGGACTGGGTTTAAGTTCTTGGCCCAATAAAGTGGATGGACTCAAGCCCAAGAAGCCTGAACAATAAATTTGTAGAGAAGTGGGTTGAAAAGCTGAGTCGTAGCAAGTTGAGTAATTGACAAGTATTGTTATGGCAACAAAGAAAGGAAAACTATAGATATTCCCTGAAGAAAAGTGTCCTCAGCAAAGTCCGAGGAGATTGATTCTTTCTCTATTGACTTTAAAGACTTGTTACAAATCTCACTTTCAGTTCTCTCCTCCTTTTCACTCAGGGGTCCCTTACATTATATACCCCCTTTTTAGATGATCCTGAGCCTCCACTTGTTGACCATCCAAGTCTCTACTTAAGTACCTGTCCTATCAGCCACCCTTCTTGGCTCCCTGTGAGTTGTAGTAGTCAAGGCAACACTGTTCAGGGGTCTTCTCCACATAAATGCGGCCAGAAAAGTAGCTGCAGCGTATTAAATGTGGAGGTAATAGCTTTCCCTTAGGTACCTCCTAGTTTTCGCTTGTTGTCGTGCTTCAGGTGTACGTATTTGCTGCTGAAGCTTTTTAGAGACTCATTTAGGCTCATGGGATCCGGATATGGCCCATGCCCGAGCTGTCTGAGGAGGCCTTGCTCCTCAGACAGGGCCCAAGGCCCAACACCAGATTTGGGCTCTAGCCCCTACAATAGCCCCTCAAAAGCCTAATTTTTCCCTCTCACCCGAGGAGAAGATTAGGGTTTTGATTTTTTAAAAAGAGGCCGCGTTGCTCGTTTCCCTGGTTCGCACGTGCGAAATCCTCACTTTGCGCGCCCCTTTAAAGCGGTTGATGCTTCGTAACCCGCGAGGGGCTATCAATTACTCCAAGCGACTTTATGTTCCCCACATCCAGCGGTGGAGTGTCAATCTAACGGCTGATATCTGCCTTTGGGACTTGAGCGGGATAACTTCCACGCAAATTCCCCTCCCCCCTTATATAAAGCCTTGAGTGAGGCCGATAACCTTTCACTTTTCGCGTTCTCTTGTCTTCCAGAGATCTCAAGCACTCCAATTTTCTCAGCCCCGCACAGACTTAAGCCTCTTTTACTCTTTTCCCCAAGAGATCACCAAAACGACTTTCCTAAAGGCTTCAGACTTGACCTGTTAACTTGATTTAGTAAGTATCGATTTCTTCAAACTTTGTTTTCTTTTCTTGGTCGTGCTCCTCAGATCTCTTCTCCTATAAGAAGTCGTTCCCTTGTCACCCACATTTACTTTCATAGGTAGATTTAAGTACTTAGTGGATTCCCCGTCCAAGATGGAGGGTTTTAGGGCTAAATACCGCATCCCGCAGGTAGTGGGCTTAGAGTATAGCACCTCGGACGGGGTTCTGACCAAAAGAGGGACATGTGAGGTTGTCATTCCGATGATTGCTTTTTTGGAGGGAGGAATGACACTCCCCATGGGTAGGATAACTAGAAATTACCTACTTAATCACAGGTTATGTCCCTAGCAATGCGCCCCCAACATGTTTAGGATTCTAGGGTGTATAGATGCTCTAAATGAACAGATGAACCTTGGGCTTACATGGCATGACGTTGCTCACATGTATGAGTGCCATGCCCTCTCCGGAGGGTATTATCTCAAGTCCCGATCCGAGGAGGTGAGGCTGATATCCTGCCTTCCCAAGTCCAACAAAGGCTTGAAGGATGACTACCTGGTCGTTTCCGGAGATTGGCACGACGGTCTTCACTGCCTAGTTAGGGCAGGAAAGCCAGGTGGGGTACCTCAGGATTAGGCCCCTCGGCCGGGGCCTTAGCCTTCCGAGACAAAATGTTATTATTTATTACTTATTATTTTTTATCTGACTCCTCGGACGGTAATTGTTATTGGTCTGACTTGGGTTTTCTTTCCGGGTTTTTTTGCAGACAAGGGCCACGTCTCTCTGAAGCTTAGCCTTGTCAACGTCCTAGTGCTTAATTACCTGTTGAGATCAGAGGTATTCGTGAGTGAAGATGGACAATTGCATGCTGCTCACCTGATTTTGGATTATAGACCCATATCTCGTGATTTTCAAGACGTGGGCCAAGCCATTAGAGCGGGCAGTTCCCGGCTTGCCCGAATAGACGTTTCTAAGCCTAAGTTTTTGGCTAGCAGGGACCTTCCCCCGATCACTTTGCCACTTCCATCCGTTCACAAGCAGCCAGCTACTCCGAGTGAGGAACCGGCATCAACCCCCCAATCTCTAGACTCCGAGATCGATCAGTTTCATTTCGAAGAGGAGGCAGACCCAGCAATCAGGTTCGTTGAGGTATCGGACTCAGAGACCGAGGTTCAAGAGTTCTCGGCTGTTCATCATTCAGGGTTATTGCTTACTTAGCCAGATCCAAGCTTTGAGGAAGACGAAGGGATGGACTTGAAGCAGAGGTCTGGTTTGAGGGGCTTAATGGCCAACAGAAACAAAAAAGGGGGGGGGGGGGTCGTCCTCGAAAGAAGCTGTCAAGACTCAAGTTGCCCCTTCTCTACCTCCCGTTCCTCCCCAGCTCCCTGTTGATCTCGGGTCGAAGGCCAACCTGAACCTGAAAAAGAAAAGGCCTATAGAGGATTTGGAGGAGGGCGAGATGGCAGCCCACAAGGGGGGCCAAACAGCAGAGGAAAACCAGGGACTCCCAAGATAAGTGGGACCAGTTGGTGCAGACCCGAAAGGAGGTTAACACGCGCCGAAGGCAACGCACCTGGGCACCTCGTCTTGAGGTCGACGGTGCTGTCATCCCCTAGGATGCCACTATTTGGGAGTCTTAGTGGGAGCAAGCCGGAGTCCTTGCTGAGGCTCTAGAGCAACCTCTCCTTCTCCCAAGGGATATGGAGAGCCTTAGGCGGATCAAGCAGCTTGACCTCTTCATGTCTTTGAAGAAGGACTTGGCTATGGTAGGTTGTCAAGCTTTTTTGCCCACACATTTACACATGTGCGAGTTCTGATAAATTCTATCATTTTTATGCAGATTACCCAGCAAGTCTACGTGGCTGATGAGTGTGTTAAGAGGGCCAACGACAAGGCCAAGGCTGAGGCCCATTCCCGGCTTAAGGCAGAGAAGCGATCCGGTGCTCTGAGGTGAAAACAGGCTGAGCTCTCCGAGAAGCTTAAGGAGGCAGATAAAGCTCGCCTTACTGCCTTGGCAGGTCTAAAAACCACCGAGAGGCAGGCCAAGGACCAGCACCAACAGCTACAAGTGACCTAGATAAACTTGGCCACGGAGAAACAAAAGGTCCTGGACCTCCTAGCTGAGCTGCAAAAGGTCAAAGAAGCAGCCCAGGTGGCCAAGGAGGCTGTGGAGGCCGTGGTGGAGGCGTCCTATGAGCGCAGAGTGAAGGATACGGAGGCTCGGCTCATTGAGGAGGTGGTTGTAGTATACAGGGATTACTGCACCGAGTCCTGGGGGGTAGTGATGGACTGGGCAGGAATTCCTGCAAACTCAGAGCTTAGGAGGGCAGAGAGTATTTTCTTCCCGGTGGAGATCCGGGAAGTTCTTGATCCCGAGCAACTCCTTACCACCGAAGCTCCCCCTGCTGATGCCAAGATTCCCGAGGGGGTTGAAGCGGGGAAGGAGGCCCAACCTCCTCTGAAAGCCAAGTCCTCTAAAGATGAGCTCACTATCAGGGATGTAGTCTCCCAAGCCAAGGATGCCGAGGCCAAATCAAAAGCAGATGATGCCCCTCCTAAGGCTGCTGATCACAAGAAAGACCTTCCTCAAGCGAAGACCTAGATGTAGGAATTTTGATTTATATTTATGTAAGGGTGGCTTACCACCAAAAAATAGTGTACTTACTTTTACGTTTAATGGAAATGTTCTTCCCCTTCATTTGCTGCATTATTTCTTATTATGCCTTGAAGCTTATCGCTACTATTGCTGACATTATGCTGTTAACAATCTAAATAATCTGACCAAGTACTAGCATATATTGGCTCATATACTGACCAAGTGCCGAATCGTTGGTATTACTACTGATACTACACTATCCAATGACTTGCAAAAAGTAACTTAGTTTTCTTGAACATTTATAAAATGTAGTTTTAGTGTTAATTTCCCCAATGCATCTGGTCTGAGGACATAGGCATACCTTTGGTTCTGTTTGAACACTTATAAAATGTAACTTAGTGTTAATTTCCCCAAAACATCTGGTCCAAGGACACAGGCATGCCCTTGGTTCTGTTTGAACACTTATAAAATGTAACTTAGTGTTAATTTCCCCAAAGCATTTGGTCTGAGAACACAGGCATGCCCTTGGTTCTATTTGAATACTTATAAAATGTAGTTTTAGTGTTAATGTCAGTTCGTTTAGACCCCTTAAACCCAACAGATTAACCTAGAGAATTAGCCAAGTGATTAACTTAGGTAATTTAACAGATCTAGGTTATCACAAATAAGCAGAAACAGTAAAGCAGCGGAAATTAAATAACATAAAGATATGATGACCCAGGAAAACCAAACTGGTAAAAAACCTGGGGAGGATTTAACCTAGCTATCCTCAAGGTAAAATAGCAAATCCACTAGAAAGAATTGAAGTTTACACAATAGCGACTTAGACCACTAACATCCTATTGCTACCCAATGTAGGAAACTTACTACCACGACCACGTGACAGCTCCGAGATCCACGGACTCCTTCTTTCTTTGAATCTTTGCAAAACAAAAACACCACCATTTGTGACTTTGAGATCCCACTCAAAGGTTTAGCAACACAAACTCTCCTGTTTGTGACTCCAAGACCACCCTTGAAGGTTTAGATCATCAGCACCTTTGATGACTAGAGAAGGCAGCAACTTCAGCAATACCGGATCTTGAGATTCTTCAAGGAGCAACACCGGTAGAAGTTATATGAGAGGTTTTAGGAACAAAACCCTAAATAAAAAAGAGGCACACTCTTTTCTCTCTAAAAAGCCTTATAAAAAACGTGCTTAGGGTTTCCTTTATATAGTGGGAGAAGTAGATCTGAAACCCTAATCCTTAATGGGCTAGAACTGCTGTTTGGGCCAACTTAAAATTCTGCAGATACGACTTTCGATCGGTCGAGCCTGTTTTTCGATCGATCGAACCAGGCAGATTCTGAAATCTTCTTTCTGCAGCTTGTATGTTCTTGTGTGCTCACGATTTGCCAATTGTTCTAAGCTCTTAGAACCTAACAGTTAATTTCCCCAAAGCATCTAATCCAAGGACACAGGCATGCCCTTGGTTTTGTTTGAACACTTATAAAATGTAACTTAGTGTTAATTTTCCCAATGCATCTGGTCCGACGACATAGGCATGCCCTTGGTTCTGTTTGACCACTTATAAAATGTAATTTAGTGTTAATTTCCCTAATGCATCTGGTCCGAGAACACAGGCATGCCCTTGGTTCTGTTTGAACACTTATAAAATGTAATTTAATGTTAATTTTCCCAATGCATCTGGTCCAAGGACATAGGCATGCCCTTGAGTCTGTTTGAACACTTATAAAATGTAATTTAGTGTTAATTTCTCCAATGCATCTGGTTCGAGGACACAGGCACGCCCTTGGTTCTATTTGAACACTTATAAAAATAACTTAGCATTAATTATAAATCAGCCGAATAACAGAAAGGCGAGGAACAAAGGAAACTTTCATTAATAATAGTACCTTTTCAGGTTATTTACATTTCATGGGTGTGGTACTGTTTTTTCATCTAATTCTTCCAAGTAATATGCACCTATGCCTGCCATCGAAGTAATGTGATATGGACCCTTCCAATTTGGTCACAGTTTTCCCCAAGCGGGGGTTTTAGTGTTACCCACAACCTTCCTCAACACTAGATCCCCCGTTGCTAGGGGCCTCAGCTTCACGTGGGCATCATAACCTTGTCTGAGTTTGTTTTGGTAGTACGCCAGCTGGACCTTTGCATTTTCCCTTCGTTCTTCGATTAGATCTAGACTTTTCTCCAACAATCCGTCATTAGTGCTCGGATTGAAAGAGGTGGTTCTTAATGTTGGGAAACCGGTTTCCAATGGGATCACAATCTCGGCTCCATAAGTCATTGAGAAGGGGGTTTCCCCTGTCGACCTCCGTGGTGTTGTCCAATACGTCCAAAGGATATGGGACAGTTCTTCCACCCACTTTCCCTTCGCATCGTCCAACTTTTCTCGAACTCATTCACTATGGCTTTGTTCCGGCCTCGGCCTGTCCATTCCCTTGGGGGTAAGCTGGAGTACAGTATCGATTTTTGATCCCAAGGCTGCAGCAATACCGTCTGAAGGCTTTGCTATCAAACTGAAGACCGTTGTCCAAGATGAGGGTATAAGGGATCCTAAACTGAGTGATGATGTTTCTTCAAACAAACTTCTTGACATCTACATCTCTAATGTTCACCAGGGGTTCAGCTTCTACCCACTTGGTGAAGTAGTCTGTACCGACTAACAGGTATCTCTTATTCCCGACGGCCCTGGGGAAGAGGCCTACGATGTCTAAACCCCACTGAGCGAATGGCCATGGACTAGATAGGGGATTAAGGACTCCTCCCGGCTGATGTATGTTTGGCGCGAACCTTTGGCATTGGTCATATTTCCTAACATATTCCTGCGCTTCCCTCTGCATATTAGGCCACCAATAGACTTGTGTAATGGCTCTGTGCGATAGGGATCTCCCTCCAGTATGATTTCTGCAGATCCCCTAGTGCATTTCTTCCAGGAGTAACTCTGTTACCTCAAGGTGTATGCAAAGTAGGTACGGCCCGAAGGAAGAGTGCCTATATAATTTCTGATCGTCGGACAACCAAAACCGTGAGGCCTTCCTTCGGACCTTGTCGGCTTCCGCCTTGTCCGCTGGCAGGACATCGTCCTTCAAGAATAGTGTTAGGGGGTCCATCCAACTGGGCCATACCTTGACCTGGTGGACACGGGTGGTCTCCCTCTTCTCCTTTGTTGGCACGTGCAAGTCCTCCACGAGTATGATCCGAAATAGGCTCTACGCTGAGGAGGTAGCTATTGTGGCCAGAGAGTCGGCGTGCGTGTTTCCGCTTCTAGGGATGTGATGCAGGACAAAAGAATCGAAATGGGACTGCAGGAGTTTAGCTTGGCCTAGGTACTCTTGCATTCTCCCATCTCTTACTTCTAACTCTCCGTTTACTTAGCCGACGACTAGCCTTGAGTCCGAGTATATGTTCACCCTCTTTCCACCAAGCTTTTCGACTATGGACATCCCTTTCAGTAGGGCCTCATATTCAGTCTCATTATTTGTGGCTGAAAAGCCTAATCTCAGTGCTTTTTTTATAAGGAGCCCTTCAAGAGAAGTCAGAACTAGCCCCACACCAGAGCCTCTTTGGTTTAACGCCCCATCAACGCATACCTTCCAGCAAGCGGGCCCTTGGAGAAAGATCATGCCAACTGACTTTTCATCCATGTCTAATGTCTCGGCTATTCCTCCTGACGAGAACTTAGCGAACTTGGCCACTAAATTCGTGAGGACTTGGCCTTTAATGGAGGTGCGTGGCATGTACTTGATGTCAAAAGCCCCCAGAATCGTCTCCCATTTAGCAATTCTCCCCATATAGTCGGCATTTCGAATTATGGACCTGAGTGGAAGCCGCGTCAGAACGATAATCGTGTAAGCATAGAAATAATGGGGGAGCTTTCGTGTAGCGTGAACCACCGCCAAGATAGCTTTCTCCAGTGGTAAGTAACGAACCTCGGCTTCGTGCAAAGATTTTTTTGGATAATAAACCGGTCGTTGTATGACATCATCCATACGTATTAGCACCAGACTTACCGCATGTGGTTCAACAACGATATAAGCGAACAAAACTTCATCGACCTCGGGGCTCGACATGATTGGTGGTCGAGATAGATATTCCTTGAGCTGTTGGAAGGCCGAGGCGCACTCTTCTGTCCACTCAAACCCTTTCTGCTTGTTTATTAGGAGAAAGAACGGTCTGCACCTATTCGCCGACCTAGAAATGAATTGGTTCAGGGCGGAAATCATCCTAGTGAGTTTCTGAACCTTTTTAGGATTCCGAGGTGGCTGTAGGCTGTTAACAGCCCTGATTTGGTCGGGACTGACTTCGATCCCCTTGTGGGTTACCATGTAGCCCAAGAACTTCCTTGATCCCACTCTAAAGGAACACTTGGAGGTGTTGAGGCATAGCTTATGTCTCCTCAGAATTTCAAAGACGTCTCTGAGGTCCTCCATGTGGTCGAACACCTTCTTGCTCTTTACCACCATGTCGTCTATATATACTTCTACGTTCTTTCCCAATTGTGGTTCGAACATCCTAATCATCATCCTTTGATAAGTGGAACCCGCGTTCTTCAACCCTAAAGGCATCACTTTGTAGTGGTAGTTCCCGATGGGTGTGACGAAAGCAGTCTTCTCTTGATCTTCTAGGGCTAACAGGATCTGGTGATACCCTTGGAAGGCGTCTAAGAAGCTCATCAGAGGATGGCCCATAGTCGCATCCACCAGCTGGTCTATCCGAGGCATGGGAAAAGGATCTTTTGGACAAGCCTTATTCAGGTCTGTGAAATCTACACAGACTCGCCACTTTCCGCTATTCTTCTTGACCACGAACGTGTTGGCCAACCATTCAGAATAAAAAACTTCCTTGATAGCCCCTGCTTCCTTGAGCTTTGTCACCTCGGTGTGCTCTTTGGACGGGTGCCGAGGAGGTTGCTTTTTGGGAGTAATGGATGGGTTAACATTTAGGTAGTGACAGATGAAGCTCGGATCAACCCTGGGGCCTTATAAGCATCCCACGCAAATAAGTCCAGATTTTCCCTAAGAAACTCGGTTAATTCCTCCTTCTCCTAAGGAGGTAGCTAAGAGCCAATTTGGAAGAATCTTTCAGGGTTATCATAGATTACCACCTTCTCTAAATCCTCGCATCTTGCTCCCTCGGCGGGTGCCTTAGTAGGTGATCCCGGGTCCTTTGATTGCTATAACTTTTTTTGGACAGAGGTTGAAGGCTCTGCTTCAGGCCAATGCAAAATGGCCACCACCAAACATTGCCTTGCTGGTGGTCTGACACTCGACGATTTCCATGACCTGCCCTCCGGAGGGAAATTTTACCTTCTGGTGCAGAGTGGAGACAACAGCTCCTAACATATGAAGCTAGGGTCTAACGATGGCAGTGTAAGGTAAGTAAGTGTCTCCCATGATAAAGTCTACTTCTACTACATCCGGACCCGTCTGCACTGGTAACCTAATCAAGCCACCATCTTCTCATTGAAGCTCACTAAGAGGGAGCTGTAGGGTGTTAGATCCTCAGGCCTGAGACCCAGCCCCTTGTAGAGGTCGGGGTATATAATTTCGGTGCCACTACCATCGTCCACCATCACCCTCTTCACGTTATACCCCTCTATTCTAAGTGTCACCACCAAAGCGTCATCATGAGGTTGCATGGTTCCGATCTTGTTATTCTCCGAAAAACTCAGCATTGGCAAGCCGTCCACCTTAGCCCTCTTCTGACTCAAACTGCTATCCTCGGCCGACAACCGGGCCATAGACATCACCCTAGATGGGCAGGAGCCGGCCCTTCTCGGGGCTATGGTGATGACATTTATCGTGCCTACTGGGGGTCTCATGGCTATGTCGGCTCAGGGCTGGTTCTGCGCACCACTGGCATGATGTAGAAGGTGTCCCAGTCTTCCTTCTCGGACGAGCTAGTCCAGATGGCTCCACAAGTTCTGCAATCCTCTATGGTGTGCCCCGGTTCTTGATGATATCGGCAATACAAGTTCCTATTGCACTTCATGGGGTCCCCTGCCATCTTGGGCAGCCACTTAAAGAATGGTTCATGCTTGATTTTTTTAAGGAACTGTTTGAACATTAACACTTTCGAGATGCCCGACGAACTCTTTCCTTGGCCGACTATCATTGTACCGGTCCGACCTAAAATCCCTCCGCTCCTAGGGTATAACCTTAGCCTTTCCCTTCCCCTGCAGCTGGTCCTTTTCGACCCTTTTGTACTTATCAATCAAGTCCATAAATGAGCGTACGCTGCTAACTGGCTTACCTGTGAGGGATTTCCTCAATCCGTGCTTGGCTAGGAGGCCGAGCTTGAAAGTACCGACGGCAACGTCATCGAGTTCCCCGTCTATTTCATTAACCATTTCCCAGTATCTGTCTGAATAGGCTTTCAGGGTCTCCCCTTCTCGCATGGACAGGGACAGTAGCGAGCTTAAGGGCTGTGGGACTCTGCTGCACGTGATGAAACGAGAGGCGAATGCCCTAGTTAGTTATTGGAAGGAGTCTATGGACTCAACCTTCAGGCCATCGAACCACCTCATCACCACAGGTCCTAGGCTAGACGGGAAAACTTTGCACATTAGAGCCTCGTTCCTAGAATGGACTTCCATCCTTTGGTTGAAGTGGCTAACGTGCTCCACAGGGTCTGTTTGACCTTTGTAAATGGTGAACGCGGGTTGGTGGAAATGTCACGGAAGCCCCGCTGCTTCAATTTTACGCGTGAAAGGCGACTTGGAGATCTGGTGCAATGCTTTGCTCATGGCGTTATTTCCCAGGCCTCCATGAGACAAGTCCTCGTGCTTATGCCTGTGATGGTGCTCCTCTTCATGAGAAAAAGACTCGCTTGGGGGAGTTATTGTCCTTTGTCTGTAGTCGTCGTCCCTCTCGTCTCCAGAGGAGCTGTTAGAGCTGGAAGAGTCTCGCCTTCGCCAAGAGTTGCGTAACTTCCTTTTTAGCTCATTGATTTGCAACTGCAAGGCCCTGTTGTTGTTGGATCTTCGGAAGGCATGGCTTTTCGCTCAAGGATTACTTTTGTTCGCATGCATGGTATGTACACTCGCCTCACGATCTCTTTCACGTTCAAGGTTCAAAAAACCGTCCTGTTGTTGAGACTCTGCTGATTCTACTTGACGTGGATTTGACCTCACCATGGTTGTCCGTTACACTCACTATTTTGCGAAGCTTTTCCCACAGACGATGCCAATTGTGGGGACTGGGTTTGAGTTCTTGGACCAATAAAGTGGATGGACTCAAGCCCAAAAAGCCCAAACAATAAATTTGTAGAGAAGTGGGTTGAAATGCTAAGCCGTAGCAAGTTGAGTAATGGATCAGTATTGTTATGGCAAAAAAGAAAGGAAAACTATAGATGTTCCTTGAAGAAAAGTGTCCTCGGCAAAGTCCGAGGAGATTAATTCTTTATCTATTGACTTTAAAGACTTGTTACAAATCTCACTTTCAGTTCCCTCCTCCTTCTCACTCAGGGGTCCCTTACATTATATACCCCCTCTTTAGATGATCTTGTGCCTCCACTTGTTACCATCCAAGTCACCACTTGAGTACCTGTCCCATCAGCCACCCTTCTTGGCTCCCTGTGAGTTGTAGTAGCCAAGGCAACACTGTTTAAGGGTCTTCTCCACATAAATGCGACCAGAAAAGTAGCTGCAGCGTATTAAATGTGGAGGTAGTAGCTTTCCCTTAGGTACCTCCTAGTTTTCGCTTGTTGCCATGCTTCAGGTGTACGTATTTGCTGCTGAAGCTTTTTAGAGACTCATTTAGGCTCATGGGATCCGGATATGGCCCATGCCCGAGCTATTCGAGGAGGCCTTGCTCCTCGGACAGGGCCTAAGGCCCAACACCAAATTTGGGCTCTGGCCCCTACAAACCCCATCTAAGTCGATACTATCATCATGTTTATAATTTTGCAAACTTATTTCTTCATTAAAATTTTCTTCATCGTCATTTGTCATTAACATTTACTATCTCTTCTTGTTCTTTTTATTTTAATAATATTTTTATAAAAAAAATTTCGCATTCTAGTTTCTTGGACTTATAACATTAATGATAAAAATAAAAAATTTATATTATCAATTAATATTTTATTCATAGTATATAAAATAAATCTGTAAATATTAAAGTGAAGGGTAAGTGTGTACTATGTAGTCTAATTGTAGGAGAGTGAGCAAAAAAACTTATAAATATGTTATTTTAGTAGGGTAAACTAAGTAAATTAATATTTTTTTGTTAAAAACAAGTCTAACAACTTGTTAAATTCAAATAAAAGTACAAATTATAACAAAAAAACTCATTTTAAAGCATTTGTCCATGTATCATACGATACGTACGATTTTACGATACGATACGATTCATATGATACACACACACACTGTATTGTACGATTCATGAGCACTTACGATACGCCGATATGATATAGAACTTTTTACACACGATACGATACATATCGTATGATACTAGCAACTATATATATATATATATTCTGTTGTGTTCATACAATTTAGAATATTTAAATATTTTCTTGTTTTCTTTCTCCTCCTTTCTAATTTCTGTCGTTGCTCTTCTTTACTCAGTCTCCATAGCCATTTACTCTTCGTCTCTTCTATCAAACCTCGCTAATCTTGCCAATCTCGCCTATCCAGCCACCGATCTCGCTTGCCCAGCCGCTGTTCTCGCATGCCCAGCCATCGTTCTCACTACCCACCCCTTCCACCAACCCATCTTGCCTTTGATATTTGGGGAAAAAATTTTGGCACTATGACCTGAGAATTGAACATTGGTATGTAAACATTTACCTGTTTTTCACTAATTTAAGTTTTTTGTATGTTGAATTCAATTGCTTTTTGAGAAATATGATGGATTTTAAGTTTTGAAATTTTATCTTTTTTGTAATTTGCATTAACTATGTGTGTAGTTTGGGTTTATGGATTTCAAAATATAATTTATATTATACATTTAAACCCATATAATGTGGTTGAAGTTGCAGTATTTCAGTTTTTTTTTTCGGTTGTTGTTGCTCTTGACACCAAATCTTTGGTTTCTAATATATTTTCCATGTTAATTCTAGTTCTTTTGTGGTTCTTTCATCCAGATAATTGGTACATACCTTGCAGATTCACTAGAATCAAACGTTATTTGGTATGCAAAGATAGCTATGCTGCTGCAAAATAAGACAGTTAGAGGTGTAGCTTTGCGTTGCAGAAATATCTAAATTTTGTGGCTGTGGGTTGATTTTCATAGGTAGTTGTGGTCTGATTTTGTTTGTTGTGGTAGCAATAGGAGTAGTCTGTGGGTAGTGGCAGGGACAGAGCCAAAACTTAGAGTTAGGGGGGTGGCCTTGTTGCTGATTGTGTGCAGTGATTTCGGCCTCTGATTCTTTTGCCTAGCCGCTTAGCTGCTTGTTGTTTAAATTTTTTTAAAGGATCAGATTGTTTATTTTGGGTAAAAGTAGTTGACTAGGCTTAATTTTTTTAAGTTTTACAATTGATAGTTTTGTTTTTGGACTAATTTTTTTGGGCTTTGTATATTTTGTTTTAGACTTGGTTTTTAAAATGAGGAAAATGCTAGAACTATAAACTTTTTTACAAATTGTTGATGTGATGAGTGGTTATTGATAAGTAAAAAAATAATGTAAATAGTGGGCCCAAATGTGAATCAATAAGAATTTGCTATCTTAACAGTATATAAAAATGTTGTAGAAAAATTTGTTAACAATACTTTTAAAAGAGTCAATAATATTGTTATGGAGATAAAATTGTAATTTTATAAAACAAAATCAATAAAATTAGTACCCACATATATAATAATATTTTTTTTTTTAAATTTGGAGGGGTGTACTGCCCCCCAAGTCTATCCATGGCTCCGTCCTTGAGTAGTAGTGGTGGTGGGCTGTGTGAAGTGGTGGTTGATTGGTGGTGGTGGTGGGCTATATGTTTTGTATTTAAATATAGAGATTTACTAATATGTACCCTTAGAGCATACATTAGTTACCCATAACCGAAGGGTCGATTTTGGGCATGTCCTCATTGCTCTAGGCGAAGATGTCCTGATTATCTTTTAGGAATGACACAAGCACCTAGCGAATCGTTGGGCGAGCAAGAGTGCCTATTCGTGTTGTTTGGTCTGGTCTGGAGTCGTCGAGGGGTACTTCCTCTAGTTTTTCAATTGGCTCTGTTATTGTTCACTACTCTTCGATGCTCATTGTTTGCATATGGTCGTCCATTTCCGTCATCGCTATGTAGCATTCTCGTGAAGCGACCTGATCTCCACATACTTCCCCTACTCCGTACTTAGTAGGGAATTTAATCATCAAATGGTAGGTCAAAGTTATGGCCTTCCACAAGTTAAGAGTTGGTCGTCCGATGATGGCATTGTACGCAGATAAGCAGTCGACCACAAGAAACGTAACATCTTTAGTGATTCGCTGAGGATAATCACCAATCGTGACGAGCAAGATAACTGCACCGAGGGAGTATACTGTTAGGGTTTATGCCCTAAAATCTAATTTATTGGCATGTCATAAATAATTAAATTGTTTAATTATATGAGACTATCTATAAATGAACTAATGGGACATTATCTTAGTCCATGAGATGCATAGTATGCGATTTATGTGATTTAATCACAGAAGATATAAATTGTAAGTTCTTTGTAAACTCAGAATATAGTTCGTAGTCGGTGATGAAATTGGACGTTTCATCTGCGAAAACTATAACATATCAACTAAGATGATTTGTCTTGATCATGGAAATGGAGATTTTTAGTTGGTATGTTGATATGTTTTAAGAGTTAAGACATATTGAACTGGACCGCTATGAGATTTATTATTCTCCTAAAGATTGTCAAATGAATAATAAATCTCGCAACTTCTATTTACATCAACTTTAAATCCCGAGAGAATAATGGACCTGATCATGAGATGTAGGTTGTTTTGATATATCAGGAGTGAGATCTATAAGTTACGGTCAAAACCTCAGTATGTTAGGCAGCCACATTTAGTGTTGATGGAACATATATTCTCAAGATGGAATTCATAATCTCTTAACGGAGATATAAAATATTCCCTTGAGATAAGTTTAATGGGTTTGGTTATTCAGAGAGTTGGGCCCAACCACTTTAGTAAGGAGTTACTAAAATATATATTTATGGAATTGGATTTCATAAATATATGATGAATAACATTAAAGATTAAACTGGGTACTCAAGGATTAAGATGTAGTAATCTTCAAAGTGGCAGTCTATATTCATGACTTTGCATTACTATGAATATTTTAATGAAGGGGTTGCATGTATAATAAAGTCTTGGGATATAATTTATTAATAAGGCCTAGAGTGCAATTATATTCATATAGTGATATTGAATATAATTAATGGTAACTTTGGGCCTGTCAAGAGTTGACAGAAAAGCCCAAGGCCTATTGGAGCTAGAGTCTTATTTGTTCCCTTTTGGTAACACTCCAAGCTACACACTAGAACGCAATTGTAATGACCAAAAAGGCTAGCCTAATTAGATAATTGGTTATATATAAGGAGAGAAACATACAGAATTTCATGAGTCTTTTCATAAGTGTTTTTCATCAAGATTGTAGAAGGAATGAAATAATTTGTATGTGACTGTTAGACACTCCCTTGTTCTCTCCTTGAAAACTAATTGAGAGACCACACATCTTGGGCATTAAGTGGAATTGGAGTGAAGATTAAAAGTCTTCCCAAGAACTTCTGATTTTTGGTTTTGAATTTCACCGCACTAAGGTACGCTCTCTTGTTCTTAAATTCTGAAACTTTCATAGTGTATGTTATCAATTGCGAATGAAGTAGATCCGTTAATTTTTCTACTACGTATGTTTTGTATGAGATACGAACTTGTATTTTTCCCAACAATGGTATTAAAGCGGTCTTCAATTCGAATCTGAATTACATGTTTTGTGAGTTTTAGAATTAGAGATAATAGTTTCTGTATATTAGAAGATTATCTATGTATTTAATTTTCTACATGGTAGTTGAAACTATGATTTGATAAAAACTGATATTGATGTTATGATGTTATTTAAATCTGAATTTAAGTATGTTAAATTCATTTTTAAGGCTATAGCATCAATGTAATTCAGTTTTGATATCAAATTCTGCATGGCATGTTCATATGATGGTTGTTTGTTCATGAAAAATCATTGAAAACTGTTTGCAACTGCTCTGGAAAAACTGAAAACACGGGTTTTTCGTGGGTTAGCTTCCCACGAAGTTACTCGCGAAAAATGATTCTGAAGACAAAAAATTTTCGCGAGTAAGCCTTACTCGAGAAACAGTCGTGAGACAGTTGCGAAAGTTTCTGTCTGATTTTTTTTTGTGTTTTCAATTTTTTGCTTAAATCATTTTTGCGGGAAGTGCTTAGTCGCAAGATACCCGCGAGACAGTAGCGAAAGTTTCTGTCTGAATTTTGTGTTTTTCGAGGGAAGAGCTTAGTCGCGAGATTCTCACGAAAATGCATTTGAAGGGAATTTTGAATATTTTCTAAATGTTTTCAAATGTATAAAGTGTAAGAAAATGTGTGATGAGATTACACATGATTCTAACTAAAAGACCTAATGTGATCATAAATATTGGTTAAATAGAACTCTTAGTCCTAAATAGTTTAGGACTTGTCTTTTAAGAAACATTCTAATGCGATTGGAATTGTTATATGATTGAAAATCATTAATTTATTTTAATTAGAAGTTTTAATGAGATTAAAGCTTAATTAGAAGGTATTTAGTTTCTAATAAGATTAGAATTCTTAATCAAATAAGTTAAGGATAGAGTTCTATATAACCAATTTTTGATTCATTAGAGTTTAAGGAATCCTAAATAGTTTAGGACTTCCACTTTTGTTAGTGATTCTGATTAGATTAGAGTCTTCAATAAGTGCAAAGTTATTAGTTGTAATGGGATCACAATTATTTAAAGAAAAACCCAAATAACGAATAGGAATACTGAAATAACCCTTTTGTTAAGTTTATTGTAATGTGAATAGATACCTTGTCTTGACTTCAAGTCTTGTATTCCATGCGGAGGGTATTCACTTCATGGATTACAAGGTTAAATTTCTTTGTGATTACGCGAATGCTCGTTACTCTATAGTGACGTGACTTAGTTACATCACATTGAATTTAAACAATTAAACACATTTGATGTGTAGGGTTAAAATTGTGATGAGATCACAATAATTTCAGGACAAACCACTTATTTTAAAATTTCTAGTGGGAGAGAGATTCAAGGGTTGATTCTCACGGCCTCCATTGTCGGTTTATAGTAGTGTGTTAGGCACCTCGCCTTGGCATATATGCCTTGCTCCCTTCGGAGGGTGTTTAATTCATGGTTCTACAAGATTAAACTTTTTAATGATAGATGAAATGTTTTTTTACATTGAGAACGACCACGCTTCTGTGGAGTTAATTGGTGACTCACATTGACTCTAGGCAATGGTATACATTATTTTTGTTTGGTAAGAGTTACCATGATAGCATTAATAATGAGAATAATTCTCACCTGCCTGATCATAGTGATTGGTATGACCTCGCTTCCAAGGAATATTAATTACGGGATTATGTTGTCGTTGCACCTAGTATAGTATTTTTGGGTTTCATACTATATGGTTATGGATACAAAATATAATGTCCCTGTAATTATGTTCATAGTCTCAAAATAAAGTTGTCAAAAATTTTGTTCTTTAGCTACTATTTTAATTGAATTACATTAACTAAGAAATAATCTTGGACATGGTGCTTAAAGGGGCTGAAGTACATAAATATGCTTTGATTCAACATTGTCATAATTTCCTATGCGTGATGTATTGATGGAAGATAGCTTATGATATAATCATAGTTTCCATTGAAATGCTAAAATGTTATATTGGCTTCTATCTCAAGTGTGCTACAACATGAGATGCAAGAGTTAGTACTACACTTAGACTTTAGGTTAAGTCTAAATGAGATGTTTGGTATAAATCATATTGAGTGCTAAGAAAAGCTTAAGAAGATCCAATTCTATATCATTTCATGAAAATATTTTATTTTTAAAATGAATTGGAATTCTTGGATGTTGAGATTAAATGTTAATCTCATTTGGATATGATCCACAAATCCTTGTTAGAAACATTTGATCAATTCAGATTGTTTTGAAAATAAATTCTTTTTATGTTATCTGAATTGATGAGTGAGTTCTACGCAACGGAAGACATCCTACAAGCTAAGGCTAGGATCAATATGATTTAATTCAAATTCTTAGCCTGAACTGAAAGGTAAGGGTAATAAGAAGATGAATTATAATACCAAACAGTTGGACAAGCAATTTGTCCTAGTAGTTGCCAAAAGGAAATTAGACTCAAAAGCATGACTAAAAGGAAAGTGTTTCTGTTTTGGTAGAACTAAGCATTGTCTATGATTATTTTTCTAGATGAAAATTTACATGTTTTACTTTTAAAAGAGAAAGTTTTATCTTTTGTTATTGTATGTTTTGGCACTTATGTCTAGATCTCATTAATCTAAATGATATTCAAGATTGATGAAAGATGGTCTTTTAGAACCATTATTTTGTTCTATTTCTAGTCTATGAATTCTATTTAGAGGATAATAAGATCTAAGGCTCCTTTATTGTAAAGGAATAAAATTCCACTGACTTCTTTAAGTCAGTACATACATGAAGGATGAATAAGACTCTTTTAGAAATAGTAAAGTACATGATAAGTATTTCCATTTGCTTATTTTTTTTGGAGATATACTCTAGTAATTACTATACATTTTCTAAAGTTGATTTCAAAAGTTTATTCCTAGGACATTTTTCAAATTGTGGATTGAGTGAAAACCTAGTATATGATACTTCCACTTTTAGAGATGTCTAGCACTTGTGCTAGAAAGGAAGTCTAACAAATTGAAATCAAAAGGTAGAAAAATGTGTGTTTATGATGGGTATCCAAAAGGAATTGCAAAAGATTGTTTTGATAGTCATAAAGAAAATAAGATGTTTGTATAGTAAAAATACAAAGTTCTTGATGATGACTATGTGAATAATCTTAAAGTAAAACATATAATTGTTCTAGAAGAAAGATGTCAGAATTTGTTGAAAGACAACTGTAAAATACATTTAGAAATGAGATGGTTGTATTAGATACATCACAAGGCATTATTCTAGATGTATAGCTAATACATCGGTACAATATTGTAGTGGGAGAATTATTATTTACCAAGTTCATACTTTTGGAATAAACTTTTGAAGTTATTCCACAAGGATATGAATTTGATCCTCAGTCCTACGTAAAGGTAATAGATGATATGAATATGGATTATTGGATCAAGATTATGTGAATAGAATTGGATTCTGTTTGAAGTCTAGAACTTGTAGAGGCGCCTAATGGCATTAAGCCTATTGTTCTCAAATAGATCTACAAGTAAATGAGATTGATAGATTTGAAGGTGCAAACCTTCAAAGTCAAGATTAGTGGCGAAAAGATTTATTCAGAAAGAAATTGTTCAATTATGAAAAGATCTTTTCACCAATAGTCAAGATTGACTCTATCTAGATTCTCTTATCCATTATATTTCATTTGGATGAAATATGGCAATGGATATCAAAAAAGCTTCTTTTAGTAGCAATCTTGAGGAAGAGATCTGTATGATGTAACTAGACTTATACATAGCAAAGAAACAGTAGTGTTTAGTATGCAAGTTGCTTAAATTCCATTTGGATTAAAGCAAGCATCTGAATCATAAAATATCATATTTGATCAAGGAATCAAATTGTTTGATTTTGATCAAGTATCAAAAAGCCTTATGTGTGTGAAAGCTATATAGAATAATAAATTTCTTAATGCATGTTGATGACATTCTAATCATTTAGAATGATGTAGAGTTATTGTCATCAATAGAGTTTTTGTTGTCTAATCCAGTTTGATATAAAGTACTTGGAAAAGACTAGTCATATCCTAAGAATTTAAACTTTATTACAATTCAAAAATTAGGATATTGAGTCTATCTCAAACTGCTTAAATAGATTAGATTCTAGTCAAGTATAGCATGTAATACTTCAAGAAAGAATTCTTTTCTTTTAAGTTTGAAGTTCCTTTATATAGGACTATAGTCCTAAGACATATAAAAGGAGGAGCATATTAAGATGATTCCTAATATCATATCAATAGGAAGTCTTTATGCTATGCTATATATTAGGCTAAATATCTATTTTGCGGTGGGCATAGTAAGCAAATATCAATTGAATCAAAGATCACTTAATTTAGTGGGAGTAAAGCATATACTCATATATCTTAGGAGAATGAGGGATTATATGCTTGTCCACAAAAGTGAGGTTTTGATGGTTACTGAATGTACAAATACTGACTTGTAGTTTGATTATGATTCATGAAGTTGGACTTCAAGATATGTGTTCATCCTAGTGGTGAAGATACACATTAAGTATAAGTATTATCTCACTAGGGAGATATGAGTACTTGAGTAGTAGTAGTAGAAAAGATAATTTATGCAATAAATCTGACTAAAACTTGTTTCCAAACCTTGCCTTAGAGTGACTATAAATTACTCTAAAGGGAGATAAGTGTTGGATATATGGTAAATTGTCTTTTAGGGCAAGTGGGAGATTATTGGGATTTTTGCCCTAAAATCCAATTTATTGGTATGTCATAAATAATTAAATTGTTTAATTATATGACACTATCTATAAATGAACTAATGAGACATTATCTTAATCCATGAGATGCATAGTATGGGATTTAGTCACAAAAGATATAAATTGCAAGTTCTTTGTAAACTCAGAATGTAGTTCGTAGTCGGTGATGAAATTGGGCGTTTCATCTTTGAAGACTATAACATATCAACTAAGATGATTTGTCTTAATCATGGAAATGGAGATTTCTAGTTGGTATGTTGATATGTTTTAAGAGTTAAGACATATTGAATTGGACCGCTATGAGATTTATTATTCTCCTAACAACTGTCAAATGAATAATAAATCTCACGACTTCTATTTACATCAACTCTAAATCTTGAGAGAATAATGGACCTGATCATGAGGTGTAGGTTGCTTTGATATATCAGGAGTGAGATTTATAAGTTACGGTCAAAACCTCAGTATGTTGGGTAGCTACATTTAGTGTTGATGGAACACATATTCTCAAGATGGAATTCATAATCTCTTTACGAAGATATAAAATATTCCATTGAGATAAGTTTAATGGGTTTGATTATTCAAAGAGTTGGGTCCAACCACTTCAGTAAGGAGTTACTAAAGTATATATTTATGGAATTGGATTTCATAAATATATGATGAATAACATTAAGGATTAAACCGGGTACTCAAGGATTAAGATGTAGTAATCTTCAAAGTGGCAGTCTATATTCATGACTTTATATTACTACGAATATTTTAATGAAGGGGTTGCATGTATAATAAAGTCTTGGGATATAATTTATTAATAAGGCCTAGAGAGCAATTATATTCATATAGTGGTATTGAATATAATTAATGGTAACTTTGGACTTGTCAAGAGTTACCAGAAAAGCCCAAGGCCCATTGGAGCTAGAGTCTTATTTGTTCCCTTTTGATCCCACTCCAAGCCACACACTAGAACCCAATTGGAATGGCTCTAAAGGCTAGCCCAATTAAATAATTAGTTATATATAAGGAGAGAAACATACAAAATTTTATGAGTCTTTTCATAAGTGTTTTTCATCAAGATTACACAAGGAATGAAATAGTTTGTATGTGAGTGTTGAACACTCCCTTGTTCTCTCCTTGGAAACTAATTGAGAGACCACACATCTTGGGCATTAAGTGGAATTGGAGTAAAATTAAAAGTCTTCCCAAGAACTTCTGATCTTTGGTTTTGAATTTCACCGCACCAAGGTACGCTTTCTTGTTCTTAAATTCTGAAACTTTCATATTGCATGTTATCAATTGCGAATGAAGTAGATCCGTTAATTTTTCCGCTGCGTATGTTTTGTATGTAATACGAACTTGTATTTTTCCCAACATATACCTTGGTTCCTCCGAACCCAACGAGTGGAGCGTTGGTTGGGATCAACCGCTCTCTACCAATCCCCATCTGCTGGAACGCCGGGTAGTAAAGGATGTTAGTAGAGCTTCCGTATGCTAACGACAAGTGCATCGTCATGTGGGTGGTGGAGGCAACAAGCATCATCTTCCGAGAACTCGATGGTGGGGGTGTCAACTCGTGCCATCTTTGGAACGAAGCCCGTTATCTTCTAAATGACAATTCAAAAATTAAATAAATTTGTAACTGAGTTTTAGGAGTAATCTTATATCATATATCCATAACAATTTTCTAATATATATTTACAAATTAAGGTTATGGATTACTTAACTTTTGTACGCTCAGTAACATTATAACTATTTATCAATAATGATCAAAGTGAAATTTTTAAATTAATCCTTATGTGGTTATAGAAGTGAAGTGAAGAATGAGATTGAACTAGAATTTTAGTTTGAGACTTTAAATCACGAATAAAAGAATTGACTATTCAAAAATAAGAAATAAACTAAAATTAAAAATCAAATTAATATGTTAAAAATAAAACTAACATCAATTCAGTACTAACAAAATAAAAAAACACTAAAAAACTATGTCATAATACATTTCAATTCAATCACTTATGTTCTATCAAAATAAAATTTGATGTTTTTTGAAACTCTATAATATATTATGATTGATTTTGGATTGTATTTTGTGGAAATTTTACATTCAATGTACAAACTCAAAAATTCTGTTAAAAATCATCTTACATTTTCTCAAGAATCCTAGTTTAATTAGACAATATTCATATATAACAAAAATTTTCATTTTGTAGTTTTGTGGAAATAAAAAAAAGTAAGTACAAGTATAACCATAATATAAACAAGTTGATAAACTATTGATTTTCTAATCCTTAACGGACATTAGCATATTTAAAAATCTTTGAAAAATTTTTGAAGTTCAAATGTTGAACCTTATAATAGCAAAGTCTTAATTTCATAAGTATTTTTCTCATGATTTCTAAAGTCTTGTAGATAATCTAAATAAAAATTGTTAAAAAAAATCTAAACACGTACAAAATAACTCTTAAAAAAAAAATAGAAGCATCAAATTCTTTAGGTAGAATCAGACAACTCGCTAACACCCAAATCGCAAGGTACTAAACTATTTTAATTTTGGGTTCCAAACAGCAAGCAAATATCAAAATGTTCCGTCAAGCATAAATATAATTAAGTTGTCATCTGGCTATTTTATATTTGGGATTTTTGGGCTGAATTTCATATATATTATATATATATATATATATATATATATACACACACAACATAAACATATGACTAAAGTTTTGGAGAAAATGCAATGTTAGTTCCTAAATTTTAACCCCTGAGCGATTTTAGTTCTTATAAAAAAAATTGTTTATGTTAAGCCTGCAAAATTGTTTATAAAAATACAATAACCATATAATTGCTATTGTTTGGGCCTATTAACCCGGGATCAAAATAAAAGGGATTTAAGCCCACAACTCACTCTAGTATTAATTAGAGGCTAGTGGTGCAAAAGAAAGAAATGCAAGGATATAGATTCATAATAAAGGCAAAGAGAATATCCATTAAAGTATTGAGCAAATGGTACATATAATTGTCTTCAATGCTACATAACAAAGTGGGGAGAATGAGGGAGGTGATGAATAGACACTAATCGTACCACCACACACACAAGCATGTACTATTTCCCAAGTCAAGTAGTAAATATGATTATTGAGTTAATTTCAAGACTTGAGAGTTGAATTGAATTCTCCCCCTCTTTGATTCCAAGTTTTGGGATTTCTAACATATTAGGGATGAACTTATTATCCATCTCTTCATAAGAATCAAAGCTTTTGGTTGTTAGATGTTTAAAAAAATGGCAACTTAAGCATTGTTCTTAGCTAGATAATAAGATTAGTTGTTTTAATGATTATTTCGGGTAATTCATTGACCAAACATGATTTTTGTGTTTACCAAGGGGAATAACCCCGTAAGGAACTTGCTAAATATATGAGAACTAGTCAAATTTCATAACGGAGTGGTGATTTGTCAATTGTTTCTTTTTATTTTGATCATGTCATCTAAGTAACTAAAAGTGATCACTTAGATATTAGGGAATAAAATTACTCATGGACTAATTATATATATATATATATATATTTGTGTGTGTGATACAAGAATTTCTATTTCTAATAAAATGATAACAATGAATTACGGCTCTCTCTTTACATTATTTCACTATTATGGGTGCAATTAAAAATGGCTCCACCTTAAATTCTTAATTAATTTTTCTTGCCTTTGCCTATACCAAAAGAATCTCATTTGTGTCTTAGGCCTCTTACCTTGGTGATAAGAGAAATTATCATGGATCAAACATCATCAATTCTAACGTACATATTTTCTTTTTTGGATACATTCTAATTGAAAAATGAGGAAGAATTTAAATCATGAATGTCTAATTCATTACGAAGATAATGTTCTTTGACTTAAAAGTATTTGAAAAAACTTTAAAAAGTCCTAATTAATTATCAAGACTAAATGTTATTTGAGTTTGAATCTATTTTAACATAGAGTCATTCCCAAAAGTTCTTGGGGAAAAAAAAAAAAAGAATAGAAAGAAAAAGAACATCAATCCCAAAATGGATAAATCAGCTCCACTAGTTTCAGATTAGTAAGTAAAAGAAAAATAGTTATTTCCTTAAAAATACAAATCACATCTAATGTGGTGAGTGGATATATATAAGTGAAAAAATGATGTTATATGCTATTTACTAATCTTATTTATCAACTAAATTTAGGGTTAAGTTAAACTTTATGTCATATTGCTTTGCATTTTCCTTTTGCACTTAAACAGTCAAACGCATGGAAAAGATGTATAATACTGAAGGAAATTCATATAATTTTACTTGCAAATAGATTGAGTAAAATTGCCGCATGTGTATGATTTTTTATTTCACTTATACAAAGAAAGTAATGAAACCAAAATAAAATCGCCTGGCTAATTTTTAATCTTACACTTTATGCTCCAATTATAGTACATCATGTATAGTGTTTTTTTTTTTTTTTTTTGTGATTTTAAAATTTTGCTACTTTACAAGAAAAAATAAATGAACGTGTGACAAACTATAATTGATACATAGAGCACAAAATGGATTTTCCTTCAACATAATAAACTCATTCAATTATCCTTATGAATGCTTTTTCTATCTTCTAAACACATGTCTTCCTTATTTCTTTTAAAATATTATTATGTCTAACATATATATTAAATGTGGGAAAAATACATGTTTGTATCGCATATAAAACATATGCAACGGAAAATTGACGAGTCTATTTTATTTGCAATTGATAATGATAGTATCTCAAAATAATCCAACTCCAAGCTCGTCCATAGGGGTCGTCCAAAACTAGAATTAAGGATGACTGGTAACTCTCATCCATGGCAGATTCGTCCATCCACGAAAACTCTTGGACGACCTACATAGACTCTAGATGTGGTTACCATATACAATCTCCGGACGAGGTCCACATCCTTGCTTTAGAATGCAAGGATAAAATCGAAACATGTTACCATGGAAAAACCTCCAATGATAGTAATGGAATATATGGCCTAAGAATATAACTTCCATGGCAGTTACGGAGGTTAACTCCGAATCCTTCGACTTCCTCAAACATAGGGGAAGTTATTAAGCAAGTAACTGCTCGCAGTGTACACTATATAAACAACCATTGGCAAAAAAGGAGAGGTAAGAAAATCATTTCCCAAGTAATTTGGAACTCTAAAAGTTGAGAGATATACTAACTTTATCATCGGAGGATTTTGGTCGGTCCTCCCCGGTCACCTTTGAGAGTGTGTTCATCTCTTTAGGTTTTTCTAGATCATCTTCTCACCATTGAAGCCCGAAGCATTCAGTCTACTAATTTTACGTTGCATCATCAATTGGTGCCGTCTGTGGGAAGAGCTTGTGTTTTTACAAATTATCTTCCTTCGACAAAAGGTTGCATGGTTCGGACAAGGTCAAGGGTTACCAGCCCAGGCCACCAAGAAAGTAGGAATGCCTCTAGCAATCCCAACCGTGATTGACAATCAGCGCCCATCACTTAACCGCCGTCCATCCAACATATACAGTCCATGGCCGCCGCCATGGCTGAATTAACTCGTCAAAATCAAGAGTTAACCAGAGAAATTGGTTTGCGAAGACAGCACCACGAAAGGTACGAGGAAAGAAAAGCCCAGAGTCGAGAAGGGAGAGGGAACGTCGAGCCTGAAAGCCAGTCAAGGGGTACCGCTTCACGAAGGGTTTCACACTTGGAAAGGGAATTGGACCAGATGCAGAAGGCTATGGAAAAAATGAAGGAGAATATGAGAAGGGCAAATCCTTTGGAGGATTTGGTTCATCGAACAGACTCCCCTTTTACAACTTCTATCAACAGTCATCCCCTGCCACCTAAGTTCAAATGCCTTCCTTGGACTCATACGATGGGACGCGCGATCCGTTTGATCAGATCGCCACCTTCAAGACTACAATGCATCTTCAGGGAGTTCTAGACGAGATTATGTGTAAGGCTTTCCCTACTACACTTAAAGGACCGGCACAAGTGTGGTTCAGCAAAATACCTCCGAACTCAGTAAGTTTTTTTGAAAAATTGAGTAAGTTGTATGTCAATAATTTCATCGGAAGGCAAAGGCACAAACGTTCCTCGTCCAGCCTGTTAACCATAGAACAAGGAGAGAATGAAAGCTTGCGGTCCTTCATCACTCGTTTCAACAGGGAAGCCCTGGCGGTAGACGAGATGGACGACAAGCTACTGTTGGCAGCCTTTCATAATGGGGTTAACTCTGACTTATTCATCCACAAGCTTTATGAGCAAGAGCCTCAGACTATGGCTGAACTCGTCTATTCAGCTCAGAATTTTATGAATGCAGAGGACGCAATCATTGTTAAGAAGAGGAAGAGAGCCAAGAGAACGAAAGCAACCCCACTCGTCACTTCGAGCAGAGCCCTCGTCCAAAGAAGGGACGAATGGAGGATAAGAAAGACCGAGACAACAGGAAGGTAGGCCCTTCAGCACAGAGTCAACTGTACACGCCATTGAACGTACCACTGAAGCAAGTTCTCATGCAAATCAAGGACGATCCTTCTTTAAAGTGGCCAAAGAAAATGAAGGGAGATCCCAACAAACGGAATAGGAACAAGTACTGTCGTTTCCATAGGGACCATGGGCATGACACGGACGAGTGCTTTGATCTGAAGCAGCAAATAGAAAATCTCATCAGGCAAGGAAAACTAAGAAATTTCCTTGGACGAGATCACTAAGATGAAAGGCTGAAGGGAAAACTAGAAGAGGTACTGTGACACCCACTAGGGGAAATAAGAGTTATTATAGGGGGAAGCTCGACGGGATAATCTTCCAAGTCAAGAAGGAAGTATTTAAAGGTGGTGCAAAACGTCCAGCTCTCAGGACGGTCTTCAAAGACGAGGAAAATTGAGGAACAGGCTATTACGTTCACGGACGAGGATGCTGAGAGGATTTACCACCCCCATGACAGCGCGATTGTCATTACTTTGCTTATTGCAGATTATACAACCAGGAGAGTGTTAGTAGACAACGGCAGTTCGACGGACATCTTGTATTACCCTGCTTTCCAATAAATGAAGCTTAGACGAGATATACTTCGTCCAGTGAACTCACCGTTGGTGGGGTTCGGAGGAATGAAGGTACAACCTATGGGAGTAGTTACGTTGCCTGTGGTGGTAGGGGCATATCCACAACAGATAACTAAAGAAGTAAATTTCCTCGTAGTAGAATGTTCGTCATCGTACAATGCCATTATTGGAAGGCGTACTCTAAACAGTTGGAAGGCAGTAACGTCTACATACCACCTATCAGTCAAGTTCCCTACAGAATACAGGGTGGGGCAAGTACAAGGAGATCAGTTAGTAGCAAGAGAATGTTACCTAGCCATACTGGCCATGGACGAGCAAGTTCATACGATGAGTATTGAGGAAAGAGTTGTAGCAGAGCCCACCGAAGTATTGGAAGACATTCCTTTGGACGAGAATGATCCTCAGAAGTTTATTAGAATTGGGACAAGCATGAGGAAAGAGACAAAGCAAAATCTCGTCCACTTCTTAAAGAAAAGTATTGATGTTTTTTCATGGAGTCATGAAGACATGCCTGGGATTGACCCAAATGTTATCACTCATCGATTGAATGTATACCCGTCTTACAAGCCTATCCGTCAGAAGAAAAGGGTCTTTGCTCCGGAACGGGACAAAGCTATTAAGGAAGAAGTCCAGAAGTTAACAACAACGCAATTTATTCGAGAAGTCTACTACCCAGACTAGTTAGCCAATGTAGTGATGGTCAGGAAGGCAAACAGCAAATGGAGAATGTGTGTAGATTTTACTGATTTGAATAAAGCTTGCCCCAAAGACAGTTACCCTTTGCCGCACATCGACCAGTTGGTAGATTCAACAGCGGGTCACCAGTTGCTAAGCTTCATGGACGCCTTCTCAAGGTATAACCAGATAAGGATGGACGAGGCAGATTAAGAAAAAACGTCCTTCATCACTAGTCAAGGTTTGTTTGGTTATAAGGTGATGCCTTTTGGCTTAAAGAACGTAGGGGCAACTTATCAAAGGTTGGTAACGAACATGTTCTGACCACAAATAGGATGGAATGTGAAGGTTTATGTGGACGATATGTTAGTGAAAAGCTTGGACGATAAAAACCACCTGGACGACCTCCAAGAAACCTTCGACACGCTAAGGCAATATAATATGATGTTGAATCCCAGTAAGTGTGCTTTTGGAGTTTCGTCGGGAAAATTCCTTGGATTCATGGTTTCACATAGAGGGATTGAAGCGAACCTCGACAAAATTCAAGCGATCCTAGATATGAAGCCATCAGGGAACATCAAAGAAGTCCAATCCCTCACTGGACGAGTTGCCGCTCTCAACAGATTTGTCTCTAAAGCAACTGATAAGTGTTTGCCATTCTTCAAGATTCTTAGAAAGGCATTCGAGTGGACGGACGAGTGTCAAAAGGCTTTTCAAGATCTCAAGATCTACCTAACCATCGCTTCACTACTGAGCCCGTCCGTGCCTGGTGAAGATTTATATTTGTATTTGGCAGTGTCCCCCCATGTAGTAAGCTCAGCCTTGATCAGGGAAGAAGAAAAGGTACAGAAGCCAGTTTATTACACAAGCCGAGCTTTGAGAAGGGGAGAAGGACGATATCCAATGATGGAAAAATTAGCCTTTGCTTTGGTTACAATTTCAAGGAAACTGAGGCACTATTTCCAAGCACACATCATTATTGTCTTAACGGATCATCCATTAAAGAAGGCGATGAGCAAGTTGGAGGCAGCAGGACGACTGGTTCAATGGGCTATAGAACTCAGTGAATTTGATGTCAAATACCAACCAAGGGGCGCGATAAAAGCATAAGTATTGGCAAATTTTATTACGGAATTCACTCCAAGCTTGGAAGAGTTAGACGAGTCGGAAAAGCCTCAAAGATGGGTCATCCATATGGACGGATCCTCCACACTACATACGGGGGGGGATAGGATTATTTTGGAATCCCTAGAAGGAGATGAGTTGAAGTACAAAGTCCACCTGCAATATACATCGACCAATAATAAAGTAGAGTATGAAGCCCTTTGAAAGGGCTGGAGTTGGCCAAGTCTTTGGGAGTAGTATCACTACTCGTCCATGGAGATTCTCAGCTGGTTATAGGCCAAGTAAATGGAACTTATGAGGCAAAGGAAGAACACATGAAGAAATACCTTAATAAGGTAAGACGCTTTGTAAAAAAATTTAAAGAAATCAGTTTTATTCAGATACCAAGGGAGGAGAACGTGAAGGTAGATGCTTTAGCAAAAGAAGCCTCATCAAGTGGAAAAATGGGCAGGTTTGACGAAGTCCAATATATGCCAAGCATAGATCATCCTGAAATACAACAGATAAAAGGTAAAAACAATTAGATGACCCCAATAGTGGCTTACTTAAAAGATGGACGCCTCCCAAAAGGAAGAGACGAGGCCAGAAAACTAAGGATTAGGTCAGCTAGATACATCCTTATTGACGAAGTTCTATACAAAAGAGGATTATCCCAACCTTATCTAAGATGTTTAGCTCCAAACGAGGCGAATTACGTATTAAGAGAAATTCATGAAGGAGCATGTGGAAACCACTCGGAAGCAAGAGTGTATAAAGTTTTCCGAGCGGGTTATTACTGGCCAACCATTCAAACAGATGCAAAAACTTATGTCAAAGTACGTAAATAATGTCAACATTTCAGCAATGTGCCCAGACAACCCTCAGAGTACCTCACTCCTATGATGGCCTCGTGGCCCTTTGCACAATGGGGGTTAGACATCTTGGGTCCCTTTCCACTCGAAACCAGGCAGATGAAGTTTTTAGTGGTAGGTATTAACTACTTCACTAAGTAGGTAGAAGCGGAACCACTAGCAAAGATCACACAGCAAAATGTTAAGAACTTTGTTAGGTTCTAAGAATTAGGAACTAATGTATTAGAACTTCAATTTGTATGTTGGCAAACCATGATCAAAACAATGTTTAGTCTTGTGTTAGACTTGCTCAAAGTATGGGTCTTAATGTAAAGTTGGAATCGAGTTGTTGTGCAAAATTACTGTTAACTTTTTGTCAGACTCGATCGATCGAAAATTAGACTCGATCTATCGAAAATCAGGCAGATCGTTTTTCTGCAGAATTTTCCAACTCAGCCCTAGTCCATTTAATGTATAGGGTTTTATGTTTTGCCCTAAGTATATAAGGGAAAACCCTAGCCACGTTTTTTAGGGGTGTGCAAAAAACCGACAAACCGAAAAAACCGCTTCAAACCGACCGAACCGATGCAAAAATTTCGGTTTGGTTTCGATTCGGTTCGGTTTCGGTTTTTTATATAATAAAACCGAAAATTTCGGTTCGGTTTTCGGTGGCAAATTTTAAAGCACTGAACCGACCGAACCGAACCGATATATAATATATATATATATATATATTTATGTAAGACTCTGTCATATTGGAGCTTGCAGCTTAGTGGTATGATGTGGCTTTAATAATCAAGTGGTCTCTTGTTCAAGCCTTCGCCCATACGTTTTTGAGGTTTTTAATTTTTTAAAACCATTAAAACACAAAACCCTAGCATACTATATTTTTAAGTTCTAACCCTCTGGCCTTTTCATTCCAGCCGCCCACTCCACCATTTTTTTTTTTGTCTTTCACCATTTTTGCTCTCTCTCACGGTGTGCATTTTATTCCATTATCTTCCTCCGCAGTCCTCACCGTCAACCTCGCCTCCACATACAGCAGCACCTCCGCTCTTCAGTCCTCTCTCACGGTCTCTGCCTCTGCCGCCACTCCCCACGCCGGCCTCCCCACAGTCCCTCTTGTTTGGATGGTTAGAAAATTTATCCAAAAAAATACGTATCTAATATCTATCACGCTGCTTCAGTTCTTCTTCTCCGTTCTCTTCTTTTTTCTTTTTTTTTTTTATGTTTGCTACTTGCTTGGTGCTTGGTGCTAAGTGTTTGGGTGGTGAGAAAACGTGGGAAAGCAAAGGAAATATATATATTTTTCTTATTTTGGTATGTTTTCTGATTATATACATGATTTTGATTTTTCTTTTTTTTTTGCTTGGTGTTTGGGTGCTGAGAAAATATGGGAAAGTAAAGAGAAATAGGCTTCTTCTTTTTTCTTTTTGTCTTTGATCTGTTTGGTTCTAAGAAATTGGAAGCAACTGAAAACCGACCGAACCGAACGGATTGAAATCCAGTCAGTTCGGTGTCGGTGTTCCTCCCTCTCAGTTCGGTGTCGGTGCCAAATTTGGTAAAACCGAAATTTCGGTTCGGTGGAAAAATCACACTTCAAACCGACCGAACCGAACCGATTACACCCCTAACGTTTTTAGAGTTCTATTTTGCTGTGTTTGTGAATCTCATTGTGAGATCTAGAGGTGTTTACCTTCACATACACTTAGGGTTTACAAACTCGAGACTTATGTCTAGAGCTTGATAAATCAATACAGTTGCAGAATCAAAAGAGCATAAAGATATACAAGCAGGTGCGCTTGTGGATTTGCTGAAGAATTTAAGAAAGAAGGAGTCCGTGGATCTCGGAGCTATCATGGGGTCATGGTAGTAAGTTTCCTACACTAGGGTAGCAATAAGATGTTAGTGGTCTAAGTCTTGTTGTGTAAACTTCGATTCTTTCATAGTGGATTCAGTTTACCTTGAGGATAGCTAGGTTAAATCCTCCCCAGGTTTTTACGTGTGTGGTTTCCAGGGTTATCAGATCTTTGTGTTATTTAATTTCCGCTGCTTTATTGTTTTTGTTTATTTTTTGTTAACCTAGATTTAATTAAATTATCTAAGTTAATCACTTGGCTAATTCTCTAGGTTAATCTGTTGGGTTTATAGGGGTCTAAACGAACTGACAAGTGGTATCAGAGCAGGTAGCTCTTCTGTTGTAGATCCTTTGATCTAAGAGTTGATCCTTGATCCATATTATTATGGATAATTTTAAGTGTCTTACTGTTTTTTATTGTGATGATTTGAATAAAAAGGACACTGTTGTTTCTGTTGATCTTTTTTATGCCTGTGAAACTCTTCGTAAGGAATTATTGAAAACTATAAGAATTGCTAAGAAATTCAAGGAAGAGTTAAAATTGTTAGATTAGATGAATCTAATAAAAAGAATGAATTTTTGAGAAATCAAATTTCCTCTCAAGATGAGAAGATGAAAAGCTTGGAACAAGAGTTAGCTGAATCTAAAGCTAAAATTGAAAATTTGACTAGTACCAAGCTTGCTGTTGTTAACAGAAGTGTTTCTGGTTCTCTTAAGCCTAAAGCTGAAAAAGTTTATATCCCTTCTTTTAAGAGGAATAATAAAGAAAAAGTTTATTTTGCTAGGTTAGACAAAGGTAAAAATTCTGATGTAGACGCTGAAGTTTCTAAACCTAAGTTTAAACCTACTGTTAAAAAGCATAAGAAATCTGTTTTTGTGCCTACTTGTCACCTTTGTGGTGTTGTTGGTCATATTAGACCAAATTGTTCTTTGTTGAGGCAAAAACCAAAATCTGAAACTAGATTTACTGTTAGGAATACTGATGTTCCTAAATTGTTTCTGTTTGTCACTTTTGTGCTGTTTCTGGACACATTTGTCCAAATTGTTTTAAATTGCAAGCTGCGAAGCGAGCAAATAAAACTAAAGTACCTGTACCCCAAGCACATGATCCTATGGTACTTATTGGTGAATTGGTAAAGGCGTTAAACCTTTATTCCAATCTTAGAGTTGCTCAGAATTCTAAAGTGAATCATAACTCCAATGCAAGAGTTGCATCTAAAAAGTTTTGGATGCAAAAAGCTCAATCTAATTGAGTCTGTCTGACATGGTCCTTGTGCATCATTGCTCAATCTTTTGTGACCTTTGTTTCTAGGATTTGCATTGCATTACATTCATGCATTTCATTCTAGGATGTTTGTTTCTTTGTTTTTAAAAAAAAAAAAATTTTTTGCAAATTGTGTTTTTGCTATTTTTTCTTGAATTTGAAGACAAGGTTGGTCAATCAAATTTTACATGTCATATGTATGTACCTTGTTTAGCTTTGATGCACTTATTTCTATTGCACTTTGCTAGCTAAAGTCTTGTTGTGCATGTTGTATGGGAAGATGCTATATTTGTTGATCACATGATCTTGATCTTGAAGTCTTATGTCTTTGATTAATGGACTTGAACTTATTGAGAAAGGCATAAATAACCATCTCACCACTGTTTATTAGCCAATCATGAACACCTTAGTGCATATCATAAGATTTTGTTCTCGAGAAAGTGTAGCACATGCACAAAAAGAATATAAGGTGTAGCCTCGGTTTAAATGCTAAAATTGGTGTGTACATTATTGGGCTATAATAAACTCAAATTAATTAAAATTGGTGTGTACATTATGAGGCAAGTCAAGAAACTTACATGATTGCAAGCTTTTAATCTAGGAGATGTGAGAGTTATATGATGTAACTCTTTAGGTGATAGTCTCTTTCAAATTTATGTGATGAATTTTGTAGACTTTGTGATTGATTACTATTCACATATCACCTCACATGTATCTCAAGCTTTTGCTAGTTGCACACACTACACAAAGTTACTCTTTGTTAAACTTTGCACATGTTATTGTGTGTGATTTTATTGTGGCCATCCAAGATTATATGTTCCTTGATTTTGATGCAAAATTTGAGTTTTAAGGACAAATTGATTGAAAATCTTAATTTTGGAAGATCTGGGTTGTATTCATGTGTTTTTTGAAAAACTTTTAGTCTCATACTCATGCATTTCATTCATGAAATATTATGCTTTGAGGAGTTTCTGCATAAAATTCCACTGTTTTTCAAAAATTTAATTTTTCCAGATTTTCGATCGATCAAAGCTGTTTCTCGACCGATCGAAATTGCGATTAAAATTTTGGTTTGATTCTGTCTGACTCGATTGGTATTCGATCGATCGAAACTGAAATATTTTCAGTTTTTAGAGTTTTTGACCAAATTTTTTCATGCATCATTTATGGTTAGGATTCACATGAGTTGCATTGTTTTTCTGTGTCCATCTTGCAGTTTTGCAGTCATATGTCTTATTGTTTTCACACATAACATGCATACACTTTGCTAAATTTGGTACTCAACTTGAATTAAAAATTGATTGATTAATTTTTTGAGTCCTTTGTTCATTTTAGTATATGCTATTTTTCTTGATGTGTGAATTGCAAAAAATATTTTTCTTAAGAGATATGAGGGATAATCAATGTGCAAATATTTTCTCTACTCATGCAACTGTTTATGGGTCACATAGTGTCAAGTTTGCATTTATTGAAAGAGAGAATATTTTTCTTCATGTGTATCCTCAACTCAATTTTTTTTAGGTTTGTGTGTTTTTATTTATCCCCACCTCCTAAATTTTTCCCAAAACTATTTTTCCCAAAACTTGTTTTGTTTTTCCTATTTTTATAGGGGGAGAAAAGTTTATTTTAACCTTTGTTGTTCATAGGGGGAGTAGTTGCTCTTCATAGGGGGAGTTCTCTCTATTTTCTATCTCTTTTTTCTCTCTTGTTTACTGTCACGTTACTCTTTGTTTGAGTTATATTTGTCAATACGTGACAAAAAGCGGGAGAAATAGATGAAATGTGAGAATCATGTTTGTCTTGTTTAGGGGGAGATAAAATTTTTTTTGAAATGGGAGAATATAAAAACTTTTTGATGTATCTAACTTAGGGGGAGAGTTAGAATTTATTTTTGTTTTTATATTTCTTTTTTATATTCCTTGTTATTTTCTTCCACACATGCGTTTATGTGTTTGTTAAGTGTTACAGGAATATACAGGTTGTTTTCAGTCGAGCTGCTGTCTACCTTGCAATTGTTAGATAATAGTTTAGGTTGAATTGTTTAAGTGGCTATTTATTTTGTAATGGGCTATTTCAATGTATAAACTTTGAGCTTTTTGTTAAGTCTATGTTTTGTCACAGATTGCCAAAGGGGGAGTTTGTTAGGTTCTAAGAATTAGGAACTAATATATTAGAACTTCAATTTGTATGTTGGCAAACCATGATCAAAACAATGTTTAGTCTTGTGTTAGACTTGCTCAAAGTATGGGTCTTAATGTAAAGTTGGAATCGAGTTGTTGTGCAGAATTACTGTTAACTTTCTGTCAGACTCGATCGATCGAAAATTAGACTCGATCGATCGAAAATCGGGCAGATCGTTTTTCTGCAGAATTTTCCAACTCAGCCCTAGTCCATTTAATGTATAGGGTTTTATGTTTTGCCCTAAGTATATAAGGGAAAACCCTAGCCACGTTTTTAGAGTTCTGTTTTGCTGTGTTTGTGAATCTCATTGTGAGATCTAGAGGTGTTTACCTTCACATACACTTAGGGTTTACAAACTCGAGACTTATGTCTAGAGCTTGATAAAACAATATAGTTGCAGAATCAAAAGAGTATAAAGATATACAAGCAGATGCGCTTGTGGATTTGCTGAAGAATTCAAGAAAGAAGGAGTCCGTGGATCTCGGAACTATCATGGGGTCATGGTAGTAAGTTTCCTACACTAGGGTAGCAATAAGATGTTAGTGGTCTAAGTCTTGTTGTGTAAACTTCGATTCTTTCATAGTGGATTCAGTTTACCTTGAGGATAGCTAGGTTAAATCCTCCCCAGGTTTTTACCCGTGTGGTTTCCTGGGTCATCAGATCTTTGTGTTATTTAATTTCCGCTGCTTTATTGTTTTTGTTTATTTTGTGTTAACCTAGATTTAATTAAATTACCTAAGTTAATCACTTGGCTAATTCTCTAGGTTAATCTGTTGGGTTTATAGGGGTCTAAACGAACTGACAAACTTCATCTGGAAAAGTATTGTATGCCGGTTTGGGGTTCCCAAGGTACTAGTATCAGACAATGGACGACAATTTGACAACCCACTTTTTAGGGACTTTTTCAAACACTTTGGAATTCAAAACCATTATTCCTCCCCCTCCCACCCTCAAGCAAACGGCCAAGCAGAAGTAGCAAATTGATCCTTGCTTAAAATCATCAAGACTTGGCTTGACGAGGCAAAAGAGTATGGCCAGATGAGCTACCAAGCGTTCTTTGGGCTTACAGAACGACGGCAAGGACCCCCACAAGGGAAACTCCTTTCAAACTAGCCTATGGGAGTGAAACAGTCATACTTGTAGAAGTGCATATGGCCAGCCATAGAGTAATGAAGTTTCAGGATGAAGAAAACAAGGAACAACTTCATCTTAACCTCGATCTAATTGACGAGGTAAGGATAGGCGTGGAGCAAAGAACAGCAAGGTATAAAAACCTTATGGCCAAGTAGTATGATGCCATAGTAAAGCCCAGGCGTTTCAACATTGGGGATCTCGTCCTAAAAAGGGTTTCTTTGGCCACAAAAAACCCATCCCACGGGAAACTGGGACCAAATTGGGAAGGACCTTACAGGGTTATCAACTTCAAAAGGCAAGGATCCTACTATTTGGAAGCTCTGGATGGACGGAAGCTCTGGATGGACGGAAGCTAGAACACCTTTGGAATGTTAAACATTTAAGAAGATACTATTAATAAAGAACGACCATGGACGGGCATTGTCGTAGGATGAACGCCATGGACGTCTAAAGTAATTATGTTTTCTTGTTACTAGTGTGTTTAAAATGTATTAAGTGTTATGTTACTCATGAACTAACTTGTGTGTAAGTATTTTTAATTCCCAAAAGGCACTAACTCTTAAGCATGTGCCATGCCTGTAGACGAATGTTTACAAAGTATGGATTTCTAAACATGTATTTCGAAGTATATGTATAATTGCATAGGAATCCTTCATCCATTGTGATTTCATTTGAAATAATTCACATAAGGCAAACAACTAAAAACGAGTAAAATCCTTGGATGCAAGGATGTTTCGTCCATAAAGCTTTGTTTAGAGGTAAAGGCACATTCGTCCATATCAAGACGAGCCGAAGCCTTAAAAGTGCTACCCTAATCATGGACGAGGGAATACCCACCCTAGTCATAGACAAGGAAATGCATGAATGAATAATCCATTGGGTAAGATAGCTAAAACAGTCTAATTTATGGACGAGATAAAAAAAATCAGCAACTTATCCAAACAAGCAAAGAATCGTCCAAAAAAATGGACGAAGGTTTGTGCTGAGTTAAGTAAAGGCAACAAAAACCATACCGTTCATAAACGAGTTATGCTGAATTCAAGAGATAAAAATGAGGCCTAATCGTGGATGAGCCAAAAGTAAGGTCAATGTCTGGGATTCAAGACGAGTTTATCCATGCAATGTTTCAGTAAATAAAAGATGAGCAAAAATACATTCATTAGTCAAAGGGTGGACAACCCATGTCCAAAAACCCTCACATGAAGTTGAGACAAACAAGATAAATTGTTTAATAGATCGTCCTAAAACTATGGACGAGATAATTGTACTTTGATCTCATTCAATAGTCCAAAACAACGGACCAAATAAAAATAATAATACAAAGAAAAACCAAGTATAAAAAGCTGTCTTCATTGGGGAGGATCAGTGCTGGGGTCGTCCTGGTTTCGCTGGGTGGTGGCATTATCCTCAATATTAATATCTTCTGAGCTCGTCTGAAGAAGGGAGCTTGTAGCAGCAGCACCAAGGTTGAGCTTGATAGAACTGAAGTCAAGGTCAGGGAAATTCTCCATGGCGTCCATTCTAAAGTCTTCGAATCTAGCTGCATAATTCGCGTCCAAAGAATCAGTGTACTGTTTAAACGCCTTGAATTCTGCAACTGCGTCTCCCTTGGCTTTCTCAAGAAGGGCACTTAACTCGTCATTCCTCTTTTGGAGGTGATCAAGACAAGTGTCCTTCTCTATGACATCAGTCTTCAGCTCTTTTACATGGTTCTGCAGTTCCTTTGCCTCGTCTTTGGCCTTAGCCGCCACCTCAGCCCACATTTTGCTCTCGTCCTTAACTTCCTGTATCCCCTTCTCCAGCAGGATCCTCGTCTTGTTCATTTCTGTTGCTTGTCTAGACGCGGCGATAAACTTAGACATTGCCTGCGCGAAAATCTATTAGACAAAGCATGATTATATTATCGGTAAGACGAGATAAAAATGAAATTTACCTTGAAGAGGTCATGAACACCAGAGTGCTCAAACTCCTTCAAAGACATGTTATAGCATGCCGCCACGTCCTGGCCAATCACAACCCTCTCAAACCTCTCCCAAGCTAAATCTTCATCTTCAATAAGATTTTGAGAGACTCTTCTAGAGGGCTGGGACGAGACAAGCACTTGGGCAGTGGACGGCGTGTCCATTGACGGAGGATCAAAAGACTTGGCATCAATGTTGTGAACATCAACGGGGGGGCTATTGGGTAGAATGGACAGGAAGGCTGGGCTTGACAACCTCAGGCTTAAACGGCCTGTGCTTAGCCTTTTTCTCCCTACGTCGACTTGGAAGATTCTCCAAGTCAATCCCCTTGGACAGACTCTTTCTCTTGTCACCTACTGATGGACGAGGCTGGGGTTGAACCCCCTGCACAACTCCCTCGTCCATCACTTCCTTGCCTTTGTTTTCTTTCATTATAGCCATCCCTGAAAAGAAAAACATTAATACTTAAGAAAAAAAAAATTACGTCTACGAACAGTGAGCTCATAAGCGATGGCCTCAGTAGATGGCTCAGGGCCTAACCCCCAGGCAGCAAGGCGTCTAAGGCTCACCAAAAAATGGAACGGCCTATCAGTGTACAGACGAGCCTGTTGAACTCGTTCAATATAGAACTTGCTCAAGTAAGGTTGTCTAACACCTACAAAAAAAAAATGAGCGTTAGACGAGAACGATTAAGAAAATAAAATAAAAAAATAATAATATATATCAGGACAGACAACCTCCACCATACTTTCAGGACGAAGGTTCCCTAACTCTCCTGTATAGGGACCAAACGGATCCCTGTCAACCTCAATTGGTTTCCCAGCCCAAAAGCCAGAGATGAAGAAGAACTCCGTCTTCCAGTTCCTATCTGAGGTGATGAAGGACTTTATCAATCTATAGTCTTTCCCTCTAGCTGTAAATTGATAGAAGCCAAGGGATTGATTAATTTCGGAGGGTTTATAGCAATAGAGGAACTCGTCCACAATAAGAAGACGATCCCTCCTAAAAACATCCCTCCCAAAAACATCCCTCCATAAAACTTGCATAGAGACAATTAGCCTCCATGCATTGGGGTTAAATTGACAGATACCTAAGCCTAACCTTGTGAGCAACTCCCTAGCAAAGGCGTTAAGGGGCAACCTCGAACCCCCCAAGAGGTAAGCCTCATAAACACCAACACCAAAATGGGGTTGGCAACACCATTCCCCATGAACAGGTAACCTAGGGTTCAAGCTATCAGGGATTTGGTACCAAGCCTTGAGGGACTTTAATCTTTTGTCGTCTGTCTTGGAAGCAATCCCTATGGTCCAGCTATAAACAATCTCCACGTCGTCTTGGACCGTGGACGAGGGAGCACTGGTGCCTGCCCTTGACCCTGAATCAGTTCTTGTCCTAAACTCTTCCTGAAGAACCTCTAGAGGAACCCCAGGGACACCAGACGTATACTCGTCTATGGTTATCCCCCCACTACTACTGTTGCTACCACTGCTACTACTATCACTAGACCACTAAAGCTACTAGGTTCATGAAATTCATCTATAGCTCTCTCAACACTATTTCTAGACGAAGAAAGGACAATCTCAGCCATTCTTGAGGAAACTTAAAACCTGAGGACGAGAGTGAGGAAAGTACCTAGATCTAAATGGAGACTATGGACGCAAGGAACTTCTAGAAGATGCGCTAGGATGAGGAGTGTCAGGGAAGAAAAATTTCAGAAATAAGGGGGGTAGTGTAGAAATTCCACTATTTATAGGCGGAAGACTTTAGTACCTAAAACGACACAACCAACCATAAACTGACACGCGGCACACTCCTCGAAAAATGAGTCGACGCGAACCTTCACTAGTAAGATTGTGACACGTGATGAGTTTAAACGTTGACATAGCTACACACGTCCAGAGACCAACATCATGTCACACTTTCCTGGACAACCTATGGACAGGGGGGCAACTGATAGTATCTCAAAATAATCCAACTCCAAGCTCGTCCGTAGGGATCGTTCAAAACTGGAATTAAGGATGACTGGTAACTCTCGTCCATGGCAGATTCGTCCGTCCACGAAAACTCTTGGACAACCTACATAGACTCCAGATGTGGTTACCATATACAATCTCCGGACGAGGTCCACATCCTTGCTTTAGAATGCAAGGATAAAATCGAAACCTGTTACCACAGAAAAACCTCCAATGACAGTTATGGAATGTATGGCTTAAGAATATAACTTCCATGGCAATTACGGAGGTTAACTCCAAATCCTTCGACTTCCTCAAACATAGGAGAAGTTAATAAGCAAGTAACTGCTCGCAGTGCGCACTATATAAACAACCATTGGCAAAGAAGGAGAGGTAAGAAAATCATTTCCCAAGTAATTTGGAACTCTAAAAGTTAAGAGATATACTAACTTTATCATTGGAAGATTTTGGCTGGTCCTCCCCGGTCACCTTTGATAGTGTGTTCATTTCTTCAGGTTTTTCCAGATCATCTTATCACCATTGAAGCCCGAAGTATTCAATCTACTGATTTTACATTGCATCATCAGATAATATGTAATATGTAAGTTTCAGAATTTTAGAACAAGAAAGCATACCTTGGTGTGGTGAAATTCAAAACAAAATATCAGAAGTTCTTGGAAACACTTTTAATCTTCACTCCAATTCCACTTAATGCCCAGAGAAGTATGGTCTCTCAACTAGTTTCCAAGGAGAGAATAAGAGAGTGTCCAACACTCACATACAAACCATTTCATGTTCTCATGTGATCATAATGAAAACCACTTAGAAAACTCTCATGAAAAAGACTTATGAAATTCTGTATGTTTCTCTCTTTATATATAACTGATTATCTAATTAGGCTAGCTTTTTGGACCATTCCAATTGGGCTCTAGTGTGTGGCTTGGAGTGGGACTAAAAGGGAATAAATAAGACTCTAGCTCCAATAGGCCTTGGGCTTTTCTATTAACTCTTGACAAATCCAAAATTACCATTAATTATATTCAATATCACTATATGAATATAATTGCATTTTAGGCTTTATTAATAAATTATATCCTAAGACTTTATTATACATGCAACCTCTTCATTAAAATATTCGTAATAATACAAAATCATGATATAGATTGCTACTTTGAAAATTACTACATCTTAATCTTTGAGTACCCGGTTTAATCATTTATGTTATTCATCATATATTTATGAAATCCAATTCCATAAATATATACTTTAGTAACTCCTTACTAAAGTGGTTGGGCCCAACACTCTGAATAATCAATCCCATTAAACTTATCTCAAGAGAATATTTTATATCTCCGTTAAGAGATTTTGAATTTCATCTTGAGAATATATATTCCATCAACACTAAATGCGGCTGCCCAACATATTGAGGTTTTGATCATGATTTATAGATCTCACTCCTGATATACCAAAGCAACTTACACTTTATAATCAGGTCCATTATTCTTTCAAGATTTAGAGTTAATGTAAATAGAAATCGTGAGATTTATTATTCATTTAACAGTCGTTAAGAGAATAATAAATCTCACAGCGGTCCAGTTCAATATATCTTAACTCTTACAACATATCAACATATCAACTAGAAGTTTCCACTTCTATGATCAAGACAAATCATCTTAGTTGATATGTTATAGTCTTCGCATATGAAATGCCCAATTTCATCACCGACTACGAACTAAAATTTTGAGTTTATAAAAAACTTGTGATTTATATCTTCTATGACTTTTCACATAAATCACATACTATGCATCTCATAGACTAAGATAATGTCACATTAATTCATTTATAGATAATCTCATATAATTAAACAATTTAATTATTTATGACATGCCAATAAATTGGATTTTAGGGCATAAACCCCAACATTAAATTCTCTTAGAAATGATACAAAAACTTCTTGAAAGGATAGCACAACAAGAACAAAGTGCTTTGATTAAACAAGTTGACAAACAACATTGAACTCCGCTTCATTGTGCTGCACACTTTGGTGGTTTTCATATCACAAAAGTGTTGCTGGAAGTTGATAGATCTATAGCATACATGAAAGATGCAAAGGGCATGACGGCTCTTCACATTGCAGCTCATCAAGGCCATCGTTTGGTAATGGAAGAGATTTTAGAATATTGTCCTGATTGTTATGAACTAGTTGACGAGAGAGGCTGGAATGCACTCCATTTTGTCGTGAACTCATCTAGTAGTATTTGGGATGTCATTGGAGCAAAGTACATCCTAAAGTTTTATTCACTCAGCAACCTTTTAAATGAAAAGGATGACTACAGGAACACAGCTCTCCATCACCATTCCAAATCATTGCTTTATATAAAGGATGTCATGTGTCATGATAGAGTTGATAACATGGCCTTCAACAAACAAAACCTCAACGCTTACGACATCGCTTTAACTAGTGAAGAATTATCTGATAAAAAGGTAATGGAAAATTTAATTTTATTTCATGGGATATTTTTTTTCAAATGGAAACTTTGAGGACATTGTTTCCTTTTTTTCCTTTCCGGTGTTGCATATTTATTTCTTATTTATATTTATTAAAAAATCAATTAAGATACTATATAAAAGAGATCTAAATTACAAATAACTCCTTTTGATTTTGACTTGTTTTCAATTCAGTCTTATTGTTAGGTTCTAAAGACTAGGATCTAATGTATTTAGAACTTCATTTTGTATGTTGGCAAACCATGATCAAAACAATGTTGAGTCGTGTGTTAGACTTGCTCAAAGTATGGGGTTTATTGTAAAGTTGGAATCGAGTTTTTATGCAGAATTACTTGTAACTTTCTGTGAGACTCGATCGATCGAAAATTAGACTCGATCGATCGAAAATCGCACAGAACGTTTTTCTGCAGAATTTTCCAACTCAGCCCAAGCCCGTTTTAATGTATAGGGTTTTATGTTTGCCCTAAGTATAAAAGGGAAAACCCTAGCCACGTTTTTAGAGTTCTGTTTTGCTGTGTTTGTGAATCTCATTGTGAGATCTAGAGGTGTTTACCTTCACATACACTTAGGGTTTACAAACTTGAGATTTATGTCAAGAGTTGTGTAGATCGTTACAGTTGCAGAATCAAAGAGCACAAAGATATACAAGCAGGTGCGCTTGTGGATTTGCTGAAGAATTCCGGAAAGAAGGAGTCCGTGGATCTCGGAGCTATCATGGGGTCATGGTAGTAAGTTTCCTACAGGCAGGTAGCAATATGACGTTAGTGGTCTAAGTCTATTGTGTAAACTTCAATTCTTTCATAGTGGATTCAGTTTACCTTGAGGATAGCTAGGTCAAATCCTCCCCAGGTTTTTACCGGTGTGGTTTCCTGGGTCATCATATCTTTGTGTTGTTTATTTTCCGCTGCTTTATTGTTTTTTTATATTTATTTGTGTTAACCTAGTTTAATTAAATTACCTAAGTTAATAACTTGGCTAATTCTCTAGGTTAATCTGTTGGGTTAAGGGGTCTAAACGAACTGACACTTATAACTTTAACTTTTATAATTCTTCAATATAATCCTTCCATCTACTTTCATTCAATATCAATATGTATTGTTAAGTCCATCAAAACTATGTTATTTTGCCAAGATCCTAAAATTTATGGGAATATTGGACGGAACACTAAATGGAAAAATTAACTTGAAAATAAATTAAAGTTAGAAAACCGACTTGAGAAAAATAAAACTTAAAAAAAAAAAAGACTAAATTAAAAATAGATTAATGCTGAATGGTGTCATTTGTAATTGAGCAAAAAAAAGAAATTAAAAAATGTTAAAACTATGTGACCCTGCATATATGCCAATATTAAGATGGAGTACTGAGTTGCTGCTGCTGCCACGCTATGGGCTGCAAGAATAATTCTGCCTCTCACCTCATCCTTTCAAAATATGTGCATTCCTGTGCCTTGCTGGCTATTCCCTTTCTCAAATCCTAATTATTAGTGTTCCATGTTACATAGTTTATGCAGATTACACGTGCATTTATTGACAATGGTCTTCGTCCGGAATTTCGAAGACCCTTAGGAGATGATATCCTACCAAAGAGAAAACATTATGAATATAAGGGGGAACCCTGGGATGCCGAGCTCCAACGCGGGGATGCTGAATGGAAAGCCCGTAAAAACCGATTTGTTTCTATCATGAAAGAAACATCCCAATACCATTTGGTGGTGGACACACTCATTGCAACCGTGACTTTTGCAACAGGTATTACCATGCCGGGGGGTTTCATAGGTCAAGAAGGCCCACACCCAGGCTCTGCAGTTCTGACGAGTAATACTGTAACACCCCAAACTAATTGTATAATTAATTTTATGGATTTATATGCTTGTTATTATCTTAATTGCCTTTAAGTGCATAAGCTTTGCTATTGTGATATTATAAAATATCTATGCTTTTTTTAATGTTGTAGAAAGGAAATTTATAAAGGTGAGGATATATATATATATATATATATATATATATATATAGTTATAGTTATGTTATTCTTTGGGCCTTTTCTAGAATTATAAGTTTCTTAGGGGTGGAAAGAAAATTTGTAAAAGTAAGGGTGACTCATCTAGACTTTTTGGCCTTTCCCCCTTGTTATACACGTACTCCACAATAGTCCACTCTTCTTATCTTCCTTTTGCTGCATCAGAAGACTTCTTGGGTTCATCTTTTCTTGCTCTTTTGCTTCTTTCTTCTCCCTTTCTCATGGCAGCACCATCTCACCATCTCTCTCTCTCACTTTCTCACCAAAACCACAAACCTCTTTCTAAGATGAAATTAAGAACCTAACACTAAGGTTTCAGCTTTAAAGTTTGTAAGTATATTAAACCTCTTTTGATTTGAGTATTTTGATAGTATAAGAGTTTTGTTCATTTTCCCTCTTCTTTGCTCTCTGTTTTGTTTGTAGGAGCTGAACTTGTGATTCTGTTTTTAGTAATTTTAAAGATTGATGAAATTGGTCTTTTGGATGCTTATTAAGGTATTTTATTATGTGTAGTATAGGTATAAAAATACCCAAATGAAATGAAGGCTTATTGCTATTTGTTGATGATTTTAGTAAGAACATGTGCTGATGCTGTCACTGTGACAGATTTGATGTTTACTACAAGAAAAATATGTATAAAATCATTTGCTGTGAATTTGGATACTAGGAGTAGTTTTTATGAATCCTAAGACACATGGTGTTATGGAAGTGGTCTCACAGCTTTTGGATGAGTATAAAAATAATGGTTTAGTTTCTAAGTTACATGAAATTTTGTCAGGCAGATTTGAGCACGCTGCTTTGTATGATTTTTAATAAATCGTGGTTTTATGCTTTGACTCCAAAATTTTTACGGTATACACTAGACATACAGGGGAGTAACTCTGTAAAATTTAATGACAATTGGATGTGTACGGACAGTCCATTTGCATTTTACAAATGGGGCTTATGCTGCTGTAATGAGCAGTGAACAGCTTATGACACACATGACTTTGTCGATTTAATTTTGAAGTTAGGATGAATGTTTTAAGCTATAATTTAATATGCTTATCCTTTGGTATGTTTGGATCATATATAAATTTTTATGCCTTGGTTTCTCTATGTTTTGGTATGTAAATTGTTTGATGAATGTACCTTGTTTTGGGGAAACTGCTTGTGATGGGAATTAAGATTTTCTTGAGCTTGAGAGTTAGGTTGTATTTGACGTATAAGTATATACTTAGGAAGAGTTTTTAGTAATATGTTTTGGTCTTTCATATAGGTGACGAGAACGAGAACACGGACACTTAAGCTCCTCTTGTACAATCTCTCGCATCTTCTGTTTTCAGGTAAGGGATTTATGACATGTGCGTTTGATAAGTATAAAATTGTTTATAAAACTATTATGCATTAAAATCTTTTAATTGAAAATATTATATATAAGCATGATTTAAGTAAAATATATGTTTGTGAATTGTTCAATCTTATATACACGATAATTTTAGCATATTGATGCTATTATTTATATCACGAACATAATTTTTAAGAATGAAGTGGATATGCTATTGTTGTGAAACAATTATGTAAAAATAATGTTATCAGAAAAATATAGTTTTTCAGTTATTCCATTGTTATGATCTGAACTCAGCCAGTAGGAGTTATAGTACTAGCATTTCCATGGAAATTCTGATTGGCCATTAAAAGTGGGACTGGCTCTGCTGTACCCGCCCTTGTTGGTAACAGCCAACTTGTGGAGGATGTCAACCTACCCCCATGGTTGAAACTATGTATTATGATATGATCCCAGGTTTACCTGGCATTGTGGGGAATGTTGGATGCCTAGCACTTTATGCTGGAAGCCTCCCAAAGTTGTGACAAACTTACAATTGGACTAACTAATATGTATGATAAATGAAATATTTAGGCTATTTGGAAATTATGATAAGTCTGATGATAAGTTATGATAAAGTATTTCATAGTCTATTCAAAGATAAGATTTCCGAATTATGTTTACGTTCCTTATCATGTCTTTTTACTATTATATGAAAGGAAAATGAAGTACTTTTACCTGAAAGTTCATAAGTTACTTTAAGAACAACGTAAACAGTATGAAGGCTATTTTATCAAGCTGGCATATCCATAAAATATTTGTTTTACATGCATGCTTATTAAGGGCCCATGGAGCTTAAAACCTTACTGGGCTTCGCAGCTCACCCTATTATATTTCAGTACACAGGTCCTTCCTGGAAGCAGCGAGAGTATTAGAGGTGGCAAGGATTCTGTAATTCTCGTTTGTTAGATTGTATAGTTTTGTTATATAGTAGTTTAGCTCTTTTGTTGTATAGGAGGAATCAAGATGTACTTGATTCTTTGAGCACAAATGTAATTCGGAACCTTAGTTTGTTTTGGACCCCAGTTGTATGCCTTTGGGGTTAAGTTTGTAATAATAGTTTTGCTAAACGTTCAACTATGTAATATTTACACAAAACCCGAGGTTTCAACCAAGGGGTAAGTTTGCCAAGTTTTAAATGAGATGAAATTCAAGGTTTTCATCATTTTTGTATATTATGGTTTCTATGCAAGAAAATAAGCAGGAACTCAAGAAACAAATTCTTGATAAGCACCTTCAGTTTAGTTTGGTTCGTGTTAGTATTGAAGTAAACTTGATATTAACATGCTGGTTATGCTCTAAATTCTGAAATACAGGTTTGGGTCATGACAAATACTGCTTTCAAAGCATTTATTATTACAAATACCATAGCCATGGTTCAATCTTGTTCTGCTGCCTTTATCCAACTATTCATGCCACTTTTGTTTCTTAACAAAGATCCTGGAGACTTTTCTTTCCTACTTGCCTCACTGGCCTTCTGCCTATCTATATCTGCCATAGGAGCAATGTTGCTGGCATTTGTTTTGGGCACATACGCTGTGTTAATGCATTCCTTAGGTCTTGCCATTGCCAATTCTGTCATCGAATATTCACGTTATTTACTCGAAGTATTGAGAGTCGTCTTGGATTTTGCGTAGGTTGTCGCATTTCTTGAATTGTATTGTCTATCATTGCGAGGTCATTTGTGAGTATATTTTAAGTTTTTGTAGACGGAATTAGTTTTTCCATTTCCACGTGCTTGCGAACCAGTGTAGTATCCGAAGACTGTTACGTACTTGGTACAACTGTTTCAGTTATTGCATCTTCACGCTTTAATTAATTTTTCAAATTGTTCCTTGTAAGACTATTTAAATTCTGTTGACTCAGTGTGGTTATTTAATAAGAATAATTTTGATTATCAAATGTTTGAGCAACTATGAGCAATTTTGTAATTAATTAATTGACAAGTGCTGTAACATAGGCTGGTCTATATATGATCCGATGCCACCCCTCCATAAATGCAGGAAAATGGTTTAGGCTAGCTAGTTAGCTAATTACTGAGTCAATCTATCATATTTCTCAAAAAAAAAAAAAAAAAAAAAGAAAAAGAAAAGAGAGAGTCAATCTATCATATATTATACAATATATACATTTTTCAGAGTTTTTTATTATATATGTCTTTATTTTTCTACCAGTTGTAGTAGAAAAATACCTCTGGATATCACTCTTACATGAGATTAATTGTAAAAATATTATGACTTTACAAAAACCTTAAAAAAAAAAAAACTTAAAATTAAATTAGAGACACACAGCACAACACCAAAAATTTATATGGTTCGCTTTTAGCCTACCTTCATGGATAGCAATGAGAATAAGAAGAAATTTCACTAGCAAAATTTAAAGAATACAAAATGATGTAGAGGTACAGTGACAAAACCCAAAAATATACCCAAATAGTTTTTCTTTAACTCAACCAACAAACCAAGTTAAATACAAATTAATTCACAGCTCTCTGCCCACGCTCAGAATAACAAGCTACATCTCATGTATATACTACCCAAAAAACAAAAACAAAAAACAAAAAAAGAAAACCTAACCAATGTCAGCAAAATGATCCATGCAAGAAAGTCAAGCACTTAAACTAGGTCTAAACATAAAAATTTAATCTTGCATTTTATAAAGGTGTGCAACACAAGTGTGAAGAAACAAATCTGATCTTGCATCTAATAAAGGCGTCAATTCAAGTCATGCTTGACGAATCTCCACTTGCCTTGAAATGAATCAAGCCTTACAAACAAAATTTGCAGACTATCATATTTAATGAAATTTCTCTCCACTTTGTTCGACTTCTCTCAAGCCATAAATGCGTCAAGTGCACTCTTCTTGTAATTCTTAGTAAATTATGATTCTTCTTCTTCTTATCGGACTTGGATTTTTTCTTTTGGACTGGGTTGACGAGAGTAACATGACTTGTGGGATTGATCAGTGTTTGTACTATCCAAACGGTTTTGCTTGAAAGGAAAAAAGAAAAAGAAAAAAAAAATAAAAAAGAAAAGAGAAAGTCTAGGGACACCCAACTCCATACCCAAATTCATAACATGTTTGAGTGTCACCTTGTAATAACCTAGATTTTATTTATCAACTTGGTAATGTTTAGGAGTGCTATATTGTTATTCTACATACAGATCCGATGGATCATTTAATTTTGTTTTTGTTTTTTTTTTTTTTTGTTTTTTTTAATTTTTGAAAACTAGAGTCTATAACAACAGAAACGGAAAGATAGATCGTATTACTTGGTTACTATATTTGAAAGCTGCTATGCATGATTCAGCTGTAATTATATTATGTAAAATATGATTGGAATGATATATGACAAATTTAGTGTAATGACAATTTAATTTGACTTTCAAAAGAGAGAGAGAGAGAGGATCCAAATAACTTTCCCCAAGAAATTTCAGTTAACCCACCCACAGAGGAGGCGGAATGCCATCAAGCATTAAGCCATTTAGACAAATTAATATCTTAACTTCATTACGAATACCCGTCGTAAATTACAACCAAATACAGATAATGATATTTGATTTTTTATTCGATGAAGTGCATACCAAAAAAAAAAAAAAAATACAAGCAAAAAGAAGAAAATAAAGAAGAAAAAGAAGAAAAAAAAAAAAAAAAAACTTGAGGAGAAGCCAGTACCTTGTAGTATATATCTGGCATTGACGCTCCATAAGACCACACAACTTGCTATGTCACATTCTTTTGAAGGATACTTCAAAATTCAACTATTATTAGAAACAATAATACGACAGTCTCAAGACTCTCAACAATTGAGTTTGTGAATGGCCTCTACCCATGCAGGGATGGATTTTTTTATCCTCCTTCCCAGCCAAACAAGAAAACGGATTAAGTGAAGCACAAAAACCAAAGAAATCATTGCAACCAAACTACCCAAAACCCATATTTCACTACAAGAAAAAATGTTTATTGCAACGAAAAAACTCATTACAATAACATTAGAGTCATTGCAATAGTTGATACAAGATGTTGCAATAAAATTTGAGATAATAGGTTTATGCAACAAAAATTTTTGTTGCAATAAACTCCAAATATTTTAATAATAACTTTGATGCAATGATATATATATATATATATATATATTGTTGCAATAAGCAATTTACTATTTCGAATATCTTGTAAGTATAGGCTATTACTTCACGAAACTTGTTGTAATAAATTGCAAATAATTGAACAAAATAAATCAGATTAAATTACTGCAATGATATCTTCATTGTAATAGATAATTAATCTATTTTGTTACTGTGATTGACTACGAAATAATTGACATTAAGTTATTGCAAAGATATATTCATTACAGGTACGTGTTTGTCATTGTAATAGATTGTAAAAGAATTAATATCAAATTGTTGCAATGGCAACTTCGATGCAATAAGCTATTAATTAGAAATTTTCGTTGCAATAGATTGCAAAAACAATTGGTATCAATTTATCGCAATGATTCTTTCATTTTACGTTATTGCAACAATTTTTCCTAATATATTAAAGCTTCTATTGCAGCTGAAAATTATAAGTTATTGCAACTTATTATTGTTGATGCAATAATTTAACACTTTTAAGTTACTATTGCAACCATTTTAGCTTGTAGATGCGATATTTTGTTGTATTAACACTTGATGTAATAGACATTTTTTGTTGTAGTTGTGTACTAGAGAGCTCCTTATATTTCAAATAGTATAGTGAGATCGGAGTCATCATGGCGACTGCAGTTATATAGGTAATTACCAGGAATGCGAGAGTGGTACATAGAGCTATTGTCAAGAGGCCCATACAAATCTTATTCTTGACCAGGAATCCACTAATTAGTAAGAAGGTGACAATGACTAATGCAATAAAAGAGATAATGTTGAATATTATGAAATAGAAGTAGTACAACAGATCGATAGAACCTACAACTGACATTCCAACATCAACTTTGATGTCATAACTAGAATATGCAAAACGATCATTATAATGAGTAACATTTCCACTTTGAGGCCAAACACCGCCTGGGGGGCTAGCTGCCTATTGCAAAGTGATAGTTGTAATCACAGTAGCCACTACCATTATATAGCCACGATTCTCTTCTACCCAATTACCTCGGTATTTCAAGTGTTTCAACAAATTCTTCCACCATTTCTTCCTTGATTGTGTTGTTTTTGCTGATTCACTTGGATTATTCACTCTTTCAACCCTAGCACCGGCATCCAATAACATGTTGCGAATGGTAAAGCTATTGAAATCTTTTGGACAATTCCCCAACATTTTTAAGGCTATTAAATCCTTGTTGTTCTGAGAATCTACTTCTTTTTTAACTTTAGTCACCAAAAGTAAGTATTTTAGTGTCTGCAAATTAAAGCTTAAAGTGTTATAATTTTGAAAATATTTGTTTTTGAGAACCATAACGTAAAGATCAATGCTACTTAGATAGAGAATTTCTCTATTAGCAAAAAAGAAATTGTGATATATACAACAAATGCAGAAAATGGTTATTATCCGGAAGCAAGTCAATGTGGGGTTTTAAAATCCTGCCTGCACCAAAATAGCACCAATTTCCCAAATTTTCCCGCTAGTCTATTACTCACCTCTATTACATCAAAAAAATTTGATGTGAAATAAATATTAAACCTATTACAACAATATAGTTCGATGTGAAATAAATGATTACCTATTGCAACAACATATCTCAATGTAAAATAACGGTTACCTATTACAACATATTTCGATGTATCATAATAATTAGTGCTACAATCTCATATTGATATAATAGATTTAAGTTACTATTACAACAAAAAACAACCTAGAGATGCAATAGTATATATATATTACCTCCATTATTTTTTTTTTTGTTGCAATAATACTTGTTGTATTATGTGTTTTTTCTTGTAGTGTATTTGATCATGAAACAAGCATGCATCTTCATATATAGTTAATAGTTCTTGAACAATCTCGACGTGGCCCTCAGAGGAAGCCAAATGAGGGGGACAACGTTTGTGGGAGTCCAATTCGACAGCTAGGCGAGGATTTTGAGTTAAAAGAGTTTTAGTGAAATCAAGGTGGCCAAGCAAAGCTGATATATGTAATGGGGTTTCACTAAAAGTGGTCAAAGAAATTTTATGAAGGATGTGTGGGTCTTTATCGATCAAACTTTTCAATGTGGTTGTACAACCAATTGCTGATGCGTTGTAGAGATCAACAATATCATCTCCTCCTTGAATCGTTATTTCCATTATTGTATCATCTCTACACCGACTTCCTGGTGTCTTGTGAAGTTCTTTCTCATTTGAGTCTCTCTCTCTCTCTCTCTCTCTCTCTCTCTCGTTTGTGAATTGTTATTACAGGAAGGAAGCATATAAATAGATGGATGATCCATACTACATCAAAATATGTCTATTACATCAAGTGTTAATACAACAAAATATGTATCTAGTAATTTTAGACAGAATATCGCATCTACAAGTTAAAATGGTTGCAATAGTAACTTAAAAGTGTTAAATTATTACATCAACAATAATAAGTTGCAATAACTTATAATTTTCAGTTGCAATAGAAGCTTTAATATATTAGAAAAATTGTTGCAATAACTTAAAATGAAAGAACCTTTGCAATTGCTTGATACCAATTGTTTTTGCAATCTATTGCAACGCAAATTTCGAATTAATAGCTTATTGCATCAAAGTTACCATTGCAATAATTTGATATTAATTATTTTACAATCTATTGCAATGACAAATATGTAACTGTAGTGAATATATCGTTGCAATAACTTTGTATCAATTATTTCATAGTTAATTGCAGTGACAAAATGAATTAATTATCTATTACAATTGTTAAATATTAGCATTGATACACCATGTTGAATATGCTAGTATGGATGCAGAAGCGAAAGCATAAAGTATAGAACACAATAACACATGAGGGCTACGTAATTCAGCCTAATGGCTTACATCTACGGAAGAAACCCTAAATGGCTACATCAATAATATATTAGAATGTAGTACAAATCCTATGTTACAATGAATCATAACATGTATATATATAGTAGACTAAACCCTAGACTAATAGACTTCGACTTCTAGTACAAGTAGGAGACTTGGCTTGCACACAAAGTAGAATTAAGTTTAGGCCTATGCTAATGGGCTAATATATCTCTAACACCCCTTCTCAAGCTCAAGATAGAAGCTTAATGAAATCTTGAGATTTGATAAGAGTGGGAAAATCCCTTGAATGAATTTTGGCTTCGTGACAGTGGTTTGAGGAAGACAATGGTCTTGCAGTGTTGATGCGACTTCTAACGGTGGCATGACTATACCAGAGAGTTTTGACTACAGCAGTGGGAAGCCAAAGAAGATGAACACAGTGAAGAAACACCGAGGAAGACAGAGATTGTTCTTAAATACACTGTAAAGAGAGAAAACCATGGCCACAGGAAAGTGGCTCTAATACCATGTTAAATATTAGCATTGATATACCATGTTGAATATGCTAGTATGGATGCAGAAGCGAAAGCAAAAAGTATAGAACACAATAGCACACGAGGGTTACGTGGTTCAGCTTAACAACTTACATCCATGGAGGAAACCCTAAAGGGCTACATCAATAATATATTAGAGTGTAGTACAAATCCTATGTTACAATGAATCATAACATGTGTATATATAGTAGACTAAACCCTATACTAATAAACTTCTAATACAAGTAGGAGACTTGGCTTGCATACAAAGTAGAATTAGACTTAAACTTATGCTAATGGGTTAATATTTCTCTAACAACAATGAATATATCATCACAGTAATTTAATCCAATTTATTTTGTTCAATTATTTACAATCTATTACAACAAGTTTCGTAAAGTAATAACCTATACTTACAAGATATTCGAAATAGTAAATTGTTTATTGCAACAATATATATATATATATATATATATATCATTGCATCAAAGTTATTATTGAAATATTTGGATTTTATTGCAACAAAAATTTTTGTTGCACAAACCTATTACCTTAAATTTTATTGCAACATTTTGTATCAACTATTGCAATGACTCTAGTGTTATTGCAATAGTTTTTTTCGTTGTAAAAAACATTTTTTCTTGTAGTGATTGCTTGAGCAATACACTCTCATTGTTGGACGACTTTGAAATTTCATGGTTAATGGCATATTTGAGAGAGAGAGAGAGAGAGAGAGAGAGAGAGAGACCCTGACAAGTGGAAAGGTCGAACCTCACACGTTTCCCTGAAATAAAATTTGGTTTGGTGTAGGTGAAAATTATTGAATACTTTGAAAGTACAATAAATGCGTATTTCTTCCCCTCACATGAATTGTGAGTTCCACCATGAATTTTATTAGTGAGACCCACAATTATGTGAGAGAGAGGAGTATGCATTTATGGTATTTCAGGAGTATTTAATAATTACTAGCGGTGGGTGAGTTCGAAATAAATGTGATGAGTATTATAGGTTATGTGATTAATTAATTATTCAGTGTTGGATGGTCTTTTCATTAAGTCCAGTTTTAATTTCTTGTTGCCAGTTTGCTTGAACTTTTGTTTGAAAAGGTCAGTGTGATATAATATCTGAAGTGAAATTGGACAAAGGCATTAGGCTCAAAATCTCGCCTACAAAAGAAAACTATATAGAGAAGATTTTGAGATTGTTTAGTTAAATTGTCTTATTTATTTATTTTTATTTTATTATTAATGTATTGTTTTACATTTTAGTTTCTTTAGATATAAATGTATTTTATTATTTAAATAAAATAAAATTCACAATATAAAATATATCAAATGATCAAATAGAAGCACCATGCACTGATATTATCTATTTCATAGGAGCATTAAACTAATATTTATTTATTATATTATTTGTTTTACGTTTCTCACTGTTTATAGTTTCCAAAAATCTATATTGAGAATGCTTTGTTCTTTGTTTAGTTTGGCTTATTTATTTATTTAATTTGTTAATGTATAATTTTTCCTTTTAAATGTTTTAAGATAGAACTGAATTTTATTATTTTTATTATTATTCAAATAAAAAATACAAAATAAACTATATCAAAGGATCTATCAGAAGCACCATGCACTAATACTATATATATATATATATATATATATATATGAGAAACCATTACATATTTTAAAAATATATTGTTTAAAATAAGTGTAAGCTAATACCACGTATAATTTCAATATTTTTTTTTTAAGTGTATAATTTGAACAGTATAATTGTGATTATTTTTAACTAAATCCATGCATATATACTCAGAGATGAACACGCGTCGAATTTAATAACACAACTTCATTAACTTTAATTGTCATTGGAAAAAAATTACATTCAAATTTACGCTTCGTTTGTTTTTTTTTTTTTTTTTTTGGATTGGTAATAAGAGTTTTATTAATGAAAAAGAACAATGTGTTTACGATTGTAAACTCACTGCCCTTGAAACAAATACAATCAAATCATAAGGAAAGTCTAATAGAGATAAGGAAATTAGACAAGGAACTACAAAGCGAAAGACCCCAAATACGAGACCACTCAAACAAAGTCCTAGCAAGTAGGTTCTTCAACAGATCTATAGGTCTCTCAATGTCCTCAAAAGTTCGGGCATTGTGTTCTTTCCATACTAACCACATAAGACATGCTGGTACCATATTCTAAACATTTGAAGAGTAAGTTTCCAACCAATTCCTCCAAGCAAAAAGAAGAGAAACAATAGTATCCAGCATCACCCATTGAACCCCAAACATAATGAGGACCTCACTCCACAAATCATATGCAAACTTACGATGAAGCAAAAGGTGATCCACAGTTTCCTCATCACACCTACATAGGCAACACCAATTAACAAGTGGCAAGTTCTTCTTAACAAGGTTATCTATTGTGAGAATCCCACCCCTAGCAACAGTCCATAAAAAGAAAGATGCCCTTTTAGGTACCTTAACACACCAAATGCTCTGCTAAGAGAAAGAAACAGAAGGGGCTTTCAGTAAAGCAATATAAAAGGATCGCACATCAAAAAAACCACTACAATTCAACTACCAAATCAAGATATCCTCACCCTCCCCCATAGGTATCCTGGCAGAGACATGCTCATAGAAAAAATAAAATCTCCACAACTCCCATTCATTAAAGTTGCGATGGAAAAAAAGTTCCAATTCCTACCTCTCCCGTCTGGTGCAAAAATAACCATGTCAGAAATTAGAGCTTCCTGAACCACAGCACAGGCAAACAATTCTGGGTATAATTCTTTCAAAGAAATAGGACCACTCCAGGGGTCGTGCCAGAACCGAATACAATTACCCCCTCCCGCTTCATACACCACATGACCGAAGAAATTGTCTACACCTTTCCTAATATTCTTCCATAATCCACAACCATGAGTCCCTCTCACAACTCTAGTGCACTAACCCCCATTACCCTCTCCATATTTGGTAGCTATTACCTGTCGCCATAAATGAGTAGTTTCCTTCCCAAACCGCCAAAACCACTTCCCAAGTAAAGCTTGGTTAAAGAGCCCAATCTTCCGAATCCCCAAACCCCCTACCTCCACCGGCCAAACAACCTTATCCCAAGCAACAAGTGGATATCTGAAAACTTCATTAGATCTCCCCCAAAGGAAATTTCTCTGAATCCTCTCTAGTCTGTCTGCTATAGGTTACGGAATTGTAAACAACGATAGATAATAAGTTGGGAAACTCGACAAAGTACTCTTCAATAAAATAATTTCAGGATAATATTTTACACATTTTACCATTTTTTTTTTTTTTTTTTTTGTAAAATCTGGTCAACTGTAAAATATTTTTCGGTCAAACTGTAAAATTAAGGCAAGAAGAAGTAAAATATTTTACGCTTAAAATTTTGGTAAAACATTTTACATTTTACAATCTCTTACGAGCATAGAGATCACATTCACAGACTAACCACTCCCAACTCTAGCCAAAACTAGATAGGGAGAGCACCCACCCGCAGACAACCTACAAAGCCACCCACTCTTCTTCATAGAGATGGAAGTAATTACCTGCATGTACGGCTGCTCATGACTTTCATGGAGCAATTGTATTGCTGTTTTGTTGTTTGACGTTAATCTAGGTTTTTTTTTTTTTTTCTTTTTTCCTAGGCGTTGTAAATTTGGGTTTGTTTTGTACAAATCTATACTGCTAGGCCCTATCACACAAAGATTTTATAGATCTCTACTTGTGTCCTTGCAAATTTGGGTTTTTTTTTTTTTTGCAAATCTGTGTTTATGGCTTTTTGCAGATCTGATTTTTTTTTTTTTTTTTTTTTTGGGGGGGCAAATTGTACCTTTTTCTTTAGCTAATTTGAGTTTGGGTGGTTTGATTCATGGCTATGTTTCTAATGGATTTTTTTTTTTTTTTTTTTTTTGGAAACAAACACTTGTAAATGAATTTTTAGATACACAACCAAACACCATGAAATGAAAATATTTTCGGTAAAATATTTTCAGTGTAAAATATTTTACTTTTGAATATATTTTACATCTAAACAAACAAAGCCTAAAGACCATTATATATTTTCGTTGTGCTTACAATGTAATTTACATTGTATCATTTAATGTAAAAGAAAATTTTCCCTAAATTTAATAGAATAACTTGGTATATTGTGGATAATGAACTGGATAGCGTGAGCTTATCTTGACAGTTGCAACTTGTTTATCGGAAAAACTACAGTCTCATGTGAGCTTCACTACAAAAAATTTGATAATTTTCAACTATTAAAGTCAATGAAAAAAGTATTAAAAACCGTCAAAAAGAGTATTTTTGACTATTGAAATGACTTTCGAGATGCGTCACTAAAAACTATGTCGAGAATATTTTTCTACAGCTTATGCAACTGTTGAAAAATGGTATCTTGCGATTAGTTTCAACAGTTTGTAAATGTTGAAATAAGTTTTCTTTAAAAAAAAAATAACAAAATAAATAAATAAATTTGGATGTAGTCTTTCACATTGATCAAAATTTAATAACCTAATGCAAAATATAAACACATACACAATTGCATTAATACCATCAATATAATTTCCCAAATGATTTTTACAACATGTTCTAATATATTATTCTAAATGCTTTTACAACATCTACAGCTAAAACTCTTTTAAGTTGCAAATCCAGCCCAGAGGGTTCACTAAAATAAAAGTTAAAAGTAACACAATAACATCGAAAATGACAAAGGAGAAATGTCAAAAGAGATTTGATTGGTATAAGGTGGGGCCATTGATCCTAAGCCAAACATCTGAGACTGCAGTTTCTGGTCTTAACAAAGTTTGCAGTTTTCCAATTTTCAAGAATCCAACTTTATACTTTTACCATCAAATAAGGCCTTGAGCTTCTCATTACAGTAGATCTCCATCTTATCTGTAAGATTCTGTAGGCAAGAAGTAAGCAAATATTTCATCAAAACATTAACCAAAATTCAAATCAACAAAAGATGAAGAAATTAAGGTCTACCTTGTCAGAAAAGAGGTAAATAAAGCTATAACAACTACGTTAAGTATTACCAAAGAAATGGAGTTTTATATATGGATGCGATTCCTCCATATATCAATAAAATAACAACTCTATTCACTTTTTCTCAATGTGGACTAGATTGCCTCTATTCACTTCCATTAGAAAATCCCAACACTTCTCGCCAACGTGACACATGTAAATATTGAATTTACCCCAAAAACTAATGATGGTACCAGCATGAACTCGCAATCAAACTACAATCAACTAAAATGCTAAATGGCTAAAAAATTAAGAAAGCAATGAAAAATCTAGCATGCACTCTTAGTAGACAAGGCATTTCAATGTGCCAAAAATTCCGAGTATGCACTCTTAGTAGAACGCAAGTAGTTCCAAGCCAACTTAACAAACCCCTCTGAAATCCAAAATATGTTTGGGATTCTATAATGGTGTCTAAACTCTTTCCATGCGCTTAACTACTACACATAAATTAATCCCATCCTTATGTAGTTAACCAACAATCTACACTACACAATGACTTTTTTTACTTTCCCAAACACAATGCCACTCTTTTTAGTTTTCATGTTTGGTCTTCGGATGGAGAGGGAATCAGGTGTGTCTGAGACTTTGATACTGTTGGCTTTGATTAGTTTGATGCTTATGTGGCAGCGTTTGTCCTTGGTTTTGAGAGTCTCAACCCTCCCCTTAAAAATTTAACACATGTAAATCTTCTTCCCTAACATAGATATTATTTTACTATTATTAGGTGCCAAATATCCATGATGACAAAGACATATACCAAACACTTGATGTCAGATAAAAAAGACGAAAAAGGATTATTAGTATGGAGTACAAAGGAACTAAGTTTACCTCGTATTTATTTTCAGTACTTTTGGGCCTTGTCTTCGGCTCCTTATGGCCAGCTTTTCCAAGGTGGGATAGAATCCTAATCACACTGCCAAAAAACAACAATAGGTGAACAATACATTTTGAAAAAAAAAAAATTTCCCAAATTCTTAGCATATACTAAAACCAATTACAGTGTGATTGAAATGCAATGAAAATTGAATCATCATATGAGATATAGTTGGATATACAACTGAAAACTAAATTATTAACCAAGCAAAATATTTATGTTTTCTAGTTGTGAGCTAATTAAGGGCAAAAGATCATGCACCAATGCACCAATCTAACACCATGAGATGTGCCTAGAAAATATTCATGTCAAGCATATTGTATCATGCACTGTTTAAACTAATTAATTGGAAAATGAACTCCTAAATATTTCCTAAATATTGAGCACAACTACTAAATATTTAAATCCTATTTTTTTCTTCTCAAGAGCTGAAATTAACCCTTGCTCAACAGTAATTCCTCATGGCTTTCCCACTTGAAGATATTTCAAGTGTCCACCACAAATATATCTAGAGTGAACATTAAGTACTAATCCTCAAATGCAGTAAATTAAGTTCCTAGTTAAATTTACACACATCTCCATTGATTAATACAACATAAACAGTATGATATTTTCTAAAGAAAATTTGGATGTTTAAATTTAATTGGAGAATTTATACACTTAGAAAGTGTATCTAAATTTTTCCAAATATCCAACTTTAAAATAGAGGGTCCAGGTGGACTTGAACCACCAACCTCCCAAACCATGTAATTTGAGCACTCTCACAAGTTTTAGCTATAGATCCATGTACAGGTAGAACCATTTCTCAACATGAAAAAAAAAAAAAAAAAGAGTACAGGTAGAACCCAATAACAACCCAACAGTTAGAACCCAATAACAACCCAATAGGTAGAACCCAATAACAACCCAATTACACCATAATGTAAGTTTCTAACACATTCCACCAAAAAAAATAAGATTAAAAAAAAAAAAAAAAAAAAAAAAAAAAAAAAAAAGAACCTAACACATGCATTAATGATAGCTAAACACACTACAAGAAATTTGGTTATTTTCAATGGTTGAAACCGTAGAAAAAAGTACTAAAAATCGTCAAAAAAAAGTATTTTCGACGGTTGGAATGACCGTAGAGAACCATTATTAAAAAATGTGTCTAGAACATTTTTCTACAGACTATATAACCATTGAAAAAAGTGTTACACATTTATCAACAGTTAATAAAGGTCGAAATATTATTATAAACCGTTGAAATATATACACATAAATATAGATTATTACTTTTATCCACAAGCACCCAACCGTTGGTAAAAAGGTATCTTAAGATAAGTTTCAACAGTTTATAACTGTTGAAATAAATATTTTATTAAAAAAAAAATTTTGGATGCACACTTTCACATTAATCAAAATTTAATAAAATAATTAAAAAGATAAATGTAAACACAATTGTGCAATTCCAAATTAAATTACAACAGTCAATCAACTACACTTATAACACAGTGAAACAAATCGACACAACTCAACTACTCTGTTTACAACTCAACTACTCTGCCTACAGACAGCCCTTACACTCTTAAATTTACAGTAAATCCTTGTCCTTAGTCATTACTTCCCAATAGATCCTAGGCCTAAAACCAAAATTACTCCCCAACCAGACTAGCATAACAAAAGCCAAGACTCCACACACCAGCCACACGTACATTCATTTAATTACCTTATCCATTGTATTTGATAAGGAATTCTCTCCTCTCCATCACAGCACAATGTAGAAGCAGAAGCCATGGCCTTTTTTTCGCACTTTTTTAGAGCTTTTCCCCAGCATGTGTCATTATTTCTCCAGTTGCAATCTTCAGCCTCTCAACTTTCTTCTTCAGTGCTTCATTCTAAGCTATATGAAAACAGTCATACAAAGTGCATTGCCACTAAGCAACTTCTCTTGCTATTTTATATAGAATAGGTAACAGAACAGTAATAGATGGCTAGAAGTCAAAAGTAAATTGGTAAGATCTTCTGCACCTATTAGATTACCAAAGATACTTCATTTTTAAAACTTATTTTAAAACTTGAAGTTAGACCATCAAACAGCCAAGATTTAAAGTAAAAGCTAGCAAAATTTGGAAGCAAAATTGTTTTGAAGGTCAGTACATTTTGTTTAATTCGAAGGCCATAAAATTAATATTGGAAAATTTTATTTTCCACTTTTCTTTGTGGCTAATTTTAGCTATCTTAGAGCATAACAGTTATGACTTCTGATTCCATGAAAAAGAAAAGTAGAGGCAGAATTTGGAATTCAAAACAATGAAAGATTCCAAATTTGTATTTGTTGCCCTCCATTTTCTTCACAACCAAACGAAGTTCACAAATAAACAATTAGGAAAAGACAAAATGATTACCTCCAACAGAATTGAAGTCCACACTCCCAAGAAGCTGTTCCTGCCATCTCTTTAAACTCTCATCATCCTCATATTGCATTTGAGCCCACTGCACCGTACTCCTGAACTTCAATTCTGTTCTCCCCCATATAAGAGAGCATCTGCATACAACACAATTGTCAGAAAAGTCTATCAATTTAATTAGATCCTTTGTAATTGAATTTGGAAAAAAAATATAATTGGAAATAAACGACTGCACTTTCAATAAGATAATCTTAAACAAGTCAGCATAGCACACACACATATGCAATAATAATAAAAAAGGAATAAAATATGACAATACTTTCCAATCAATCTTGCCAAAACACACCGAAACATGTCAATATTGTAACCATTTAAGAACAAATAATCTATGCTAAATGTCATGTTGATCTCTCCATGAACACTAACATTTGCAAATGAAGAGCTAGAACACATTATTATTACTGTCTAAACCAACAAAGGAAAATCCTCAAATGGAATGAAAGTCTAATCATGCTCTTAGTAACCATATTAAGAGTGACAAAATAGTAGAAAAGAAAAAAATAAGATGTAAGCATTTTATTGTTTCCAATGAGCACCTTGACCATGATCATTCATCTCTAGAACTTCCTCCGGTGTCCTATTGTAAACAAAAATAAGATGTAAGCATTTTGTTCTGATGAAAAGGTAAGTAAAAACCAAAATAAAAACTCTCTCAATTGACTATGTTAAGAGACTAAGAGTATCTTAGATCAAATTGTAAGTCAAAAGAGCTAGATGCAAACCTTGCTAGTACAGGTCTAGGTGTGAATCTGTCCTCTGGATCACTGTCGTAATCAAAATAACATGACCAAAGAAGTCCAAAAATCAATATACATTAAAAATGGCATTGATAATCAATAAACACCTACATTAATTAATTCTACCATCCACAATTTTAAGATAGGAGAGCAATAGTTCTCTGTATATGAATACAAATCTTTATAATACAAAATATCTTCAAAAACCAAAATAATTATAATCTTAAAAAAATTCAACTCAAAATATCTTGTTTAGACCCTAGAAAATGTAATAAAGATTGAAAAATTATATAAAGAATGAAAAATTATATTTTTATCAGTTAGTGAACACAATACACACAAATGATGGGTTTTGAATCCAAAATTGTGACCTTCACCTTGCTCATACAAGGGAAGAGATGTCATTTACTAGATTTCATTGGCATATGAGACAAAATAGGATATTATCACCTTCAAGTATCATGGAATGCCAACATAAATCTCTACCTAACAACCTTAGATGCATTTGAGTTGAATACATAGTTCACTCAAAATGAAAATGACTAAAACAACAAAACCCACACAAAAAAAAAAAAAAAAAAAATCATTTCTTCTTGTCCTAAAACTTTTTAGCAGCCATTACAATGAACTATCAGGAACAGAGTGAAACCATCATATCACATTGAAAGGAAATCAGAATGAAATTCAAAATCAAAATCATAAAATAATTCATTAACCAACAAAGGTCGTGTATCAATTCACTACCCAATTCACTGAAAAAAGAACTTATAATAATAACAAACAAGTTTCATTAACCGATTCACAAAAATACAGACCTTGAAATCCTTATAAACAAGGCCCTTCTCAAAGGCTTCGCAAAGACCCACCACACACTCTCCATGAAGATCAAGTCCATGGGCCTATACTCATCCTTGTAGTCAATTCACTGTCCCATCCTCCACACAATCTTCTCCCACTCCTCCACATACCTATCAATAGAATGATCCATTAATACGAATTAGAATATGTTCAAAATTCAAATCAAAGAAATGCTGATTTAGTTATAAAAAAAAAAAAAAAAAAAAAAAAAACGTACAGACCTGGTGACAATGATCCTGCACTCTTAATGCCAATTGCCAAAACCAAATAAATATATGAGCATATATACCTAATATATAATATAATTTTATATCTAAACAAGTAAACTATTCCTACATTTTAATGTATCTATGTGGTTATCGTAACTCTCCCAATGTTGTTCCTTAGTTTTCATATCTATACAACTCATACTAATTGATATTTACAAAAACCCACATAAGAAAAACAACTGCACCACTAGATACAACTCACACAAGTAATTTTTTTAAATCAACTTGTAACAAACAAATTTCAGCATAGGACCAATCCATTAGAGAGAAAAATAGCTAGCAAAACACTTTAAAAGAGTGGAATTGGGCACTGGAAACCAAGCACTATACAAAAAAATTTCATAGCTCTAGAATATGAAAGCTAAATCAATAACAACGCTCCCAAATTAACCATTATTACCAGTTCAACAAATCACAAGCATAAAATGATTGCCATTTCCAGTAAATTAAACTGAAATGAAGTGAAAACGAAACAATCCTTATCCACAATTTCAAAACAAAATTATATGCAATACATGCAAAATTGAAAAATAGTAAATCAATCAAATAACCAAATTCAAAAAAATGAAATAAAAAGACATGCTTTGATCTAGAGTATATGAGCAATAAACAGAAACAAAAATGTGAAAAAATTAGGCAATGATGGAGGAAACCCTAATTGACGAAGCAGTGGTTGAAAAAAAAATTGAAATAGTAGAGCACAAGGAATTAGGGATGGTTTCAGATCAAGAAGCCCTAACCTCTCATCAAATCCGCATCTATCAAATCCATCAGATATATAAACAATTCGTCAAATAATAGTAACAACTTGGTGAAATCAATTTGGTGCCGATGATCTTTGGGAGGAAATCAAAACGAAAACTGTAAAAAACAGATATTAATTGAGTAGAGAAGTCTGTTTGGTTGCCTAGAAAATGATAGAGAAATATAAAGGAGAGATGCAAGCTAAGAGAGAGAAGAAAACAGCCATCGTACTGTACCCAAGAAATTCTAGTCTGTATAAATCTTTGATCTTTGATTTTATTGTAGAGTATATATTATAGTAGCCAAAACGTGAACGTGAATCGTTCGGTGAATAGATTTTTGATTTTTTTGTAAATACTTAATAAAATATATAAAAGTTATAGAAATATCTGTATAAAAGATGTATAAAAGATATACAAGTATATTTATTATAAATTTTGAATATAATTAACTAGTAATGACTAATTTATTCATCAATGGGATAGAGGGAGTATTACATATATAAAGGGTATATAAGTATAAAATAAGGATATTTATCATAAATTTTAAATATATTCAGCTAATAATGGCTAATTTATTCATCACTTATGTAATATTCTCTTTATCCCAGTTTGTTTTTCCTCTGTTTCATTTTGAGATGTCCTAAAATATTGTCTTATTTTTGTGGTCTATAACACTTCTCCTTCCGACCTTCTAGCACCGGGCAGGTGCAGACTCTATACATCATGTTACCACTTAGCAGAGTCCTGTGTTTTTAATAAACAATCGCTACACCCTGGTATTGTTTGTTTTTCTGTTTTGTTTTTGTTGTTGTTGGTGTTGGTGTTTTTTTATTTAATATATATATTTTTCATTTTAGAATTTTTAAAATTATTATTTAAACGAAAAAGACAACTCTTTTTTTTTTCTATCTAGAAAAATCTTTTAAAAAAAAAAAAGTGAGTGGAGCCCATGCATTTAGTTAACTAGAAAAGGAGCCCATGCATTTAGTTAACTAGAAAAGAAAATTCTTAAGTGTACATATTATAATTTATAACATGAATTTTGATTTCATTTGTATCAATTTCTGATAATTGCATTTTATCATTAGACCAAGACAGCAATTGGTTTTTGGTGTAGGCAGAAATTGAATGCTAGATCTCTTGTTTGACCATAAAAAACTTTATTAGTTGAGTTAATTAGAATCCATTACTAATTGTTCCTTCTTTATAAGGTCAAATCCCTTATATCATCACTTCCCATAAAATGCCACACTCACGTAATTTGCTCACACAATTTTCTTGTGGGGTGGGCAATGGTTCTAAGAGTGAGCTTCACACACATATATACTTAGATTAGACTAGAGTAAGATTTCTATTTAAAAAAAAAAAAAAACCCCTTAAGAATTTATGAGGAAATATGTTAAACAAGCACATTTTACACCAATCTTCCTGTTAATCACTAATTGATTCTCTTTGTGCATATCATTAGTATCATTTAAAAATCATTTTTAATGTTGTTAAACTTTAGAAATAAAATGTCATTTTTATTGCTTTGACTAATCAAAACTATGGTAAGAAAAATGACAATCTACTTCTTAAATTTAACAACATTAAAAATGATTTTGAAACAATAATAATAGAAAATCAATTAGTGAAGAAGATTAGTAACAACTTTAGAAATAACATTTTTATAAGCCTAAATGTTAATAAATTCTCTTTAATTTTCTTTGATTTCATTTTTGTTAAAAAAAAAAATCAAATTAGGTCAAATGTTGAGAACTCATTACTTTATGGGGCAATGAGGGAATACTTACAACCGAAGTAGGTTGAATATAAAAAATGGGGTTCGATTAAACTCACACGGTACCTAGCCTGTGGCCTTCCTTAATGTGATGCTATAGGTATAATGCCATATTGAGGGGAAATTTTCATATGCGTTGGTGTTATGCTCATAATTCTGGTTTATATTTTTGCTTAATGTATTTCTATGCCTTTTCCCAAAAAAAAAAAAAAAAAAAGAAAGAGTAAAAAGTTGCAACAATGCTATTTATTTATTATAGAGGCTAAAACATAAAAAACAAAATTAGCAAATGCAAGTCACAAATTATATATACACTAAAACTAAAGGATTAATTTGAAATAAGAAAGAAACATTGTCAAAGTTGGCTGGTAGTGGTACAAATCATTGGATAGTCCTCATTCGTCTCCCTTCTCAATTCTGACCGTCTGTCTGACTGTGTCTCATCGTGTTTAACTAAGGAACTTACCAAACATAGGTGTGTTGGGTTGTTGTAATTCAGATTCACAAAAAGAGCTTGAGATGGACACGTTCTACATTTCTCACGGATCGCCAACGCTGTCAATAGACGAGTCGATTCCGGCAAGACATTTCTTGAAGGCGTGGCAGGAAAAAGGTTACTGCCAGCGCCCAAAGGCCATTCTCGTTATCTCTGGACACTGGGACACCGCTGTCCCTTCCGTCAATGTCATCACCGGCTTAAACGAAACCATCCACGATTTCTATGGCTTCCCCAAGGATATGTACAAGGTATTCTATACTACACTATACTATAAACCCATACATAATAATATCTTTCTTTTCCTTTCTCAAATCCTTCGGATTTCATGGGTTTGTTTTCTTTTCCCAAAGGAAAAATTCTTATTCATACCACGACTGAATTTTTTTTTTTTTTTTTTTTTACCAATAAAATGATTTTGCTTTATGAAGTTTATAACAATTAGATTCAATAACTAGTATTGTTAAAAATGATAGCTAATTTTTCTTATAAAATGAAATATTTTTATGATCAATAAATTATAAACGATTGTTTGATATATTTTAAATTTATTTACAAAATAATTATTTGATATATTTTAAATTTATTTACATTTTTATACATACATACACATAAACATGTAATATTATATATATAAATCTCATATTTGCAGGCTTGTTATATTTAAGCTTGACTTGAGCTTAAATTTGAATTTGAATTTGACTCTTGTGGTAATAAATAAACATAATCGGCCCCAAACAAACATAATTTGGATTTGAATTTGATTTTATTTTCCAATTTGAGTTCGAGTGGTTCATATTCGGCTGTAATTATTTTACATATATTTGAAACAAATAATTATGTATGGGTTGGTTGGTGTGCACGTTGGTTGGGTTTGGTGGGTGATGTTGAACTTCAAACTAAGATTGAAAGTTTCGTTGTCTTGTTGTGCATTCCAACCTCATCTCTGTTGTGGAAGTTTCGTTAGATGACACTTTTTTCTTTTTTTCTTTTCTTTTTTAAATAATTTTTTTATAATTTTTCCTTTTATTGCTGTCCTTGGGATTGGGATCCGTGGATAAAATAATTAAAGTTCCTTGAGTGCCTACTTTAATTATTTTGTTTCCAAGAAGCAGCCCTATGTGGAAAATTTTACTCATACAGATTTGGCAGTTGCAATTCAGTCATGCTTTTAAAAATTTGAAGAAATTGCACTAAACCCACCTGTGGTTTGGCCCGTTTTAACAGTGCCCACCTGTGGTTTAAAAGTTGTCACTTAACCCACCTGAGGTGGCCTCCGTTAGACCCCCGTTACCCACCTCTGCCCTTTCCGTTAGAAAATCATCTTTACTATATAAGCCAAAATTAGAACTCAAATAGAACCCTAAAAAAAAAGATTGAGCTCTCTCCCTCTCTCTACCCTAGAATCCCAAACCCATTTCCTCTATATCAACTTGATCTTCGGCCATGGACTTGGAATCTAATTACGAAATTACGTAATTTTTCATTCAGAAATTACGTTCAAATTCTATTCGTAAATTTCTATCTATGATCAAAGAGAGAGGTTTAGGCTGACTTTCAATGTTCATTAGTCGAAATCCAACTGCATTTTGTTTGAATTTCAGTTTCCAGATGAGTTATTGAAGGATTCGACTTGAGTGGCGAGAGCTCTGCGTGGACAACTTCATTTTTTTGAGAGAACGGAGACTGATATTGAGAGAGAGATTTTAAAATATGAGAGAGTGAGGCCAGATAAAATTACTCCCAACCCAGCTCGGCGTCACATACTCCACCACAATCCGAAGCCGCCGGCCCAAATCTCCGCCGCCCTCTCCACCCTCAATCTCACCTCCCTCCGCATCCTCAACCCAGACCCAACTCTCACCCACACCTTCACCTACACAAACACCTCTCTCCTCCTCACAATCCCGAACTCCCTGATCCCTTCCATCTCCTCCAACTGCTCCGTCGCGCTCCGCTGGCTCTACCTCCACGTCGTCCCCTTCTACCCTCGCGCCATAATCACCACCATCTCCGTCGGCCACGACTTCCTCGACGAATACTACTCCTCCCCCGGCCTCTCCTCCTGCTTCCTCCCCGCCGTCCGAAACGTCCACCTCGCCCTCCGCGACCTCGGCATCCGCCGCATCTCGGTCTCCACCACCTTCTCTTTCGTCAACATCATCTCCTTCACTGAGCCACCATTGCTCCTCCGCCTCCTACCACCACCGATAACACTGCAACCCAAAAAAAGCCACAAACCCAACGATCCCAACCCTTAAAAACCCAACTCACAGCACCCAACCACCGCACAAAACACAACCCCCACCGATCTCACCATCAGAACCCACAAACCCATGATGTTGAAACATCCTCAACCGCACACGATGGTTCACCTGGGTCAAGATCTCAGAAAATAAAGCTAGAGAAAGATTGAAGACCCAAAAATCGCCAACAAGTCCTTCAAGAGAGAGAGAGAGAGAGAGAGAGAGAGAGAGGTGGAATGGCGCAGGTGGGGCCCACTAGCTGACGTTTGCTTTGGTTATTTATCTTCTGCTTTTGCGTGGAAGGAAGACTCTAGGATGGTAGATGCCGAGTAATTTCTTTAATTTTTCATTCAGAAATTACGTTCAAATTCTATTCCTAAATTTCTATCTGTGATCAAAGAGAGAGGTTTAGGCTGACTTTCAATGTTCATTAGTCGAAATCCAACTGCATTTTGTTTGAATTTCAGTTTCCAGATGAGTTATTGAAGAATTCGACTTGAGTGGCGAGAGCTCTGCGTGGACAACTTCATTTTTTTGGGAGTGTTTTTAGGAATTTTGACATAGAGGAAATGGGTTTGGGGTTCTAAGGTAGAGAGAAGGAGGGAGCTCATTCCTTTTTTTTAGGGTTCTATTTGAGTTCTAATTTTGGCTTATATAGTAAAGAGGATTTTCTAACGGAAAGGGCAGAGGTGGGTAACGGAGGTCTAACGGAGGCCACCTCAGGTGGGTTAAGTGACAACTTTTAAACCACGGGTGGGCACTGTTAAAACGGGCCAAACCACAGGTGGGTTTAGTGCAATTTCCCCTAAAAATTTTGCAACTGTCAACTGGCATGACCAGTTTTTTTTTTTGTTTTTTTTTTTTAATGACTGCTACAAAATTAGCATTCTTCCTTTCCCTTTTGATTGCGAATGGCATCATAACTGAGTTGAATTGTCAGCTGGGGGTTGGCATGTGTTAATGTCTTACCAGCAAAATTATGAACTTGTTTGATATCAGTAGTTGATAATGAAAGTTCTATGTTCTTTTCTAAATCTTGAACATGGACCTTAAAGTTGTCACAAAAAATACTCATGCTTGACCGCTTATTGGGTCATAATTAGTAACTAACACTTAAAATGCATAATATTTGTTAAGTTCTTGTCCATTGTAAGCTTAGGCATGCTCCTAAACAAGAATAATAAGGTCATTAATTGGACTTGGAAACAAGAAGCTTTAACAAAAGTCAATCTTTTAATTTTCATGACAAAGTGCAGGGGAAAACACCACCTGAGCAACTTGGCTGTGTAAAGATTTATTTTTTAGAAAATTCATTTATGTTACTATCTTTTTTAATTCTTTTCCTCATTGCCAGCTCAAGTACCCAGCTCCGGGTGCTCCAGAATTGGCAAAGAGGGTAAAGGAACTGCTCATGGCATCAGAATTCAAGCATGTTGATGAGGATAGAAAACGAGGGCTTGACCATGGTGCATGGGTTCCCCTCATGTTAATGTATCCAGAGGCTGATATCCCAGTGTGTCAGCTCTCTATTCAATCAGATAGAGATGGTACTTATCACTACAAGTTGGGCAAGGCATTGGCCCCTCTTAAGGATGAAGGTGTCCTCATCATGGGTTCTGGAAGTGCTACTCACAACTTGAGGAACATTGGGGGCAGTTCTGTTCCTTCCTGGGCTATGAATTTTGATACCTGGCTTAAAGATGCTCTTCTTGAAGGAAGGTAATTGATAAGTGATTTGCCACTTTCTTTCTTACTTTTTTTGTCGTACATCTGGTTATATTATGATTTTGGTATGGTTTGCAAGAAATTGATGGCATCCTATGTTGACATACTATGCTAGATATAATTATTACTTCATAATTGGGCAAGTAATGGCTAGGAGTTTATTAACTTCTAATAATGAGGCGTTTGCTTATATTTTGCGTAGATTGGTAAACTGAAAAGGTAGGTAGGGCGGACCTGGTGGTACGTAATTTGCATTTGGCGCTAAGTTTCATATGGTAGAATAGCATTACATTTATAAAGCAATGGCTTAAGGCTTTTTTGTAGTCTAACATTCATTTTAGAATGATGTATTTAGGCTTTTTAGTCCATTTTAGGAGTTACTATGGAAAGTACACTTAAAAAAATTTTTGGAATGATTTGAAAAATGTACCTTCTTTAGTGATTCAATGATGGTTTAAATGACAGTTCCTCTCACAAAAATGGGTTGAGGGTGAAGGCATTATTCCAAAAACCCACTAGATGCATGTGGAAGTTAGCAATAATTATAGAAAAGAACCTGTTATTAGATATGGAGAAAAAAGAGCAAAAGAATTTTCATATCAATTGAGAATGATCAATGATATTTGTGTGTTGGGGGTTTTCTTATTGTCCTCACAAATGAAAGCCTTCTTATCAAGGTTGAAGGTTGCCTTCTTATTCTGTAACCACTAGGGCATTAATGAGTCACAAAATGCTAGTCTTTTCGACTTTCAGTGTCATTTGGATGGTCATTCCAGGTCTGAGTTAGATTTTGAAATTATTTGCATGAGGAAGATGTTCCTTTGTGAGAACCAAAGTTGGTATCAAGCAAAGTTGCTTATTATTGGCAGGGTTTGTCAAATATCTGAGAATGCCAACCACCCAATATAAGGTAGTAAAAAATTACACACACCATATGGTTAGCTTCTTTACTCCTCTTTTTTGATTCTTGCGTGGAAGTAGAGTATATCTAATTTCATTAACTTTTTGTAGAATGAATTAAGTATTCAACTCTTGCTGTAGATATGAAGATGTGAATCACTGGGATGAGAAGGCACCAAGTGCAAAAATGGCTCACCCTTGGCCAGATCACTTCTATCCATTGCATGTGGCCATGGGTGCTGCTGGTGAAAATGCCAAGGCCAAAAACGTCCACCATAGCTGGGACATGGGTACTCTTTCTTATGCCTCTTACCAGTTCACAACAGCCACCAGTTGAATTTCCTTTGCAAAAGTGTGCTATTATACCGTATGTGCTGTATCTCCAAATAAGATTGGATACCAACCAGAAGTTCTTGAAGACAAGTTAATCTGTGTTTGTATAATATTGTAACTACCTTATGATAAGTTTATTATCTTAAAACCATAAAGATTTCACCTTAATAATGGCTTGCTTTTGGGGTCCATATATTTAATACTGATTAGTATCTGGTTGGCAAAAATTTGTGTAAAAATTTGTTTTGATATAACATACAAAACTCAAGTAGAAGTAGACATGGGATAGCTCAACTCTCCTTTGCTTTTCCCTTTATATATCCATTTCTATTTATTTCGACTTCCTAATTATTTAGTTTCAACCTTTTACTGTGTTCTGACCCCAAGATAGCTTCAACTTGTTCTAGATTTCAAGGACTGTATTTTTTTTTTTTTTTTGATGGGAAAGGACTGTATTCAATTGCATAGAAAATGGGAAAATGTACATTTGTAAAATTCCATTTGACGCTCGTAAGTGTAATATATACATACCCTGCATGCGTATAATTAACATTTTCAAGTTTTTTAGGTACGCATAAAATGCGGAAGTTTTGTTGGATATTCTTGGCGATGTAGCTGTAAAAATGGATGTTTGTATTTTAACTAATAGTTGGAACATATGTAAAACTAGCATTGCTTGGGACTTGGAAAATGAATGCTTTCAACCTGTGTTAAAATTCTTGGATCCACAATGAATAGTTGGGAAATTTGCAAATTCACTCTTCAATATTGGACTAAATGACCATTTCAAAAAAAAGACTTTAGTGATGCTTTTGTCCGTATCCGTTACCGTTTGCGTATTTATCGCCGTATACGGAATCAGTGTTTTCATTTCCACGTGCTGGCGAACCAGCGTAGTGTTTGAAGACTGTTAAGAACTTGGTACAACTGTTTCAGTTTTGCATCTTCACGCTTTGATTAATTTTTCAAATTGTTCCTTGTAAGACTATTTAAATTCTGTTGACTCAGTGTGATTATTTAATAAGAATAATTTTGATTATCAAATGTTTGAGCAACTATGAGCAATTTTATAATTAATTAATTGCAGTGACGGCTCTAGGAAATTTTTTTAGAGTGGTCATTAAGAAACATAAATTATACAATATTTAATAAAAAAAAGATAATTATATTTCATTATCAATGCGGAAAGTTATATCTTTTTCAAAATTTTAGTTGAATAAAATTTTTCTTGGATTTTTCTTTTTGTTTGTAAATGCTCAATATATTGTTAAAAGAACCAAATTTTGATTACAAACTTAATTGTAGCATTACAATTTTCACTAAACAAATTAACATGACTATATATTTTGAAAATCTAACCGTTGAATTGTATTTTTTTTTATATTCTTAAAATACATGGTCAATCGAATGTTATATACTATTTAATCTATAAACTTATTTTTTGCTTATAATTTTAAACTAGAAAAAATCGAAAATTAAACATTTGATTGATGACATAAGTTATTTATCTTTAATTTTCTTGAAGTTTCGCAAGTATGGAAAACATAAGAAAAAAAAATGTAATTTAATTGTGGAATTGTTAAAATTCATATTTAATAAAAAAATATTGAGTAGAATTGTAATTTTAATCTACAACCAAGTTTGTTGCTAAACTTTGTCCAAAATTTAATTATATTGGACTTAAAAAAATTTAGGGTGGTCACACATTTTTTTTAAGGTAAAAAAATCATAAATTTTTTAAATTTTATATATAATAATAATTTTTCTTCCAGGCCAAGTGGTCCTATGGCCACCTTGACTCTAATTTGGAGCCGCCAGTGATTAATTGACAAGTGTTGTAACATAGGCAGGTGTATTTATGATCCATGCCACCCTTCCATAAATGCTGGAAAATGGTTTAGGCTAGTTAGCTAATTACTGAGTCAATCTATCATATATTATACAATATATACATTTTTTAGAGTTCTTTATTATATATGTCTTTATTTTTATACCAGTTGTGGTAGAAAAATACCTCTGGATGTCACTCTTGGAGATTGATTGGAAAAATGTTAAGACCTTAGAAAAACCTCCCAAAAAATAATAAAAACAAAGAGAACTTAAAAATAAATTAGAGACACACACGCTCAGAATAACAAGTTACATCTTATATATATACCTACCCCCCCCCCCCCCAAAAAAAAAAAAAAAGAAAAGAAAAAGAAAACCTAGGTCTAAACATAAAAATTTAATCTTGCATTTTATAAAGCTGTGCAACACAGGTGTGAAGAAACAAATCTGATCTTGCATCTAACAGAGACGTGCAATTCAAGTCATGCTTGACGAATCTCCACTTGCCTTAAAATGAATCAAGCCTTACAAACAAAATTTGCAGACTGTCAAATTTAATCAAATTTCTCTCCACTTTGTTAGACTTCTCTCAAGCCATAAATGCCTCAAGTGCTAATCTTCTTGTAATTCTTAGTAAATTATGATTCCTCTTCTTCTTATCGGACTTGGATTTTTTCTTTTGGACTGGGTTGACGAGAGTAACATGACTTGTGGGATTGATCAATGTTTGCACCATCCAAAGCCATGGTTTGGCTTGAAAGGAAAAAAGAAAAGAAAAGAAAAGAGAAAGTCTAGGGACACACCCAACTCCATACCCAAATCCATAACATGTTTGGATTTGGTCCATTTGGATCCTCTCCATTTCCCTTTGAAATGGAGAGGGTCCAATTCACGGTAGGGATCATCTTTACATTATATCAACGCTCAACAATGTGCCACGTCATAACTTAACCCAAACCACATTTAACTATAGTTAAACACTTAAACTAGGGGCTCTTTAACTCAACCGGACAAACACAGGTTCTCCCTCGCCAAACCCATCTGAATATTTCAAAGTCTTTTTCTCACTCTCTTCTCCAAGGTTCTTTGACTTTCTCTCTCGCCCCGCCATCATGGTGCCACCAGTACCACCTGCGCCAAGGCTACGACAAGGTTTTAACTCAGCTCCTCGCTCAATTCCTCGCTCACCACATAGATTGAAGTCCCTAACCCACGAACTCATGAGGCATACACTGGATTCGTCGCTCAGTTCCTTGCTCGCCCACATAGATTGAAATGGAGAACCCACGAACTCAGCTCCTTGCTCACCTCACACTACGGGTTTCCAAATTTCTGGGTAAGTTTCTGGGTTTTTAAATTTCTTTTCAGTTTCTGGGTTTCTGAGTACTTTTGTTCTTCACTTGAAAGCTTATCAAGGTTTCTGGGTTTCTGGGTCTCCTACAATTGCTGGGTTACATTGCTTTCTCTTGGCAATGATGCCATGGTATACTGTGTATGATCCTTGGATCATTGAAACAGCAGCCATTAAGTATATCAAGGAAGTGTGGCATTTTGCAAAGAAGTCAATTCTAGTGGTATTGGATTCACAAGGAAAGGTGGCTTCCCGGAATGCACTTCACATGGTTCGAATATGGGGAAATCATGCCTTCCCTTTTACTAGTGAGAAAGAAGATGCTTTATGGAAGTTGGAAAATTGGAAGCTTGATCTACTTGTTTATGGCATTGATGTAGAAATACCAGATTGGGTATGTCCATGTTCACAACCTTCTACTCATGCTTTTGCATACTTGTATGTGTATATCTACTTATCTACTTATTTACACTAACAATACATGTGGTTATTTAATTTTTTTATTAAAGGTTTGTACTCGTGCGTACATATATATATATGCACTTTTTTTCTTATTAACTCACTAATTATAGTTCTAATATGTTGCTTCTTTCTTTACCAGATAGCAAAAGGGGGAGTTGTATGCTTGTATGGAGGTGAGGACATTAACTGGATCCGGAAATTTACAACTATAGCAAAAGCTTGTTCTTTGAACAAGTTTTACAAATATACCTCTGTTTTGGCAAGATAGAAACAGAGGTGCTCTAAACTTGTTCTCTGAACCTTCTATGAAGCCTTTTTTTTTTTTTTTTTTGGGTTAAAATCTATGAAGCTTTGAACATGGGATACCTTTGTAACCTTCTGTGAAGCTTTTTTTTTTGGTTAAAATCTGTGAAGCTTTGGACAGGACATGCCTCTTACACTTTTCCCTCCTAAAAAGTTTTTTTATTATTTTTCAATAAGTGCACAACAGATTACCTCTACCTCACTTTTCCCTCCTAAAAAGTGTTTTTTGTCCGGTTGAGTTAAAGACTAAGTGTATAATCATAGTTAAGTGTGGTTTGGATTGGTTTTGGTTAAGTTGATGACGTGACACATTTTTGAGCGTTGATATAATGCAAAGATAATCCCTACCGTGAACTGGACACTCTCCATTTCAAAGGGGAATGGAGAGGATCCGGATCCAACATGTTTGCACCTAGATTTTATTTATTTATTAAGTTCCTATGTAAGTCTCATGTATAAGTGCTGAAATCTAATCACAAAATGAAACCCAAGCAAGTTGTAAAATTGGACATAGATTTGGGTGTGGTCATAGTTCTTCTCAAAAGAAAAACCCAACAAAGAAAAGTACCTGGGTGTAATCATTAACAAAAACAATGGCAAAGAGATATACGGCGAATAGAGAAAGAAATTGAGAAGGTAAGGATATAAGTTTTCTTTCAAAACTATGGGCTGTGACTGGCTATGGTGGCAATAATGGGGTTTAGGAGAGAGAGAGGGATTTTATTCAAATTAAAATTTTCTAATTTATATTCCACATCATTTTAATTAATCACACAACAAAAAAGTAGCAAATATGTTAATAATAACAAACCATAAAAAAGCTATTAAAAAAAAAAAAAGATTTGCCCAGGGGGAGGAGAGTTATGAAGGAAAATAATAGTAATCAATATTCAAAAAGTTTGTTGATAAGTACTTATTGAAAGAATGTGTGGTAGAAGGTCATGAAATTTGTTAAAGAAAAGCCAAAATTCTTGTAATTTTTACTGTTGCTCATCAAAATAACAGTCCTTGTACTAATAATAAAGATACTGATAATCCTAATTTAATCTTTTGGTATAAATATAAATATTGGAAAAAGATAGGACTTCACAAAAATGAATATACATATAGGTGCGCAATTGAACCAATTGAACCAACCTAACACAAATACAGATCAGGGGTCCAAACATACCAGATCAAGGTTTAGCACATGAATTAAAAAATGAATTGAAACACTTGCACCTTAGGATGGCATTCTGGTGTCTCAAAGATCAGAAACTCCACTCAATCACCATCAAGAGCAAAGACTACTCTTTTGGTTGTGGTCATGGTCAATGGCGTCAGGAAGCTGTTGGTCGTGGTCACTGGCGATGGGTGGTGTGCTGTCCTGATACCATTTTAAGCATTTGGAAGTGTGTAGGCTTAAAATTATTCATAAGTGCTAAGTGTCTTCAAGTGTAAAATAGAAGCATGATTATCCGTTTATGAAAAAGCAATATGGACCAACCCGTCAGCTTTAGCTCTTTCACTTGGAGCTACTGAGGGTCTACAACCCAAAGTTGACGAGGTAAATCTAGGGCTGACAGGAAGCTGACGACTTAAAGCTGCGGGGAGAAAAGCTGAAGGTATGAAGTCGACGAGGTTAGCGTGACTTGACCCACCTGCCTGTACACAAGAAGATACCTTGTACTCCACACAATAAAGAGTGACTCCGGTCAGGAAAGAGGCTTTGTAAGGAACACGCAATGGAAAGTGGTTTCGGTTAGAGATGAGGTCCCGTAAAGAACACACAAGAAGGAGTGGTTCTGGTAAGGAGCTATCTTCTTAGACACGCCACGGACGTCGATTCTACACTACTATAAATACCCCCAAGCCTCCATGAATAGAGGTACGCATAACTCTCTCCAACACTAGCACTCTAGGGTTATGAGTATTCGTTAACTTAACCTTCAGAGGGTTCTTGGCCGGTACCACACCGGTACTCCTCTTAAGATCTTCAGCTTTTGTGTTGTGCAGGTTGATCATTGGGAGTACATGAGGACCGTGTGACTAACTGACGATTTTTGGCGTCATCAATAAATATACTACTCATAACAGCTATGATGAAGGAAAACATTCACCTCACATTGAATCGTTAGCTATGACATATTGAATTTACGTTGCACAAACATGTTTTTTGTTTACTAATAAGCCAACTCTGCACAGAAAACTTTTTGCTTTAATCAAAATGCTTTGTTTGTTTAGAAAGAAAGAAGGATGTGGCTCATATGATTCTAGACTGCAACAAAAACAAGGAGTATTGTCTTGCAGGGAAACATCTAAGACAAAGCAAAATAAAACAATATAATAGCTTATATTCTCTTCTTCAACAAAAGAAAGGGTAATAGCTCTAATAAAAAAAATGAGTGCAAAAATATAAATTGGTAATGAATTTACCAAAAAGCACTCCCCCCTTTTTTCTAGGGTATGTGTTTGATCCAAATGCATTCCTCCTCTTCGTTAAATCAGCTGCATCTCCTTGAATCCCCTTCTCCAAATTTGTTTCTAACAAATATGATAGTCCTTTAAGCTGATGTAAAGCGAGAAGCAATTAATATGTAAAATTACACTAATCTATGTATTGATAATGCAGAAATCATATCAAGAAAAGATTGGAAAACTATACTGCTGCAGAATTGAAACATTGTGATCACTTGAAATTAAAGCAAGCTGATCTAGTCCAATTGAAAAATCACCACTGGAAGATGGAGGTGGTTCTAATGTTCCTAACACGCAGCAAGTAAATCATCTTATATTAAAATAGCATAAAAAAAAAATTACTCAGGGGCCCATACAACAAGAATACAATTAAAAAGCTGTGTTACACCAAATTACAGTAGAAGAACAGCTAATTTTGACAAAGATAATACAGGACAATGGCATAGGCACAGGCATCAAAGGTTGGAAAAAGAAGTCCAACATAAATGATAGCTGATGATGCCAAGAATCAGCTCAATAAGCTGCGAGGTCTCCACGTACTTCGGGCAGTCCTGCACAGGAAGAATGAACCTCACCCTTCAACTATTGAGGAAAGCTCATCTGCCTCTTCTTCTTCGTCGAGTAGTGGTAAGACGGAGAGTAATTTGAGTGACGGACTAGGGGAGGATGAACAACAAATCCAATCCGTCGTGGACAGTGACGGGATGACGAGGTTCATCATGCTCTCGTTGTGGACGATGAACGATTTTACGTCCACCATAAAAGAGTCACACTTCAAAACCCTTAGGAGTAAATACCAGATACCCGTCAACATACCCATCCGTCTACCCCGCCCAGGAGAGAAGTGTTATTACCACGGGGTCAAGGGTGTCGGGATCTACGAGCAGATGCTCAAGGCGGGGTTGAGATTTCCTTTGAACCAGCTGCACCGTCATCTCCTTCATTACTTGGGATTATCCGTCAACCAAGTTTCCCCGAATACTTGGAGGGTTTTTCTTGGGGTGGAGGTCCTGTACGGGTCAATGTCAAAGGGGAAGAAGAGGTTAACAGTGGAGGAGTTCTTCCACTGCTATCGTCCGGTAGAGATAGTAAAGTCAAGGGGAATGTACAGCTTCGTGGCAAGGAGCCCGTTGCTGAGGTTGGTGAGTGATACTCCAGATTCCAACAGGGACTGGAAGTCCAGGTACTTTTTTATGGACGAGGATGAGTGGATGGGTAATCCAGGTGAGACTGAGTTCATGCCCGTCGACACCACATGGGGCGTTTTACCCCCGTCCGATATGCTTCCATTCACATTCTTCTTTTTTGCAACCATTGGTTTCTAACCGTCCTCTTTTGCAGCCCAGCACCATCCACAAGTTTCTCTCGAAGATTGAAGCTTTTTGGAGAAGATTTTCCAGAAAAGTAAGCTGACGGAGAGGTCTTGGGCCACGTTAGTGACGTTGAAGACAATTTGTTAGCATTGTGACGGGCCCGAACCGTCCGAGGAAGCGTTGAAGTACGAAACACAAGTCCGAGCACGTAAGTCCGTTCACTTTGAATTTCACGTTTCTTTCTGTCATCAATTCACGTACCGTCTACTTTTGCAAAAATGGACGAGGCAAAGAGGAGGGCCTTCATTAGGCAGCAGGCAGCTGCGAAAAAGAAAGAAGCCTTGGCAGCTAAGACGGACGTGCCTAAACCGTCTGTCACCAAGAGAAAAACTGACCAGGAGGGGGACCGTCACCCCAAGAAACCTAAGGCGACGGCCGAGACAGTTGTTGGCCTAGAGGCGGAGGCAAAGAAGGTCACTGTCAAACACGGCAAGGGGAAAGGCCTCATGACGGGTGGCCCGGTTCTCGCCGTTGAGAAGCCACCCGTCCTCCTTCGCGAGGACTCCAAATATGCCATCGAGAAACTGTCCTCAATACTGACTGCAGAGGACAATGAGGATATCGGCAATCACTCGACGGAGGCGATGGGTGAGACGGGCCTTTTCAACCTTGCCCAAGTAAGAAGCTTTCCGTCATCATCAAGCTCTTTAAAAACATGTTTATCTTCGCCCGTCATGTTGACTCGGTATTTTTGGTTTCTAGGCCGTCGTCATGATGAAGGGTCTAATGGACCGTTGTGTCCACGAGGAGACGGCCATGAGCCGTCTACGGGCCAAGGCAACGGAGACGGAGCATGAGCTCTTGCAGTACAAGGCCTGGAAGGTGAAGATGGAGAAGAAGCTTTCCATGTCCGAGCGAGAGCGGGCTGAACTGGAGAAGCAGATGGGCACGCTGCAGAAGGTCCTTGCAGACAAGGAGGCAGAGATTTCATCCGTCAGGGACCAACTCCGTCAGGCCAGTGAGGACTCGATCAGAGAGTACTGCAATTCCGAAGCCTACCTGACGGAGTTGGGCAGTACCTTTGCGGATGGTTTCGATGATGCCCTCCGTCAAGTGAAGGCCTTGCATCCAGAGCTTGACTTCTCCAGTGTCAGTATCAACGAGGCCCAGGCACAGACTTCCGTCCTCCCTGCCGCCTCTGAGAGTACGGAGCGATTATTTGATGAGGACACAAACATCAAAGGCGACGGGAAGGAGGATGACGGGGCAGAAACTGGCAGTCATGCTCAAGTTCAGGACGACGAAGCTGATGTAAAAATTGTTGATTCTCCCATCCAGTGACCTTGTATTTTTTGTATAAATATCGATTCTCTATCCGTTGTGAACGGTTGCCTTTCATGGCTTTTTAATGTATATATATATTTTCATGGTTGTGAACAACGTGGCCGGTCAAGGCTTTTTTATTTATGCATTTTTCATTTCATGCTTTTCCTGCTTTTTACTTTAAGCTTCTGTGAATGATTCCTTGTGTGTGCCTTTCTGGCTTTGGTGGAACCGTCAGCATTATAAGCCATCGGTTTTCGAGCATTTTGGCTTTTAGGGCCGTCGTATTATTTGGACAACGTAGTGGGTTTTGGACTCAGGCTCTTTTAGGGTGACGTCGCAGTTTTAGGGCCACCGTAACTTTACGCCGTCATTAGTAGAACCGTCGGCTTTTATGCACGACAAGTCTTATACTACGTAGATTCTTTTAGATTGTTGGCTTTTAAGCCGTCAGCTCTTAGGCCTGTAGCTTTTATGCCTTTGGTATTTGGTGGCTTCTAGGCCGTCAGCTTTTATGCTGAACATTCTTATGCCTTGTAGATATCCTTAGTGGTTTTTAAGCCGTCAGCTTTTAAGCTGACGCTTAGGCCTCGTGGAGCCGTCAGCTTTGACACCGTCAACTTTTGCGCTTGAACGGATTTTATGCTGCTTTTTTTTTTTTTTTTTTTTTTTTTTTTTTTTTTTTATCGTTGGCATCTAAGCCGTCAGCTTCTGAGCTCGACACTTTTACACCATGTAGGATGGAGCCGTCAGCTTTGACACCGTCAACTTTTATGCTTGAACGGATTTTATGCTTAGGCTTATTAGATTGTTGGCTTCTAAGCCGTCGGCTTTAATGCCTGACGCTTTTATGCCTTGTAGAATTGGGCCGTCAGCTTTGACACCGTCAGCTTTAATGCTTGAACGGATTTTATGCTTAGGCTTTTTAGATTGATGGCTTCTAAGCCGTCGGCTTTAATGCCTGACGCTTTTATGCCTTGTAGAATGAAGCCGTCAGCTTTGACACCGTCAGCTTTTATGCTTGAACGGATTTTATGCTTAGGCTTTTTAGATTGATGGCTTCTACGCCGTCGACTTTGTGCTTTGCAAGTTCTGATGTTCAACACTTAATAGTAAGTAGAAGAGACTTTGAATAAACACCTCTGTATGCCTTGCATAATTTTTAAGAAGGGGGAAAACATGCCCTTCGAGCTCTAGGAATACATTAAAGCAGATTAATTACAGACCAGTTACAAGTAAGGGGTTGCCGTTCTTTCTTACTGGTAGTACTTTCGTAGGTGCTCGGCGTTCCACGGATGGTGTAGCTTCTACCTTTCCAGTGTTTCCAGATGGTAGGTGTCCTTCCTTTGCCATGCTGTGATCCGGTAGGGCCCTTCCCAATTAGGGCCGAGATTTCCTTGGGTTGGGTCTCTGGTGGCGCCCATGATCTTTCTTAGGACGAGGTCTCCGACCTGGAATTCCCTGCGTCTGACTCGGGAGTTGTAGTGTTTAGCCATGCGATCTTGATACCGGGCTAGCCTTTGCTCTACTACTGCTCTGTCTTCGTCGATCAGGTCAAGCTGTAGGCGCAAGGCCTCGTTGTTCCTGCCTTCATCATGGTTGTTCACCCTATATGTTGTGAGTCCCACTTCGGCCGGGATGACTGCCTCTCTCCCGTAGGTTAGCCTGAACGGTGTTTCTCTTGTAGGGGTCCTTGCTGTCGTCTTGTATGCCCATAATACGTTTGGCAGCTCTTCGGGCCATATCCCCTTTGCCCCCTCGAGCCGAGTCTTGATAATCTTAAGCAAGGATTGGTTTGTTATTTCGACCTGACCGTTGGCTTGGGGGTGGGCGGGGGAAGAGTAATGGTTTTTTATTCCCAGCTGCGTACAGAACTCTCGGAAGGGACCGTTGTCAAATTGTTTGCCGTTGTCGGAGACAAGTACTCTGGGTATTCCGAACCTGCATATAATAGACTTCCAGACGAAGCTCCGTATGTTCTTCTCTGTGATAGTGGCCAACGCTTCAGCTTCCACCCATTTCGTGAAGTAGTCTATGCCTACCACCAGGAACTTTACCTGTCGCATAGCTGTTGGGAATGGGCCCATAATATCTAGTCCCCACTGAGCGAACGGCCATGGGGTCGTCATAGGGGTCAGCTCTTCGGAGGGCAGTCTGACGATGTTGCTGAATCTCTGGCACTTGTCGCAAGCCTTGACATAGGCCTGCGTGTCTTTTCTCATAGTCGGCCAGTAGTATCCTGCCCGAATTAGCTTATGCGTCAATGACCGCGACCCTGAATGGTTTCCGCATATCCCTTCGTGCACTTCCCTCATGACATAGTTTGCTTCTTCGGAACCCAAACACCTTAGGTATGGGCGAGAGAAGCCCCTTTTGTACAAGACGTCCTTCATCAATACGAACCTTGCCGCTCGGACCTTCAGCTTTCGAGCGGCTTCTCTTTCGTCGGGCAGGACGCTATCTTTCAGGTAGGAAATCAAGGGCGTGGTCCAATCACTCTCGGAACCTATTTCCTACACACCGACAGAGTCAATTAGGGGAGAAACCTGCACAAAAGAGAGCACACCATTAGTGCCGGCCCCATGTTCCGACGAGGCGGCTCTGGCAAGGCGGTCGGCCTGATCATTTTCTTCTCTGGGGATCTGGACTATCTCTGCCTTCATCTCATCCACCCTTCTCCTTGCTTGGTAGAGATATTTTTTCATTTTGTCGCCTCTGCACTCGTAGGTTCCATTTACTTGGTTGACGACGACCTGGGAGTCACAGGAGACTATCACCCTGGCTAATCCTGCCGCTTTGGCGAGGTCCAACCCAGTTATAAGAGCTTCATACTCCGCCTCATTGTTGGTGGTGGGGAAGTCCAGGCAGATCATACATTCTATTTGGTCTCCCTCGAGGGACTGAAGGACGACACCTACTCCACCGGCCCGTCTAGTTGACGACCCATCTGTGTGTATACTCCATGGAGGGTAGTCGCTTACCCCCTGGTCGGCTCCACTTGTGAATTCGGCTATGAAGTCTGCCACTTCCTGCCCCTTGATAGCGGTGCGTGGGCTGTATCTAATGTCGAACTCGGTCAACTCTATCGCCCATAAGGCAAGGCGACCAGCAGCTTTGGGATTGTGCATCGCCCGCCGTAATGGCTTGTCGGTCAAAACGACTATCGTTTGGGCCTGAAAGTACGGCTTGAGTTTTCGTGCCGCGGTGACCAAGGCAAAGGCGAGTTTCTCTATGGGGGGATACCTTCCTTCCGCTCCCTGAAACGCCCGGTTGGCGTAGTACACGGGCTTCTGGACCTCGTCTTCTTCCCTGATCAAGGCCGCGCTGACGGCCGCTGATGAGACAGCTAAGTAGAAGAAGAGTTCCTCCCCTAGCTGCGAAGGACTCAGCAATAGGGGCGAGGAGAGGTAGGACTTCAGTTCTTGGAACGCCTTTTGGCATTCATCCGTCCACGCGAAAGCCTTCTTCAGCGTGTGGAAGAACGGTAGGCACTTGTCCGTTACTCTCGACACGAACCTGTTCAGGGCGGCTACTTTCCCATTCAAGCTTTGTACTTCTTTTGTACTCCTCGGTGGGGCCATCTCCATTATAGCTCGGATCTTGTCCGGGTTGGCCTCGATGCCTCTCTGAGACACTATGAAGCCGAGGAATTTTCTGGCAGTCACTCCAAAGGTACATTTTGACGGGTTGAGCTTCATGTTGTAGGAGCGGAGGGTTCCAAACGTTTCTTCGAGATCCTCCAAGTGATCCTCTTTCTTCCTGCTTTTCACCAGCATGTCGTCAACGTATACCTGGACATTCCTTCTTAATTGGTTAGCGAACATCTTGTTCATGAGTCTTTGGTAAGTGGCGCCCGCATTTTTTAGTCCGAATGGCATCACCTTGTAGCAGAAAAGTCCCTGGCTGGTGACGAACGAGGTCTTCTCTTGATCTGTCTCGTCTATCCGGATTTGGTTGTACCCTGAGAAGGCGTCCATGAAACTCAGAAGCTAGTGCCGGGCCGTAGAGTCTACCAGTATGTCGACTCGAGGGAGGGGGTAGCTGTCATTGGGGCAGGCCTTATTCAGGTCCGTGAAATCTACACACATACGCCACTTCCCACTGGCCTTCTTGACCATCACCACATTAGCCAACCAGTCGGGGTAGTATACTTCCTGGATGAAGCCTGCTTCTCGCAACTTACCGACTTCCTCTGCTACCGCTTGGTCGCGTTCTGGGGCGAACACCCTCTTCTTCTGTCGTACAGGCCTATAAGTGGGACACGTTCAACCTGTGCACCATGACTGAAGGGTCGATCCCCGACATGTCCTCATGACTCCAGGCAAATACGTCTTTGTTTTCCTTGAGGAAAGCCACGAGTGCCTGGCGAGCCGCCAGGCTGTTGAGGGCACCGATCCGGGTGGTTCTGTCAAGCCTGGATTCGTCGAGAATTACTTCTTTGAGCTCCTCCACAGGCTTTGCCCCCGCTCTCTGCTCTATGTTCATCGTCTGTAGTTGGCTATTCATCTCCACCATCGCGAGGTAGCATTCTCGCGCGGCCACTTGGTCTCCCCATAACTCCCCTACCCCGTGCTCGATAGGGAACTTGACCTTTAAGGCATAGGTTGAGGTTGCAGCCTTCCAGGTGTTGAGGGTGGGTCGTCCTATGATTGCGTTGTACGCTGAGGAGCAATCAACGACTAGGAAGGTGACGTCCCTAGTGACCTGCCGAGGGTACTCCCCGACAGTAACGGGCAATGTGATCAAGCCGAGGGGGTATACTCTTGTCCCCACGAATCCGGTGAACAGGGCCTTGGTGGGGACCAAGCGTTCTTTGTCGATCCGCATTTGCTGGAATGCGGGATAGTAGAGGATATCCGCGGAGCTTCCGTTGTCGATTAAGACCCGGTATGTATTATAGTCTCCTATCCGGATGTTGATGACAAGGGCATCGTCGTGCGGGTGATGGAGGTGTTGGGCATCCTCTTCTGTGAACTCCATGGTGGGGCTGTTGATTCGCGGCTTCTTCTGGGCAAAGCTCGCAGCCTGAACATTCTGAACTGCTCTGAGGTGGGATTTCAGAGCCTTCTTTGTTGAACCGGCGGCCGATGTACCACCCACGATCATCCTTATGTCCCCTATAGGTGGTCTGGGACGCTCATTGTCCCGGTGGGAGACCTGTTCCTGTCGAGGCGCTTCCGCCCTTTCTCTGTTGACGAACCTCTGCAGCTTCCCCTGCCTGATTAGGGTCTCAATCTGCTGCTTCAAATCGTAGCAATCGGCGGTGTCGTGGCCATGGTCTCAGTGGAAACGGTAATATTTGTCTTTGGAACGTTTGTCCGGGTTCCCCTTCAACTTTCCCGGAAACGTTAAGGACCCGTCGTCCTTGATCTGCATTAGGACCTGATCGACCGAAGCCGTCAATGGGGTGTAGCTTGTGAATTTCCCGGTAGGGGGCTTCAGGCGTCTGGTGTCTCGGCCTTCTCCGGTCCGAGGCGCCTTTCGCCCCTTATCTTGTCATGTGTCTTCCTGTCTCTCCCTTTTCCTGGGAGGCTTCTCTTCCCTGGCCAGTAATGTATCCTCCGCATTCATGTACTTTGTTGCCCTGTAAAACACATCTGACATTGTCTTCGGGTCAATTTTGTACAAAGAGAACAAGAATTTACCCTTCCGCAGCCCATTTGTGAATGCGGCGACTTGTATCCTATCGTCCGCTCCATCAATCGACAGCGCCTCTCTGTTGAAACGGGCTATATAAGATCTCAGCGTCTCATCCTCCCGCTGCTTAATGTTCATCAGGCACGCGGTGGATCTTTTGTGCCTGTGTCCTCCGATGAACTGCGAGGCAAACTGAGTGCTCAGCTCTCTAAAGGTGCCGATAGAGCCGGGCGCCAATCTGCCGAACCAGGTCCTCGCGGGACCTTTTAGCGTTGCTGGGAAGGCCCGGCACATGATTTCATCTGGTGCGCCGTGTAGGTGCATTAATGTCTTGAAGGACTCCAAATGGTCCAGCGGATCCTTGGACCCATCGTAGCTTTCCACCTGGGGCATGCGGAATTTCGGCGGCGTAGGGAACAAGATGACAGGTGTTGTAAACAGGGAGTCCGTGCGGTGGACGAGGTCGTCGAGGTCGCTGGATACTCGCCCTTTGAGGGCGTTCATCATGAAATCCATGCACTCCTTCATCATCTGCATCTCCATGGCGATGTGGGATGGGATAGTGCCCTCAGCCGACGGACGGTTCGTCTCCTGTCCTTCGGGTCGGCTCAAGGCATTGCATCCTTCAGGGCCTCCGCGGTTCCTATCCTCGGCACTGCTCTCCTCCTGGTTCTCTCCTTGGTTATCAAGCGTCGCGTTCCTCCGTTGTAGCTGTTCTTCCAAGTCATTGTTACGTTTTGTGAGGCGTTCCACCGCGGCTGCCAGAGTCTGGACCTGCCTCTCGAGTGCCGTGGTGCGTTGTTCATTGCCTTGATCGTTCATGGTTGTTGCCCTTGAACGTGTGAGAACCATGCAACTCTTTGTCCGGAAAGCACGAAACACAGTCTACGTGCGCGCTTCCCACAGACGGCGCCAACTGATGATGCCAAGAATCAGCTCAGTAAGCTGCGAGGTCTCCACGTACTTCGGGCAGTCCTGCACAGGAAGAATGAACCTCAAAGGGTGGTACCGGTGTGGTACAGGCCAACGACCCTCCGATGGTTAAGTTAGTATTGCTCATAACTCCAGAGTGCCAGAGTCAGGGTAGTAACATACGTACCTCAATTTTGGAGGGCGTGGAAGTATTTATAGTAGTAGCAAGAGCCCTTGGCCAAGGCGTGCTGGAGAAGATACCACTTTTACCGGAATTGCCCCTGAGTAGCGTGGAGCGTAAGATACTTTTTGGGCCACAAAGTGTGCTGGACAAGCTATCCTTTTTTGGGAGCGGTCGTGCTACACGAGACACCTGTCCAGATAGTAGCGTACGCGACAAGACTCATTTTCTAAGGGAAGCGTACGTGGCAAGATAGGCTGGGGTTGCCCCCACGTCCGTCCGGTCTACCCCGTCACCCTTCATGAAGGTCGCGTCGTCAGGGTCTAGTGTCCATCATCATAGGTCGCACCATCATCCCGCCCAGGGCGCCGGCGTCCAGTAGGAGATTTTATCCCCATCAATAGCAAAACATAAAACTTGAACCCTGCTACAGTTCTGATCTAGCTACAAATAGAAGTTCTCAGAGACTCAAACCAACATAGGAAAGAGTAAGGATAGGGCTAAATTGATCTTCAAGTAGACTAACAAATTTGAAGTAGTTATACAAAGATATTCATAGAATACAGGAAACTCGGTAGTTTACGGGTGCTACAAGAAACCCAAAAACAAGGTTGAAGCCCTTAAGAAGGAAATGCTGTCCAGCAATACAACTAACAAGGCCCTCCATGCACAGAATGAGGGGGAAATTAACAAAAATAGTTTAAAATTTAAAAAATAAATTATTCATGAAGCCAAATCCAAGCAATTGAAGGCGTTGTCAACTTCATTCCATTTTTAGGTTTCATTAATTGCATTAGATTGTCTTCCTAACACATAAAAACAGACTCTACTCATTACTTTTCATGGCACTACACAATCTATAATTGTAGCTTTGTCAAGAAGCATTCTACGCATTACTCTTCATGGCACTGCCCAGTCTATAATTGTAACTTCGTCAAGAAGCAAATATGTGCTAAAAAAAAGTGTTTAATATTAAGAGTAACTAGCCACAGACCCATGTGATACGTGAGAATATATTAACATGCAATGAGATGTAATATATAAAAAGTAACACTTACTTTAAGTATCTCCATTTTAAAAAAAAAAGGTTTTTACAAGTATTTTTTTTTTATCTTTTTATCTATACAAATATATCATTTTATTATTTATTTTTGTTTGATTAAATTTTTTTTAAGGTGAACCATATTTTTCTAATTTTTGTTGTAGTGTGTTATATTTGTCTAATATACAACTATACTTTATAAGTTTCAAATTAATTATTCGAATTTCTCATCTCTTAAAGTTTAAGAAGATTAATTATCATAATAATCAAAACTCATCACAAAATTACAATGTTATCTTAATCAAAATTAAAATGAAACCAAAGGAAGATAGACTTTATAATAATTTATTATTCAAAAAACTAGTAGGCATATTCAAATTCACAGTCATGTAGATTGTGTTTTGATATAAACTCAAATTCCTATTTTGGGAAAAAAAAAAACTTAGCATATTAACCCAAACCAAAATTCAACCAAAGCCATAAAGGAAGAGAGAAGACTTTGTAATGAGAAATTGAAAAAACACAATACCAAAACATATGTTTGAAAAAAAAAACCATCAATCTTAATTAGAGTATAAGAAAGAACAAAAATTCACCAAAAGAAAGTAAAGAGAGAGATGGAGAGAGGGAGAGAGAAAACTCAATTTTTGTGTGAGGAAAATATGAATTGAATGGAAAAAATGATATCAAATTTATACAAAATAAAATGAGAAGAAGAAGAGTCAAATTATAAAAAATAAAAAAAGAATGAAGGAAATGTAGTGGCAAAGTAGAGAGTAGTGGATGATGTGGCTCAATGATTGGGTAGCAAAATTTATTGCATATATATATATATATATATATATTTAGAAGGATGGAAAGAAAATGGCATTCAATGTTTAAAGGAGTTTTCAATATAGACGATAGACAATTAAAGTTTATGATGGTGTGTAGTACATCACGTTGGCCACAAATAATTAATTTTGCAATAGATAATCAATAAATATATCATGCCACTTCAAATTTTTTTTTATTTTATTTTATAAAAGATAGAAATTCTAATCTAGCCTAATTTAAGTGTATATGTGTGTGAAGCTCCCTTCTAGAGATTTGAACCCCAGCCTTTGCCCCCCACACTCCACTTCTATTTTGACATTGGTAACAAAATTCTAACATTTCTTCATCAACATCAAGCCCCTAATCAATTCCAACAATCATTAATCCGAAAGAGTTTTTCCATCTCTAATGTGTTATGCTATGTTTTGAGGCAGTATTAGGCCTTAAATTAATTTGGTTAAGTGTGAGATTGTCCCGGTTGGCTTAGTTCGTAATGTGATAGCTTAGCTAGTTAGCCTAATGTGATAGCTTAGCTAGTTAGCCTAATGTAATAGCTTAGCTAGTTTGTTGGGTTGTTCTGTGGGAGCTCTTCCTATGACCTATGAGGGTTCGCCTCTTGAATCATCATTAAGGCAAGTGCTTCTTTTAAAAAAATAATAATAAATGTTTTATTACAAAAAGACAACTAATAAAAAGCACAAGTTACGCTAAAAAAACACCTCTCAATTACAAGCAAAAGAAAGTGATTCAGTTGACCATCCATATAGTCATCTAACAACAGAGATCTTCAACTGCATTTCAGAAGCTTGCACGTCTTCAATTGCACAAGCAGCACCAGTCAACGATTAAGAAACTCCTATACAAGGAAAAAGAGTGACTGCTTAAAGCAGCCATCCAATAATAAAGAGAACGAAGCAAGAATTGTTTCCAACACCCCAGTACCATTCGAACGCCATATTAAGGTGAGTTCTTCTTGGGATGTTATTGTGGAACAGGTGGAGGGAAGATTAGCCAGTTGGAAGATTTTTTTAAGTAGCCGGTAGGAAAAAATTATTTATGTCAAAGGATGGTAGAGTCACTTTGGTTAAAAGAACTCCCTCAAGCGTACCCATCTATTTAATGTCTATTTTGTCCATGCCTACAGGAGTTGCTAATAAACTTGAAAAGCAGCGAACAGATTTTTTTTGGGGCGGTTTATGTCACGCCTGGAACTCAAACAGGTCCAAAGCATTAGAAAAAAGAACCATCAAGAGAATTTGTCATTTTGAATTGATTGTATTCCACAGAGGTCCGAGGTTGTAAAGAGGATAAGCTGTGTTAGCGGTCGTATATATAGAAGGGTTTCTAGTTTATATCCTATTACAGAGTACTAGCCCCCATGGGAGTTGGCAGTTGCAAACTTCCCTTAGAAAAGAATTTAGAAGCCTAAAGTCCTAACAAAAGTGGCATTTTTTCTATGAGTTACCTCTTCGCAGGGGAAATCCTAACAGCGGATAACCTGAGGAAGTGAAACACTATTTGGTGAGCTGGTGTTGTATGTGCAAGGGGGATGGAGAGACAATGGACCACTTGTGGCTGCATTGTCCCATTGCTAAGGAGTTGTGGGATATTGTCCTTGCCCTTTTTGTGGTTCAGTGGGTGATGCCTGAGAGGGTTGTTAACTAACTAGCATGATGGCAAATCCGTGTTGGGCAACATTGGAATAGTAGGATATGGAAGTTCATTCACCATGGCTTGATGTGGTGCATCTGGAAAGAATGAAATTCTAGAAACTTTTTTAAGTGTGCAAGATGACAACTCTAGAACTGAAGTTGCATTTCCTCAAAACTTTATTTGAATGGTCGTCAATGTAATGGAGTCTATCCTTCAACTTATTAGAGTGTTTTGGGACCGGCTCCCCTCCCGTTAAAAAGCCTCCCATTATCTCTTGTTTTTACACTGATGTGGAACACGTGGCTAATAAAAAATCTAAGGGTCAAAAGGAAGCCACATCAAAACATAATTTTTCTCTCTCCTTCTCAAATCCAAATCCTTCAGCAACCTTCAGCCTCCCTGCCAAACCCACCACACATACACCACCACCCTTGGCCATGGACGACAAGGAGCCATAAGAAAGGTGCCAGAGACGCCACCAAAGTATGAGAAGCGTTGATGGCGCTGTCAGTCACCCATACACCAACGTTTATTCTGTAACAAACTGTTGAATCACAATACTAGATCTTCTGCTAAATCATTTGAAACTTTGATATTAGAACTAGATGTTATAAGAAATTCTAGATCTAGAGTTGAGGGATTTTCTCATCATTATCTATCGAAGTTGCCAGGATTTTCTCACTTGGAAAAATTGCTTCAGGAACGAAGCTCATGAATTAAAAGTACACAAGTTTCAGCGAAAAGTTCTAATTCTAATCAAAGTTTTTTTTTTTTTTTTAATTTAAAAAAAACCCTCTTTTTATCTCACAAATTTTCATCTCATTAGAAGGTTCACTTGGTAATTTTAATTCTTTGTTTCTACTCCAAATTCCACTTTGCACTGTCTGGTCTTTGAGAAAGTGTATCAAAGGATTGAAAAATTGAAATCTTGAAGCTTTTATCCTAAAATGGAAGTTAATTTTTATCTGGGTAGGTTTTTTTTTTTTTCTTCATATGTTTACTTAAAACCCAGATGGAGCCTCAAATAGGAATAGCCATGTTTTGTAAAATTCATCTACCTAAGTTTTTTCTTTTAATCTCAAATTTTAAAAACTAAACCAAGGAAAATGCTGGAATTAGATTACATTTTTCTCAGTTTCTCGGAATCAATCGGTGGCCACTTTGATAGCTTCGACACCATTCTGATGGATTCCCGCTGTCTATTGCCAAGAGTGTTGTTGAATGGGCGGTGATTTCTAGGTTTAGCAAGGACTGTGGAGAAGGATTTGGATTTGAGAAGAAGAGAGAAAAATTATGTTTTGATGTGGCTTCCTTTTGACCCTTAGATTTTTTATTAGCCACGTGTTCCTCATCAGTGTAAAAACGGGAGATAATGGGAGGCTTTTTAACGGGAGGGGAGCCAGTCCCGTGTTTTTTTACCATTGTACTTTTAGAGCTTAGTTTTGATGTCCATCTAGTATACCTCCTAAGATCTATGTACTTGGTTACTTCTAGTTTGTCCAATAAAATTTACTACTTATCAAAAAATCAAGTCCCTTAATGCTTGTGACCTTTGGTTTATGGTTTTCTTGGCCAGAGTATCTATATGTACTGAAAATATTCAGAATCATAAAGAAAATAATAGTTCCAACTTTGAGACATTATTAAAGAGTTCCTGCATTGGACACCATTCTGCAAAATCCCTCACCTGTGTCTAGCTAAAAAGACTTCTATTTTTTCGACAATGCCAATGTAGTAGAGCTATTTATATAGCAAAAAATAATTAAATAAATAAAAAATGAAATAAGAGAACATATTTGAATGGCCAAGACTGCCTCATTCTATGTTACTAGGTGCTGCATTGACTGTAATTATGCAATAACCCCCAATATGGACGCAAAGCACAAGAGTAATAGAACTAATCTCTCTCTCTCTCTCTCTCTCTCTCTCTCTCTCTCTCTCTCTCTCTCTCTCTCTCTATATATATATATATATATATATATAACCAAAACTAACTTTTAAAGCTCCACAGTTTCCACGTTAGCATAATATTAAGAAAAAAAAAGTAATAAAATTTTTTTAAAACCTGACCCAGCCTCTCTCTTTCATGAAGACTTTGTCTTTCCCTTTCACGATGCTGTGCCAAAGCCCAAACCGGCTCCCCATATCCCCGATCTCCACCTTTGACAAACAAAATGCAGACCCTTTCTCTTTCCTCCACTGTTTCCCTTCTCCTTCCTCCAAAACGAAAAACAAAATCCTGATTATTAGTGAACTGAAAACCAGCTTAAGAAACCTCCTTCTCTCCCATTCTAGTCTCTATCTCCAATGATCCAAAAAACCCAATCATTGCTTTGAGGTACGCTTCTTGTCATCTTTTTTCATCTTCTTAATTGTTTCTCCCTCTGCCTCAAGCCTTAAATCTCTCTCTCAATTGAAGTTTTCTGTTTTCAACTTTTCCGGTCCCAACTCCACCAAACCCGTTTCCCATTTTTCAATTTTCAAAGCATTTGATAGAAGAAGAAGAGAAGAAAGGCAGTGGATCTTATTGTGGGCAACAGAAAATAAAAATAAAGAGAAGATGAAAGAGATGACAGGGAAATACGAAGGGCACTGTGAGAGAAAAAAAAAATTGATGGAGAATGTCAAAGAAGAGAAGGGAATGACGATAATGAAGAAAGGAAAACAAAAAATAGACCAGTACTATAACTATAAGAGAAGTTACAGTGAAGAAAAGAAAGAGGAGATAAAAGAAGAATAAAGAGATGAAAAAGAGTTACAGTGAGAGGAGATAATCACGTAGGAAGGGGTAGATTTTAGCAAAAGTGAAAAAGGAGGCTTATTAGAAGGTGCGTGACACCCCCCCCCCCCCCTTTAAAACTTCCAATTTACATCGCTTTTAAGATTTCCTTTTATTGTGCATTAGATTAATAATAATAATAATAATAATCTAAAAATGATTCATTTTATTTTAGATAATTCCTAAAAAAAAAAAATAATAATAATACTTAGATACAATATCTTAGATGCTGTTCATTAAGCTCCTCACCTAAAATTGAGCCATGTGGCTACCTAACTAAAAAATACACTTTTAACCCATGAGAAAAATTTCACATGGCATAATTTTAAAAAAGCAACCTAAAGAACAGTACCTTGCCTATAATAATAAACCTTCTAAAGTGTCTTCTTCTTCTTCTGGTCATCGTTTGTGAAAGAGCTTAGGATTTTTAATTTGGAAATTTGGATTAGCGAATTCTTTTTTTTTTTTGGGGTGGGGGGGGGGGGGGGATAGAGCTTAAGATCAAATTGTATTGATTAGCAAAATTAGACCCACAACCCCAATCGAAGGAGAATACAGTTAGACTTAAAATCATATGGGCCAACATTTCGAGTCATAACTATGGGCCTAAGGTGCAGAGAAAACTGGCTCAAATTGTCCTTTAACTTGGAGTGGGACCTTGATTTTTTTTTTTTTTTTTTACTTGAGAAGTGGGCTTGATAGTATATATGATATTATTAAATAATATTTTACTTCAACGATATCATTGCAAATTGCATGATAGTGGGCTTGATAATATACCATTGGGTTCTCATTAGATAAGCTTTTATACCATGACCTTGATTTATTGTTTTTCATATTGAGGAAGTTATCAATAGTTTTCTCATGCATCGCATGGGTTAGCGATTAATTAAGCTAATATAGGACCCATTATTGAGGTGTACCAAGAATTCAAGCCAAATTTCCAAATAACTTTTAGTGCATCCACCTACACATAGGTTCCATAGCATTGGGGGTAGTATCAAAGCCAAAAAATAATAGCATGAATTGATTACTACCATTAAACTCCAATATATTTGTAAAAATTGGCACAAATTTATTTTACTACCATTAAATTGTAAGGATGATACGCCATATTTTAAATTGACAAATATAATGAATAGATAGATAGAAGAGAGAGAGAGAGTGTGTGTATGTTTAATATAGGAATACGTACCCTCCAGCGATGAAGCAACGACGCCCTGATTTTGTTTGAGTCATAGTTAGAATCACTTTCCAGTGATTCTGCATCCTCTAAATGCTGAAGAAACTCATCATTGTCACAAGAGAGATGGCACAGTCACTCTATAATTCTCTCTATCCGCACCACTCATCACAATAATTAACAAATTGAACATCCCACTCTCAAACAAATCTCAATTTTTCCAATTGAAACAAACACCATTTGCACTCTAGATTAATGTGCATTTGAAGATGAAGTTTATCAACAATGAAAATAATAATGAAGTCCAAATTCACATGCCATTCATAAAAAGAACAAAAATCATATGATGTTCAATTAGTAATAATGCTAATTGCTAGGTTCTTGTGATAACAACATTATAATATAACAGGCATTAAGGTCCAAACACCAGACTAAACTCAACACTTCAAATAAGATCTTACTCGAATGACGCTTACCCATAAATATATAATCTAAACCCTAAAAAAGACATACTATGACACTTTGCACCATTTTCTTTTGACATCCAGGGTGTCCGTGACTAGAAATTTCGAACTCAAGATCTCAAGTATCTCGTATTCTCGTGAGACCTTAGTAATGACTAATACTATTATAACTATCCAAAGACATAATTAACTAACATGGGAACTTAATCAAGTTTGTTTTAGGCTCTATAGTCTATACATAGCCTCCATTAAATAAAACTTAAGAAACACGTTATGGATAATTAATTATCTTAATTTGCCAGAGTCTACAACAACATTAGAGTTAAGAGACCAGTGGAACTCACAAAAACCTTTTCTACTATAAAGACTTGAACAAAAACAGAGAGGCTGAAATTATTAATTCAAACTGACCTTTTGCAGAGAGAAAATGAAGCCTAGTCTTCAGGCAAAATCTGTTTGGGTACGAGAATGAAGAACCAAAAAAGGATGAAAGTTGCAGAATGCAAACAAGCTTAAACTAATAAATCAAGAAAATTTTGAGAGTAATGGGGGCTAAAAGCAATTCATTTTTTAACGCGATTTCTCTAGAGGCAAACTTTTTTTACGATTACTTTCTGCTCCAAGCCTTCCTCCACCTACTATTCAATAAACAAAACAGCAAGTCAATTAAAATATTAAAAAAAGAGAGACAAATCTAATAATAAAAATAATAATCGATTATTGTTGTTGTTGTTATTATTATTATTATTATTATTCCATATCGATTTACAGTTTTTTTAATAATAATTTTATAATTAATGGCGCAGATTTGAATTTTACATGTCTTAATTGAAAACAATAAAAAATGTCAACCAGTTGAGTTACAAGACTTTTAGCATATCGATTTAAAGTTTATTATTATATTTGAAAAGATATTTGAAGTTATGAATTTCCATAGGTAAAAATGACTATCTCCCGGACACATATCAAAATGTGACAAAATATGCCGTGAATCAGTCCTTTTCTTCTAAAATCTGCTTCTAAACCTGTATCAGTGAATCAGTTTTCTTCTACTCTTCAACTATTAGGAAATATTCCAAAGGCCAACAACTCTTCATTTTTTACTAAAGCTCTTATGACCTATTGGAAGTGAAAGTAATAGAATAGAATGAAATGAGTTATTTGGGAAATATTCCTTCCATTCCCCTGCAGGGTTTCAATGGAGGTCTATTCCCTTATATGAAAATTTAAATGAGAGAGAATGAAATTGATAGATAAGAATACTCATACTTCTCTATTTCCTCAAAACCTTAAATTTTCATTCCCCCAAAAATTTGGAGGAATTTGAGGGAATGCAATTAAGTTTAATTAAGTTTTCACTAAAACTCCTAAAATACCTTATAAATTCAGCAATTTATTTTATAATATGGATCTAATAATAATATTGTCATAAAACTATTTCATTCATTTTCCTCTATGTTACTCTCAAATAAGATTACTTACATTCTATTCTTTTATTTTAAAACATCAAAAAAATATTACTTAATTTCATTTCATTCCTTTATTTCATTCATTTCTCTTATTTAAATAATTATCATTCATTTTCATTCCTTTATAATTTACTAATTTCGTTCCATTCCATTTATTAATCAACTTCTAAATGAAGCGTAAAAGTCCAAGTCCAGTATCAATGCCCACTTCTAATCAATTTCAAGCATTATCTTATCATTCTCTCCCTTCCAAATTAGCAACCTTCTCCTAAACAATATATGCATCCTCCTCTACCAAGCCATTTCCATCCTCTTCTAAACCAATCAAAATGGATTGCTCTTATCCTCATACTTATAACCCTTCATTCTAAAGCTCTAAAATCAATAAAACCAAAATTGGTAAAAGTCTGTCACGTTTGTTAGGGTCTGTAAGGTTGAAATTAATCAACCATTTTGTTGGCTTTATTCCATGCAAATTTGCTTGTAATTAAACACTTAGAAACTCTGTATTTAGGTGGAAATCATGTAAGGGTAGTGTGAAGAAAAGCTCAAGATTGTGCACTCAGCAAGGAACTCGCAACTAGATCTCCCGGCTGCAAGTCGCCAAAAGTTGCACACGAGTGAAGCACGCAGAGGAGCTGAACAGTCACGCCAGCTGGAGCACTACAAGACAAAAAGTCCAGACTAGCCATTCAGTTAGCTTACGACTTGTACTTGCGACTAAGTCAAGTCGCGAGGCCAAGTCGTCCGTCCACTCTGTTTTGAAAAAACTGACTCTTCGCATTCCAAACACACACCAATATAAATACCTTTTATACCCACGAAGTGTTGGGAGCTTCCAGAGAGAATGTTGAGAGAGAAACACTAAAGAAAAACAAGATTGACTCATCCACAATCTTTACATAATAAATTTTCAAATTTCTCAACTCTTATCCTCTTCATTGTTACATTCTTGAGAGGTTCCTTAACCAAATTAGTTTTCTCACCATACCCATATCTGTGAGAAGGCTTTTTGGTGCTTTGGAAAGCAGTTCAGAAGTGACCAATTGATATTGGTTGATGCTATGGACTATAGCGAAATCCGGTAAGCTAGAGAAGACAAATGTTCGGCGTAACCTCGTTGGAACAAGAAACTTGGAGGGCTTAGGTACACTAGGTAGATTAGGCTTAGAGGGTCTTCTGCTGTTCATGTATCCCAACTTCATTCTCTAGTGGATTATTGACTGCTTGGAGGGCGGCAGAAAGGTTTTACGCCGATGGCTTCGGTTTCCTCTTCGATAACACATCGTTGTGTTGTCCTTGTGTTTGCATCTCTCTTCCCTTTATCTTTGCCATTTAATTTCTGTTGTGGATGTGATTTTATTTGGTTTAGATTGTCTATCAATTCTGTTATAAGCTTATGTTCATTTTTCGCACATACATTGTTTGATATTAAGCTTGAATTAATAATTTGTAATTTAGGGGTCTAAACGTTCAAGGTGTTTTTCACACTATTTGAACATTCAGGGTCAAACATTGTGTGTGTTGGTAAATTATATGACCCAATGAGGCCATTTGTGTATTTGTTGGGTTGAATGAATTCTTTGGTTATGTATTTATTTGAATTGAATGTGGAGGGGTTTACTTTTTCTTTGACACCTTCTTCTCTCTTAACTTATTGGTTTTTTTCTTTTGTTTTAGGAATCTCTATTTCTTTGGGGATTGATTATCAATATTCAGTAATTTCTTAACAATCAACGATATATAAACCCAATCAAACATTAGGCATCAGTGATTTGGATTAGGCAAGAACCAGAAGAAGAAGAGTATGCATCAGTGTTCTAGCTTCTGGGTCTCTTATTTTTTTTCCATAAATAATAAATTATATTTAAAAAATATTTTTATTAATTTTCAATTATAAAAACTAAAGAAAATCAAAACATCTTTTTTTGGGGTGTCATTGCACTGCGGGACTAAATTGAATAATGTTGCAACTAAGATGACTGAATTAAACGAAAGAAAAATTATAGTATTGAATTGAATTTTAAATAAAATTAGAGAATATATTTTGTAATTTAGTCTTTATGTGATATGTTGTATGACAATTAAATTTCTCTTTAACTGCATAAATATTTTGTTATTAATATCCATTATTATTTTAATAATTAATTTTTCTTTTCATATTATCTTTTAATTTTTTTATAAGAAAAAATAGTTGTCTTTTTATCTTGAATAATGGCTGTCATTGTGTACATATAGCCTTATTAATTCAACTATTCAAAATTCAAATGATATGACAGTGTACCATTACATGATCCAAAATATAAAATGCGAACTATAAAGTAAATCTTTTATATTTTAATTGAAATACAGAGGATTTTATTCAAAGTAATTAGAAAAATTATTCTATGAAATAGACTCATAAAACATCCCCTCATAACATATGTGGGTCCCAAAAGCTTCCATTATTATTGCCAACCACAAAAAATATCCTCTTTTGAGTTTGCTTCCCTAGAAATCAACTCTACAATGGCCAAGTTGAAAGATAGAAATTACTAACTTTAAGTTTGCAACAAGTTTGTAAATCTCTATATCAATTATCAAAACTGTGGTATGTACTTGCAATTACTAATTAGTTAAAAAATATATTATAATCAATTAGGCCACATTTGATATGCAATTTTAAACACATGTTTTTAATTTTTAAACAACATTACATATATTTTTACACATTTTATTTTTTTTTAAATTAAAAATTGTTATTTAAACACTGCTACGAACCGAGCCCTTAAACATCACAAGTAATTATGGAATTGAAGTGTAGGGGCCACTCAACAACGACACCAATTGCATTTTAACTTCTCCTGCTCGTTCCTTCCTCTCCTCTTTGATTCCTTAAAAGCTTTCGCTTCTTCATCTGCAAACGCCAGAGTTATGAACACGAAATACTTTCAACCTTCTTAGGAAATTTATCATTTCAAATAGCACTAAACAGTTCAGTAGCTTAAAATGAATATGCTTTCATCATCAATGATATGTAACAGGGCAGTATTGATTTTTTGCTCACGAGGCTCCATGACAATTTAAGATGTTGAGCAAGAGCATGAAGTTTTTGCTCATGATGCTCCATGACAATAGGCAGTCTTCTATTTTCAAGAAGTGGACATTTCCAACTAGGTATATCCTTAGACGCAATCGGGAGAGCAGATTGCAAGGATTTGAGTCCAAACACAAAAGAAAACAATGTCACTCATCTTCATCTTATCCTCAAAGCAAAGGCACACCTCTCAATCCTTTCTCTAGGTTTTCCTCCCTTCTTTTCTGGTTGTTTCTTCTTTTTCAGCCTGCCAAATTAAAGTCATGCTAACTCAGCCTTCAAGGGTATAACAACAGCCATGCTAATATACCTTTTTATATCCACATATTGCCTAGACATCAACTTTGAGTAGTGCATCAACTATGGCTATTTTATATTTTGAATTTTTGGGCTCAATTTCAATCTAAGAATACTAGTTTCCAATTTTGGGTGGGCCAAATATAAATTTTTTGAATGCAAACGTTCAAATTTTTTATATACAACATAAATGTACTACTAAAATTTTGGTAAAAATACAATATTTATTTCCTAAATTTTAACCCTTGAGTGATTTTAGTATCTAAGGTAAAAAGCTATAGCTATTGTTTAGGTTGATTTTTGTAAAGGTCAATAAATTGGGACTATAAACCCTGATTCAAAATAACGGGGAGTTAAAGCCACAACTCACTTTAGTATTAAATCGAGGCCAATGGTGCAAAATAGAGAAGAAATGCAAGGACACAAACTCATGATAAAAACAAACGGAATATCCATTAAAGTATTGAACTAATGGTACAAATAATTGCCTTCAATGCTACATAACAAAGTGGAGAGAATAAGGGAGGTGACGAAGGAAAGAGAGTAGACACAAATCGTACCACCACACACACAGATGCTATTTCCTTAGGCTGCTGTAATTACCTCAAGCGAGAGTAGTAAATATGACTATTGAGTTAAGTTCTAGGCTTCAGAGCTGAATTGAATTCCCCCTCTTTGATTCCATGTTTTGGGATTTATAACAAATTAGGGAGGCACCTATTATCCATCTCTTTATAAGAATCGAAGCTTTTGGTTGTTAGATGTTTAGAAAAATGTTAACATTGAGCTTTGTTCTTGGTTGAATAATAAGATTAGTTGTTTTAATGATTATTTTGGGTAGTTTGTTGACAAAACATTATTTTCATGTTTACTGTAGAGCATAACCCCTAAGGAACTGGCTAAATATATGGGAATTGGTCAAATTTCTTAATGGAATGGTTATATGTTAGTTTTAACTTTTTATTTTGATCATATCATCTAACTGACTAAAAGTGATCACTTAAACATCAGGGACTAAAATTACTCATGGACTAATTTTAGGAACCAACCATATACTTAAGTTTGACTTTTTGAAAACAAATGGGGGGGTGGGGGGGGGGGGGGGGGGGGAAGACCACGGTCCTGTTAGTCTAATAATAGTTATGTTACCGATGACGAATGATATGATACAATTTTTTTTTAAATGATACAAGAATTTTGATTTCTTTTATTTTATTTTTTAGTTTAAGATAAAAATTATACTTTAGCCTAATCTAAGTATATGTGTGTGAAACTTCATCCTAGAGATTTAAACCCCGGTCCTTATATATCTCCCGTGTCCCACAAGCACTTATACTTGTGAAGTAACCATTGCACCAAGAGTGCACGATGGTAAAATTTTCTATTTCTAATAAAATGACAACAATGGATTGCACAATGGAAATGTATCTCTCTTTATTCACTCTTACAGGTGCAATTAAAAATGCCTCCTTCCCAATGGGGGAAAGAAACCTCTTTTAAGCCTTAAATTCTTAATTAATTTTTCCCACCTATATCAAAAGGAATCTTATTTGTGTCTTGGGCCTTTTGGCCCAGTGATAAAAAACAATTATTATGGACATTATCATATCATAAATTCAAATCCTAACTTATATATTTTCTTTTTGGATACATTCTAAGTAAAGTAAGATTTGAATCCTAAATGTTTTTGTTAAAATGATAGTGTTATTTAACCCAAAGGTCATTGACAAAACTTTAAAAAGTCCTAATTAATTACTAAGGTTGTTTCGTAATTTGACTTTAAACTTTGATTCTATTTAACAAGGAGTCATTCCCAAAAATTCGTGGGCCAAAAAAGGAAAGAAAGAAAAAGAAGATCATTCCAAAATGGATAAAATGGCCCCATTGGTCGCAAATTAGAGACCAGTGGTAAAAAACTAAAAATCCATCTACAATGCTAACTTATTAAGGGGAAATTAGAAAGTAAAAGACAAATATTTCTTTCCTTAATTATACAATTCACATTTACCCAGTCAACAACCGTTGATGATATTACTAGTAATAAAATATAATGAGCCATTTCACTAATGAATTTATCAATTACACTAGGGGCTCTACTGAAACTCATGTAAAAGATGTATAATACTGAAGAAAATTTAAATAGTTTTACTTGCAAACAGATTGAGTAAAAATGCCAGTGTGTGATTGTTGATTTCACTTATACCAAAAAAAAAAAAAAAAAAGAGTAGAGAAACCGTAATAAAATGCATGTCTCATTTGTAATTAATGTTACATTTTACACTACCAAATTGCCAATTACAGCATTATCATGTGTCTGATTTTTATTTTTATTTTTGTTATTTTAAACTTTTGTTACTTTAAAGGTCAAAAAAAAAAAAAAAAAAAAAACTTTTGTTACTTTATAAAAAAAAAAATTAAATTGATATATACAGCATAAAATGAATTTCATTCGACAAAATAAGCTAACTCAATAATCATCATGAATGCTTTTCTATCTTCTGAAAGTCTTCTTTGTGTGATTTAGAAAATTATTATATCTAAAATATTTAAATTCTCTTAGATACGACAGAAAAAATTCTGGAAAGCATAACACCTCAAGAACGAACAAGTGTTTTCATTAAGCGAGCTGACAAACAAGGTTCAACTCCGCTGCACTATGCTGCGTACTTTAATTGTTCTTCTACAACAAATAGGTTGCTAGAAATTGATAGATCTATAGCATAAATGAAAGATGCAAAGGGCATGGCAGCTCTTCACATTGCAGCCCATCAAGGCAATGATGATATAATGAAAGAGCTGTTAAAATATTGTCCTGATTGTTGCAAACTAGTTGAGAAGAGAGGCTGGAATGCACTCCATTTTGCAGTGAACTCATCTAGTTTTTGGGCTAAGTATGCAGTGCAGGTCATCCTAGATACATCATCACTCAGCAACCTTTGGAATGAAAAGGATGCCAAAGGGAACACACCTCTCCATCACCATTCCAAATCATTGAAGTATATAAAGGCTCTCATGTGTAATTCTAGAGTCAATAAAATGGCCTTCAATGAAGAAAACCTAGACCCTTTTGACATTGCTCTAACTAGTGAAGAATTATCAGATAAAAAGGTAACACAGTTGTATACGGAGATTAGACGTGCATTTGGGTACAATTATCGTCCTGCGGGATTTCGAAGACTCTTAGGAGATGATATTAAACCAAAGGAAACATGTGACAAGGAACTCCGGAAGGCTAAGTGGGAGGCTCGTAAAGCCCGATTTGTTTCTATGATGAAAGAAGCATCCCAAGCCCATTTGGTAGTGGACATAATCATTGCAACCGTGGCTTTTACAGCAGGTGTTACCATGCCTGGCGGTTTCATGGGTCATGATGCAGGGCCACACTCAGGCTCTCCAATTCTGATTAGAAATACTGCTTTCAAAGCATTTATTATTACAAATACCATAGCCATGGTGCAATCTTGTTCTGCTGCCTTTATTTACCTATACATGCCACTATTGTTTCACGACAACAATCCTGGGAGCAATGTTGCCTTCTGCCTTTCCATATCTGCCATGGGAGCAATGTTGCTGGCATTTGTCACCGCCACATTCGCTGTGTTAATGCATTCCTTGGGTCTTGCCATTTCCAATTGTGTCATTATTGGATTGTTCTTCTTCATCCCTGCCCTTTTCATTATTATCGGATGTTCGCATTATTACAGCGAATTATTCTGGAGCATGAGTTGTATTTCTTGGGATTTTGAAAATGTGCTCGAATTCTTTGGCAACCTTTCGGAGATTTGTGGCAATATTTGGTCAGATAGTGGCAACTTGTGCGTTGATTTATGTTATGAAGCTCCTAAACGCTACTTTTTGCATTGTAGATGGTCTCAAAGTAGCAGAATTGATGCAGATCAATCAACACCGAGTTAAGATTTGTGTTTCAGTAAACTACCTGTCGCTCTTAATGTTTTAGTTATGTTAGTACTTTCAGTTGTCAAACGTGGATTACACGTGATTGATTAATCTAGGTGTCCATTTCCTATTGATCCTGCTTTGTCACTTATTTCAAGCAGTTAGAGTCAGTGAGTTTTTCAGCTTCTGCTTTGTAACCCAAAGTTTCTGTTCTCGATGTATAAGAACAGAGCAAGTTGTATTGGTCAATAAATCAATTACGAGAGAGAGTTTTCTTCTCAAATTTCTTTCAGTTTTGGGAAAGGGTATTAGTTCTTTCCATTATTAGCATTGAGAAGCTGTCACGTACTTGGTACAACAGTTTTAGTTCCTGTATCCTCACTTTATCACATTCACATAAGCAACACAATTAATAAGAATTTCTAACAGCATTAATTTCTCAAATTGTTCCTTGAAATACTGATTTAATTCTATTGTGTCTTGCACTCGTAGTGATTATTTAAAAATAATAATTTTGATTATAAAATGTTTAAACAATTATGAGCAATTTTATACTTAATTAGTCGACAAGGGTTTTAACATAGGCTTTCATGATCTGCACGTGCCACTTCTCCATGTCCGTTCATAAATGAAGGAAATGGTTTAGGCTGATTAGCAAAATGGATCAATTTTATGTTGTACAACATTTACATTTTTCAGAGTTTTTCTATTTTGTCTCTATGGTATGGTAATCACTATTATTTGCGTTGTTCACAAATCTCCACCTTTTGCAGACCACCAAATTTAATCAAATGCACCCGAAGATGGTGCCAATGCCAAATTAGAACCCAACCAAAAGAGCAAAATGTATATCAGTCCAAGCTATCTCACAAATGAAAAGTAAATATGTCCTTGAATAGCTGACCCAAAATCCCACTAACAGTTCAAATAACTGCACCTTCTAACTTAGTTATTTCAAGATCTGAAAAGTAAACAAGTCCTTGATAAGAGCTGTCTTCTTGAAGAGATTAGTGGGGTAACCAACCAGCTTGATTTTCTTTACTATCCTAGCAGCATGGTTAAAGCAACTAAATCACAACCGAAGTCAATCTAGCAATAATCCTTTTTATTTTTGAGAAATAATTACAATAGACGGCTAAACTTCCAAGCATTTTGTGCACGAGAATGTACCAATTCACTTACAAGACCCTTGACCACCTAACAATAATCCTAAATGTAGCTTGACATGCCAAACTTAAGTTATTTCAATTTCTTAAATTTTTTATATAATATATTTGAAATATATATATATATATATCAATGGACATTATAATAATAATGTAGAATCATTTTAGGCCTCAAAATAACATTTTATATACTCCTCTTTTTCTTTTAAAAATACATAACTTTGATAGCTATAATCAAAATGAAGCATATGATTTAATCAAATGTATCCAAAAGGAATTAAGGAAGACCAAAAGGCATATCACTATTTATTTTTTTTTTTTTGAATTCATCACTACCAAATGATCCTCCGTGTAACATAAAAAAAAGACCACATCGCTTGATTATCAAAAGAATATTTCCACTTAAACGCAACTTAAATTGAAAAGCCCACATTTGATTAAAAGAAATGAACACGGCTCAAGCCCATTGGATTTTTATACCCACAATAATTTAATCCACTCCCATCGAAACATAAAACAAATGGACACTCAAGAGTTAAGCCCAATTCCAATTAAAATTCAAAACCCAAGAAATAAAAATAAGAAAAATAATAAGAATTTTCAAATCACCTTCAAACCCTCAACTTTATTTCAAAATTACATTTTCAAATGGAAAAATTTCTAAAATTATATTTTTAATCTCAAATGTTTTCTAAATCACATTTTAATCCCAAAACTCTTTCAAAATTTTTCATTTGATCCTTAAAATTCCTAAAATTACACTTTGATCCCCTAAATTATGAAAAATCCTAGAAACTTTTCTACAACCACAAAAGAAGCCCCTAAACTATATATTCCAAAATTGCACAAAACTCAGATCACAAAAATACCATTTCACCCCCAAATTATTGCAAAATAAATGGAACGTCTTCAAGATCAATTGATCCATAGCATGTCCACACCCATAGTCATTATGCCCCCCTTAATTATCGATTGCCAATCCATTAGCTTCAAGGAATTGTATCGAATTGGTTAGGTGAGGCTAGTGATTTTTCATTGAAAACTTTTTTTTTTAGGGGCGGGTTTAGTCAGTAGAAAACAAGATATTAGTTCTGAATGTATGTATGCTCTTGATACTATTGTTATAGGAGAACATTCGAGTTATGAAATGTGGTTTTTTTTTTTTTTTTTTCTAACATTTCTTATTAAGTAACTTTTTCCCATATAATTTTAATTGTGCACATTTTAAAAAGAGTAAAGTTGTACTCACTACTCACTCACACTCTTAAATTCTTTCAACCTCACGTGGATCCAATCATATTGAGCTTTTGTGAGGATTATAGAGTTTTGATGCTCATATCTTTCTTTTTTAAATTATTCAATAAGATCGTTGAGATATTTTTATTGTAAGGTACTCAATTTTAATTCTTCACGGAGATGATGATGAATATAAATCCTTGCTTTTAAGCGATTCTATAGGGAGTTTTGGTTGCCATCTTTAATAGTATCTCCAAAGTTCATCGACCCATGGTGGATCTCGACAAGAAGGATCTATAATAAATAATTCTTGCCCGAAGTATCTAGGGAGATGAATCAAGTTTTGAGAGATTAATTGGACAAATATTTATATCACCTGAAATAGGCCAAAATGGAGTTTTACCCCTTCCTCATAAACTTTCCAACAAAATGCCCCCTGTTTGAAACTATTTAGGGATATGCCACTGTTTTGAAACTCAATTTTTAGAAAATCAAGTTTCAATGTAAAACTCAATTTTTGAACAATCGAATTATAGCGAAATAAAACTTAAAAAAAAAAATTGTGGAACTCGAGTTCCATTCAAAGAACTCGAGTTCATAGAACTCGAATTCCACTTGAATATTTTCAAGAAACTCTACAAACTTGAGTTCCACAATTTTTTTTTTTTTTTTTAAGTTTCATTCTGCTATAAACTCGATTGTTCAAAAATCGAGTTTTAAATTGAAACTCGATTTTCTAAAAATTGAGTTTCAAAGCAAGGATATATCCCTAAATAGTTTCAAACAGGGAGCATTTTGCTGAAAAGTTTGAGAGAAAATGGTATTTTGTCATTTTGGCCGTGAAATATAATTAAGTAATACTATATTTAGTCTAAATTCTTGAAACGTTAACTTTTTATAAGAATCATTAATTAACCTACCGTAAGCAGGGACGGAACTAGGATTTGAAGTCGAGAGAGGCAAATATAATTTTCTTGAGGGGGGCAAATATAATTTTTCTTGGGCTTATTTTCTAAAATCTTAAATATATACATACTATTTAATATTTTAAAAAAATTTGGGAGGGGCCATAGCCCCCCTCTGCCTATATGTAGTTCCGTCCATGATTACCTACCTGAAACATATAGAAAACATATGTCTATAATATGTCTAGCCTAAAATTCATAAAATTTTTAGTCCATCAAATGAAAACTAAATTATATAGTAAGATTACTAATTCTTAAGGGAAATTTATGTTGGGTAAAGTATCGCACAAACAAGTTATACCTTTAAGGTTGCAGGACAAATTAATTAGCACAAATTTTTTTGAATTGATTGGAGTTCCATCCAATAATGTGTTGTGAAATAAAAGGAATATCAAAACAACATAAACGCTTAGCAAAAAAATCAAAACAACGTAAACAAATATAATGATTCATCCACGGACTATAATGGATTTAGTAGAATAATTAAAAATTTTCAAGCCAGTTTCCTATGCATAGGTTTTAAAATGGTAGTTGGAGTTAGAGTTGGAGGTTGGCAGTGGATGTTAGGTTTTGCGATTGGGTTGTGTTTAGTACAAACAGGTGTGATACACACACGGTGTATTTTGTAAACTTAAATTATAACTTCAAGTCACGATTTCAATTTTAAAAAACACTAAGTGTAATTATTTACCCTTATGAAATTCATGGCAACCAAGCTATACATTGATTGACCACAAATGATGCCATGTGGATGCTATAAAAGCATTTGCCTTATTATGAAGGTTCCCATTAACGAGTGCCCTAAAGGTATAGGTTAAAGATTAATATATTAATAAATGCTTAATAATGAATTGTAATGCACATTTTTCAAAACAAACATATACATATTAATGATTCATTAGCTTATAGCCTTATACGCACAATATTGTGGTTTTTTGGATATATGTGTATGGTTTGTATATATATGTTTTTTTTTTTTTTTTGGTCATATTAACGGATGCCCTTATGGTAATTCTTAATAAATCATAATAGGAAAATTTGACACAACTTTTATGAGAAATATAAGAAGCTGTCAACAACATTTATCGTTTTATCATTCTTCTAATAAAATGTTTCTAAAAATAGTTCCTAAACCAATGCCCTAAATTAACATTTCCCCCTTTTTTAATGTATAAAAATATTATAAGTCCACTTAACGAATGCCCTTAGAACATTTGTTAATGGACTATTTTAGGAAAGTTTTGATGCCTTTTACGAGAAATATAAAATGTTAGTAAAAAGAATCAATTACTTTTTTCTTTTCCCATCAAAAGTTTTTAAAAATATTTCCTAAACCAACATTTTTAGGACATTCATTAACTTTTCTCAAATATTATGTAATAAAGTATTAAATGCATTTTAACTGCTACATATTTGTTAACAAAATCCTATTAGGTATACAGATTTTTTGTATAGTGAAAGAGTAATGTACTAATGTTAAATTCATAACCATTCACAATAATTTATATGTAAGACAATAATTTTCATAATAAATAAATAAATAAATTAGGTACACAGATTTTTTGACTTTTTTTTTTTTTTAAAGAAACAACTAGTTTTGACTTAATTCCACCATTACACATTTTTTCTAGCTAATAACTACTCTATACTTATTGATTATTAAATTGCAACTTGCGACTTTGTATATAGAATTGTCTTTGGAACGTGCATTTGTCATTATTCCACAAGTGAATAAGTGATATGAATTTAATCGAATATACGAGGTACTGTCACTGGTGAGTAACCTTGAAACGCTGGATATTAAATAAGAAATGCTTGGAATATATATACTCAAATTCACGATATGCTTAAGTTTTTTTTTTTTTTTTTCTTTCTTAAGAGTTTTTTAACTTATGGCTCCTACTTTTGATGATAGTTTTATATCATGAGACCAAGATACCAATCAATTTTTAGTGTATGTGATGATTAAATCTCAGATCTCTTATTCAACAATATGCTTAAGTATTATATCGTGATTGGTGCTCTTTTTTATATTTATTTTTTCAGCAAGTACCTATGATGATCTCTTATGTAAGTGCTGAACTCCAATCGCAAATTGACACATAAACATGTTATGTGAAATTGGGTTTAAGATTTATGGATAGACAAAACTATATAGATAGATAAGATTTTGAACGTGGTATGGTTTAATTGGCTTCTCATATTTTTAAGTCCCTTTGTCGTGACACGTAAGTTGCCTTCGTCTTCTCTCCCTCAGTTTCTCTTATCCCTTTAAAACATCAAAACGAGGTTAAGTGAGTATAAAATGACAAATAGAAAGTTGGAACTTCCATTTCATCCAAGGGCCATATGTTTTAGAGAGAGACATATTAGAGCCATTATAAAGAATGGATGCCTCCACTTTGTTTGAAGCTGATCAAGCATCTGGCAAAGGTAGTTGTTACCACATTTTAATGTAGATAAGCATTTGAATATGACATCTCATATGCACCGAAAGATAAGTGTATGGACCTAGCTACTATCAAGTATCACATGATCCACGTTTCTTTACTCTCTTTAAAAATATCAAAATGAGGTAGGGTGACCTTGGGACAATCTTTAATAATCATATTAAGAAAGTATTAACACCATTTTTATGGGAAATATAAAAAGCTGACTGAAAAATTATTATTTTACCATTTTTCCATAAAATGTTTTAAAAATAATTTCAAAACCAATGCCTTTAGGACATTCTTTAACATTTTCCATTGTTTAAAGAGAGAAATATTAAAGACACTGAGAGAGAATGGATTCCGCCTATTCGTTTAAGCTGATCAAAGCATCTTATCTAGGGTGAGGATTATGGCGTTTTGATGCTCATATCTTTCTTTTTTAAATTATTCAATAAGATCATTGAGATCTTTTGATGCTCATATCTTTCTTTTTTAAATCATTTCTTTTAAGCGATTCTGTACTCTGTAGGGAGTTTTGGTTGCCATCTTCAATAGTATGTCCAAAGTTGATTGACTCATGGTGGATCTCAACAACAAGGATCTATAATAAATAATTCTTGCCCGAAATATCTATGGTGATGAATTCAAGTTTTGAGAGATTAATTGAAAAAATATTTTTATCACGTGAAATATAATTAAATAACACTATATCTAATAAATTCTTGAAACGTTAACTTTTTGTAAGAATCATTAACCTACCTGAAACATATATAAAACATATGTATATGTTAAGGACATATTTATGTAATTGGCTAATCCTTTGACAAAACACACTTTACTTGTAATTGGGTAGATCTAGGATGGGTTTAGTACTTCAAGAAATAAGTATTTAAGTTAACTATTGAAGTCATGCAAGTCTGACCAAGAAACAAATGAAGGGAGTGTTGTTCATTAAAGCTCGACACAAGCTCGACATAAGCTGTATCTGTCGAGAATTACGAAATCAGACTTTTCAGATTTGATTACACGCATATTCTTCAGTATTTGTGTAAGGTTTCTTTTCTCACAACCCTAGACATATATAAGGATTATTTTAAGGGTTATCATAAGGTGATGCAAGAACAATACATGCAAATAGTGCCCTAGTTCATCATTCTCTCTGAAGAAGCTACTACGTCTTTACGCTAAAGGTTTTGTAACTAAGGAACTTCCTAATCTTCATTGTTAATGAAGTGAAGAACTTTACAGTCAACAATCTTCTTCAAGTTGGTGAGTTAGTCACATACTAGGATCCGTGCATCATTGGTTAGTCACGTATTGGGATTCGTGCATTAAACAAAGAAATTGCTGTTACAATACGAGTCCAATTGGGTGTTGGGAAAATGGTTCAACTGTACGATGGTATTTCAGGATAAGCCAAAGGGTTTGGTAAGATTCTTTATACTTGTAATCGCTTGTGATTGATAATAGTAGATTCTCGGGAGTGGTGATTTTACCTCAGTGGTTTTCCCCATTCGTAAACAAATCACCTATGTCAAGTTTATTTTTCGCTACATTTAGTTATTTGGTGATTTGTTTATGCTACCACACTATTGCATATAATTTGACTAATTAATTAATTTGCAAAGGGGTTAATATATTTTTTGCCCTATCTGCATATAATATGTCTAGCCTAAAATTCATAAATTTTTAGCGTAAATGTACTTTTAGTCCCTATATTTTGACTTTTTTTCATTTTAGTTCTTACATCTTATTTTTACCACTATTAGTCTCTAAACCAATTAACGCCGGACATTTAAATCCTTGAAGCACCATTCCATCACCAAACTAACGGGAAAAGCTGACGTGACTGACGGATCAATAAAATAATGATTTTTTTTACACATGATTAATAAAATAACGAGGAAAGCTCGTCGGGCTCATGCATGTCCCCTAAAATTCCTCCTATGATAGCGGTGAGTGGATGAGTCTAGCCGAAGTGGTAAACTGGGAGTTTTGGTCATTTGGTTCCAAGTAACCAATGTCTGTGGATGGATAGGAAATCGGACATAGGTCACTTTCTTGTAGTTGGTAGTTTTGATGGAGAGACAACTCATCAATTGGTTGAGATGGTCCAGAGGGAGTGGGTGGTCGTGGGGAGGGGAGAGTTGCATGGGCATGACTTGATGGAGAGACAACTCATAAAAGGAAATGACTGAATTTAATACATATTACAAAATTTAAACCCTATAAAATTCTTGTTAAATACAATTAATCCCAAGAAATCAAAGAGAAACTAAGACTAACAAACAAAAGAAAATATTTTCCTCGAAAACATTTTACATCTAAAAATATTTTATAACGAAACAAATGAAGCTAATTACTCCACCGCCGTTGATATCTGGTCCGTCGATTGCATCTTTGCTGAGATGGCAAGGCGTCAGGCTCTCTTTCCTGGCGACTCCGAGTTTCAGCAATTGCTTCATATTTTCAGGTCTCTTACAAGATTCATTTCATTTCATTTGCTTTTGTTTTATTACTAATAATTTTAAAATTCTAAAATGAAAAAAAAAAAAAAAAAATTGATTGATTGGAATATCAGGTTGCTTGGCACTCCTACAGAGAAGCAGTGGGGTGGAGTTACTACTCTGCGGGATTGGCACGCGTATCCACAATGGGAACCTCAGAACTTGGCACGTGCCGTTCCTTCTTTGGGACCTGATGGTGTTGACCTCCTTTCGGAAACGCATTTCTTCCTCCTTCCACCAAATTGCCCTATTATATTCAATTTCCTGCAACCCCTTTTTTATTCTATTATGAATCTATTATAAAATTATCATTTTGTCACAAAACTTTATGCTGTGAGGAAAAGACTGAATTTAATCATTCATAACAATTATTCATCCATTCGCTTAGGAAATTGTAAATTTAATAATTTAGCTTACATTTTAATATAGATCATATTAACAAGTGCCTTAAAACATTGATTAATAATTTATTTTAAAAAAATTTTGATATTATTTTTATAAAAAATAAAAAAAATGTTAAAATATTAATTATTTTGTTTATGGGAGAGTTGACGGAGAGACAGCTCATCTTTCTCTGTCTCGCTTTATAAATACCGTGGCCTTGAAGGCTTTCTACATCGCACTCAAGAAGTTCACAGAGAACAAATCCCATCATACCAATCAAAACTTAGACTCCTCCTTGAACTTAGAAAAAATATGTCTATCCAAGTCTCAGGGGCAGCAGGGGATCCATTCCAAAATGCCAAATCAAAGGTTGTTCGCCGGACAGCAAATTATCATCCAAGCATTTGGGGTGACCGTTTCATCAGCAATACTTCTGAGGACAAGGTAACAAGATTATTTGCGTAAAATTTATAATATTTTTAGCATTTTTTGTTACAATATAATTATTTGTTCATGCAACTCATGGTGTAGGATATTCATTTTCGTAAAGTACGTGAAGTTGAAGAGCTGAAAGATGAGGTGAGAAATGAGCTCTTTGCCACAGGTCATCTTTCACAACAGCTGGGCTTAATTGATGCACTCCAGCGTCTTGGCGTCGCTTACCACTTTGAAAGAGAAATCCAAGAAGCTCTAGAACATATATACGCGACTTTTAACGACAAAATTGATGTTGATGATCTCTACAAAGTTTCCCTCAGTTTTCGACTGCTACGCCAAGAAGGATTTAAGGTTTCATGTGGTAAGACCTGAGTATGATTAATTTCTTCATGTAATAGCAAGTTAGCGACGTTTTTTCTATAAAACAAGTTTGGTTTTTGCTAAACAGATGTTTTCAAAAAGTTCAAAGACGAAGATGGTCGATTCAAGGAAAGCTTGACCAGTAACATTGAAGGCATGCTAGCCTTCTATGAAGCTACACATCTGAGGATGCATGGAGAAGACATTCTTGATGAGGCCCTTGAGTTCACTGCCACTCACCTTAAGTCCACAGCATCCCATATAGGCAATCCGTTAGCAGCACAAATAACTTGTGCCCTAAAGCAGCCCTTGCACAAGGGCATACCACGGCTAGAGGCTCGGCGATATATTTCTTTCTATAAACAAGATGCTTCACATAACAAAGTTTTGCTCAAGCTTTCAATATTAGATTTCAATCTAGTGCAGTCATTGCACAAAGAGGAACTTAGTTATATCACAAGGTAATTAGTTCTAAAACCGTGATCCAAAAAGACAAAGTACAAATATTTTTTGAAATAATGAAGAGAATACTACAAATTTTACTATATAAACCTTGCAAAATAACATGTTACAAAAAAATAAGTAAAAATGTCAAATTACAATTTACCTACTTGTAATTTGGTTAAAATTTAAGTTACTTACTTGTGATTTAAAATTTGACACTTTATCCACTTGAGGTTTGACTAAAATTTAAGTTGCCTACTTGTGATTTGAAATCCCACAATGTAAGTGTTCCACATGATTTATATATATATATATATATATATTATATTTTTTATGTTTTTTGTGATTTTGGAGGAAAGAAACATAAAAGTGAAGCAAAATCACATATTTAGCCATGTTTTCAAAAAAAGTGATTAAAAAAATCTAATTGAACTAACCTCAGGTGGGTAAAGTGTCAAATTTCAAAATACAGGTAGACAACTTAAATTTTAGCCAAAATATAAGTGTGTGTGTGTGTGTGTGTGTGTAAGTTGTAATTTACCCAAAATATTAATTCAAAATTCATTTATTAGATTGTTGAAGTGGTATATAGTAGTAATCATATTCTTGATACAACAATTTATTAGTTTTTTGTAGTAAAATTTATAGCAACCCTAGCATTTTGCTATAAATATTTGGTTACTTACAATCAACTAATATTAATTGTTATATTCAAATTGTAGGTGGTGGAAAGATTTAGATTTTGCAACAAAGCTACCTTTTGCAAGAGATAGGATTGTCGAATGCTACTTTTGGGTAGTCTCGGTCTACTTTGAGCCCCAATATTCACTTGCAAGAAAAATACTAACCAAAGCTATTTCCATGGCATCTATTCTAGACGATATATATGATGCTTATGGCACACTTGAAGAACTCGAACCCTTCACAAAAGCAATTGAGAGGTTCATAAATTGAATTAATTAATATATATGTTAAGACTATGATGTATAATGTCAATCTAACTTTTGTAATTGGTACATGATATTTTCAGGTGGGATATTAGCTGCATAGATCAACTTCCAGAATACATGCAAATATGTTGTCGTGCACTCTTTGATGTATTCGAAGCAATTGAAAATGAGTTGGCCAAAAAAGAAAGATCATACCGTGTTAACTATGCAAAAGATGTTGTAAGCGTCAAGCAACTTAACTTTTCATGTTTTTTTTGTCTACTTTTTAATACAACATACTTATTTCATTCATATTGTTTAAACCTTAGATGAAACGTTTGGTTCGGGCCTACTTTGATGAAGCCAAATGGTTCTACCAAAATTACATCCCAACAATGGAGGAGTATATGCATGTTGCACTTATAAGCTCTGGTTTACCTATGCTCACAACTATCTCTTTCATTGGCATGGGTGACATCGTTACAAAAGAGGCATTTGATTGGACCTTCAGCAACCCCAAGATTATTACAGCTTCATCCGTAATTGGTAGACTCATGGATGACATGAATTCACATAAGGTATGCGATCAAAAAATCTTATCAAGTTTCACAAGCTAGTGTGAGAGGTCTATTTCACATGTGTTTCCAACTTTCTACTTATCCTTTTGGAAAACTTTGTATGTAGTTTGAGCAAGAGAGAGGGCATGCTCCCTCAGCAATCGAATGCTACATGAAGCAACATGGTGTCTTTGAGCAAATAGTCCATGATGAATTCAACAGGCAAGTTGCTAACGCATGGAAGGACATTAATGAGGAGTGTATAAGACCTACTGTTGTTCCCATGCCTCTACTTATGCGTTGTCTTAATCTTACACGAGTATTAGATATCATTTACAAGGAAGGGGATAACTACACTCACGTTGGAAAAGAGATGAAAGATCATATTGCATCAGTGCTTATAGACCCAATACCAATATAAATGGGGTGACAAAATAAGTATCTGCATAAAGAATAAAGGACTTGTCCATAAAAAATAAATAAAATGAAGGACTTGAATAAGATCCAAGTCTGTTGATGTTCTAATACATATAAGGCCCATTTATATTGAAGATAAAAGGACAATCTTTGGTTTTTTTTTTTTTTGGATAAACTACTGGTTTCTTTTTTAATAATGTAGCACTATGTTTATAATGATGATGAGATTTACTGTTGGTATATTTATGTGGGAGATTATAATTATTGTACCATTCTAGTGTGGGGGTGGGTACGTAAAGTTTATCTTAATAATTATCAAGTTATTATCTTTTGCTTCCCTATACTACCGTTTATTATATACTATGAGGGAGCGAGGGTAACTGATAGGTTAAGGAAGCTCTTTGTAAACACAATTAGCACCATTTGGTATAATAGAACCTCTAATGAAATAACAATAACTATACTTTATGAATAACCAACCCTTGTATAGTTGCGTTTTCATTACAAAGAATCTTTTTTTTTTCTTCTAATAAATAATTATTATTTAAAATAAAAAATAATTATTCCTTATTAAAAAAATCCTTAACTAATAGTTATTCTCTAATCTACATAACAACTTAAACAAATAAAATTCAAATAATCCTTTTTAAATAGTGTGTTGCAACATATCAAAAATAAAATAAAATAAAATTGTGTACAACCATTATCCTCCTGGGTTTTGTTTATGCCATCAAGGCATCTATGAATGGAACCATCTTCTTTTCTTTAGAATCATCAACGAATGGAACTTGATAATGAAAACTTTGATTTTTTTTTCCCCGAGGCTTTGTCAATAACAATCTCTCTCTCTTGAACATTGAATTTTTTTCCCCTTTTTTTTCTTGTGTTGTGTTTATGCCATACAAGTTACCTCATATACATAGTCAAGGACATCACAATAATCTTGACTTTCATTTTCTATTGAATATCACTGGATTGATTTTGTTTATATTTAAATATTTTGTTTTAATTACTTTATAGAAATTATAGTTATAAACCCTTTTGTGGCTAGGTTTATTTTGACTTTATCACTTTATTATCTAACAGCATGAAATACCCTCGGTTAGACCTCTTTAAACCATTATCAAATAAATAAATAAATAAAACTATTTAATCCACCTCAAAACAAAAAATACATTAAAAAAAAAAAGATCGAAACTTTAGAGTTTTGTAAAAATCACACAAACTATATCTCTATGCCATCCCCTCTCTTGTCTCTCTTCAAATCTCATATATCTATAACTCATCTTCAAACACATCATGCTAAAAAATTAGATATTTATCAAGCTTGTATCATTCAACCACAACTCGAGACATCTATGGGTAGAGGTGGAGAATGAGCTCGGTTAACAAAAAAGAGCAATAGTAAACATAAGCAATCAAAGACACACATGAAAAAAACCTCAATCCAAAGTCCAAACACAAGGAAAATCCAATATCAAATTTACCTCTAGAACAAAAAATGCTAGAGAGAGCAATCAATATCTCCTTCCACACCATACAAGGCCCACAACCAATCTCTAAACTGGGTTTGATTGTAAGACTCATAGATTCTTTTTCTGTTATGTTGAGACCATTTCCTTTTCATTCTTTCGAGTTCAAGCTTTACCAGGTAATGATGCTTGAACCGGTGAGTGATCATCTTTGCATCTTTCTTTCTCTCTCTATGTTACCTACCCAAATGGAAGTTCAATTTGTTACCCAAAGTCCTATTTTGGAAAGCATCAGCAATTACAGATTGATTTTATCATAGGAGGATGAAAGACTAGAAATGTTGTTGGGGTAGTGGCAGCCGAAGGACTCTTCTACTGGAGAGGAAATGATGGTGACAGAGGTGAGGAATAAGCTCAGTCAACAAAAACATGAGAGAAGAAAACTCAAGAGAGAAGAAGAAGGAAGAAGAAGGCGAAAGCGTCCAAATTTGCTGAACAAAAAGCGTGTTGGGGTATAGGGTTAAAGCATACGTGTGTCGCTTTCTTTTTCTGTGTTTAGAGCATTCACATCCGGTTTCTTCAAAAAATTTCATTTCATTTTACCATCTTAAAAGTTACTTTATCTATTATACCATACCATTTTACAACACACCTAACATCCTAACTTTTATTTTCCTATTCAATCCATTAAAATAATATATACTACCTAATAAAATAATATAATCTATTCTCTCTCTCTCTCTCTCTCTCTCTCTCATCTCCCCCATCACTCTGATTATCTTTTCCTCACTATCTCTCTCTTTCAACCACCTATCACCACCACATCTGCCACAAGAAACCCACCACCACCACTGTGAAAAAAACTCACCCTACCACAAGGAACAAAACCCATAAAATCCACCACCACCTCCACCCACAAAACCCACAAAGCCACCACTAAAAAACCCACCAAACACTAGTCATAGCCATGGTGAGAATCAAAGGACAGAATCAAACCTAAGTAAAAACCCACCACCCTATATCCGAATGGACACCCACCAAACACTACAGCCACAGTAAGAACCACCAAGAAACCTCCACAACAACCACAAGAAACTAGCCACCATGCCACCATCAAACCTAGAAACCACACTATAGCCAAACCTAGACACTGGCCACAATAACCACACAAAAAAAAAAAAAAAAAAAAAAAAAACACACTCTCGACACCTGTCTCTAAGCTAATCCCCATGCTAGTCTCCACATCGGTCTCCACGTCGATCTCCACCGCACTAACCTCCATGCCGCCATACCGATGTCAACCGCGCCACCCACCTCGCCACCACGCTGATCTCAGACACACAAGTGAGGACTGAGGCTACACTACTACAAAGAGAGAACTAGAGAAATGAGAAAGAGATAGACATGAGGGAGACGGGGAGGCAAAGTGGGACTGAGGCTACACTGCTACAGAGAGAGAACTAGAGAAATGTGGGAGACGAAGAGACAAAATGGGAGACAGCTAATGAAGGAGAGAGAATAAATTAGTAAAAAATTTATACAAGCCTTCTACAGTACCATCTTACATATAAGATGGAACTGTAGCAGTATTGTAAAAAAATTTACAATTAGAAGCTTGGATAAAGCATGTTTCTTATGCTTTGATGGTAAAATATGCCAACATATGGCATATGATAGTGCGGGTACTAATGCTCTTATATGAGATTTGAAAGAGAGACTGACAACAAGGATGGAAATTGGATATATAGTTTGCGTCCTAACACATAAAAACAGACTCTACTCATTACTCTTCATGGCACTACACAATCTATAATTGTAGCTTTGTCAAGAAGCACTCTACTCATTACTTTTCATGGCACTGTGCAGTCTATAATTATAACTTCGTCAAGAAGCAAATATGTGCTAAAAAAGGTGTTTAATATTAAGAGTAACTAGCCACAGACTCACACGATGCATGAGAATAGATATATATATATATATATATATATATATAACATGCAATGAGGTGTAATATATAAAAAGTAACACTTACTTTATGTATCTCCATTTTTTTTTTAAGTTTTTACAAGTATTTTTTATCTTTTTATCTATACAAATATATCATTCTATTATTTATTTTTGTTTGATTAAATTTTTTTTAAGGTGAACCATATCCTTCTAATTTCTAGTGTAGTGTGTTATATTTTCCTAATAAACAACTATACTTTTTAAGTTTCAAATCAATTATTCAAATTTCTCATCTTTTAAGAAATAAGGAGATTATCATGATAATCCAAACTCATTACAAAATTACAATATTATCTTAACCAAAATTAAAATGAAATTAAAGGAATAAAAGATAAACTTTATAATAATCTATTATCAAAAAATTGGTAAGCATATTCAAATTCATAGCCATGTAGATTGTGTTTTGATATAAACTCAAATTCCTATTTCCAAAAAAAAAAAAAAAAAAACCCTTAGTATTAACCCAAACCAAAATTCAACCAAAGCTATAAAGAAAGAGAGAAGATTTTTTAATGGGAAATTGAAAAAACACAATACCAAAATACATAGGGGAAATTGCACTAAACCCACCTGTGGTTTGGCCTGTTTTAACAGTGCCCACCCGTGGTTTAAAAGTTGTCACTTAACCCACCTGAGGTGGCCTCCGTTAGACCCCCGTTACCCACCTCTGCCCTTTCCGTTAGAAAATCCTCTTTACTATATAAGCCAAAGTTAGAACCCAATTAGAACCCTAAAAAAGCGCCGTGCTCTCTCCCTCTCTTTACCTGAGAACCTCAAACCCCATTTCTCTCTGTAAAGGGAAATCTGAACATGTCTTCTTCAAGTTATTGCTCGGGTTCCAGTCACCATTCATGCTCTGCTGACCGTTGTCAGCTACGGATTGCTCTGACCTTGAACAATTTTGGGAGAAGGTTTTATGGGTGCAGCTACTACGATGTGGTGAGTAATAGTTGGTTTTCAGATTTTTTCCTTTTTTTTTTTAATTTTCTGGTTTTGTTGGTTTTCTAATTTTGTTGGCTTTATGAATAACCCTAAAATTTGATTTTTTTTGTTTGTAGGATGATGAACCTACTTGTAAATACTTTAGGTGGTTGGATGGCAAAACATGTAAGCGTGGGTCTGAAGTTGCACTCATTGTCCTTGCAAGATTCAGTATGTACAAGAATCAAGCAAGAGTTGCAGAGGAAAAGGAAAAGGAGGCTAGTGAGAGGGAAACAGCAGCTACTGAGAGGGAAAAAATAGCCAAGCGAAGGGAAGAAAAAGCCAGGGTGAGAGAGAGGATAGCGAAAGAGAAGTTACAGAAATACAAATTTGCACTTGTTGTGTCATGGGGGTTTTTTGCTATTTTTTTTGTGTTTTCTGGTAGGATGGGAGAATTTGGAACAAAACCATTGAGTCTGCCTTGAAGGCAAGTTGTTGTAGTTGTTGTATAATTTTGGGTATTACCACTTTTGACAAGTGTATTCTATGGATTTGGCACGATGTAATGTTGTTGTTTATTTGAATAAAGTATGCAATGGGTTCTTTATGTGATGTGTTTTTATTTATGAAATGTGTAATGCGTAATGTGATCTTATAATTTGAATATTGACTGCCTGTCTTGTTTATGTAATGCGTAATGTGTTTTTTTTGTAATGTGATCTTGTAATTGTGTTTTTTTTGCTGCCTGCCTTGTTTATGTAATGTGTAATGCGTAATGCGTTTTTTATGTAATGTGATCTTGTACACAATGTTTTTTTGGCTGCCTTGTTTTTTATGCGTAATGTGATCTTGTATATAATGTTTTGTTGGCTGCCTGCCTTGTTTATGCAATGTATAATGCATAATGTGTTTTTTATGTAGTGTGATCTTGTAATTGTGTATGTTTTACATCAATTGGGTAGGCAAAGACTTGCACCAGCACCAAATCCAAAAAGCATAAAGAATTTAATACCATTCCATTCATATATAATAAGCAAGAGTACCATTCTGAAGGGAGCATCATGAGTGTTTTAAAGCAAGAGTAAAATATTGTTCAAAACAAGTGAACTCCACCTAACATTAATGGCTAAACACTGCCAAAAACAAAAACAGGTGGTTTTGTCCCCACTAAGACAAACAAAATAACTTTACAGCAACAAGTTCTATACAACAACAAAAAAGTTGTGACATGCCACTATCAGAAATGCACCATTTAAAAAAAAAGTATGTTTTTGCTTTCACATTCTCCAATCTTCATTTCCTAGAGACCTTCTCCTTGCCTTTGCCCCTGCCTTTTGAGAACATTGCACCAGATGTCGCAGCTCTTAATCCACCTCCTCTCCCATATGAGAACAGATGACTGCTCCCAACTACTCTTGGTGGTACCAACCCCCTTGGAGGCTGCAAAATACATAGCAACTCCATATCAAGATATAATCCAGTGTTTTATGTAAGTATAAAGTGTGGTGTTTGTCTTTGTGTATATACCTGAGATAGAGGTTTTCTTGTGTCCCATGTTTCCTTAGGAGTATGAGAGATGGGCTGGCTGCATGAAAACCATTCGGCTGTGGGTGCTTTACTTGGTGGTGGTCTGCTTGAATCTGCTGCAGATGGTGGTGGTCTGCTTGAAGCTGAAGCAGATGTTTCAGTTAGCTGTGTGTAGGGTTTGCCTGTTGGCTGGCTCAGTGGCTGTTTTTGTGGCTGGTTGACTGGTTGACTTGCTTGATGGGTGGTTGGCTTTCTTATTGAATGGCTAGCTACCCCACTTGTTGGTTGCCTGGTTGTCTGCTTGGCTGCATTGTCTACTGGTCCAGGTGGGTGCCTTGCTTGCAGGTTGGCTGCCTTGTTTTTAGATCTAGGTGGCTGCCTTGCTGGAATGGTGGTTGCCTGGTTAGCCTTCTTGTTTGCTAATCTTGTTGACTGCCTTGCTTGCTGATTGGGTGCCTGGTTAGCTGCTTGGGTGGTTGGCTGCCTTGCTTGCTGATTGGGTGCCTGGTTAGCTGCCTGGGTGGTTGGCTGCCTTGCAAACCTCCGTGGTGATTGCCTAGGTGGCTGACATGCTTGGCTACTTGGCTGGTTGGTTGCCTGGCTGCCTGCCTGGTTGGCAAACCAGGGTGGCTGCCTTGCAAACCTCCTTAGTGGTTGCCTAGGTGGCTGACTTGGTGGCTGACTTGGTGGCTGAGGTACTGAGGTTGCACCTTGACCCTCTTGTCCCTACAAAAATAGTTGTCTTGCATCAGAAATAGATTTATAATATAATTGTTATAGTAAACACAGTCTCACTTTACTTACAAATTTTTTTTGCCTCTCAAGTCTCTGCCTCCTTTGCCATGGTGTCTCACCAGTGATTCCAGCCTTACACCTCCTTGAATTATGTCCCTCCTTATGGCAAAATCCACATTTTATAGGTCTATATGACCTAGAAACTTTGTATGGGTTGTTGGGCTCATCTGCATCTTTCTTCCTTTTCATTGGTGGCCTGCCTGGAGGCTTGTACACAATTGGAGCAACAGGGGCAGGTTCATTGGTTTCAACCCACTCATCTTGGCCAGGCAGTGGGGTAATCATCTCCTTATATGCAGCCACATAGGCATCCTTTCTATAGCATACATGCACATAATCCTCGGGTCTCTCCAAGTTCTTATAAATTGCAGCAACACCATGTTTACATGGGATTCCTGTCAAATCCCAAATTCTACAAGTACAACACTTTCTTGTAAGGTTAACCACATGCCTCTCATATTCATTGTCAACCTCATATATATAGCAACCTGATGGAATAGCAGAAAATGACTTCGAATCAACTTTCAACTGCTCAAGCTTCTGCACTATGTTTGGACATATGTCACTAGTGAATTTTTCAATCCCAGTCCTCTTACTGTACATTCTACTCATTAACCTAACCCTAATCCACTCTAGCATGGCAATGATAGGCTTATCCCTAGCTTCTAGTATCATAGAATTAAATGACTCACTAAGATTGTTCACATAACAATCAGAGATGGCCCTTAGAGTGAAATGTGACTTAGTCCATTGGGTTGGTTGGATGTCTGCTAGATACTCCCATGCTTCTTTGTCCAATTCCTTCATATCTTGCATTCTCTTCTCAAACTCCCTAACTGTTGTTGCTGCAGCACACCTCCATAATGCAGCCTTCAATTCTAAACCCTTGAAGTTTACCTTAAAGTTGTTGTAAATATGCTTCACACAAAATCTCTGTTCAACTGTTGGGAACAACATCTCCATGGCAGGTATCAATCCCTGGTTATCATAAATACAATCAAAAAACATCCAAAGAACAAAAATTGAGCACAAAACCTAACCCTAAACACAAAAACAAAACTTTCAAAAAGCAGAAATGCAACTGAAAAAGCAGAAATGCAACTGAAATGCAACTATATTACCTTCTGCCTATTTGAAATGAACACCAGATTCAACTCATCTGGCCTCCCTATATCATCTGCAAATGTTTGTAAAAACCACACCCAAGAATCCTTGTTTTCTTGCTCAACTACACCTAATGCAACAGGGAAAATATTGTCATTCCCATCCCTTGCAGTTGCTGATAATATATGTCCACCAAACTTGCCCTTCAAGTGGCAACCATCTAATCCTACAAGTGGCCTGCATCCCCCCAAGAATCCAACTTTCTGTGCATTGTATCTCACATACATCCTCTTGAACTTGGGTTGTGTGTTCGGCTCAGTAATCTCAGTTTGCAAAATCACCATACTCCCTACATCAGTTATTCTTATCATCTCTGCATAATCCCTAAGCTTCCCATACTGCAACCTCTCATCACCTAGTATGAACTCTCTAGCTTTCCTCTTAGCTCTGTACACTTGATTTATGCTCAAGTCCACAGACACATCCTGCATAACTCGATGCTTCACACCAGAAACTGCCCAATCAGGGTTTTTGTTGAAATCATCCAAGTATTTCCTAGCCACATATGTAGAAGTGACCTGGCTATGCTTGAATGTCCTCCCACATGTACAAGTTGGAACCATGGTCTTTATTTGGAAGGTCAACTCCCCTGAAATCTGTGATGCATATACCCTCCAACCACATTCATATTTGCAGTGGACAGAAACTTTAGTCTTTTCATTAAGCTTGAACTTAATGTCCACGGGCTTTTTCACTGCATATTCCCTCAAGGCAGCCCTAAACACCTTCCCATTTGGAAACTTCATACCCTTGCATAACTGAGGGTTACTCATGTCAGTCTTTTCATTAAACTCTGGACATCTCACCCTTTCATCCTCATCCTCAGAGCTATTAATGCTCCTAGTGTCATCATCATCAAGAGCTGTTTCAGCCCAATCATTATGATCAGCATCTCCCTCACCGGCAGCAGCTTCATCACTGGCAGTAGCTGCTGGTCTCTTCCCATTATCTGTAACTGGCTCTCTAACACCATCTCCCTCATTTACATTTTCAGTATCTTTTTGATGCTCTCTCATATTGGGCCCCTCATTGTTCTGAGCACCAAATATGTCATCAGGATACTCTGGTCCTTCATACCCTTCATCTAGCCAATCAGGATCATCCACATGAACATCTTCACTACCAACAGTTTGTCCATGGGAAGCATGGTCATCCTCAACAGGGACTTCACTAACATTATTTTGGTCAACCACAGATGATCTAACAGTATTGGTCACCTCCTCACAATCAGTGTCATCATCTTCATCATTCATTTCCGGTGGCTAGTCTACTGCAATTGGTTGATATGGTTCAACTATAGGCACTTCAATAGCAATTGGTTCAACTTCAAGTTCTACATAAAGTGTGATTTCAGTTGTTGGCCATTCAGCATGTAATTCACACATGTAGGTCACATCATCATCTGAAGTAATTAACCTTAACCCTTGCTCTAAGTCACCACCAGGTATTAAATAATAAATCCTACTATTAGTGGGTCCCCCAGCATCAACACAAATGTCTTGTATCTCAAAATGACTTAGTAGGTCTGGATCAACATTAGCCATTGTAGATACCTCACCACCTACATACTCTAAACCAGGGTTCCACTCAAAATTCCCACTATGGTGAATTATAAAATCAAAACGAATTTCAGCAGCCATCTGCAGGAGTTAAAACACATGCACAAACAACCGTAATTAAATACATAACCAACACATGCACAGAGCACCAATGACAAAAACAAATAATTTCAGTTGCACACCAAACACCAAGTAACGATGGGACCACAAACAACCTAAACAATTTGTCTCCATGGGACCACAAACAACCTAAACAATTTGTCCTAAACAATTTGTCTCCATGGGACCACAGAAAACCTAAAGATGCATCCCACATTCATATTCCTAGGGACCACAGTCATCAATGTCATCTATAAAAGAACAAACACACCAATGGTAAACCCAACAATGGTAAACCGCTAATTTTATGATAGAAAAACTTTAAACCGAAGTGGACTTCATCAATCGTTACACATTGAAAAGAATAAACACAACAATGGTAAACAATGGTAAACCCTAGGAAGTTAACCACATACCTGATATAGAGGAAAACCCAAGCTTCAGCACACCTCCTCCTTGCTTGCAAGTGTTCGGGGATTTCACTTTGGCAATCAAAGTAATGAGAGAAAGGGATTATGTGTTTGGGGATTTTTGGGGGTTCTCAGGTAAAGAGAGGGAGAGAGTACGGCACTTTTTTAGGGTTCTAATTGGGTTCTAACTTTGGCTTATATAGTAAAGAGGATTTTCTAACGGAAAGGGCAGAGGTGGGTAACGGGGGTCTAACGGAGGCCACCTCAGGTGGGTTAAGTGACAACTTTTAAACCACGGGTGGGCACTGTTAAAACGGGCCAAACCACAGGTGGGTTTAGTGCAATTTCCCCAAATACATATTTGAAAACAAAACCATCAACCTTAATTAGAGTATAAGAAAGAACAAAATTTCAACAAAAGATAGTAAAGAGAGAGAGAGAGAGAGAGAGAGAGAGAGAGAGAGAGTACTTAGTTTTTGTGTGAGAAAAATATGAATTGAATGGAAGAAATTATATCAAATTTATACAAAATAAAATGGGAAGAAGAAGAGTTAAATTATAAGAAATAGAAAAGGATGAGGATGAAGGGAGGTAAAGAGAGAAGGAAAAGGTTGAAGAAAGTGTAACCATAGGTATTGAATAATAGGGAGAAGATGAGGTTTTTGTTTCTGTTTCCGTTGTCCTATTTTTTTTTTCTTTTTTTTGAGAGTAGTGAGAAGAAAAGTTTAAAAGAGAAAATAAGAAGTAGAAAATAAGTGGATGATGTGGCTCAATGATTAAATGATTAGAAGGATGGAAAGAAAATGACATTCAATGTTTAAAGGAGTTTTCAATATAGACAATAGACAATTAAAGTTTATGATGGTGTGTAGTACATCACGTTAGCCACAAATAATTAATTTTGCAATAGATAATCAATAAATATATCATGCCACTATTATTTTGACATTGGTAACAAAATTCTAACCTTTCTTCATCAACATCAAGCCCCTAATCAATTCCGATCCATCAATCATTAATTCGGAAGAGTTTTTCCACCTGTAATGTGTTATGCTATGTTTTGAGACAGTATTAGGCCTGTCAGCTTAGTTCGTAATGTGAAAGCTTAGTTCGTAATGTGAAAGCTTAGCTAGTTAGCCTAATGTAATAGCCAATAAACTTGAAAAAGCAATGAACAGATTTGAATCTTACATGACTTAATCGAAAACAATAACGGCGCAAATTTGAATCTTACGTCTTAATCGAAAACAATAAAAAATGCCAACCAGTTGAGTTACAAGGCTCTTGGCATGTCGATTTAAAGTTTATTATTATATTTGAAAAGATATTTGAACTTATGAATTTTAATCCACATCGATTTAGAGTTTTTTTATAATAATTTTATAATTAATTTGAATCTTACCTGTCTTAATCGAAAACAATAAGAAATGTCAACCAGTTGAGTTACAAGGCTCTTGGCATGTCGATTTAAAGTTTATTATTATATTTGAAAAGATATTTGAACTTATGAATTTCCATAGGTAAAAATGACTATCTACTCAACACGTATCAATATGTGACAAAATATGCCGTGAATCAGCCCTTTTCTTCCAAAATTTGCTTCTAAATATGTGTCAGTGAATCAGTTCTCTTCTTCTCTTCAAGTATTAGGAAATATTCGAAAGGCCAAAAGCTCTTCATTTTTCCCTAAAGCACCTATGACCTCTTTGGAAGTGAAGGTAATGGAATAGAATGAGAGAGTTTCAATGGAGGTCTATTCCCTAAAGCTCTTTATTTTGAAAATATTCCTTCCATTTCCCTATATAGTTTCAATGGAGATCTATTCCCTTATTTGAGAATGAAATTGATAGATCAGAATACTCATACTTTTCTATTTCCTCAAAACCTTAAATTTTCATTTCTAAAATTTGGAGGAATTTGAGGGAATGCAATTAAGTTTAATTAAGTTTTCACTAAAACTCCTAAAATACCTTATAAATTCAGCTATTTATTTTAAAATATGGATCTAATAATAATATTATCATAAAACTATTTCATTCATTTTCCTCTATGTTACTCTCAAATAAGGACATCAAAACAATATTACTTAATTTTGTTTTATTCCTTTCTTTCATCCATTTCTCTTATTTGAATAAATCTCATTCAGTTTCATTCCTTTATAATTTACTGATTTTATTTCATTCCATTTATTAGTCAGCTTCTATATGAAGCGTAAAAGTCCAAGTCCAGTATCAATGCCCACTTCGAATCAATTTCAAGCATTATCTTATCATTCTCTCCCTTCCAAATTAGCAACCTTCTCCTAAACAGTATATGCATCCTCCTCTACCAAGCCATTTCCATCCTCTTCTAAACTAGTCAAAATGGATTGCTCTCATCCACATACTTATAACCCATCATTCTAAAGCTCTAAAATCAATAAAACTGAAATTGGTAAAAATCTGTCATGTTTGTTAGGGTCAAAGGGTAAAAGGGTAAAAGGGTAATTTTTCCTTGGAAATATACTTCTTGATTCTGGTCATTAGATCCTTAATCTCATTCCACCAAAATGATCTTAATGTTATAACAATCAAATCGACTGGTCATAAGCCCTAATCGGACCAAAAGATTGAAAGTTATCATCAAATCAAGTTTTAATGGCTGAGATGCACTATCACATGTTGAGTCCGACTATATGTGATTATGAACAATTGATTTCGATTGGTTATAAGTATAATCAATTTGAGATCAATGATGTGTCATAATTTGATTGGTTAGGACTACATTTTATGGTAAGGTTGCACACACCTAATTAATTAGATAGTTAAGCATTAATTATTCAATGAGTAATTTGTGCAATTATCTTTTAAATTAGAGTAAATTTGGGACCAATTAAGTCTGAAATAGGAGTGATTGGAGCTATTTAATGTTAACTGGGAGCTAATTTGGGACCTATTAATGTTAATTGTGCTGAAACCATTTTCTAACAAATGACCTCTGCTCAACATTTCATCAATATCTCTTAGAATATTTTGAATCTGTGAATGAGGTTAATTTTTCCAGAAACTAGACATCCGGGGCTTCAATTTGAGCACAAGAACGAAACAATTCTGATCAGAATTGAGTCAGATATGATTTTTCGAAGTTGGCTCCACAGGCTGTTACAGCAGCTACGGGAAAACCGAATTTTAGCTTGCTCCTCACTCCTATCAATCTTTCCATTTAATGCACCAGATTTCCCCAAAGACTAAAATGAGGTCTAGGTTCATGATTCTTTGTCAACCCTCATTAATGGCCTTCCATTCATATTTCCTCCACTACTACTATATAAACCCCCCTCTCCTTCATTCCAAGACGCACAAAAACCCCCTCTCTTCCCCTCTCTTGAGTTCTAGTGAAGTTGAGTAGTCTTGTCATATCTTGGTCTTCCTGAGACTCAAGGTATTGAGTGAGACTCACTCTTCCTCTCCTAACTCTTCTTTTCCTCCACCCTTAGAACCTCCCTCAAGAGTCTTCCCATCCTCCATATGGATCTTACATGAAGGTATAATCTCTTTCCCTAATTGTTTTTTTGTGTTACCATGATGAGAGTTTAAGATTAAAGCATGATAATGATCATTTAAATTCATTTGAATATGTTTGAATGTTCTTAATTGTTCTTCACATGTTCTTGGTTGTTCATCACATGTTCATGCATAACACTAGTTTTAATCTTAAATCCACATCAAAAATATGAAAAACATGTTTGTTTCATAATTCTTTCAAATCCTTGAATCTAGGTTATCACCATTCACACACATTCACTAGAATTTATTTTTCAATCCAAATGCAATGCTTAACAAACTGAATTAGGGTTTATCACACACACACACACACACACACACTTTAAATTCAACATGCAAATTAATTAATAACATATTGAATGATGTGATATGAATGTTAGCCACCATAGTCTAAAAGACCGGTCTCACCGGGCAAGGTGGGTGCCTAACACCTTCCCACCTTATAACATAGCCTCCGAGCTTAGATCAAGGGTTAGTAGACCAATACTTATCCATGTAATTTTCAATTTCTAGATTGTAACTAAGAAACAAAGCCATGTACTTTATCTTAGATTGTATCTAGGACCAAAGCCATGTAATTTTCTTATGATCAATGTAAATTCAACTTCAAATTAATAAAATGATGAATTTTTCAATTGTGGTTTTCTTATTTTTCCAATAATTAAATAAGTGGCAACTCCATTGTAAAACCCTTAATCTAAAGGGAAAAATATAACTAGTCGAACCTCCATTTTGAGAGGCAATAACACGACTCCACCCATTCACGTGGGTTTGGCCTAACACACCTTATAAAAAAAGGGAGCCGGGAGCGCGGTCTCTCACAATGGACTAATTAAACTTGTCCACTCTATGGACTAATTTTTTATCCTCTTGGGATGAGGTCGTCTACTTTGGACAACAATTCTTCTTCCTTTTGGGATGAAGTCGTCCATTTGATGGACTTTACAATGTCGTCCACTTTATAGACTTAGTCTTTCACCCATTATACTGAATATTAGGGTCGTCTACTTTGGATTCGTCCATTTTGTGGACTTGATACTGTTTCACCTTTTTCAGGACGAGGTTGTCCATTTTATGGACTAAACAATAAAGTCGTCTACTTTGTAGACTCGTCCACCTTATGGACCTGTCCACTTTTTGAACTTTTTGTAGATAAAACCTTAGCCATATCTGAATAAACTCCTATAATAAACCATGCATTCATAGAAAAAGTAGTTCTTAAAAGGAAGAAGACCTGCCCTTTGGGCTTTAAAGGAGTTATTGTAGCAAAAACTAAAGTAAATAGGAAAACTGAGTATAGTTAAAATTAACTAAGGTAAACTAGAAATAAAAGGTTGCTGCTCTTCATGCCAGCCTCTCTACTGGTAGTACTTCCGTAGGTGCTCAGCGTTCCATGGATGGTGCAGCTTCCGTCCGTCCAGCGTCTCCAGGTGGTAGGTGCCCTTTCTCTGCCATGATGTGACTCGGTAAGGTCCTTCCTAGTTGGGGCTGAGCTTCCCTTGGGTAAGGTCTCTAGTGGAGGCCATGACCTTTCTTAAAACAAGATCTCCAACCTGAAAGTCTTTATGTCAGACCCGGGAGTTGTAGTGCTTAGCCATACTATCCTGGAACAGCATGAGCCTTTGTTCTGCTGTCGCCCTGACTTCGTCAACTAGATCAAGTTGTAGACGCATAGCTTCGTCATTTTTGCTTTTATCGTGGTTGTCCACCCTGTAGCTTATGAGTCCTACCTTGGCTGGGATAACCGCCTCGCTCCCACAAGTTAGCTAAAATGGTATGTCTCATGTGGGCATCCTTGCTGTTGTCTTGTACGCCTATAGTATGCTTAGCAATTCTTCAGGCCGTATGCCCTTTGCCCCCTCTAGCCGAGTCTTGATAATTTTGAGTAATAATCGGTTCATGACTTCAACTTGTCCATTAGCTTGAGGGTGGGCGGGAGAGGAGTAATGATTCTTTATTCCCAACTGCGAACAAAAATCCCAGAAAGAGTCGTTGTTACATTGTCTCCCGTTGTCTAAGACCAAGACTCTAGGAATCCCAAATTTGCATATGATGAACCTCCATACGAAACTTCGCATGTTCCTCTCCGTAATGGTGGCTAAGGCTTCGACTTCCACCCATTCTGTGAAGTAGTCTATGCCCACTATCAGGAACTTCAGCTGTCGTACCGCTATTGGGAATGGCCTCATGATGTCTAACCCCTACTAAGCGAACGGCCATGGGGCTATCATAGGGGTCAATTCTTCGGACGACTGTCTGATGATATTGCTAAATCTTTAGCATTTGTCGCAGGTTTTAACAAACGTCTAAGCGTCTTTTTGCATGGTGGGCCATTAGTATCCCGCTCGAATCAGCTTGTGTACCAACGATCGTGATCCTGAGTGGTTTTCGCAGAACCCTTCATAGACTTCTCTTATGATGTAGTCCACTTCCTCAAGACCCAAGCATCTTAGGTACAGGCGGGAGAAGCCTTTCTTATATAAGACGTCCCTCATCAAGACGAATCGCGTCGCTTGGACCTTCAGCTTTCTTACGGCCTCCCTTCCATCTAGTAAGACGACATTTTTCAAGTAAGAGATTAACGGCATAGTCCAATTGCTTTTAGAACCAATCTCTTGCACATTGACGGAATCTATTAGTGGAGAAAGCTAAACAAAAGAAAGCACATTATCAAGGGTAGTCATAAGTTCGGCTGAGGCGACTTTGGCAAGGCGATCAGCTTGCTCGTTTTCTCCTCTAGGGATCTAGATGATTTTGGCCTTCAGCTTGTCTACCCTTCTCCTTACCTGGTCCAAGTATCTCTTCATTCTTTTGCCTCTGCACTCATAGTCCCCATTTACTTGGTTGGTGACGACCTGAGAGTCATTGTAAAGAACCGCTCTTTCAGCTCCCGCTACTTTGGTGAGATCAAGCCCTGCCACTAAAACTTCATACTCCGCTTCATTATTGGTGGTGGGGAAGTCGAGGCAACCATACATTCAATCTGGTCTCCTTCAAAAGAAAGAAGCACGACACCTACCCCCCCGGCTTGCCTGTTAGACGACCCATCTGTATGTATACACCACTGAGGACATTCATCTGCCCCCTGGTCTTCCTCGTCGGTGAGCTCTGCTATGAAGTCAGTGACGACCTGCCTCTTGATGCCAGTACACGAGCAGTATTGAATGTCAAACTCACTCAATTTTATCACCCATAAAGCCAACCAACCTGCAGCTTCAGGGTTACTCATTACTCGTCATGAGGGTTTGTCGGTCAGGACGATCACCGTGTGGGCCTGGAAGTATGGTTTGAGTTTGTGGGTTGCTGTAACTAAAGCGAAGGTGAGTTTTTCCATGGGTGGATACCTTTCCTATGCACCACGAAATTCTCGGCTAGCATAGTATATAGGCTTTTTAACCTTGTCTTCTTCTCTAATCAGGGCCGCGTTGACAGCTGCTGGGAAGACAGCAAAATAGAGGAAAAGCTCTTCTCCCAGTTGCGAAGGACTTAGCAGCGGAGGGGAAGAGAGGTTGGCCTTCAGCTCCTCAAATGCTTGTTAACACTCAGTGGTCCACTCGAAAGATTTCTTCAGTGTGCGAAAGAATGGCAAACACTTATTCGTCGCCCTTGACACAAACCTATTTAGGGCGACTACTTTTCTGTTTTAACTCTACACTTCTTTCACGCTCTTTGTGGGGTCCATCTCTATTATGGCTCTAATCTTGTCTTGGTTGGCTTCGATACCTCTTTGAGACACCATAAAGCCTAGGAATATTCCCGTCGTCACTCCGAATGCACACTTACTCGGATTAAGCTTCATGTTGTAGGAGCAAAGGGTGTCGAATGTTTCCTCGAGATCCTTCAAATGGTCCTCTTCTCTTCTACTTTTTACTAACATGTCTTCGACGTAGACCTGAACATTCCCTCCTATTTGGTTCGCAAACATCTTGTTCATAAGCCTTTGATACGTCACGCCTGCATTCTTAAGACCGAATAGCATCATTTTGTAACAAAAAAGACCTTGGCTAGTAACAAATGAATTCTTCTCCTGATCTGCTTCGTCCATTCGGATTTTATTATACCTTGAAAAGGCGTCCATGAAGCTCAGTAGCTGGTGTTGAGCTGTAGAGTCTACCAGTATGTCGATTCGAGGGAGGGGGTAGCTATCCTTGGGGCATGCTTTGTTCAGATCCGTAAAATCTACGCACATCCTCCATTTCCCATTGGCTTTCTTAACCATCACCACATTTGCTAGCCAATCGGGATAGTACACTTCTCTGATGAAGCCTGCCTCCTGTAATTTGCTGACTTCTTCTGTTATTGTCCTGTCTCGTTCTTGGGCAAACACTCGCTTCTTCTATCGGATGGGTGGAAAAGAATGCGATACGTTCAACCTATGTACCATGACTGAAGGGTCGATTCCTGGCATGTCTTCATGACTCTAGGCAAACACGTCTTGATTTTTCTTAAGGAAGGCTATAAGTGCTAGGCGAACTGTAGAGCTGGTAAGAGTGCCGATCCTTGTGGATCTGTCCAATTTGAAGCTATCAAGGGGTATTTCCTCAAGCCTTTCTACAGGTTCAGCCCCTGTCCATTGTTCTTCTATGCTTATGGTCTGCAGATGGTCGTCCATCTCTAGCATCGCAATATTGCATTTGCGCGCAGCTATCTGATCTCTTCGCAGTTCCCCTACTCCATACTTAGTAGGGAATTTGATCATCAGGTGGTAGGTCGAAGTCACGGCCTTCCATGCATTAAGGGTAGATCGCCCTATGATGGCATTGTAGGTGGAGGAGCAATCGACAATGAGGAATGTAACATCTCTAGTGATTTGCTAAAGGTAATCTCCAATTATTATAGGCAATGTGACCGCGCTAAGAGGGTACACTTTCGTTCCTCCAAACCCAAGGAGTGTGGCGTTGGTTGGCACCAAACGTTCTTTTTTGATCCACATCTGTTGGAACGCCGGGTAGTAAAGAATATCTGCGGAACTTCCATTGTCAACCAAGACCCGATATGTGTCATAGTCTCCTACCCGGATGCTGATGACATATGTGTCATCATGTGGGTGGTGAAGACATCAGGCATCTTCTTCTGAGAAACCAATAATGTGGTTGTCGACCCACGGCATCTTCGAGACAGCACCCATTAGCTGAACGTTTTGAACCATTCTGAGGTAAGTCTTTCAAGCCTTTTTGGACGAGCAGGTGGTCGTCGTACCCCCATGACCATCCTTATGTCTCCTAGGGGTGGTTTGGGACGCTCAATTTCCCTTCGAGGAGCTTGCTCCTGAGGCTGCGAATCTGTTCTCTCCCTGCTGATGAACTTCTGCAATTTTCCTTGCCTGATGAGGGCTTCGATCTGCTATTTCAAGTCGTAGCAGTCGGCTGTATCATGACCATGATCACGGTGGAAACGACAGTATTTGTCTCTAGACCGTTTGTTGGGATCTCCCTTCAGCTTTCTAGGAAAGGTTAAGGCCCCCTAGTCCTTGATTTGCATTAGGACTTGGTCGATCGGAGCATTCAGTGGAGTGAAGCTCATGAATCTCCCCGTAGGGGGTTTGGGGTGCCTGTCATCTTGTCTTTCTCCCGTCTTAGTGGTCTTCCATCCCCTATCCTGCCATACGTCTTCCTGTCTCTCTCTTTTCTTGGAGGGCTTCTCTTCTCGAGCTTATTGTGCGTCTTTCGCGTTCATATACTTCGTTGCCCTATAAAGCACATTCGACATGGTCTTCAAGTCATTCTTATACAAAGAAAATAGAAATTTACCCTTCTGTAGCCTGTTTGTGAATGCGGCAACGAGTATTTTATCATCAGCTTCATCAATGGAGAGTGCCTCTTTGTTGAAACAGGTTATGTAAGACCTCAGCGTCTCGTCCTCCCGTTGCTTAATGCTCATTAGGCATGCAGTAGACTTCTTGTATCTGTGTCCTCCAATGAAGTGTGAGGCAAACTGAGCGCTCAACTCCTTAAAGGTACTAATGGAACTGGGCGTTAATCTGCTGAACCAAACCCTTGTAGACCCCCTTAACGTCGTTGGGAAGGCCAGGCACATAATTTTGTCCGCTACCCCTTGCAGGTACATCAACGTCTTGAAGGATTCCAGATAATCCAATGGATCCTTAGATCCGTCATAGTTTTCAACCTATGGCATACGGAATTTGGGTGGAAGGGGATATGAATTGACGGACACAGTGAATGGGGAGTCTGTTCAATGAACCAAGTCATCAAGGTCGTTAGACACTCACCCTTTGAGGGCATTCATCATAAAAGCCATGCGCTCTTTCATCATTTGCATCTCTGCAACTACTTAAGATGGGACTGGATCTGTAGCAGATAGGAGCTCGTATCCTACAGTTCCGGCCTGCTTGGGGCATTGTTTCCTTCTGGCCCCTCCTAATATCTTTTCGCGGCACTGCTGGCCTTCTGATCCTCCCCTTGGTTGTTATGTGCTGCATTCTTCTGCCGCAATTGCTCCTCTAGATCGTGGTTCCGTTTTGTAAGGCGTTTTACTGCTGCTACGAGGGTTTGAACCTATCTCTTAAGAGCCGTGGTGCGTGGTTCATCCCCTTGACTATTCGTGGTGGTTGCCATTGAACGTGTGAGTACCATGTAACTTTTCATCCAGGAAGCGTGAAGTATGGCCTTTCCTTGCGCCTCCTACAGACAACGCCAACTGATGATGCTCAAAATATTGCCAGTAAGATATAAGGTCCTCTCATGTGCTCGAAACAAGCTGCACAACACAAAATAAGGAGACCTTAAGAGGATACCGGTGTGGTACTGGCCAAAGACCTTCCGAAGGTTAAATCAGAGAATGTTCGCAACCCTAGAGTGCCAAAGTTGGGGAAATTATGCGTACCTTGATTTGTGAGGGTCTTGGGGCTTTTATGGTAGTAGAAGGTTGTCATCCATACTTGGTAAAGAAGATGTTTCCTTATGGGAGAGATCCTCCTTAAGCAGCTTATTTCAAAGAGTTCTTTTCCATATAAGACTCCCTTTACTAGGGTTAGTGTGGTGCACAAAGTGATTTCCTTATATACATGCGTGGGAATCAAGGCAAGCCACGTCAGACCCTTCAATCATATATCCTCTTCAGCCTCCTTCCGTCAGCTTCCCACCTTGTTGCTAAAGGTGCCCCCGTCAGCTTAAAAGTGGAGCTATAGACTACATGTCTTCTTCACTGGGTAGAACTGACAGGCTTGTAAGTATGACCTCATCACGCTCAATCAATACAAAAAAATTACCCTTATCACTAATTAGCTAAAAAATATATTATAAACAATTAAACATCACAAGTAATTATGGAATTGAAGTGTAGGGGTCACTCAACCACGACAGCAATTGCATTTTAACAAATTCTCATGCTCGCTCCTTCCTCTCCTCTTTTCTTCCTAAGCTTTCGCTTCTTCATCTGCAAACACCAGAGTTATGAACATGAAATACTTTCAACCTTCTTAGGAAAATTGTCATTTCAAATAGCACTAAACAGTTCACTTGCTTAAAATGAATATGTTTTCATCATCAATGATATGTAACATGGTAGTATTGATTTTTTGCTCATGAGGCCCCATGACAATTTAAGATGTTGAACAAGAACATGATGCTCCATGATAACGGCCAGTCATGAAGTGGACATTTCCAAGTATATCCTTAGACTTAGACGCAAACGGTAGAGCACATTGCAAGGATTTGAGTCCATACACAAAAGAAAACAATGTCACTCATCTTCATCTTATCCTCAAAGCAAAGGCACACCTCTCAATCCCTTCTCTAGGTTTTCCTCCCTTCTTTTCTGGTTGTTTCTTCTTTTGCAGCCTGCCAAATTAAAGTCATACTAACTCAGCCTTCAAGGTATAACAACAGCCGTGCTAATATACCTTTTTATATCCACATATTGCCTAGATATCAACTATGAGTAGTGCATCAACTATGGCTATTTTATATTTGGAATTTTTGGGTTCAATTTCATTCTAAGAATACTAGTTTCCAATTTTGGGTGGACCAAATACAAATTTTTTGAATGCAAACTTTCAAATTTTTTATATACAACATAAATGTACTACTAAAATTTTGGTAAAAATACCATATTTAGTTCCTAAATTTTAACCCTTGAGTGATTTTAGTATCTTAGGTAAAAAGCTATTGCTATTATTTAGGTTGATTTTTGTAAAGTTCAATAAATTGGGACTATAAACCCTAGTTCAAAATAATGGGGAGTTAAAGCCACAACTCACTTTAGTATTAAATAGAGGCTAATGGTGCAAAATAAAGAAGAAATGCAAGGACACAAGCTCATAATAAAAACAAACGGAATATCCATCAAAGTATTGAACTAATGGTACAAATAATTGCCTTCAATGCTACATAACAAAGTGGAGAGAATAAGGGAGGTGATGAGGGAAAGAGAGTAGACACAAATCGTACCACCACACACACAGATGCTATTTCCTTAGGTTGTTGTAATTACCTCAAGTGAGAGTAGTAAATATGACTATTGAGTTAAGTTCTAGACTTCAGAGCTGAATTGAATTCCCCCTCTTTGATTCCATGTTTTGGGATTTATAAAAGATTAGGGAGGCTCCTATTATCCATCTCTTTATAAGAATCGAAGCTTTTGGTTGTTAGATGTTTAGAAAAATGTTAACATTGAGCTTTGTTCTTGGTTGAATAATAAGATTAGTTGTTTTAATGATTATTTTGGGTAGTTCGTTGACAAAACATGATTTCATGTTTACTGTAGAGCATAACCCCTAAAAGCATCCACATCAGTTGATGCAAAATCTTGCGTAATAGAAAAAAAAAACATCATATTTTACACATTTTGACCCAAAAAACACCCACATCAATGGTTGTAAAATTATGCATTTATGCACAAGTGCTACAGTAAAAGTGCATATATGCATGGTTATCGTTGCTCTTGTATTTAATAAAAAACATTTTTTCCTCTCTCCTTCACCTCACTCTCTCAGCTTCTCACTCTTACCTTTCTCTCGTTTTATCTCTCCCTCAGTCCATCGATCTCAACTTAGTCCACCGATCAGTCCACTGATCTCACCTCAGGCCACCGACCGGTGGACCGATCAGTCCACTGATCTCACCTCAGGCCACCGATCCCACCGATCTCACTCTCACCACTGATACGATCTCACAGATAGGATCTCTCTGACCTTTGATCCATTTTAATTTTTTTTGTTTGATCAGTTTTGGATTTTCTGTTTGATCAGTGGGTTTTGGAGTGATGGTGCTTGATGATGGTGGGTTGATGGTGGTGGCTAGGTGGGTTGATGTTGGGTGTGGATTGATCGTTGATGGTGGGTGTGGATGAATATTTAATTTGAATATGTATAATAGACAAACTGATGTGGGCGTTTTGTAAAAATAGGAGTGTAAAATAAAAAAAGTAGGTTTTAAATGTGCAAATTTACAAAAGTTTTGCATCCACTGATGCGGATACTCTAAGGAACTTGTTAAATATATGGGAATTGGTCAAATTTCTTAATGGAGTGGTTATATGTTAGTTTTAACTTTTTATTTTGATCATATTATCTAAGTGGCTAAAAGTGATCACTCAAACATTAGGGACTAAAATTGCTCATGGACGAATTTTAGGAACCAATTGTATACTTAAGTTTGCTTTTTGAAAACAATTTTTTTTTTTTTTTTGGGAGGGGCAGGGGTGGACCACAGTCCTGTTAGTCTAATAATAGTTCTGTTACAAATAAAAAATGATATGATACCATTTTTTTAAAAGTGATACAAGAATTTTTATTTCTTTTTTTTTTTTTTAAGATAGAAATTATACTTTAGCTTAATCTAAGTGTATGTATGTGAAACTTCACTCTAGAGACTTGAAACCCAATCCTTACCCCCCGCGCCTCACAAGCATTTATACTTGTGGAGTGCATTTATACTTGTGGGGTGCATTTGCGCCAAGGGTGCACGGTGGTAAAATTTTCTATTTCTAATAAAATGACAACAATGGTTTGCACAATGATAATGTCTCTCTCTTTATTCACTCTTACAGGTGCAATTAAAAATGTCTCCTTCCCAATGGGGGAATGAAACCTCTTTTAAACCTTAAATTCTTAATTAAATTTTCCCACCTATATCAAAAGGAATCTCATTTGTGTTTTGGGCCTCTTGGCCCAATAATAAGGAACAATTATTATGGACAATATCATATCATAAGTTCAAATCCTGACTTATATATTTTCTTTTTGGATACATTCTACGTAAAGGAAGCAAGATTTGAATCCTAAATATTTTTGTTAAAATGATAGTGTTATTTAACCCAAAGGTCATTGACAAAACTTTAAAAAGTCCTAATTAATTACTAAGGTTGTTCGAATTTGACTATTTAGGAAAATTATTAGGTACTCTCGGAGTACCATAAATGCGTACTCTCCCCTCTTACATGAATGGTAGGTCCCACCATGAATTTAAGTAGTGAAACCCACCATTCATATGAGATGAGGGAGTACGCATTTATGGTACTCCGGGAGTACACAATAATTTCCCTTGACTTTAAACTTTGATTCTATTTAACAAGGAGTCATTCCCAAAAATTCTTGGGCCAAAAAGCAAAGAAAGAAAAAGATGATCATTCCCAAAATGGATAAAACGGCCCCATTGGTCGCAAATTAGAGACCAGTGGTAAAAAACTAAAAATCCATCTACAATGCTAACTTATTAAGGGGAAATTAGATAGTAAAAGACAAATATTTCTTTCCTTAATATACAAATCACATTTACCCAGTCAACAACCGTTGATGATAATATTCGTAATAAAATATAATGCGCTATTTCAGTAATGATGAATTTATCAATTACACTAAGGGCTCTACTTAAACTCATGTAAAAGATGTATAATACTGAAGAAAATTTAAATAGTTTTACTGGCAAACAGATTGAGTAAAAATGCTAGTGTGTGATTGTTGATTTCACTTACCAAAAAAAAAAGAGTAGAGAAACCCTAATAAAATGCACGTCTCATTTGTAATTAATGTTACATTTTACACTACCAAATTGCCAATTACAGGATTATCATGTGTCTGATTTTTATTTTTGTTATTTTAAACTTTTTTTACTTTAAAGGTCAAAAAAAAACTTTTGTTACTTTATAAAAAAATTTAATATGTGATAGAGACTACGATTAATATATGGAGCATAAAATGAATTTCATTCGACAAAATAAGCTAACTCAATAATCAAAAACAGCAAAGGAGAAATCGTTGCTGCCCTTTGTATGCCCCTCCCTGGTGAGTACTCTATCTTGAAGACTGAAGCCACTGCAGTTGAGAAAGGAGCTCTTTTAGCCAAGGAAATGGAGCTGCAACAAGTCATCTTTGAATCTGATGCCTTATCAGTTGTTAATAGTGTAAATGCTGGCGACGAAAGTGGCTGCAATGGCCATTTGTTCCAAGGTATTAGGTTCATTCTTAACTCCTTCAATTCCTGGCAGTTCAAGCATCAGAAAAGGGCCTACAACAAGGTTGCCCATGAGTTAGCTCGGCATGCTAAATGTTATGGCACCAATCAAGTTTGGAAAGGTGTTTCACCACCTATGGTGCAACACATTGTCCAATCTGATTGTAGTTAGCTTGATTTCATTTGTACTCATGAACTTGTTGTATGCCAATTTCATTTGAATGAAGCCTTTTTCTCATCAAAAAAATAATAATCATCGTGAATTCTTTTTCTATTTTCTAAAAGTCTTCTTTGTGTGATTTAGAAAATTATTATATCTAAAATATTTAAATTCTCTTAGATATGATAGAAAAAACTCTGGAAAGCATAACATCTCAAGAAAACAAGTGTTTTCATTAAGCGAGCTGACAAACAAGGTTCAACTCCGCTGCACTATGCTGCGTACTTCAATTGTTCTTCTACAACAAATAGGTTGCTGGAAGTTGATAGATCCATAGTATACATGAAAGATGCAAAGGGCATGACAGCTCTTCACATTGCAGCCCATCAAGGTGATGATGATATAATGAAAGAGTTGTTAAAATATTTGTAAAGTGTTTAGACCTCTGTAAATTAGATTGTTTAACCTAATTAATTAACCAAGTGAATTCTTAGATTTATTATTCAGATCTAGGTTAAAACAATAAAGTTATAAACAATAAAGCAGCGAAAAATAAATAACACAAAGATCTGATGACTCAGGAAAACTGAACCGGTAAAAAGCCTGGGGAGGATTTAACTTAGCTGTCCTCAAGGTAAAACAGATCCACTATGAAAGAATTGAAGTTTGTACAATAAGACTTAGACCACTAACATCCTATTGCTATCTCGAGTAGAAAACTTACCACCACGACCACATAATAGCTCCAACTCCACGGACTACTTCTTTCCTTGAATCGATACCAAACATAAGTACTCCCACTTGTGACTTTGAGACTCCACTCAAAAGTTTTAGATCTTCTTTAAATTCTTTATGCAGCAATTGTAATGATCATCAAGTTCTTAACATGAATTGATAACCCTAAGTGTGTATAAAAGTAAGCACTTCTAGATCTCACAAGAGATTCAACACACAGCACACCAAAGACTTTGAAAGCTTTTGGGTACAAAACCCTAGATCTACAAAAGAGGCACAAGATGCACTCTAATCTCTCTCTCTCCAAAGCACTGTAAAAACGTGCTTATTAGGGTTTCCTTTATATACTAGAAGAAGTAAATTTGAAACCCTAATCCTTAATAGGCTTGAATTGCTGTTTGGGCCGACTTAAAATTTTGCAAATACATCTTTCGATTGGTCGAACCAGGCAGATTTCAAATTCCTCTTTCTGCAGCTTGTATTTTCTTGAATCTTGACATGAAACACCTTGAGCATTGTCTAATAATACCTATAGACTCTAGGATTTATATCTAAACAAGTTTGTATTTACGATTTGTTAATTGTTTTAAACTTTTTGAACCTAACAATATTGTCCTGATTGTTGCGAACTAGTTAACAAGAGTGGCTAGAATGCACTCCATTTTGCAATGAACTCATCTAGTTATTAGGCTAAGTATGCAGTGCAGGTCATCCTAGATACACCATCACTTAGCAACCTTTGGAATGAAAAGGATGTTGGGTGCATTGCACCATAGTCCAGCCCACTTGTAATAAACATGCTCATTTAATGAGCTTGTCTTTCATGTTTCTTAACTTTTCTTCATTATGTACAAAAGTCAACATGACTTATTGGGGTTGGTTGACTTAGGCTTGTTGGACACGCTGAAGAGAAGAAGAGAAAAGAAATTAAGGGGCTGATGCATTAAGGCCATTCGGCCAATAAGAGCTAAAGAAAGAGATTTTGGTTGAAGCAAAGTCAAAGTAAGTGGCTTGCATTTATTGTGATTTGATGTGAAGAGTGTGGAAGGAAGAAAAGAAGAAAAGGTAAAAGAAATAAAAAGGAAAGGTTATTCTGCCATTTGGGGTAGAGTGAAAGAGTGAAGTCCCAGAGTGTGAGGACTGGTGCAGTCTTGAAGAACTACGTGAGTGAGAGCAAGCAAAAGAGAAGAGAAAAATAGAGAGGGTAAGAGAAAATACACAGTGAGGAAGAGAGCAGTGAGTGAAATGAAAAAGAGAGTTTTTCTTTACTCAAGTTGTATCTCTAAATGTTGTAATCCCTAAATATAGTGAAATTATACGGAGTTTGTCCCATGGTTTTTCCCTTCAAAGAGAAGGGGTTTCCACGTAGATCTTTGTATTCTATTGTAGTTGTGCTTCCGCTATGCTTGCTGAAATTTATTCACAGTTATATAGAATTTTTTCCAACAAAGGATGCTAAAGGGAACACACCTCTCCATCACCATTCCAAATCATTGAAGCATATAAAGGCTCTCATGTGTAATTCTAGAGTCGATAAAATGGCCTTCAACGAAGAAAACCTCGACCTTTTTGACATAGCTCTAACTGTTAGGTTCTAAAAATTTAGAACAATTGGCAAATCGTGAACACAAACTTGTCTAGATATATATCCTAGAGTCTATAGGTATTATTAGGCAATGCTCAAGGTGATTCATGACAAGATTCAAGAACATACATGCTGCAGAAAGAAGAGTTTAGAAACTGTCTGGTTCGATCGATCGAGAAACAGGCTCGACCGATTGAAACACGTATCTATAAAATTTTAAGTTGGCCCAAACAGCAGTTCAAGCCCATTAAGGATTAGGATTTCAGATCTACTTCTCCCAGTATATAAAGGAAACCCTAAGCTTATTTTTAAAAAGGCTTTTCAGAGAGAGAAAAGTATGCCTCTTTTGTATCTAGGGTTTTCAAAGCTCTCTTACGTCTTCTATTGGTGTTATTCCTTGAAGAATCTCAAGATTCGGTATTATAGAAATTGCTGCCTTCTCAAGCCATCAAAGGTGCTAATGATTTAAACCTTCAAGGGTGGTCTTAGAGTCACAAATAGGAGAGTTTGTTTTTTTTTTTTTTTATCACAAGTGTGGGTGCTTGTGTTGCAAAAGCTAAGGAAAGAAGTAGTCCGTAGACTCAAAGCTATCATGAGGTCGTGGTAGTAAGTTTTCTACTCAAGGTAGCAATAGAATGTTAGTGGTCTAAGTTCTATTGTACAAACTTCAATTCTTTCATAGTGGATTTGTTTTTTACCTTGAGAATAGCTAGATTAAATCCTCCCTAGGTTTTTTACCGGTTTGGTTTTTCTGAGTCATCATATCATTGTGTTCTTTATTTTTTTGCTGCTTTACAAAATATTGTTGTTTTGTTTTAACCAAGATCTAAATAATAAACTTAAGTATTCATTTAATTAATTAATTATGTTAAACAATCTAGTTTATAGAGATCTAAAATCGTACACTAACAAGTGAAGATTTATCAGATAAAAAAGGTAACATAGTTGTATACGGAGATTAGACGTGCATTTGGGTACAATTATCGTCCAGCAGGATTTCGAAGAGTCTTAGGAGATGATATAAAACCGAAGGAAAAATGTGACGAGGAACTCCGAAAGGCTAAGTGGGAGGCTTATAAAGCCCGATCTGTTTCTATGATGAAAGAAGCATCCCAAGTCCATTTGGTTGTGGACACAATCATTGCAACCGTGGCTTTTACAGCAGGTGTTACCATGCCTGGGGTTTCGTAGGTCATGATGCAGGGCCACACTCAGGCTCACCAATTCTGATTAGAAATACTGCTTTCAAAACATTTATTATTACAAATACCATAGCCATGGTGCAATCTTGTTCTACTGCCTTTATTTACCTATACATGCCACTGTTGTTTCACGACAACAATCCTGGGCGCTTCACTTTCCTACTGGCCTCACTGGCCTTCTGCCTTTCCATATCTACCATGGGAGCAATGTTGCTGGCATTTGTCACCGCCACATTCGCTGTGTTAATGCATTCCTTGGATCTTGCCATTTCCAATTGTGTCATTATTGGATTATTCTTCTTCATCCCTGCCCTTTTCATTATTATCAGATGTTCGCATTATTACAACGAATTAATCTGGAGCATGAGTTGTATTTCTTGGGATTTTGAAAATGTGCTCGAATTCTTTGGCAACCTTTAGGAGATTTGTGGCAATATTTGGTTAGATAGTGGCAACTTGTGCGTTGATTTATGTTATGAAGCTCAAAACGCTACTTTTTGCATTGTAGAAGGTCTCAAAGTAGCAAAAATGATGCAGATCAATCAACAGCAAGTTAAGATTTGTGTTTCAGCACTTTCAGCAAACTACCTGTCGCTCTTAATGTTTTAGTTCTGTTAGTACTTTCAGTTGTCAAACATGGATTACATGTGATTGATTAATCTAGGAGTCCATTTCCTTTTGATCATGCTATGCTACTTATTTCAAGCAGTTAGAGTCAGTGGGTTTTTCAGCTTCTACTTTGTACCCAAAAGTCTCTGTTCTCGATGTATAAGAACAGAGCAAGTTGTATTGGTCAATAAATCAATTAAGAGAGAGTTTTCTTCTCAAATTTCTTTCACTTTTGATAAAGGGTATTAGTTCTTTCCATTATTATCATTGAGAGGCTGTCACGTACTTGGTACAACAGTTTTAGTTCCAGCATCCTCACTTCTATCACATTCACATATGCAACACGATTTGCGTTTATTAATTTCACAAATTGTTCCTTGAAAGTCTGATTTAATTCTATTGTGTCTTGCATTCGTAGTGATTATTTAAAAAAGAATAATTTTGATTATCAAATGTTTAAACAATTACGAGCAATTTTATACTAAATTAGCTGACAAGCGTTTTACCATAGGTAGGCATGATCTGCACATGCTACTTCTCCATGTCCATTCATAAATGAAGGAAATAGTTTAGGCTGATTAGCAAAATGGATCAATTTATCATATATGGTACAACATATACTTTTTTTCAGAGTTGTTCTATTTTATCTCTATGGTATGGTAACCACTATAATTAGTGTTGTGGAAGAAAATATTCTGATACCAATTTGTAGTAGAAAAAGGCCTCTGGATGGCACTCCCACATGAGATTGATTGTAAAAATATTATGGCTTTATAAAGAACTCCAAACAAATAGTAGGAACGAAGGGAACTTGCAAACAAAATATAAACACATAAGAGAACACCATGGATTTACATGGTTCAGATTTTAGCCGACGTCCATGGTAGCAATAAGAAAAAATTTAACTAACAAATTTAAAAGTTACAAAATGGTGTAGAGGTACTCTAAAAAAATCCAAATCCTAAATACACCAAATAGTTTTTTCTTCAACTCAACCAACAAACCAAGTTAAAATAAGAATTGATGCATAGCTCCCTCCACACTCTCAGAATAACAAGATGCATCTCCAATATACAACCATTAAAAATAAATAAATAAAAACCTAACCAATGTTTGCAAAGTGAGAAGCTGTCCAGCATGCAAGAAAGTGAAGCATTAATAGAGGTGTACATCTCCAGGCATGCCTGGCAAAGTCTAGCTAGTAGTGTCTGAAGCAACCTACAAGTGTACTCCCTTAATTTGAGGAGATATGTCCCAGACTTAAGATGCATACGGGAGAGTAGCTTGCAAGGATTTGAGTCCATGCAAGCAGGAAAACAATGCCACTCATCTTGATCCTATCCTCAAAGGTACACCTTGCAATCCCTTCTCTGGGTTGTTCTCTGATCTTCCTTCTCTTTTAATTGGCTACTAATCTTGTTTGCACCAACTTGTTTAGTTGAAACTTACAACTTTTTACTAAAAATACTATAAATAAAGCTAAAAGTATAAAGTTAAAAGTTAACTAAAATAATAATCTTGAATAATACCAAAAAATGCCATGAGGCTCGTAAATAGTAGCAAAATTAAATTAAATAGTAAAAGAAGCTACTCAATATAAGCTATTCCAAATGTAACCTAAGTCAGCCTTTTAAGTGTAAAAAAATAATAAATAAATAAAAAATTTCCATACTTATACCTTCTTGTATTCACATATTTCCCCGACTTCAACTACGAGGAGTGGTTTACCAAAAAAGAACCATAACGACTGCATCCATATATTCATCTGCAATCATTGTTATATTAAAACTTCCCAATAGAAATTAAATAAAGGTTGGAAATGCTTATTTTTAAGAGTCTTGTAAGAAATTTAGACCTCTTAAAACCTAATCAGATTAACTTAGTTATTTAGTCAAGTGATTAACTTAGATAAATTATGTAGTTCTAGGTTAACACAAATATATCATATCATGCAAAGTGCGGAAAATAAAGAACACACGATATGATAACTCAGGAAAACCAAACCAGTAAAAAACCTAAGGAGGATTTAAACTAACTATCCTTAAGGTAAAACAGAATTCACTATGAAAGAATTGAAGTTTACACAATAGCAACTTAGACCACTAACATCCTATTACTACCTCGAGGAGGAAACTTACTACCACGACCACGTGAGAGCTCTGAGTCCACAGACTACTTCTTTCTTGAATTCACAGCGAGCACAAGCACTCCTGCTTATATATCTTTAAGTTCTTGAATCTGCAACTAAATAATCACCAAGCTCTAGACATCAATCTTAAGGTTAGAAACCCTAAGTGTATGTAAAGGCAAACACCTCTAGATCTCACAAAAGATTCACACACACAGCATAAAGAACTTTTCTAAAACGTGGCTAGGGTTTTCTCTTTTATACTTAGGGCAAAACATAAAACCTTACATGTCAAACGGGCTTGGGCTGAGTTGGAAATTCCGCACAAAAAAAAAATCTGCACGACTTTCGATTGGTCAAGTCTAATTCTCGATCGATCGAGCCAAGCAGATTTGCACAGTAACTTCTGCCATAACTCGATTCCAACTTTACATAAAAACACATAATTTGAGCAAGTCTAAACAAGACTAAGATCGTTTTGATCATGGTTTGCCAACCTTACAAAATAAAGTTCTAATACATTAATTCCTAATTCCTTAGAACCTCACAAACTCCCCTTTGGCAATCCATGACAAAACACAAACTTAACACAATGCTCAAAGTTTACAAGAAATAGCCCATTACAAAACAATAGCCCAACAACAACAAATTCAACCTAACTACTATCTATCAGTTGCAAGTATAGATAGCAGCACGACTAAATCAACCTGTATATTCCTGTAATACTTAATAAACACATAAACGCATGTGTAGAAAATACAAGTAACATTGAAAACAACTTCTTGATTTCACATAACAATAAAGACATATATCATGAATAACCTCATAAATATAAATCAATAAGCAATGTAGCACAATGTGAAACAAGAAACTTACACAATTAGTGTATCTCCCCCTATCATGGACAACCCAAACAAAAAAAAATTATGAGCCAAAAAGATAAATACAAAATGAAGCACCTAGATACAATCTAAAGCGCCACAGCTCCACAAAATCACAAAGCTCAAGTATCACGACAAAATCTCCTCCTCTATTACAATGTACTCCCCCTTTTTGTGACGAATTGCCAAAGAACACTCACTCATCACCAAAAGGTGGTGGCGGAGGAGAACATTAAAGACTCTCCAAGTCTACTCACAAAGCACGAAGCTCATCAAGCATGTCCACCAGAAGCTGACCATAAGTCGCCTGGATGGTCATGATAATATCCAACATCCAACGAATGTCTGAATCATCCGAAGGTGAAGGTGGAGGAACAATAGCAGTAGCAGCAATCGGATCAACAGACGTCTCGGCCATAGGAGCACCTGCAGAGGAGGAAGGAGGAGGAGTGACACCGGAAGGCTTAACCCTAGGATGCTTAGAGCTAGCTCAAAACTAAGCAACCCTTTGCCTAAAAAAGGTGGCACCAATGGGAGCAACTATGTGAACAGGCTCAGAAGCTGGAAAGTCCTCTAACCCTAAATGGAGAAGAAACCGATGAATAAAAACAGGGAAAAACAAAGCATAAGCAGTATAACTACTCCTATGCACCTTGTTCAAAGAACGAAGAAAAAGGTGAGGAAAGTTGATAAGAGCATCAGTGACAAGAGCATATAGGAACACACATCGCTCAAAAGGTAATGTAACTCAGAAAGTTCAGCAGATGTGATCCGAGGATCATAACCCCACTGGATAAAAGTACCAGTGATGTAGGACATAATGTCGTCTAGGGGAGGTGACACATCATAAGGATAGACAGGATGAGAAACCACAGGTACCCCAAGAACATCAAACACTACTGTAGGAGTAATGCGATACTCTACAACTCGTATCCAACTTTTTACTAAAGTGTTGAAATCATAGACGTGGATAGAGAGGTACGAGTAGAACACTCTAATCAGGGTAGTCGAAGGCGGATGGTCTATGTCTAACAAAGGTAACCAACCCCAACGCTCAAAGTTATGCCTAACCTCCTCATCCAGCTCATCTAAAAGAACCCTACGCTTACCTCAAATGTTTCTCTTGAGATTAAGTTTCTCATAGGTTTCTTGATGTTTCTCACTCAGAAATCTATCACTATCAAAGGACGGGGAAGAAGAAGAGGTCCTATGAGCTCTAGTTTTCCTAGGCATGATGCTACAAATCAGATGGAGAGACATAGAAAGAAAAGCGACAAAAGAAAAACCAAGGGCAGACTGCAAGTTAGCACAAAAACAACGTAGAAATAACAATTCTATATGATGCATGAACAATAAGTCCAAATGATGCATGCTCTAATGCAATAAAAACAGTTCAATTATATTCCAAATTCACAAAATTGGCTTGAGTATGAATGTTACATCAAAAATCCCAAATTTTGAAAAACCTATTTTCACAAATCTTAACAAATTGATCAATTGAACATCACACAAAATAGAAATCACAATATAATGATCAAGTGAGTCAATCTAACAAGCCAATTTCATTAATTTAAAACAAATTGAACAAAAACCCCAAATTGGGTATATTTCAAGCCCTAGAATTTCAAATTTGTCACAAACCACCAAATTAACCAAATTAAACCAAAAGGATTAGTTATGTATAGAGTCCCAACAAAAGCCCATTGATTAATTGTGAAAAAAACGGCCTAAATTATCAAAAATCCCAAAAAGAAAAAGGTCCAAAAATTACCCAAAAATGCATGATTTAATGCATGAAAAATGAAAATAAAAAGAAAAGAAGGGATAAAATAGACATACCGGCCCTGGGAGAGAGAATCCTTGCAAAAATTTCGGAGGAAAACAACAAAAAATCACTTTGGAGCTTTGACTGATCGGTGAGAGAGAAAAGAGGTTTTGAAAAACTTTTGAAAAGTGAAGAACACGTGAGGGAAAAAGCTTTTTAAAAACACTCATCATGATTTTCGATTGATCGAAAATTAGGTTCGATCGGTAGAAAATGCTTCGATTGATTCAGTACCAATCGAGCATCGATTGAAACAGACAGAAGCTGACCAAAGGATTTAAACGCAATTTCGATCAATCAAAAAACAAATTCGATCAATCGAAATTCTGGAAAAATCAACTTTTTGAAAAACAAAGTAATTTTTGTGCAGAAACTCCTCAAAGCATTAAATTTATGAATAAAATGCATGAGTATGAAATGAAATGCTTTTCAAAAACACTTGTTATGATCCCAGTTTTTCAAAATTAAGATTTTCACCCAATTCTCCTCAAATTCTCAAACATCAAACATGTTTTGCATAAAATTCAAGAAATTCTCAAACTTGGTTGGTCAAACCAAAAAACACACAATAACATGTACATAGTTTAGCAAAGAATAACTTGTGTAGTGTGTGCAACTAGCAAAACCTTGAGATACATGTAAGGTGATATGTAAACGGAAATCTTTCACAATTTCTATAAAATTCATCACATAAATTTGAAAAAGACAATCAACTAAAGAGTTACATCATATAACTCTCACATCTCCTAGAATAAAAGTTTGCAATCATGTAAGTTTCTTGATTTGCCTCATAATATACACATTAATTTTAATTGATTAAAAACTTATTTAAAATAGCCGGGATAATGTACACATTAATTTTATTTAAATTGTGAAATTATTATAGCACAATAATGTACACACCAATTTTAGCATTTTAACTGAGGCTACACCTTATGATCTTTTTGTGCATGTACTTCACTTATGCGAGCACAAATTCTTATGATATGCACTAAAGTGTTCATAATTGGCTAATAAATAGTAGTGAGATGGTTATTTATGTCTTTCTCAATAAGACAAAGTCCGACAATCAAAGGCATGTGACTTCAAGATCAAGACCAGTGATCAAAAACTATAAACATCTTCCCCACACAACATGCACTACAAAGCTCAAACTAGTAAAGTGCAATAAGGAAGCTCATCCAAGCTAAACAAGGTACATAAACATATTATATAAAAATAAATTGACCAACCTTGATTTTAAACTCAAGAAAAAAACTGCAAAACACATTTTGCCCCCCCCCCCCCTTTTTTTTAATAAAATAAAATAACCTAGAATGAAATGCATAAATGTTAAGCAATGCAAATCCTAGTAAAAAAAAGTGGTCACAAGAAATAAAGCAATGAAGCACAAGGACCATGTCAAACAGACTCAATTAAATCGAGTCTTTTGTATCAAAAACCTTTTAAATGCAACTCTAGCATTGGAGTTATTATTCATATTAGAATTCTGAGCAACTTCAGGATTGGAATAAAGGTTTAACGCATTTACCAATTCACCAATAAGTACCATAGGATCTTATGCTTGAGGCACAAGTATTTTTGGTTTATTTGCTCGCTTAGCAGCTTGCAACTTGAAACAGTTTGGACGAATGTACCTAGACTTTCCACAAAAATGACAAACCCATGCAGGCTTATCATGCAACTTGCCCTTAGAAGAATTAGAAGCCTTAGATATAGACTCTTGAAGATCAACCCTAATCTTCCTAGGAGGTGTAACTTCTACAGATTTAGCAGTCTCACTCATAAAGAGTTTAACAACCTCACTCATAGGGAACAAAATTTGTAGAATGGGGTTCAGGCACAGAGATGCTTTTCACAAAGCCTAAACCAGTTTTTTCAGAGGGAAACTTTTGAATACTTAGCGTGTGATCAAGTTTGGAGCTTGCAAATCTATTAGTTTGTTCTCTAGCAACAGACAATTCAATTTCCAAATTTTTAACTTTATCAAGTAAAAGCATATTTTCAGTCTTCACATTATTCAAAAGTTCATTAGCATCAAACAGTTTCACAAGCAAATTTTTCTTATAAAATTCAAGAGATGCAATTTTCTTGAAGCCAAGATCAACATTCATAGCATCCTTTGCAACAACTTTGTAAAGTTTATTATAGGCTTCTTGTAAATCTGCATCTTCAGAGAGCTCCCTATCAGAAGGATTCTCTTTAACAGATACACTTTCATTGACTACAGCAGTAGCAGTGAAAGCAATGAAGTTTCCATCCTCATCACTACCAGACTCATTATCAGAAACTTCATCATCACTAAGGGTTACAGCCATAGTCTTACCCTTAGACCTCAAGTATGTAGGACATTTAGATTTCACATGACCATACCCTTGACATCCAAAACATTGTTGTCCCATAGAATTATTAGAAGGTTGACCAACTTTTTCTTTAGGTTTTTCAATGTTATTAACCTTAATGGGATCATTCTTCTTAAAATTTCTAGATTCAGCAGTGTTCTTACCTCTTGCCCTTCTGTTATTGTTCCTAAGAAAATTTCTAAAGTTCTTGGTAAGGTAAACAATCTCTATAGCAAAGAGCTCATCATCAAATCCATTCCCATCAACATCATCAACAGACTTAAGAGCCATTGATTTGGATTGGCTAATCTTAGGTAGGTCCAACTCATAGGATTGAAGAGATCTTATAAGTTCATCAATAGGGATGAAGTCCACATCCTTGCTTTCAGTGATGGCAGTCACTTTGGGTCTAAAATTCTCAGTCAAAGATCTAAGAATCTTCCTAACAATTTTAGGTTGATCATAGATTTCATTCAAATTATATGCAAAATTAACAATATCATTAAGTTTAGCATAGAACTCATCAAAAGATTCATCATCAGTTATTCTAATACTTTAAAATCTAGTAGTCAATTGCTACAACTTATTAATCTTAACTGCCTTTGTGCCTTCATGCACAGTCTGGAAGATATTTCAAGCAGTATGAGCAACCTCAACATTAAAGATTCTCTTAAATTCCTTCATAGAAACAACATTAAAAATAGCATTCATTGCTTTGCTATTAAAAGCGGCAGCTTCTTTTTGAGAAGTTTGTCACCCACTCACAGGAGTAGTGGGCTTCTCCCATCCGTATTCAACAGAGTTCTAGAATCTCTCATCAATAGATTTCAGGAATGCTTTCATCCTTACTTTCTAATAAGCATAATTATTCTCATCAAAATGAGGTGAAATAATAAGAGAGTGTCCGTGTTTCATGACAACCGGGGTCAAGGATTAGCTTTTAGATCAAAGGATCTACAACAAAAAGCTACCCGCTCTGATACCACTTGTAAGAAATTTAGACCCTTTAAAACCCAATCAGATTAACCTAGTTATTTAGCCAAGTGATTAACTTAGGTAAATTATGCAGTTCTAGGTTAACACAAATATATCATATCATGCAAAGTGCGGAAAGTAAAGAACACATGATATGATAACCCAGGAAAACCAAACCAGTAAAAAACCTAGGGAGGATTTAACCTAGCTATCCTCAAGGTAAAAGAGAATTCACTATAAAAGAATTGAAGTTTACATAATAGTGACTTAGACCACTAACATCCTATTGCTACCTCGAGTAGGAAACTTATTACCACGACCACGTGACAACTCCGAGTTCACGAACTACTTCTTTCTTGAATTCACAGCAAGCACAAGCACTCCTGCTTGTATATCTTTAAGTTCTTGAATCTGCAACTGAATGATCACCAAGCTCTAGACATCAATCTTTAAATTGGAAACCCTAAGTGTATGTGAAGGCAAACACATCTAGATCTCACAAAAGATTCACACACACAGCATAAAGAACTCTTCTAAAACGTGGCTAGGGTTTTCTCTTTTATACTTAGGGCAAAATATAAATCCCTACACGTCAAACGGGCTTGGGCTGAGTTGGAAATTCTACAGAAAAAAAAAACAATCTACACGACTTTTGATCGGTCGAGTCTAATTCTCGATCGATCGAGCCAAGTAGATTTGCACAGTAACTTCTGCAGTAACTCGATTCCAACTTTACATAAAAACCACATATTTTGAGCAAGTCTAAACAAGACTAAGACCGTTTTGATCATGGTTTAACCTTACAAAATGAAATTCTAATACATTAGTTCCTAATTCCTTAAAACCTAACAAGTCTAATTTAACTACAGCATACCCTTAATGCGATGGTCATTCTACAAGTATAAGTGTTTGTGGGGTGTGGAGGCAAGAGTCGGAGTTCAAGTCTTCAAGAGAGAGCTTCACACACATATACACTTAGATTATGTTAAAATAAAATTTCTATCTTACATTAAAAAAAAAAAAGGTTCAATGTAAAAGATAAATAATTCTCTCAATTAATATAGTATTTAAGAGGATAAGAGGAAAATTCAGAATGAACAGTACGATCGAATACAAGTTCCACGTTAAAAAGGCACACCTTTTTAACTTGGCTCAGGATTGCACTGACAATTCGTATAGCCGCACCTTCAAACCGAGCTATTTCAAGATCTGAAGTAAACATGTCCTTAATGAAGATATTGGAGGAGTGAAAAAACCAGCTTGATTTTCTTTACTATCCTAGCTAGCTACATGATTAAGGTAACCGAAGCATAATCACAGTTGCAATAATCCTACTGTATAGCCTAACACACCAAACATATATTATTTTAATTTCTTAAAATTTTTCTTATAATAAAATTGATAACAATTATCAATGGACCCAATATTATACTACATATTAGGCCTCAAGGCCCTCAACATAGCATTTTATATAAGCCTCTTAGAGCATTAGCACTGGAGAATGCTAATGCCAAATCTAAGGAGAATTTAGCATTTTAAGCCCCAAAATGCTCTACATCAGGGAATGCTAAACCCAAGTATTGCAAATTTTTTTGCAATACTGCTACAATACAATTCTAAATATAAAATTGTACTGTAGCAGTATTGTAAACCAAAATAATTATATTTTATTCCCTCTTTCTTTGACTTCTCTCTTTCAACTCATCTCTCTCGTTCCTCCCAAAAAAAAAAAAAAAAAAACTCATCTCTCTCACAGAGCCTTATCTCTCTTTCTCACCGATACCATTTTCTTTGATTCTTTCTCTCATTCAATCCCTCCTTCTCTCTCATCCCTCTCTGTGTGGATCGATGCCCATCTCTAGATCATACGGCGTGGTGCCACGGCGTGGGCGTGGGTAGGTGGTGCCGCGGCGTGGCAGATGGTCGCGGCGGCGTGGGTCTCTTCCCTCTTTTTCTCTCTTTGATCTCTCTTCCCTTTCTTTTTTTTTTTTTCTTTCTCTTCCCTTGAATCAAGCCTCCGTGGGTCTCATGGTTTGGTGGAGATCATGGTTTGATGTGGCAGATCGAGGCGGTGCCATGGTTGATGATGGATCGGGGTGATGCCGTGGGTCTGATGGGTGTGGTGGTTGTCGCTGGCTACGATTGGTTTGATTATGGGTGTATGTGTGGCTCAGTTGATGGTTTGTGTTTGTGTGTGTGGCTCTGTTGATGGTTTGGTGGTTTGTGTTTGTGTTTTTGTGTGTGTGTGTGTGTGTGTGGTGATGGGTTTGGATAGGTGGATTGGTGTATCATGGGATTGTGTGTGTGGCTCTGCAGAACATTTTTCTGCAGAAAATTCCAACTCAGCCCAAGCCCGTTTTAATGTATAGGGTTTTATGTTTGCCCTAAGTATAAAAGGGAAAACCCTAGCCACGTTTTTAGAGTTCTGTTTTGCTGTGTTTGTGAATCTTTCTTTAAGATCTAGAGGTGTTTACCTTCACATACACTTAGGGTTTACAAACTTGAGATTATGTCAAGAGTTGTGTAGATCGTTACAGTTGTAGAATCAAGAGAACACAAAGATATACAAGCAGGTGCGCTTGTGGATTTGTTGAAGAATTCCGGAAAGAAGGAGTCCGTGGATCTCGGAGCTATCATGGGGTCATGGTAGTAAGTTTCCTACACTCGGGTAGCAATATGACGTTAGTGGTCTAAGTCTATTGTGTAAACTTCGATTCTTTCATAGTGGATTCAGTTTACCTTGAGGATAGCTAGGTCAAATCCTCCCCAGGTTTTTACCGGTATGGTTTCCTGGGTCATCAGATCTTTGTGTTGTTTATTTTTTTTCCGCTGCTTTGTTATTTTTGCTTAATTGTGTTAACCTAGTTTTAATTAAATTACCTAAGTTAATTACTTGACTAATTCACTAGGTTAATCTGTTGGGCTTAAGGGGTCTAAACGAACTGACAAGTGGTATCAGAGCGGGTAGCTCTTCTGTTGTTAGATCTTTTGATCTAAGAGCTGATCCTTGATCCCTGTTATCATGGATAATTTGAAGTGTCTTTCTGCTCATGTTTGTGATGATTTGAATAAAAAGGACACTGTTGTTTCTGTTGATTTTATTGATGCCTTTGAAACTCTTCGTAAGGAATTATCTAAGTCTTTGAAAATTGCTAAGAAATTTAAAGAAGAGTTAAAATTGGCTAATCTTGAAAAAGAGGAATTGATTGTTAGATTAGATGAATCTAATAAAAAGAATGAATTTTTGAGAAATCAAATTTCCTCTCAAGATGAGAAGGTGAAAAGCTTGGAACAAGAGTTAGTTGAATCTAAAGGTAAAATTGAAAATTTGACTAGTACCAAGCCTGCTGTAGATAACAGAAGTGTTTCTGTTTCTCTTAAGCCTAAAGTTGAAAAAGTTTATATCCCTCCTTTCAAGAGGAATAATAAAGAAAAGGCTTATTTTGCTAGGTTAGACAAAGGTAAAAATTCTGATGTTAACGCTGAAATTTCTAAACCTAAGTCTAAACCTACTATTAGAGAGCAAAAGAAATCTGTTTTTGTGCCTACTTGTCACCTTTGTGGTGTTGTTGGTCATATTAGATCAAATTGTTCTTTGTTGAGGCAAAAACCAAAATCTGAGACTAGATTTGCTGTTAGGAATACTGATGTTCCTAAATTTGTTCCTGTTTGTCACTTTTGTGGTGTCTCTGGTCACATTCGTCCTAATTGTCATAAATTAAAATTTAAACATTCTGTATTTCAATCTAGGACATGTGATGATATTTTTCCTGCCATGAGTTCAAATAAATTGTTTCATATGCTTTTGAAAAATTTGAGCTTGTTGGCTTGTGAAAGGAAATTGCAGGCTTTTAGTCTTTCTCAGAAAATTGGTGTAGTTCCTCGAATACACTCTGCTTCACATGGATTTTCACCTACAAAGCCGAAGACTCGGGCTATATGGGTGAGAAAAGATTCTCTAAGGTGAGTGTTGCTGACTTGTCCCTGTTTTAATTCTTTCAATTATTTGTGGACATATTTTGTTTTTGTTTTTGGTTGTTTTGTTTTTTAGGTTGTTTTTTATTTTAAAAAAAATCCAAAAACATTGAAAAATTTCAAAAAGACAAAAATATTTTATTTTGTGTCTAGTTTTAATTTTTCTTGAGGATTACATGAATTATGATCTCTCTCTCTTGATTTAGAACATGCTTAATATTGTGGAGAAACTTGAATAGCATGTGTTATATAAGTGCTGAGCTATTTTCTGATTTAGTGTGAGTATGTACTAGTTTGTACATGTACTCAAGGGTTAATTAAGAAATTGATATTTCTTGTTTGTGTACCCTCTATAGCTTAGTTAAGCACTGTCATGCATTGCATTTGCATTTTTTTTGTTCATTTAGAATAATGTGCTTTTTGTTTTTGGTCATAAAATTGCTTTTAAACCAAAAATAATTTTGTGTTTTACATTAACTGTTCTTGGATTTGAAATCAAGGATTGGCCATATTATCTTTACATAACATGTTTATGTACCTTGTTTAGCTTGGATGAAGCTTATTTTTATTGCACTTTACTAGTTTGAGCTTTGTAGTGCATGTTGTGTGGGAAAGATGTTTATAGTTTTTTTATCACTTTGTCTTGATCTTGAAGTCACATGCCTTTGTCTGTCGGACTTGAACTTTTTGAGAAAGGCATAAATAACCATCTCACCACTGTTTACTAGCCAATCATGAACACCTTAGTGCATATCGTAAGATTTTGTGCTCGAGAAAGTGTAGTACATGCACAAAAAGAAAATAAGGTGTAGCCTCTATTAAAATTGGTGTGTACATTATTGAGCTATAATAATTTCACAATTCATAAAATTGGTGTGTACATTATCCCAGCTTTTATTAAGTTTCTAATTAATAAATTTGAATATTGAGGCAAATCAAGAAACTTACATGATTGCAAGCTTTTATTCTAGGAGATGTGAGAGTTATATGATGTAACTCTTTAGGTGATAGTCTCTTTCAAATTTATGTGATGAATTTTGTAGACTTTGTGATTGATTACTATTCACATATCACCTCACATGTCTCTCAAGCTTTTGCTAGTTGCACACACTACACAAGGTTACTCTTTGCTAAACTTTGTACATGTTATTGTGTGTGATTTTGTTGTGGCCATCCAAGATTATATGTTCCTTGATTTTGATGCAAAATTTGAGTTTTTAAGGACAAATTGATTGAAAATCTTAATTTTGGAAGATTTGGGCTGTATTCATGTGTTTTTGAAAAACTTTCAGTCTCATACTCATGCATTTCATTCATGAAATATTGTGCTTTGAGGTGTTACTGCATTAAATTGCTCTGTTTTTCAATAATTTGAGTTTTCCAGAATTTCGACCGATCGAAGCTGTTTCTCGACCGATCGAAATTGCGATAAAAAATTTTGGTTTGAATCTGTCTGACTCGATTGGTATTCGATCGATGCTCGATCGATCGAAACTGAAAAATTTTCAGTTTTTAGAGTTTTTGACCAAATTTTTTCATGCATCATTTATGGTTAGGATTCACATGAATTGCATTATTTTATGTATCCATCTTGCAGTTTTGCAGTCATATCTCTCATTGTTTTCACACATAACATGCATACACTTTGCTAAATTGGGTACTCAACTTGATTTAAAAAATTAAATAATTAATTTTTGAGTCCTTTGTACATTTTAGTATATGCTATTTTTCTTGATGTGTGAATTGCAGCAAATATTTTTCTTAAGAGATATGATGGATAATCAATATGCAAATATTTTCTCTACTCATGCACCTGTTTATGGGTCACATAGTGTCAAGTTTGCATTTATTGAAAGAGAGAATATTTTTCTTCATGTGTATCCTCAACTCATTTTTTTTGGTTTGTGTGCTTTTTATTTATCCCCACCTCCTACATTTTCTCCAAAACTGTTTTTCCCAAAACTTATTTTGTTTTTCCTATTTTTATAGGAGGAGAAAAGTTTTTTTTAACCTTTGTTGTTCCTAGGGGGAGTTGTCTCTATTTTTTATAGAGTTGGATTTTTTTTGTTCCCTTAATTCTCTATTTCCTCTTGTTCTCTGTTGAGTTGTTACTCTTTGTTTGAGGTATCTTTGTCAATACGTGACAAAAAGGGGGAGTTATGTTGAATTTGTGTGGAAAATAACAGGAATGCTCTTTTTAGGAGGAGTTGAAATTATTTTTGGTATATCTAACTTAGGGGGAGAGTTAGTTTGCATATTTGTTGATTTACTGTTTTTCCTTTACACACATGCGTTTATGTGTTTGTTAAGTGTTACAGGAATATACAGGTTGCTTTCAGTCGAGCTGCTGTCTACTTTGCAACTGTTAGATAGTAGTTTAGGTTGAATTGTTGAGTGGCTATTTTATTGTAATGGGCTATTTCAATTTGTAACTTTGAGCTTTTTGTTAAGTCTGTGTTTTGTCACGGATTGCCAAAGGGGGAGTTTGTTAGGTTCTAAAGATTAGGAACTAATGTATTTAGAACTTCAATTTGTATGTTGGCAAACCATGATCAAAACAATGTTGAGTCGTGTGTTAGACTTGTTCAAAGTATGGGTTTAATTGTAAAGTTGGAATCGAGTTTTTATGCAGAAGTACTGTTCACTTTCTGTATGACTCGATCGATCGAAAATTAGACTCGATCGATCGAAAATCGTGCAGAACGTTTTTCTGCAGAAAATTCCAACTCAGCCCAAGCCCGTTTTAATGTATAGGGTTTTATGTTTGCCCTAAGTATAAAAGGGAAAACCCTAGCCACGTTTTTAGAGTTCTGTTTTGCTGTGTTTGTGAATCTTTCTTTAAGATCTAGAGGTGTTTACCTTCACATACACTTAGGGTTTACAAACTTGAGATTATGTCAAGAGTTGTGTAGATCGTTACAGTTGCAGAATCAAGAGAACACAAAGATATACAAGCAGGTGCGCTTGTGGATTTGTTGAAGAATTCCGGAAAGAAGGAGTCCGTGGATCTCGGAGCTATCATGGGGTCATGGTAGTAAGTTTCCTACACTCGGGTAGCAATATGACGTTAGTGGTCTAAGTCTATTGTGTAAACTTCGATTCTTTCATAGTGGATTCAGTTTACCTTGAGGATAGCTAGGTCAAATCCTCCCCAGGTTTTTACCGGTGTGGTTTCCTGGGTCATCAGATCTTTGTGTTGTTTATTTTTTTTCCGCTGCTTTGTTATTTTTGCTTAATTGTGTTAACCTAGTTTTAATTAAATTACCTAAGTTAATTACTTGGCTAATTCACTAGGTTAATCTGTTGGGCTTAAGGGGTCTAAACGAACTGACAGTCTCGATATGATATTGGTTGACAAAGAGGCAAGTTCATAATACATTTCCTTTTAGAATAAATTTTACAAATATTATTTAATTAAAATATGCAGCCAGTTAATGTAAATTAATTGATATGTACTGCTCCTATTGATTAAGGGATAATTCATTAAAAATGTTTGTAGGGAACATTGATACATGCTAGCATCAGAAAGAATCTTGCTCAAAGTTATCGTCCACAACTAAATGAAGGAAGCATATATACAATTACAAATTTCTTGGTTGAAGAAAATAAAAGGAACTATCGTCCTGTACATAACAAATTCAAAATACTTTTCAATTCAACAACTTCAGTCTCAAAATTCAACGAATTTGATCAGTCAATACCTCAATCCAAATTTGAATTTGCTGATTATGGAACAATAGTTTCCCGCTGCTATGACACTACTTACTTGACTGGTAATTTTAATTGTTTTACAAGCCAAGCACTTACTTTTATAGAGCTAAAAAATAATGCAATTCATATCTTAACACTGACTCTTATTTGTTTTTTTAAAATGTGTTCTTACCAGATGTGATTGGCATATTGGACTACATTGGAACCATTGAAGAGATCAAAGCAAGAGAGCGCCCAACAAAAAAAAGAAACATTCAACTATTATTAGAAGAGTAAGATATATATATATATATATATATATTCTTTTAAACTCATATGTTATAATTTTTAAATAACTCAAACTTACATATGAAAAACTTCAGGAAGAAAACAGTCCAAACAACTTTTTGGGGAAATACTGCACAACAAATAGATGATGATTTCTTTAAAACAAATAAAGGGCCATTCATTGTAATAGTCACTTCAACTATTGTGAAAACTTTCAGAGGTAACAATTGATTGACTCACTTATCAAATACATAATATTTATATATCTATAATACTTATAAGTAGTTACAACTTTTTTGTAGGTGAATATCATCTATCATCAACTTTTGCAACAAAACTATATGTCAATTTAGACATTCCAAAAGTTGCAGAAATTAGAAACAAGTAACTACTGTTACACTTTCTTTTTTTGATGGTGTACTTACTCTGCAATACTTCTTAAATGATAGATAATATAAAATTGTTCTGTTATTGTTTTAATAAGTTGTATTTAATGTTAATATTGATGCATAGATTGAACACCATGATGGACATGAACGTAAAAGCAATGCTGCCAAAGGGACTACCTAAAGTAGAAGATGGAGAACTTGCTTTACATAATAAAAAAACAGTTGCTGAAATTAAAAAATTGGAATGGAACTCAGAGACAAAGGTATTAACTATATTCTTACATTATGAATTTATCTTAATCAGTAGCTGTTACTGTGTTTTACAATAAGATATAATTTAATTAACTGATTAAACTTTCTATTTTAGGACTTGCTGGTAACATGCAATGCAAAAATCATTGATATCAACAACAAATATGGATGGTATTATGTTGCATGTCTTATATGCAAGACGAAAGTGAAACAAATCAAAGGAGTTCTATGGTGTGAACGTTGTAAAAACGAGCCAAAGTTTGCAGTCCCAAGGTAATGAAAAAAAAATTTGTAAATTCTCAAACACAGGCAAAATATATATAATATGATACTAACAACTTTGTATCTAAAATAGCTATAGAATACAAGTCCAAGTACAAGATGAAACCAGTGTAACCACATTTACATTGTTCGACAAAGGAGCTGAGAAAATTATATCTAAAACTGCAAAAGAACTTGCAGAGCAACAAGAAGAGGTAATTTCATATAAAAATGTCAGCCATATATCTTTATTATTAGAAAATTGAAGTTTTAATACTTTCTTACCAATGTTGTATACACACACACACACACCATTTTCTATTTTTTAAAAAATTAAAGGAAAAAACTAATTGCACAAGTCATGATGTTAGTACATATACATATTTTACTAATTGTATGGTACTTTGTTCATACAGATATTGAAATTAGATGAGTATATTTTACCAAAAGAGATTCAACAAATAATTGGCAAAGAATTTCTGTTCCAGCTGCATCTTGATGAATATAATTTGAAGTATGGAAAAGAAAATTACACAGTCTCGAAGATTTTGGAGATGGAAATTTCACATAAGCAAAATGACTCACGTAAAGTTGAAGAACATCAGGTAATTGAAGCATACTTACTTCACCTTACTTATTATATGATTCAAACATTAGTCTACACATAACTTACTATACATATCTAATTGATACATAAAAATGTAAATTATTGCAGGACACAATTGAGGAAATTGTAAGAAAATCAAGGAAGGACAAGTACATAGCCAACCAAAATATAGAAATAGGAGAAACATCTGTTCAGAGACCTGAATTAACTACTCCTACAACTACTAAAGATGGAAGAACTGGTCAAAAAAAAATGTCACTCCAAATACCTCAAAAACGTCAAAAGGGTGCTAAGCAAATTGCATCAAAGAAGAAAAAAAACTAAAGTTTAATGTATATACTACCTTACTCTATGAGTCTTTATGTATTTAAATATGTAGTTAATTTTTTTTTTTTTAATTTCTTTAAAAGAGTAAACTGAATGTACTGATAAATTACTCCAATATATTTCTGTTTTGATCTATTTAAAATCTAAATTAGTATAAGATACCTAAAGTATTTTATATTCACATAATTTTTCATATGTGAATTCATCTACCCTTAAGTATTAGTGTGCAATTATTTGTTGTGGCATTCCCCCCTCTCATAATTGTGGGTATGGGATGAACACCATGTTATCGTTGTTTTGATCAATGAAAGGGCTCGCACAGTCAGAATGTGAAAGGGATACAATGCTATAATGTTCTTTATGTTCGAATCCTTCATAAATACCACCAAAAAAATTAACAAATTGATAACTAACATATCTTTCAAACTTCACAATAAATTTTTACTTTAAAAAATGATTTTATTAACCAAATTTCTTTTATACTTAACGAGATTTTAAATGATCCCGCGCATCGCGCGGGTCAAACACTAGTACACATAGTTTTCAAGACTTCTCCCACAAAAATATATGTGCATACATAACAAGCTATACTCGTAAATGCACTACACCATTAGTACAAAGGTACTATGTCAAACTCACATGTGACATGTGCTCAAACATATACGATCAAACTTTTTGAATTCTCCACTTTTATGTGTTTTTGGATTTTTACACACACAAAAACAAAAACATAAAAGTATGATCAAATGCAAAACAACAAAAACAATGCATATAAAAGAGATGCAAAACACAAATGCATGACAATGAAGCATCTAATGCATGAAGAGTCCGACAAAGATTAAAAGAATTAGATCAAGGACAAAAAGAGTAAAAGCTTAACCATAGGAACCCTTTCTCATCCAAACGGAATGATTGTTTGGAATAAGTGTCTCATGAGAAGTAAGACGAGGGTTGGAAGAATGAGAACCGAAGATGCACATAGCCAAGGAGTTAAGAGCATTAAACACTTTCCTTAACAACACACTATATTCACTCAAATTCAGTTTACTCTTTTTAGCACAACTTCCAAGAAGCTCAAGTGTCTCTTTTCTTTTGATTCTTTTAAGAGCATAAAACTTAGAGCAATGAGGTCTTAGATGACCAAAAGCACCATAATGGTGACACACAATGTGTTTAAGTCCACAAGGCCTTTTAGGGAGGAATTTAACAACATGGTTTTGTTCTCTCTTCAACTTGGGACATTGAGGTCTTATATGACCAATCGCACCGCAATGGTGGCAAGTTAGAACAAACTTAGATCCATCCAAAACCTTAGGTTGAGTCCTAAACGGAGGCCTTGGCTTAAGAGCCTTTCTCTCCACCTTTTGATTTCTTTTATGTGGAGGAATGTACACCAATTTATCCTTTGAGGTAAAACACATAATAGGCACAAAATCAGGTTCCACAACATGATTGCAACAAATATATTCATCATTTTTAGCAATAGGTTCAACAATCAAACACTTGACATGCATCTTAAGATATTCATTTTCACATTTTAGCTCATTAACAAGTTTGATAGACAAAATAAGTTTAGCATCTAAGTCCACATTCAAACATTCAAACTCTTTTAGCTTTTCAAGAGACTGTTCAACAAGTTTCTTGTACTTTTCAACCAATTTATTGAATTCATTGAGCTTAGCAATCAAATCATCCTTTTCACAAATGAACTTGCTGAAATTCTTTTAAAACTTCTTAGCTCCTTTCTTCAAGAGTTTATCAAAAACACCCATAGATTCAAGTAACGTGTCATCACAATTATGATTATTAACACTCACAGAAACATTTTCACAAACACGTGGCATGCTACAATCATTAACAACCAAAGAAGCATACAAAACACTATCCACGGCAAAACACACAAAGGGTCAAAGATCACACTTAGGTAATGAAACCAAAACAAGTGTACTCGCTCTGATACAAATTGAAAGCTCATATTTGTGTTAAAACACACAAGAGCTATTTAGACCCCAATTTAAAAGCTTATGCCTAGATTGCTTTTACTTTAACTTATCTAAATGTGGAAACAAGAGTAAATGAAACGCAATCAACTAATAATACTCTAGTGCATAAATATGAACAACAAACAATAAAAGTAAAGCACAAGAGTAAGGGAAGAAGAATGCAAACACAAGATAACACGCCGATGTGTTATCGAAGAGGAAACCGAAGTACTCGACGTAAAACCTCTCCACCGCCCTCCAAGCGGTAAATCGATCCATTAGAGAATAAAGTTAGAGTACACGAATAACAAGAAAACCATCCAAGCCTAGTCTACCCAATGTACTTGAGCCCTCCAAGCTCCTACTACTAACTGACTTTGTTAAGTTTTGTCTTCTCTAGCTCTCCGGATCCCGCAATATGCCCAGTTACATCCGCCAAGCCTCACTTTGGCAAATCTCCAATACTTCCCAGCTCCAAAACACTCTCTACACTCTGAAAATGTGTGGGTTGTGTTTGGGTACAAATCTCCTCTTAAGGTATGACAATGGGAGAGAGAAAGAGAAGAGGCTAGAATGATTTCTCAATAAAGATGAGTAGCTTTCTCTCTCAAAAAGATGAGTGTGTGTGTGTTCTAGAAAACTTATCTAGGGTTTTTCTCTCTGAATGGCCTCCTTACAATTTGTGGGTAATGATGGTATATATAGTATGAGTGAAGGACAAGAAAGTCACACTTAAAAATCCTTCAGGCAAAAAGTCTCGCGAGTATCTCGCGGGAAGGCCTTACCCGCGAAATACTCACAAAATTGACAGCCTGACACGACTCTTGAGCTTCAAGTCATGTGCTTCTCACATGCCCTTTTCGCAGGAACCCTTCTCGTGAATTTCTCATGAGCTAGTCGCGAAATGTACTGATCTTCAATTAAGCTTGAGTCTTCACCAACTTAATACTAAACCCAATACAATAAAATTTCACAAAATACAAGGAACAAAATTAAAGCAATTACAACACTTTTTGTCATGAAATAAAACCAACATAAAATATAGTTGTAAATCACAACTTTACAGATCCCACTGACAATTCAAATAGCTGCACCTTCAAACCAAGCTATTTTGAGATTTGAAATTAACATGTCCTTGATAAAAGCTGCCTTCTTAAAGATCTTGAAGGCTAATCAATCAGCTTGATTTTCTTTACTACCTAGCTACATGATTAAAGTAACTCAAGCACAATCGCAATTGCAGTAATCCGAATTGTAGCCTGACACACCAAACATAAGTTATTTCAATTTTTTGAAAATTTTCTATATAGTAAATTTAAAAACAATTATCAATCAACAATATGATGATAACAACAATTTAATATCATAATAGGCCTCAATATAACGTTTTATATAATCTCTTGTGCTATGATCAAATCAATCAAAGTATCTCCAAAAGGAAGACCAAAAGGTACATCAATTTTTTGTTTAGGTTTTATCCTCAATGGCACCTCTCCCATAGACAAAGTGCTTGAAAGTATAGGTGTAATTATCTATATATATATATATATATATATATATATAAGAAGGTATTTTTCCCTAGTGGAAGCTACCAAATGATCCACCCTATAACATAAATCTAAAACCACATCACATTGAGCTTTATAGTTTTTTTTTTATGGATAAAATTTAGTTACAAAATTGATTCTAGTTTTAGGCTACAGTCATACTCAATAAAGTAAACATTACTACATATTTTAAAAATCTAACTGTTGAATTACATGTTCTTTAAGCTCTTAATACATATGTCAAATTTTGTGTCACTCATGGCTGCTCCAAAGGCTTATAAACCATGAATGGGGCACATTTCTTGCCGATGTGGGATTGCTGGAGCAAGTCCAAAAAACTACCACTTCTCATGTCGCTTGAAAACAAAATCTTGCGGGCTTGACTCCCCAAAGAGGACAAACAGCCTGCGGGGGCTGGAACAAAATCCTCCCCTACAATTACTATCCCAGCTCTAAGCCCACCTCTGCTCCATTTGGATTTTCAATCATGTGAAACTTCGTGGAAGATGGATTTCCACTTTCCTTTTTCTTTTTTTAAGTCTAGATATTTCCATTTGAATTCAATTTTTACATAGGTAAATAATAGAAGAGAAAGAAAATGTACTCTTCAAATAGGGATCGGATTGTCAGTTCAAGATTACCTCTTAGAATTGGCACATTTATTTTCTTTTCTTCTCGACATGCTAATTGATCTGCTCACATATTAGATGAACTAAAGGGAATTTCAATTTTTCTGCTTAATTTCATGTGTAATTTGTGGTGAAGTCATCTTATGGGCTATGCATCTTTCAAAGGCCCTCAATTTAGAATCCATCTTGATCGAAAGTGACTCTAAATTGTGTATTGAGTTGAGTCCATTCAACATAAAGTTGCAGAAATCCCTTGGAAAATTGCGGCCTGCATAGCTAAAATTTCTGATCTCCCTGCCTCTTCCCCCTCTTGCTCCTTTAGTTGAATTTTTTGGCACTTGGCATTATTTTTGAAACATTTTAGTTAATTGCCAACTTTGCAAAATTATTTAGCAAACTAACATCGTGAGGTTCTAAAACTCAAGTTGCAAGTGTTAAAACAGTCTAACGTGAAAAAAAATTCACGTGGAACTCGAGTTTCTTCCACGTGAATAAATTGTTTCATGCCAACACTAAAACTTAAGTCCTAAAGACTTGAGTTTTTCATTGAAACCGAGTCTCAAAGGCTAGAGATGTTAGTTTCTTGTTTGTGTACCCTCTATAGCTTAGTTAAGCACTGTCATGCATTGCATTTGCATTTATAATCATTTAGCATAATGTGTGCTTTTAGTTTTAGTCATAATTTTTTTTTTAACCAAAAAGATTTTTATGTGTTTTGTATTATATATCTTGGATTTATAATCAAGGTTGGCCATATTATCTTTACATAACATGTTTATGTACCTTGTTTAGCTTGGATGAGCTTACTTTTTGCACTTTACTAGTTTGAGCTTTGTATTGCATGTTGTGTGGGAAGATGTTTATAGTTTTTGATCACATGATCTTGATCTTAAAATCACATGCTTTTAATTGTCAGACTTGAACTTAATGAGAAAGGCATAAATAACCATCTCACCACTGTTTACTAGCCAATCATGAACACCTTAGTGCATATCATATGATTTTGTGCTCGAAAAGTGTAGCACATGCACAAAAAGAACATAAGGTGTAGCCTCGGTTTAAATGCTAAAATTGGTGTGTACATTATTGGGCTATAATAACTTCACATTCAAATAAAATCGGTGTGTACATTATCCCGACTATTTTTAATAAGTTTCTGATCAATTAAAATTGGTGTGTATATTATGAGGCAAATCAAGAAATTTACATGATTGCAAGCTTGTTTTCTAGGAGATGTGGGAGTTATATGATATAACTCTTTAGGTGATAGTCTCTTTCAAATTTATGTGATGAATTTTGTAGAAATTGTGATTGATTACTATTCACATATCACCTCACATGTATCTCAAACTTTTGCTAGTTGCACACACTACACAAATTACTCTTTGCTAAACTTTATACATGTTATTGTGTGTGATTTTGTTGTGGCCATCCAAGATTGAAAATTTCTTGATTTTGATGCAAAAAGTGTTTAATGTTTGAGTTTTTAGAGTCAAATTGGTTGAAAAACTTGTTTTTGAGAGATCTGAGTTGAATTCATGTGTTTTTGAAAAACTTTTAATCTCATACTCATGCATTTCATTAATAAAATATTGTGCTTTGAGGAGTTTCTGCATAAAATTGCTCTGTTTTTCAAAAATTTAATTTTCCAGATTTTCGATCGATCGAATTTGTCTCTCGACCGATCAAAATTGCGATAAAAATTTTGGTTTGAATCTGCTTGGCTTGATTGGTATTCGATCGATGCTCAACCAATCGAAACTGAAAAATTTTCAGTTTCTAAGTTTTTGACCAAATTTTTTTTCATGCATCATTTATGTTTAGAATTCACATTAATTGAATTGTTTTTTGTATCCATCTTGCAGTTTTGCAGTCATATCTCTCATTGTTTTCACACATAATATGCATACACTTTGCTAAATGGGTACTCAACTTGATTTAAAAATTGATTGATTAATTTTTGAGTCCTTTGTACATTTTAGTATATGCTATTTTCTATGTGTGAACTGCAAATATTTTCTCTACTCATACAATAATTTATGGGTCACATAGTGTCAAGATTGCATTTATTGAAAGAGAGAATATTTTTCTTCATGTGTATCCTTAACTCTTTTTTTTTTTTTTTGTGTTTTTATTTATCCCCACCTCCTAAATATTTTCCCCAAAATTGTTTTCTCCAAAACTTGTTTTGTTTTTCCTATTTTTATAGGGGGAGAAAAGTTTTTTTTGCCTTTGTTGTTCATAAGGGGAGTTGTTGCTCTTCATAGGGAAAGTTCTCTCTATTTTCTATAGAACTAAACTGTTTTATGTTCCCTTAGTTCTCTTTTTTCTCTCATGTTTACTGTCACTCTACTCTTTGTTTGAGTTGTTTTTGTCAATACGTGACAAAAAGGAGGAGAAATAGATGAAATGTGGGAAAATGTGGGAATCCTGTTTGTCTTGTTTAGGGGGAGATAAAATTGTTTTTGAAAGGGAGAGAATATAAAAACTTTTTGATGTATCTAACTTAGGAGGAGAGTTAGAATTTATTTTTGTTTCATATTATTGTTTATATGTCTTTCTTTCCATACATACGATGATGTGTTCTTTTGAGTGTTTTCAAGAAAAACAGGTACACTCTGATCAAGACCTTCTACCTCTTCTTGCAACTTTTAGGTTAAGAGTCTTAGATTGGGATTTGTGATGTATTTAGGCATTTTATTGTATTGGGTTGTTCTTATATTTGAGCATTTCATTTTGTATGTAAGTTTTATCACGAATTGCCAAATGGGGATATTGTTAAGTTCTAATAGTTTAGAACAATTGGCAAATCGTGAATACACAAGAACATACGAGCTGCATTTCATAATCTGTTTGGTTCGACGGATCGAAAAACAGGCTCAACCGATCGAAAGTTGTATCTGCAGAATTTTAATTAAGCCCAAACAACAATTCAAGCCCATTAAGGATTAGGGTTTTAGATTGTTGATGTACAAATTTTCAGGCCCTAATTTCTTTGGCCCACTCACAAAAATTCCCACACAAGCCCATGAATTATTTCAAGCCCACATAAATATTTCTCACATATTACTCAAATACTCTATGCTATTGGGCTCTCTCATACATATTATCCACAAAAATACTCATCATATTACTACCAATATTGGGCCACAAAATTATACTATCTCCACAACAAAAAAACCCAAAATCGTCTACCTTGTGGGAAAACCCAAAAATCATTAAAAGCCCGTTGCTACACGGCACTTATCTAAAGCCCGTTGCTACACGGCACCTTCTAAAGCCCGTTGCTACACGGCACTTATCTAAAGCCTGTTGCTACACGGCACCCTAAAAGCCCGTTGCTACACGGCACCTATCTAAAGCCCGTTGCTACACGGCACCTTCTAAAGCCCGTTGCTATACGGCACCTATCTAAAGCCCGTTGCTACACGGCAATATTTTTTACAAAATCTCAAACTATTTACTTAAAGCCCAAATAATAATTTGGCACTATTTACTTAAAGCCCAAACAATAATTTGGCACTATTTTCTAAAGCCCAAATAATAATTTGGAAATATTCACTTAAGCCCAAATAATAATTTGGCATTATTTTCTAAAAGCCCAAATAAATAATTTGGTATTATTTTCTTAAGCCCAAATAATAATTTGGCATTATTTTCTAAAGCCCAAATAATAATTTGGCACTATTTACTTAAAGCCCAAATAATAATTTGGCACTATTTTCTAAAGCCCAAATAATAATTTGGCAACTATTTACTTAAGCCCAAATAATAGTTTGTCGACTATTTTCTAAAGCCCAAATAATAATTTGGCAACTATTTACTTAAGCCCAAATAATAATTTGGCACTATTCACCAAAGCCCAAAATAATAATTTAGCACTAAGCCCAAATACTAATTGGCATCTATCTTATTAAGCCCAAAAACTATTTTGGCATTAGCCTTACAAAGCCCAAATATTAATTTGGCATTATCTTACTAAGCCCAAGTATTAATTTGGCATCCATTTTACTAAGCCCAAAAACCATTTTGGCATTAGCTTTACAAAGCCCAAGTATTAATTTGGCATTATTTTACTAAGCCCAAAAGCTATTTTGGCAAAACCCAAATGCTATCACTCATAAAGAAACATAATCACTCATCTCTCAAAGAAATACTTCTCTTACAAAATTTATGAAAGCCCATGTATATCACCCATGGCAAAAGTCTTCATTTTGTAGGATTAACTAAGCCCAAAGGAGCTTAAAAACATGCACCAGCCAAGCAAGCCCATCATGTGTGCACAGCCCAGCAGCTGGTGCTGACGTGAGCAACTCAGCCAAGACACAGCCCAACTTTGACAGCTGGAACCCACCATCACCAGCTCCTGACCTGTCCAATCTGACTAAAAGAAAGAGAGACACGTGTCTGTCTAGGGAAGGAACTTCCTCTATCAGCTGAAATTACATCACCCAAAACATGACAAAAAGCTGGCCTTGATGTGACTAACAGCTGGAGCTCTGTAGCCAGCTTTCCTAGCTATTTATTCTTTCTTCTTCAACGTAACTAAGCAAGGGTCATTAGGCAGCCATGAACCAGACCCTTGGAGCTCACAAAGCAAGCTGAAACCGATCCCTTTTCATACCAAAAATGCATATTTTCTGGTTCATGGACCAAGCACATGAACCCCAAATGGGGAAACTTAGGGAAATGTGGTTTGGAGGGCACCAAGGGGATTCCAGCAGAGATTTCCAGCAAGGGCTCCACAGTTGACACCTGGCTTGGAGTGATACAACTTGCCCTATGGAACTCTGAGTCTAGCAGCAGCATAACCAACGGTCATTAGCCTAATTTATATGCTAAATCCCATCAGCCAATCAACATTCAATGCTGAAGCAGAAACCCAGCTGATCTTACCTAAACAACAACAACCTTCTTACCACCATCAGCAAGAATCCTGGAAATGATCCACCAACTAGATTTTCTGAAAAGTTAGAAAGATTTGGCAAGGATTGTTTGCTAATTACCCCCTGAGAATCCAGCTATAAAAGGAACTCTCCATTAAAGCTTCAAGGGGGGAACAACAAGGAGGAAGACACTAAGACACTTACCAAGAAAGCTCCCTCTCTACCCTTCTGTCTAAACCTTTCTTACGTGCCAAAGAAATCACTGAGAACTAAGTTTCAAGTCTAGAAACTAAGTTCCCCCAGCTCTTAGCCTAAAAACACTCCATATATCTCTGTTCTTAAACATTTCTCTGCCCCAGCAGAAGATCACAGCAACCCCAGTGAACACTATTCCACACTATACATGTCTCCCACTACTCACCATTTATACTATATCCATGGGAATGCATTGGCACCATGATGACCTTGCTGCGCTAGCTGGAATCTCTCTCTCTCCCTTCATCTCACACTAAGTTTTCCTCATTGTTTGTTGTAATAGATCCTATCATACTTACTTACTCCTTTACCATTAATGGCTATGATGTAACTATCACTATAGCATTTTTCCCTCACATTAATGTTGTTATATTGGAGGACTCATCACCCGAGTCAACGGATGATGAACTTGAAACATAGAGACTTTCCTTGATATTTGCATCTTACTCTGTATTGTTTTACTGCTAAGTTGATTTCTACAGAAACGCACCGTTGCTGGGCTATTTTCTGCAGAAGTGCTCTGTTGCTGGGTTGCTTTTCTGCAGAAATATTCTACTGCTGGGCTGCCTTTTCTGCAGAAATATTCTACTGCTGTGCTGCTTTTTCTGCAGAAATATTTTCACTGCTGGGCTATTTTCTGCAAAAGTGCTCTGTTGCTGGGTTGCTTTTTCTGCAGGAATATTCTACTGCTGGTCTATTTTCTGCAGAAGTGCTCTGTTGCTGGGTTGCTTTTCTGCAGAAATATTCTACTGCTGGGCTGCCTTTTCTGCAGAAATATCCTACTGCTGGGCTGCTTTTTCTGCAGAAACATTTTCACTGCTGGGCTATTTTCTGCAGAAGTGCTCTGTTGCTGGGTTGCTTTTTCTGCAGGAATATTTTGCGGCTAGGCTAATTTTTCTGCAGGAACGTTCTACCGCTGGGCCCTTTTCTACAGACCTATTTTACTGCCGGGTTATGATTTGCAGCATGTTTTTTTTATCATCCTAACGTGTTCGCTGTGGGGATCGTTTACAGGCCATTCTTGTCAATTCCAAACTAGGTCCAAGGCATAAAAGCACGTTAAATTCTTTGGATCTTCACCGATAGCCTTTGGGCCGTGTATTAAGCCCATCGTCGAGTTTCGGTTAGGCCCCGACCCATCTCAAATCTCATTTGTCAGGGGGAAACTTTTTTTCCCTCGACATAGATCTACTTCTCCCACTATATAAAGGAAACCCTAAGCACGTTTTTTATAAGGCTTTTTAGAGAGAGAAGAGTATGCCTCTTTTGTATTTTAGTGTTTTGTTCCTAAAAACTCTCTCATATCTTCTACCGGTGTTATTGCTTGAAGAATCTCAAGATCCGATATTGTTGAAGTTGCTGCCTTCTATAGTCATCAAAGGTGCTGATAATCTAAACCTTCAAGGGTGGTCTTAGAGTCACAAACAGGAGAGTTTGTGTTGCTAAACCTTTGAGTGGGATCTCAAAATCACAAATGTGGGTGTTTGTGTTTTACAAAGGCCAAAGAAAAAAGTAATCCATGGACTCGAAGCTATCATGTGGTCATGGTAATAAGTTTTTTACTCGAGGTAGCAATAGGATGTTAGTGGTCTAAGTCGCTATTGTAAAACTTCAATTCTTTCATAATGGATTTGCTGTTTTACCTTGAGGATAGCTAGGTTAAATCCTCCCCAGGTTTTTTACTGGTTTGGTTTTCCTGGGTCATCATATCATTGTGTTCTTTATATTTCTGCTACTTTGCATGATATGATTGTTACTGTTTTAACCTAGATCTGAATAACAAACCTAAGTATTCACTTGGTTAATTAATTAGGTTAAACAATCTAGTTTACAGGGGTCTAAATTTCTAACATTTTTTTTATAGACAAATACCAAAACTCAAGTTTTATAATACTTTTGTGTAATATTGACACCATCAATTGATAGACATGATTTTTGGTTCATTAGATTGTATGCTCTTTCCAATCTGGATGTGATTCTATTTTCATAATTATTTGTCTCTCTAATTGAAAATTCCTATGTTTGGTCTTTGGTACATCTAATTCAAATTGTCGGAAAGGAATTTTAAAATTAGAATTTTAGGTAATCAAAATTTTACTTTTATTTTGTTGTGATCATTTATCAAATGTAATACCCATATTTTTGGGTTGTACTTCTAAAATTTTATAAACCATAGTTTAAAATCATCTGAATTTTAATAGAGCAAAAAATATTGCCCCAAATTTTCTATAATAATCTTTCAAGTATCGTATCAATAATATTATTAAATAAGGATATTTTCATTTAACTTGGGCACAATGTTTCTCTATTAATTTCTATATATTAATTTTGTAATGGTTGAAAGCAGATTTGCGTTCCTTTTTTTTTTTTTTTTTTTTTTACAAGCTATTGTTTCTACTTTATGTTTTTTAAATAACAAGACTTTATATGAGTTTCATAATAATAATAATAATAATAATAATAATAATAATAATAAGTTGCGTGCTGTATTTATATTGTTTGATAAGGAAGCTGAAAAGTTACCAAGACCATACAATTAGCATGTATGATCTTTCATCTACTTGCTAAATTAAATTCAATATTTTATTAGATGAATGCAAATTTCAACCTATTGAATGAAAATAGAAAAGCTCATTAGAAAAACATTTATATTTCAACTAAAGCTTAATGACTATAATAAGAAGGAAGGATGAGAATTCAGATATAGGAATTCATATTGTGTCAAAACAATCAAGTAAAAGTCTTTGATCAACTAATAATAAAATCTTTCTGGAAAATCGAAACTTATACAAGTTATACTACTTTCTTAACTTCTACCTACTTTGATTATCATTAAAATAACATAAATAAATAAATAAATAAAGCAGCCAAACTTTTAACCCCATGAGGTACATGAAACAAGGATATCCAATTAAATACTAACACTAATAAAAATAAATTGAAAACTATAGAAAAATGAATCGCATCAATACTAGCTGGCAACTGTGGCTACTACTATTCCATGAAATTTACTCATTTAAGCTGAAATAAAAACTTCATTATTTAAAAATCAAAATATAATCTTGGCTCATTTTATTCAACATTTAAATTCAACTAAAACCTCCAAATCTATTAAATTATATATTTTTTTCTCTCAGAGAGAGAGAGAGAGAGAGAGAGAGAGATTTATGGTAATAGTATATGTTTTTAATCATCTGAGGAAATAGAATATATAGAGTTCCTTAATAACTTATAAGTTAAAACCCAAATCCATAATAGAACTAAACAATCAAAGCATGAACATATAACATCAATTATTTTTTGAATTACTGTTTGAAATTTACACAATTGTTGGATGCACTTAAATTCAAAAAAAAAAAAATCCACATATAGTGTTCTTATGAAACGTTACAGTGCATTAGAAAAAAAATAAAAATAACATAACTACCAAGGATATTTCCTCCAGTAATAATATAAGTAACATAAAAAAATAAAGTTACCCAATTTAAATATCACATTTTCCAACATTTCATTTCACCTTTTACCATGTGTAGGTAAAATAAATGATGTGGATATTAATAACTTTTCAGCTATTTCAAAATTATTAATAATTAATTTGTATTGGAGTTTTGATAGTTCAGATATATTATCTTTTGTTTTTGTTTTTTTTTTTTTTTTAAGGAAAGTGGTAATTAAATAGGTATGAAGAAGTAATTCAGTTAAAGAGAGGAAGAGCCAAAGAAGTGGATATTAATGATTGTTTCTGCTATTTCAATATTATTAATAATTTAACTATAAGAGACTTTTGATATTATAAAAGACAATAATTTAATAATATTGTCTTTTGATTTTCTTAAGGAAAGAGGCAGTTGAACAAGTATTGTAGCGTGAAAGACTATTTGGTTTGGACTTCATTGAGGAGAACATTAAACATTAGCTATAATTGAAAAATATATATTATACTGTAAGGCTTGGGCTTTATTGTGGAGGGTATATGAAAAGCTTTTATTCACTTAATCGACAATGAAAAATTATTGCTAATAACTAGAGCAATCACTAATCCATTAAACATACACAGCACTATAAATTACAATCCTAAACAACTTAAAAATTACAAACTAAAAACATGATACAACTACACAATCACAAAATGAGCATACAACATGATCACAAATATTTTGTACAAGATCAAATTAGAAGGGGAGAAGAAATCCTTTTTCAAGCCAACATAGAAAGGGACAAAAATGCAAAATATGAATTAGCAATTGCGCTATTATGTGAATCAAATAATGAGGAAATACAACTACTATTTTCTATTATAAATCAGCTAGATGGAGAAAAAAAAAAAAAAAAAAAAAACTTCTCCAAAACTATTGACAAATCCTTCAATATATAATTTTTGTAACAAACACATTTCATATCCCAAAAAACCAAGCATGCAAAAATATTAGAGTGGATCATTGGGATTATGAATGTCCTTGCCCTTATGGAAACAAGGAATTACATGTAACGTGCAAAATATGTTCAATTGACTTGAAAATGTATAAATTAGTCAACCAAGTATAGTAGAATTAACATTAAAAAAAAAAAAATCAATTCTACTATGAAATATCCTCATTTTGTTCAAAATAGTAATCTCTAATAAAAAAAATATATAGTTCCATGAGCAAAAACTCTTGTCAGCATGAATTATACTATATATTGGTAATACATATATAATATAACTTGAGACGTAATAACTTGATAAATATTAATAACAAAATGACCACTTTAAAAAAAATTATCACGCGCAGCGCGTGAGACCGCGACTAGTTTATTTCTAAAGATGTTTTGCTTAACAACACATTATTAAATTTTAATTGCTTACGTATTCTAAAATGATATGAAACTACTATAAAGGAATTGCCAAGTTCGATTGGTCTTTTAATACATCTGAGGCTTTTTAGCATCTCAAAAAAAATTTACCCCTTCAAAGTACCCAAGTCCATCACCAAACCCTACAATTTGCAAACTTTAATAATCAAAGTTCTCGGAAACGTTGAGCTTCCTGAAGATCTAAAACAATTGACAAACTTAAGGCATATTTCTTTTTGCTTTAAGGATATAGGGCAATTGACGTGTCTACAAACATTGCCATGTTTCACTGTGGGTCAAGATGCAGGTTATCGGATCAAAGAATGGGGATGCTTAAATCAACTTAGAGGCAAATTAGACCTCTACAAACTAGAGCATGTGAGAGATAGAGAAGAAGCCCGAAGAGCAAATTTAGGAGAAAAGGCCAAAATATGCAAGTTGGGATTTCACTGGACCAGATGGGGGAGAGAAGGCAACTGCAAGAATGATGAAGAGGTGTTGAAAGGTCTAGAGCCTCACCGAGATTTGAAGAGCTTAACAATTGATGGCTTTGAAGGAAAGAATTTCCCATCGTGGATGTTGACAAGCCTGGATGCTAGGGATGGATTTGACAATTTAATTGAGATTGAATTTATGAATTGCAGAAAATGTGAGGTTCTCCCTACTCTTGGGCTTCTACCCCATCTTAGGGTTCTTACAATAGTAGGTATGGATGGTGTAAGACGTATAGGAACTGAGTTTTACAGTAACTATAATAATGGAAGTGATGGCACAAGATTTATCCGATGGCACTATGCTGTTCCCAGCTTTAAGAAAATTTTATTTGATTGGAGTGCCCAATCTAGCGGAATGGACGGATGTGATGGAGCTAGCAACAACAACAGGCCTAATGGTGTTTCCTTGCCTTGAGGAGTTGACTATTAGAGGTTGTAGCCAACTGACAAGTGCTCCATGTCATTTTCCGAGTCTTAAGGAATTAGACGTTGATGGCATGTGTAGCACGACATTTGAAAGCATTATCAGCAAGCTTACCACACTCACGTCCCTCAAGGTTTCGGGAATTTCAGAAATTGTTTGTCTGCCAAAGAAGTTATTGCAAAACAATAAGAGTCTGATGTCTATGATGATATGGGGATGTTTTCATTTGGAGTCCATCGTGGCACATGAGGGTGTATGGGCCTTCAGCACCTCTCTTTGATCACTTAAAATAGACCTCTGTCCGAAATTACAAATACAAGGTGTCCCATCCCATCTTCAACGCTTGGAGATATTTGATTGTGTTATTCTACCTACTGGGCTACAATCATGCACGTCTCTTGCCCTATTAGAGATTCAGTCTTGCTCAAATTTGAAATCAATTCCAAATCTGGGACAATTGCATTCTCTTACTCAATTAAACATTTGGCGGTGCGATAATCTGATCTCAATTCCTGATTTAAGTGGACTGCATTCTCTTATCGAATTAGGGATTTGTGATTGTCGTAAGTTGACGCATCTTCCAGAGGGGTTAGAATCTGTCACCCGCTTGAAGTCTTTGGTGATTGGCGAGTTTTGTTACAATTTGGATGATTTCCCAAGTCTCGTTTCTATCCAACACTAGCACGCATCTCTGCAACGTTTAGAATTGAACGGGTGGTATAAACTTGAGTTTATCCCAGACCATATTCAACACTTAACAGCCCTTAAAATTCTCTGCATAACTAAATTTGATGAGATTCAAACTTTTCCCGAGTGCTTGGGCAACCTTTCTTCTCTTCAATATCTATACATCTACAAATGCCGCAAGTTGAAGTATTTGCCCACAGCGCAAGCCATGCGACGCCTCACCAAATTAGAAATACTAGATATTTGTAATAACCGCTATTTAATGAAAAGTTGTGCAATTGGCTGGGGAGAGCGGTACAAAATTGACCATATTCCAATAATCCACATCTGATATTTCAAGTTTTCTTTGTTTTCAGGATCATTTTCCACTTATTTTATGGTTTAGCATTTGTGGATTAAAACTAATTATTTTCTGTTACTGATGGCCCTAACACTCTGCTCTACTAGACAAGAATGGGTTCTATGATGCTTGGTCACTGCTGATTGCACACAGTCTAATAATGGGTGTCAATTCGATTCCTATCTGATTGGAGTTCATTAAAATTTGTGAGTTCCCCCAAATCTCATTTCCTTTTCTTCTTATTTCTTTATTTCATCTACTATTTTCTGAAATTGTTGATATTATGGAATGTACAATTTGCTAGAGTCGTTGGACTAACTTTTCTCTCTTCAACATTTGGTATTTATTGGATGCAAGGACCTTACTTATCTCCCTAAAGTGGATTTCATGCGTCTGCTCCCCAAATTGCTATATTATTACTGCAATATGTGTCGTATGTTTTCTTAAACTTAATCCTCGCCTCTTCTTTGATGCTTTACCTTAAATCAACCAATTTTATTCATAATTGCCTTAATTTCTTCATTTCTCAGTTTTGTTTCCCCCAATCTTTTTCTTTGTTAATGAACAATATTGTCTTGACAACATATATATTGTGTTCAGCTGGAAGAACAATTTGATTAATTTAATGGAGTTTCATAGAAGTTCTTTAAAGTTGGTAAGTTTTTCTTCTCTTCTCATTTATAAAGTATTACATGAATCCAACAAATATACTATTCATGCCAAAGATCCCCTCTTCCCAATCACTTTTCCTACAACATTTACAAACCTGTTACCTAGCAAAAGGAAAAGAAAATTTTGTCAATCCAAAATATTCTATGAATTTATTTTGACATAAGTAGTGTTGGTTGTATTCTATCAGTCAACTGGAGCAAGAACTTATTAAATTTAATATTACTCATATCCCAACAAATGGGACCACCATATTGTAATAATTCAATACAAGTTAAGCTTGAAGGTAACTAAACTTGGCAAATCATCACCATCCTCATGTTTTTCCTCTGTTTTTTCTATCTAAAATTGTTGACGTGTTCTATCTCTCTATCTAGCAACATCTTGTGTTCTTTATTTAGCTCTTCAATCATTGATAACCAATGGACTTATATTAAGCTTTTCCATATAGAAACTTCAAAATCTAGCTAATTAAATTGAGCTTTGGAGATTTTAAGTTCATACAAAAGCTCCTTGTGTGCAAAAAAAGTTAAGTATTTCTTCAAATTAGGCTCTGTTTGCCTTCCGCGTTTCCGCGGCGCGTTTTTGCGTTTTTTTTTTTTTTTTACTCAGCGTGTTGTTCACTGTTCACTGGCCATGAACAGTGATTTTAGGCCAGTGAACAGTGCAAAACACTGTAGCAACAGTAAAAAAAAATTTTTTTTTTTTTTTTTTTTCAGTTTTCAGTTCTCAATTTTCAGAAAAATAAGCGGTATCCAAACGTATACTTAAAGAGAGAATTATTATTCTTTTTCTATATTATAGACGTTCTCAGTTTTTCCAAGTTACTGAATGCTCAAGTGGGTCTCTTATTAAGGTTGGGTTCAAATTTTTTGAAGAACTTGCATCTTTATACTCTTTCATACTCTGGAAACTAGACTAGTGAGTGAGCTCAATAAAATAAATTCTTTTAAGTTTTTGGATATTAATCCTAGGCCACATATATTAATAAAAATAAACTAAGGAATCTTTTGTACTTGTTTCATGTGCTACAACCATGTTTTCATATGAGATGGTAATTCAAAATAATCACTACATATTATAATCCTGTGTGTAAATAGTTGGGTAACAATCCTTTTGCATTTTTGGAATTATTATTGTTTTATCTGTTACTGATGGCCCTAGTTTCCCATCATAGAAGAAAAGGGAAGATTCTACTTCGGAGCAGCATATAGCAATTGTGATTCCTCATAGCTGATGCATGTTCTCCCATACAATGCCTCACCACATTATGGGAGCTATTAGATATTTGATTGTCCAAGATTTTCATCATTAAAAGGAAGGATGTGCCTAAGGTAATGCCCTAGGTTTTCCAAGATTGTCATCTAAAGCAGATAGACTGTTATGTCACCCACCTAGAAGCATCTTGAAGCATATGTGATATATGAAAAAGCTGGTAGTAAGTTCATCCAATACTGACTTTCTGCTCTGTATTTTCTCTAATACTAGTGTGTTTTTTTCATATAAGAATAAAATACCAAATTTTTATTCATAAATTATTTGTTATTTCGTCCATAATATATTCACTTTCATCAAGTTTTTCTCATAATTTGGGCATAATGTGTCCGTAGCCTATAGGAAGACTTGATTCTTGAATTTCAACCAAGGTCCACTAATGTGTGAACAGCTTTGCGTACTTCGGCTGTCTGACTCTCTTGGGAAGGTTTTGTTAATTTCCTTTTTCTTGCCCTTCCCCCAATATAATATAATGCACGAAAAATGAATTTCTTTCTTTTTAAAAAAATATATTATAATGATTCTTGCATATGTGTCATGGATAAAGTTTTTAATTCACACAAAATGATTGATATTTTCCCAATATTATATTTTTCTTGAGATTTAGCCAATTATCAGATTTTCTTTTGTAATTTTAACAATTGTCCCAATAATTGCTTTCTTTTCTTGAAATTTAGCTTTTCAATTGTAGTTCAAAGTTCTAGGAATATATTTATTATGGTTAGTGCATTATAAGTTCAGAAAAGTATATATAGCTAAACGGAAAAGGGAAATTGAGGATCACTAATTACCAAGCACCAATTTCATATTCAAAAATGAAAAATAGACACTTTCTATTAAGACTAGCCATAATGTGCTCTTCTTGATGAAATCAAATTCAGGGAAAAGAAGGAATATGATATTTCCTGCTGAACTCAGTCAGGGTGGTAAGGATAGAAACAATTTGATTTCTTCCCCTACTTATTACAAATTCCAAGACTTGCAAAATTTTGAAGTGAGTTTGTAAGTTTATATATCATTTCATCTTTATTATATTGATACCTATTTATATCCTTAGAGTGAGTCATTAAAATTGATTGTGCTGGGGTGGGGCAGCTTTTTATATCTTCAAGAAATGAATTCCATGGACAAGAATGCCCCTACCTTCCGGTAAATATGGAGTGCAATCCCTATCTTTGGAAATCTAAGTGGAAGATTTGACACAGTAGTTGAAGTTTTATTTTAATTTATACACTTCTGAAGACTTAGATTACAGTCAAAACTGGATATTTTTAATGTTCACTTTGAAAACGAGAGAGAAGTAGTCAGAGCGGATCGGGGATAAAAGATTATTCACTTTGAATCACAATAGATGAACTTTCAAATTGATTTCCTTGCTTCTTTGTTTTCGCTAGAATTTGTAATTTTTTTTTTCCTTCTCTTCTATTGTCTCTCTTCCATCAAATTTTATTGTCACTGTTTCCTTTTTCTATTTTCAATTTTGTATACTATTTACTAAATTTGTTGTTCTCTATCAAATTCATTGTTGCTTTATATTTTAGTGGAAAATTGACAACAATGGGGAGCTTGATGACGGGTTCATGTTATATGAGTGGTGACCTATGAGTGGTGACCTATGCTCAAACATTATGTGAGTGGTGACCTATGCTCAAGTTGCTGCCTCATCTTTTTCAAAAAGTGTAAGTAATATATTTGAAAATCAAAGAGTTGACAAGAGAGAGTGGATGCCTTTCCACTATAGTTGGAGAACCTTTCATTTATTTGATGAGCTGTCTTTAAACAGATGCAACTTGCAAGAAGGGTGTGGTACCTTACTAACTGGCAGATGCTGGAAATACTTCATTTCCCAATTAGAGTTCTTGTACTTCAGCATAGATAATTTAAGATTGTAAATATCTAGATAAACTTTTGATTCCTAATCCAAGCTCAAAAGAATCTAAAATTAGTATTTTTTTTTCCTCAAATGTCCTTTTGTTTAATATTTCACTTTGAAATAGAAAAGCTTATGCACTTTATTTTTTAATAGTTTTCTTAGAATTTTTGTTTGTTTATATAGTTCAACATATTTTGCTGCATAGCATACTTTAGATCTTCAAATTTCCTCCCTACAACAGAAATCAAGTATTTTCATTTGAAAAATCAATTCATAACTTCTTGAGATTGTGTGTGTGTTTGTGTGTGCAATCTGTTTATTCTAGGCTACCAACAATGTACTGATTGGGGCTCTTTAGTTTCTATTATATTGACTTCATTTGTTAGGTTCTGACTTAGCAATTTTGGATTAATTAAGGCTATTTAGTTATTCAAATTTCAGACTTCACCAAATTTTGTTGATGTTCTGAATTTATAGGAAGTTATTTTTGAACTTGAGAAATAATCGATGAAAAACTATTTATTCTATTTTAATTAGATTTGTTGATGAACTTAACAGTTTGGTTTACTGTGCAGTGTACAATATAAGGAAGTTCGACTTGAAATTCAAAACAAATTGAACGAGTGGGTTAGCCTATTTTTTCTTTTGAGATCAAATTATAATGGTCAGTAAGTTGTATTACTTATGATTGAATTGCTTCAAGTGATTCTCAAGCTACATTAATTTTATTGTCTTGAGTTTTCTTTCTTCTTATTTTTTCCTCAAAAATTTCTGGTTGCAGATCAACTGGAACCATAACTTGTGTATGTATCTGATATTGTTGATTGGGTATATTTAGTATCGCCAGCAACAATGCATCAAGTAAGGCCTAGGCTTTCCTTTGGTTTACACTTTATGCCATGGTTGCTTCCATTTCCTATCTATATAATCAGAATTCAGAAATAGCTCTTTTCTTTCTTGAACATATTCGGTTTTTGACAATTCGTCCCATTTTCAAATCTTATGTTATGGCTCCCTAACTTAAAGTTGCTGTAGCAGTGACTTCAACGCTTTTATAGATTCTGAGGTATGCATCTGTGATTAACCTTACATACTGTTATCATCATATGTATCTTTATTTGAATATTCAATCTTTTGAAATAGTCAATGACAGAGACTATGAAATTATGTCTTTAGATTTGTGCAAGAAATTGAAGAGTCCAATAAGGAAGAACAACTTGAAACTCGAATTTGATGCATTTTTGCCTGAGATCAAGTTATGGATTTTGGTAAGCCATATTACTATTCTTGAGTTATCTGTCTTTTGCTTTTTATTTACTTTTATCCCTGAGACTCTTTAGAGAACCATTTCGAATAATATTCGATAGGAAATGACTTCAGCACTTTTATATGCAACATCTGTGATTAGTCTACTTACGTACTGATGATCATCATATATATCTCGATTTGAATGTTCAATCTTGAAATATAATCAATGACAAACTATAAAATTTTGTTTTTAGACTTTTGGCAGAAGATATAGTTCCCAATAAAGAGGAGAATGTTGAAATTTGAATATGGGTTTTGGTAATGTATTGCACTTGTTGAACAGGATTCTATGGTTGGTCCTCAAACCTTGGATACTGAAGGAATCCATGGTCTCATCTCGTAGTTCCTACTAGTTGGGACTAGTATGTTGACAACCAACAATATGTAATGTGAGGCTTAGCTTTTACACCATAGTTACTTCAATTTCCTAACTATATACCAAGCAATGGATCCTTTTTACTAAACAGAATTCGTATTTGTTCATCCACCTATTAAATCTTATGTTGTTATCATGGCCTCAGCCAGTGACTTCAACATTTTACTGTACATTGAGGTATACATATGGAGATTAGCCATCTTATACACATTGATTTCATTTCACAAATAATATCTTATACATCTCTACCAAAGCATTGAATAATACTAACTTCAATTAATGTTTGCATTCTTCTCTTTTCATCAGCCTAGCTGTCCTACTTAAGAGGCCAACTAGTTTGCTGTCATACAAATGTTTGGAGGATATTTCCCTACAGTTAGTAGTTAAAGTAATGGACGTATTTCTATGTAAGTTGACTTATATTTGTTATCAATTAGTAACATATGGTTTAGACATTAATTGTATTACTAACAAATATGGCTTTAAATTTCTAACAACCAAGTCAATTAAGTTTACTTATATTTTACCCGTAACTAGCCAAAGATGCAATAGTTGAGAACATCTTTTCTCTGATCACATTTTTGTTTGGATAAGCAAGAAAAAAAGAGGGAATAAGAGATTCAAATTAGTGACATTTGTTTCATGTGGCATAAAATTATTATTCTTTAGGTTACAAAATAAGTGTGAATTTCAATCTCTATATGGCTCTTCCACTATAATAAGAATGGCATCACCCAAAGAATTAATTTGGGAGTATAGTATGTGATTAATTTACTAATATTAAAAAATTAGAACAATAGTCAGAAAAAAAAAAAATGAATTGAAGATGTGAGTTTAATTTGGTTTCAATTAAATTGTTGTTTATGAGGGCCATGTCCATTCTTTGTCTTTTTTATAATTAATCGATCTTTTAATATTCATAGTATAATTTTTAGGATACTTCTCCTTTAAGAATAAATATGCTTAACATATTTTTTTTTCTCAATTTTTTTTTTGAATTATTGTAATTTTTAATATTCAAATAAAAATAATTGAACAATGATTTTGGATCACAATTTAAGTATAATACCCGGATGTACAATGCTATATCATTATTTTTTATAAGGACTATATTTTAATTTTAGTTTTACTCAAAAAAATAATGTTATAAAAGTGTTGTGAAAATATTGTGGTCGCAGCACTTTTCTTAAAATTAAGCTTTTTAATCTTCTGTCAGTCTTTAAAACAATATTTTGGATATTGTCAAAGAGTCCCGCCCAGGTCCAACCAAGTCAGAGATCAACTCTTCAACTCAGTTCCAAGGTAAGGTGTAATGCTACCTAGGTTGTTTAATTTTCATATAGATTTATGTCATGAAAAAAGAATAACTAGTTCTACCTTGGATGACAAAGGGATTCCTATAAGCATCTTATGGAAATGATCGATGATTAAGGATATTGGTAATAATTTTTTTTAATAGAATTATAAATTTTTTTTCCTTAAGATGAAATCAATACATCATGAGAAATAGCTTGTTCTATCAAACTTGGATGCTCTTCCATCCATGTTATACAGTTTGAGATGTCTCTTGCGTCAACATGGAACGCTAACCAAAAAAATCCATTATCAATAATAAAAATGTCACATATACTCACTAACTGTCAATAAAAATTAAACCAAATCCTTTGCACACTAAAAGATGCTCTCACACTAACGCATAAGCCAAAACTTTGTTTTTTAGTCTCTCGCACATGCCAAATGCTACAATATTAAACCCTTAACTTTGCTTATTAAATCCCTCACACACACCAAATGCTACAAGCCTACAACATCAAACCCTTGTAGTGCTGCTGCCTATATCTAATGAGTACACAACCATTTCTATACTTAATTTCACAACTAATTGAGTTGTGGTGATGGGTCGCACAAGGCAAAAGATGTACATTTACCACTCACAATCACATAACTTAGCAAATTATAAAATTGGACATATAATTAGCTATATCCCTCAATTATTATTATATAATACTTTTGATACTTTTTGTGTGAATCAATTCTTTTGGTGAAACTAAGAATAACTTAATGGAGAATGAATATGAAACAATAAATCCACATAGGCAGACTCCATTCCCTTGGCACATGAGGGTGGATCACTATATGGGACTCATGATTTGGGCTTGCTCTTCACGTGAAAGGCGATGAGCCTGTTGAGTGCCAATAATTTCTTGAGATGATGGCAAGAGAAAAGCAATAAACCAATTAGTGCTATTTATGTGCACATTGTTTGGCTAACTTATTTAAAGGAGGGACAAAAAATTAATTTTAAGCAAATTAGATGAGTTAGAAACAAGCTTAGTTAAACGTACAAGCATCAAAAGCCAATGTAGAAAATTTCACGTGAATTATCCCAAAAGAATATAAAACGTAAAGTGTTTATTAAACAAAGCGAGGCTTCCATCTTGTGCACAAAAGACAAGATTGGCACGTAGCTATATTTTATACTAAGTATTAATCCTATGTTGCCTCTAATGTTCAAAAGAACTTGATGGAATCCAAACTCCATTGATTTGCAAACAAATATAAGAAAATCTGGAATCACAATTTGTTTTTTTTTTATCACAACTCTAATGTAGTAATCTATGAATGGTGAAGAAAAAAATAATGATCATCCATGTAGAAGTGATAGGCAACAACTCTCAATTTATCATATTAAAATTTTGGCAAAGTTGTGACCAAAAAAAAAAAAAGTTGTGGTCCTAGAACTACTAGACAAGCAGAGACAAAATTAGGATCTTAATTAACTTGTGTAACTTAAATAATAATAATAATAATAATAAAAGTTAAAAATACAAAATATCAACAAGAAAGTTGTTCAAGCTACTACTAGTTTTACAAAGGGTAAACTTTAGATATAGTTACTTAAGTAATACATATGGTTCATATAAAAAAAAGAAAAGAAAAGTAATACACATGGTTCCCCAATTAAATTCATACACATAGTTATATTGAAATTAATTGCCTTTGAAAGATATAATGATGTTTGTATTTTATTGGTCAATACTTTAGTTTAACCGAGGAACATGCTTAATTTTGCTCTTTAATAAAAAAAAAAGTTACAAATTGATGTGGCAATAAACGTGATTACTACTACATCAATAACATAAAAAAAATTATAAAAAAAAAAACCTACTTCCAACTTTATTACAAAATATTTACAAATTAATGTAATAATAAATATAATTGGCATTACATCAACAATATAATACTTTTTTATTATGTTATAAAAATTGATACATCTGCTTTGTAAATCCTATGTATTAAATTTTATAGTAGTTGTAGCATTATTCTAAATAAATTTCTTCGACCAATCAATTAAAGAAAATACATCCCATAAAAAATAATAAATAAATAAAAGAAAACACACAAAATAAATTTGTGATTATTTGTATTTTTCTTTTGGAAAAAGTCAAATATTATAGTTGTATTTCCCATAAATTACCAAACAAATAAAATTTCTATATATATATATATATTATCTATTTATCTATTTAATATTTTGGAACTAATAAACTGATTAATATTACCAAGGATAAATAATTAAAAAATCATTTTTTTAAGCTTTGGATCACAAAATAAAGGGAAAAAAAAACTATTTCTAAAAATACCAATGGAAAAAAAAAATTTTGAAAACAACACATCTTACCTGCATATTTGGTCTTACAAACAGTCACATAAATGTGAAGCCTAACTTTTTTTTATTGGGTTCTTTCACATATCTTTTGAACAGGTTTTTCTCTAAATTAGTTTAGAGAGAAATTATTTAAATTCTTCTTACATTTTTTTTTATTAAATATGAATTTTAAAAATTTAACTATTTGATGATATATTTTTTTATGTTTTTAACATATATGTCAAATTTCGTTCTAATCAAGTGTTATTTATTATTCAATCAATAAATTTATTTTGTATGCATAATTTTTTACCACAAAAACTTATAATTTGAAAAAATCTCATAAAAGAAAAAAAAATAGGTTTAAAAAAACAACTTTATTTATATATATATATATATATATATAATTTTTTAAGGGAATAACTTTATATTTTTGGGAATATAAATAATGTTACATTAGGGAATATAAATAATAAATCCTCCCTTGAAAATAAAGAAATAAGAAATTCAAGGGGGGCCCAAGGCCCCTTCATGTAGCTGTGGGTCCGTCGCTGCAAACAAACTTAGCTACAAGCGCATAGTCAGTAAGAGACGATGTAGACAAGTGCATGTAAAGTTCTTAAAAAGAAGATAAAGTGAAAACTGTTTGATTGCAAAATGCCAAAAATAATCAAAAGTTACAATAATGCGAGGTTGAAAAATGATTATTTATTTTGTTGAAAATTAAAAATAATAATAAAATAATAAAAAATTGTTGTTTACATGAATTGTATTGTTCGCTTGTCTAAATGCGCTATTTATGTCTCACGAACAATGTAAGAGGTTTTCGGCTTAAAAAAAAAAAAAAAAAAAAAAACACCAAAGATACACTGCCCAAACGCTAAGTTGGGTCTGATTTTTTTTTTTTTTGTCTGTCTTGACTACATGATTGAGTTTGGGTTTGACCTTCATAGTTAAGGTCAATATTGGATCACATTAAAACTACCTGAATTAAAAGGTATCGCAACTTTTAGCTTAGATCAACCCATGAGTTTTTCTCTCGTAAACGTTAAGATAAATTAATGGATTAATCGATTAATATATAAAAATAGATTAAAAAAAGATCAAATATAATTCTAAATAATGGCATTCAGCTGGAGGAGTCTGTTAAAGGAGCAATTTTTTTGAAAATTTATAACTTTATTGTACTTTTTGGTATTATTTATAAGTTTTACTGTATTATTTTAATTAACTTTTACCTTTATTTATTATATTTTTAGCAAAAAAAATTTAATATCAATAAAATAAACAAATCTCAAACAAATTCTAAGAGAGAAAAACTCATGGATTGATCTAAGCTTAGAAGTACTTGCGACTCCTTTTAATTAATCCAGGTAGTTTTAGTTTGATCCAATTTTCTTGACCTTAATCTATTAAGTTCAAACCCAAACTCAATCTTGTAGCCAAAACAGACAAAAAATAAAAAATAAAAACTAACCCGACATCACCTTCACGCTTGAATAATTTTCAGCCTTGCATTAGTGGGACCTCAGTGCAATAATTTTTGCTTGCATTATTCTAACTTTTGACCGCTTGTGCCATTGTTCAATCAACACTTGACTTCATCTTATCTCAAAAAAAAAAAAAAAAAACACTTGACTTTATCTTCTTTTGAGGCAGATTAGAGCAGAAAAGGGCCCCATGCACAGTGTACAATCAAGAGACAAAGAAATGAAGGAGCAATTTACAGGAAGATGACAACTGACAAGAGATAGATTGGAGCAGAAAGTGCCCCATGCACGGTGTACTATCAAGAGACAACGAAATAAAGGGGCAATTTCTTGAAAGATGACAAGAAGCAGAAAGTGTCACTTGCATCTGCATGTGAAGTAACAAGGAAGACTACTACATGTATAATTTGCATATCCAGATTCCATCCAGATTCCAAACATCAAAATATCTATTCAACTCAGTTCCAAGGTAAGGTGTAATGCTACCTAGGTTGTTTAATTTTCGTATAGATTTATGTCATGAAAAAAGAAGAACTAATTGAATCTAAAAAGCCAAGCTAGTTGTTACAGCATGGTAATATAGAAAAGAGTTTGGACGTGACATGATTTAATTGGTATTCCATTAAGTGTTGTAATAGTGGTCTAGATAAAAATAATGTTGTCATTAATTATATTCTGCCAACTGAACAAGGTGCTACAAAAATTGTGAAATTCATTATGCCTGCTCCTTTATTTATTTATTTTGAACAAAACCTTATTTCATTTTATTACTAAAAAACTCGAACAGAAACACCAAATGAGTTAAAAAAAACCTCATTTCACTTAAAGATGTTATAATTGGTGCCACGTTTTTCATGCTAAAGTGATTTACTAGTGCAAGCCAACCAATCATCAATTCATCACTTTCCACTCATCCAGCATTGATTCTTGGTCATCATTTTTTTTTTTTTTTCTGAAATGAAGATAGTTCACACATATATGTTACACACACACTGTGTGTATTGATATTTACCCTCGAGCAACCCATCAGCTAATGCAAAATCTTACAAAATATAAAAAGTAGTCAATTTTACATATTTCAAACAAAAAAAAATATTCACATCAATAAATATAAAATTACATATAAATGCACAAATATTATAGTAACAGTGTATATGTGTATAATTACTTTAGCTCATGTATTTAATATTTTAATATTTGTTGATAGTGTTAGATTTGTAAGAGAGACGGGTAGTAAATGGTGACAGATGGACGCCATAATTGTCATTGATTTGCCATTTAATACAAGGGTAGTGTCACAACCAAGTCATTGATTTGCTATGAATGATGACAGATAGACGCCATAATTGTCTACCTACTCATAATAATATTTTGTAAGAAATCGTAATGAAAATGCTACATGTTACTTGCACAACAATTTTTTTTCGTAACAAGTTTTTATTGTATTGACTTAAAAGTCCATCGTTGAGAGGACATTTTGCCTGCCAATATATGACAATTCGGCCTTTATTGAATTCCAATTTGCAACTTGCAACTTGTAAATAAAATTGTCGTTGTGACCTGCATTTGTCATTAGCCGACAAGTGATATAAATTCGCCTGAACGTACGGGGTACATTTCACCGGTAACTTAACTCCGTTCGTACACGATATTAAATATGAAAAATGCTAATAAGTGTCCTAAAGACACTCATTAAAAATTTATTTAAAATAAAATTTTATGTAAAATAAAAAAAAAGTAATTAATATTTTGACAACTTTTTTATTTTTCCATAAAAGTGATTTTTATTTTTCATAAAAGTGAAATAAAAACTTTGTTTAAATGGATTCTTAATGAGTGACCTTAATACACTCATTAGCATTTCCCATTAAATATATACAGTTAATTGTTCCTGCCAAAAAAAAAAAAAGTTGCGTTCATCTTTTCTCTCCCTATCTCTCAAAAAATCAAATGAGGTAATAAATTGAGTGTAAAACGGTAACTCCTAAGAATATTTGTTAATAAATAATTGTAAAAAAAATTTTAGTATCACTTTTATGAAATATATATTTAAAAAAAATATTGTCAAAATAATTAATTATCTTTTTTTTTATAAAAAATTTCTTAAACTAGTGTGGTATTAAATAACTTTTTCCTAATTTTATTATCATAACCTTCTCACACTCTTTCCCATCGTAATTATTCTAGGCAACTAATTGTCAATGATGAAAAAAAAAAAAATCGTGTGAACAGCGGTGAAGTCAGAAATTTTTTTCATGGGGCTAATTAAATATAATAAGGTTCTTAAGTAAAGAAAAAAATTGCTAAAATATTAGTTGATGGTAAAGAGTAATGATCAAGAACGGACTTCATAGGTTAAAACTATCTCTAAAAAAAGTTTGTTCTTCTTTCCTTAATTTTTCTAATACGTTCAAATTTATGTGTTTATGTCAATCTTTACTTATTTTTATTGTGACCAAACAGAGTGATGATGTGATTTTTTTTTTTTAATTGTTAGACCAATTTATGGAAAAAAAAAAAAAAAAGACATGATATCAAATAATTGATCACAGGCATGATAGAAGCAACCAAAAAAATAAAATAAAATAAATACCCACGGTTTCTTACTCAAAAATTGAGATAAAAACATCCAATATTAGGCTTAGCACCAAGAATTGATATAAAATCATTGTATAATTGATTAATTTCCTTTATTTATAGATAACACTTTAATATAATTTTGTTTTCTTTGGTCACTTCAAATGAAACTAGCAAAAAGGTAAACAGTAACATCTCTGTTACTTAAAAAAAAATTTAGTCAAGTGTGAGCAAGTTATAAACCATTAGTTTTTTTTTTTTTTTTTTGATAATAAGTTGTAAATCATTAATCTAAAGGATAAACAAGCTCGTTTGGTAATGTTGTTCTAGTAATATTGTTTAAGTTTTTTGAAAATTCTTATGGGTGAAAAAATGTTGTAAAAATATATATTGTGTTATTTAAATAACGAAAATTGTTATTTAAATATTCTTACCAAACACTCAGTGGCGGCTCCAAGATATATTTTTAGAGGGGTCAATAAGAAGATGCATTTTGGGTAAAAAAAATGAATCTTGCAGTCTACGTGATTTCTTTATTACAAAGTACTATATTTACAAAATTTTCATATCACTTTTCTAACAATTTTAAGTGATAAGTTGTTATTGGTTCTAATTTAAACCCACTACTGGAATTACTTTTTTTTTTTTTTTCCATCAGTACCAACCAGTAATAATCTGTTACTTAAAATTTGTTGTGAAAGTATTATGAATATAGCGTTTCTCATATAAGATAAATTATAAGTTAAATGCTTATTGTTTATTAATACAATTTTTTATAATAGTTTATTAATATGATGAGGATGCTAGTTGCTAAGATTAAATCTTGGAAATCATCTATGTTTTTAAATACAATAAACATATGAATTATTGCTGTTAAGTAAACTCCAAGCGAGATCTAAATACAATAAACTTTATGTATTAGTTTATTTCAAATTTTTTAAGATCTAAACGATTTTTTTAAAAAAAAAAAATTAAGAATAATAAATTTATACTTTTGTTGTTAGGCTTATTATTCGCCCATATTTTAGGTAAAATTGGTTTGATATTGAGTTTTTTTTTTTTTTTTTAAAGACCAAGATATTGTCAAGATAATTATAATCAATTTCATTTCAATAAGGCTTTAAAAAAATTTAGATCTAATAAGAGCATTAACATTTGGCGATGCAAAAAAATATAATAATAATTTGCATCTTTAAACACTATTTTATTTATTTTACCAACTTATTTTACAACTCACCCTACATTTTTATTTTTATTTTTTACATTCAATTTAATAAAATAATATAAACTACCTAGTAAAATAATAAAAAGTATTATTCTCTATCTTTTTTCCCACTCACTTTTTCTCTTCACACACAAACATATATATAAAATAATATATATTTTTTTACAACCTATGAACAGTTTACGTATATGCAACCTTTCTATTCGTAATGTTTGTTTGGATAACTTATTTTTTACTAGTTTGTTTTACTATTTTGCTTATTTTTGTTAGTATTTATGTATCTCACTGCATTTTTTGATACTATTTATGAATCTCACTATATTATTTTAGCTAACTTTTACCTTTATCTACAGTACATTCAACAAAATATTTTCAGTTTCAGCAAAATTTGCGAATCTCAAATAAACCCATAGGTTGCAAATTTCCACACACATTTTCACCCACATATATTTCAAAAAACTACAAACAATATTACTCAAACTCCTCTGCAGAATGGCCCAAAAGTTGGTAGTTTAAGGAATATTTTCTAGCACTTGAAATCTGGAGGTGTTTGGTAGTATTATTGTTTAAACAACAATTTTTAGTGTTTAAATACCACAACACATATTTTTATAACACTTTTTAACCTACGCATATTTTCCCAATACTTATCAAACAAGCCCTATTTGAAAATGCCACGTTAAGACTTAAGATGCGTTGGACATGTCATAATTAAGATAAGTTTAATGAGTTTATTTAGTAAATATACATCAAACTTGAGTCTTCGCTCAGCTTGTTCAAAAACAATTTTTTTTCCTAAACTTAGTTGGTTTATTAAACAAACTTAAAAGTTAAGTTCAAACTTGGATGGTCTTGCGGTTTCGGGAGTGGGTGTGATCATTTGTGATGATGGTGGAAATGTGGTCGCTGCTCTTAGCAAAGCACTGCCTTCGCACTACCCAGCTGATTGGACTGAACTCTTTGCATTGGAACAGGGCGTCCTCTTGGCTCAGGAATTGGCCATCCCCAATGTCATCTTCGAATCAGATGCTTCCTCAATTATCCAGGCAATATCCCAAGATCTTTGTGGCAATGAAACTGGTCATCTGATTCAAGAGATTCAGCTTGCGAAATTGTCCTTCTTGAGCTACTCCTTTCGACATGTGAAAAGGGACTACAACAAGGCTGCTTATGAGCTCGCCCAGTTTGCCAAGTGCAACAAGGTTAGTTATGTTTGAAAAGATGTTTTTCTGCCTTTTTTAGTTCACCTGCCTTTTTTAGTTCACCTGATTCAGTCAGGTCTTGGTTGATTGTTGTAGGCTTTGGCCCCTGTTGTACTTCTTTTTTAGTGTTAATGTCATTATACATTTTATCAAAAAAAAAAAAAAATTGACTTACTTATAAACAAATAAATATAAACAAACTTTTTATCAAATAGAAATTGCTTATCAACATGTTTATTTACAATTCAATAAATTAAAAAAAAAAAAAAAAAAAAACCGATAGTCTATTGTGTAAGGGAGCATTCTGTTTGTACTGAGTCACTTTTTAAAGAGTCGCTCACAATTCTGATTCACTTTCACACTGAAGGAATCTTAATGCAGCTTTTGCACGCATGCGATCTACTTTTTTTTGGAATGCAGCTGTGTAGCATTGCGATTCATTTTCAAACTCAGGAGGGACTTCCACCACTCGTTTTACGTTGAGACTCTGTTTGTCTTCTAGCGTCGGCGGAACATAACATCTACTGTTGCCTGGTTTTTTTTTTTTGGCTGAATGTTGCCTGGTTATGTTACCAACTTTTGAATATTTTCCATTCTTTAGGGGCCACATTTTAATTGATTGTTGTCTTCTTGTGTCAGTCATAATTTCCCATATGACTGACACAAAAAACAACAATCAATTCTGAGTAACTTTTTTGAAGAGTAGATCATAATTCTGATTCACTTTTACACAGTAAGAATCTTAATACAGCTATGCACGCATGCGATCTACTTTTTTTTTGGAATGCAGCTTTGCAGCTTTATGCATTGTGATTCATTTTCAAACTCAGGAGGGACCGCTCCCACTCGTTTTACTTTGAAAACTGTGTTTGTCTTCTAGCGTCGGCGGAACATAACATCTATTGCTGCCTGGTTTTTTTTTTTTTTTTTTTTTTTTTGGCTGAATGTTGCCTGGTTTTTTTGAATATTTCACATTCTTCCAAAATAACAGGAGCCTCGGTCGATTGAATTGCATAGTCAAATGAATGGATCAAATTCCTCTATATTTTGATGGAGCAAACTTATACCAATCAAGATGAAATTTTTTTATTTTATTTTTTTTGATAAATCAAGATGAAATTTGTTTCGTGGAATCACCCACTGAAACAATATAACCCGTAACTTTAATAGTATGTTTAGAAGTTTAGAGAGAAAGAAGAGTAGAGGAGAATGGTTCGCCTCTACTCTCGTTAAAAAAGTTAAAAAGTTGGCAGATGAAATAACACCATTGTGTGAAGGATGACTCAAATAGTAATGCTAATACATATGCAACAAATTTTATAATAATTAGTGTATAATCCCGTGTATATGCATGGGTACATTTAAAAACAATCAAAATTACATATTATATATATAATTATATTTTTTATGGTTTATTATATTGGACTTCTCGTTTTTTATATTAAATTAACCAATTTGGCACAAAAATTGAAATTCTAATTGAAATTCAATTTTTATCTAAATTAACTCACTTGATACAAAATTCTAAAATTTAGATCAGGTGAGACACGTGTTGTAAAATTATACTCTAATTGAATTTCAATTGAAAATTTAATTAAATTTTCTCTCAGCTTTACCTATTATTATATAATATATATAGATTAAATAAGTAGAAGAAAATTTAGATCTCATTTTAATCCACCATGGATATCATTACTTTGGTACATATCACTAATAATTTGTCACATCAACGTATGTTAAACTTAAGGGTCGTCAATGGGCCGGGTCGGGCCGGCCTGGCCCATGTTTACTTGGCTCATGGGCAGAATGAGCTGGGCATAATGGGCTTTTAACTAGTTAATGGGCCGGGTCGGGCTGGGCTGAAAGAGAAAACCTCAGCCCATGACCCTATCCATGGGCAATGCCCATTTTGTCTTTAGCGAGCTGGGCTATCGGGTTGGGCCTAATGGGCTACCCATGGGTTTGTATTAGCATATTATTTTATTATTTTTATAAGGAAAGAATTAATTTTTTTATAAGGGAATAATCAATCTATTTTTTTAAAGGAAAGAATTAAAGAATTTAATACTTAATTACAAATTTTTTTACAGTCAAATTTATTTAATTTTTTGTTTCGTTGATGGAAACCTATTTAATTTTTTTTATTAAGACTTTAAATAGTTTTTTATTTTTATCTTTTATATAAAAAAATGTCAAATGGCTAATTCAAAATTGCTAGACTACTAGAAAAATATATATTTAATAAACTAAGTTTAGCACAATTACTTTGAATATCTTAGTGGTTGAGAGAGTTCTCTTAAAAAATTCTTATATAATATCTCAAGATCAATCCTTCATACATTTCCAATATATTTTTGTTATAAATTATGAGTTATTAAGTTGGGCCAACGGGTTAGGCCAACGGGTTGAGCAACGGGTTGGGCTACTGGGCTAGCCCACTGGGTACCCATGGGCATAAAAACTAGCCCACAGCCTAACCCACTGGGCTAGTGGGCTACCCATGGGCCTCAATAACAACGGGCTGGGCTGCCCATTTGTCTGGTGGGCCATTGGGTTTCTGGGCCGGGCTATGGGCCATGGGCTATTTGATGACCCTTAGTTAAACTTCTTGTCATCTTTTTTTGTTTCTATAGACTCTTTCTAACTCAAAATAGTAAATACCCCTTATCCACAACCATTTAACTAGTTTAATTTAATTATAGTTAAATATGGACCTTCTCCATTTCACTTGGAAACAAAGAGAATCCTCGTATAATAAGAAGTTGGTAAACAAAGGTTCAGTATTGAATGATGAATGAGTGACTCAAAATATTAGTTAGCAACACCCGAACATGTTAACTCAAAGAGAAAAATTTAGGACCACAAAATTTTTTGTCATAACTTTGATATGACAGATTATGAGTAGTAGAGAAAATATTGTGAGCTTATGTAAAATAATATGCAGCCCAGTTGTAATTTGTCCCATCAAAGGTGTGGCGAAAAATATTTGTGGTAATAAAACCACTCTAACCCAGAGCATGTTAATTGTGAAAAATTGTACAACTTTTTTTAAAAATAAAAAAATTGATCTTTCTCGCATATTGTTGGAGTTAATTTAGGACTACTTCTTTTACAGCATCATTTCTCACCGTTATCTTGTGTGATGAATTATAACTATTTTTTATTTTGAGCAAAACTTAGATATAATATTTAAGTGCTGTTTCTCAAGTTTTTTTTTTTTAATTTTGTCATGTAAATTTTGTCTTCATAGAATAAAAGTGTATTATTTAATTAAGTAGTTACATAACTAATCTAAAAAAATAACATGAAGAACGACATCTGATATACTATAACTAAATTTTGTCCTTTCACTTTTATATGTATCTACCATTTTCCCTCTATCAATCATTCTCATCCACCTACAATAATCAGAGAGAGAGTGCTACAGGTATTGTTGTTTGTAGTCTTCCATAAAACCAAGAAAAACAATCTTCTCAAAATGATATCTGATAAAAATTATGATAAAATTATAAAAAATAAATAAATAAAAGAGATAAAGATAGCATAGAAATATCATAACTTTATATAAAAGTAAAACATGGTAGTGGCCTTATGGGTCCGGCCTGATCAAAATGGTGGTGTGTCCGGGCCCCTTTCAAAGAGCATAAATATATGAGTCATGTGAGCTATGCGTTAGCATTATTAATTTATTATTAAAAAAAGTCTAATGACACCAAAATTTTTTTTTTTTCACTGATACTGTATACTATTAGTCCTTTTGTTGCCGTGGAAAGGATATGTGTGTGTGCGTTTTTTTTTTCCCCTGTAACAGAATCTATTTCTCACTATCTAGGAATTCTGGAACAAACTTGACATTCACAAACAGTCCGAGTACAAAAATATATAAACCCATACTCAATTTTACAATTTTACAATATGCTTAGAGTTAACTTGTAATTATTATTTTTAACATGTCATCAACTTGTAATTTGATTTTAGGATTTGAACATCTGACTAACACAAATACATACTAGAAAAAAAAAATATATATATATATATAAATATATATTCGTTACTCCAATTACCAAGTGACACTTGGGGTCCGTTCGGTTAGAGAAGTGGAAAAGTAGGAGGATGAAAAATTGTGAGAGGATGGAAAATATTTAGTTTTCCCTCTTATTTGTATGTTCGGTCGAAGGGGTGAAAAAGTGAAAGGGTGGAAAATTCTTTTGTTCGGTTGGAGAGAAAAAGGGAAAGATGAAAAATGTAATTTATATAAATTGACTATTATACCCTTGTTATATAATATGTAAAAAATAAATTTATTTGTACTCATTAAATAATATAAAATTTATCACATCATATATATAAATTTATATTATTATTTTTATTATTATAATGTAAAAATTAGATCAGGTCACATTTAAAAAAAAAAAAAGAGAGAGAGAGAAAGAAGAGAGAAGAGAAGAGAAGGTTCAGGACACGTTGAAACAAAAAAAAAAAAGGTTCAAGTCTGGGGTCACATTGAAGAGAAAAAAAAAAAAAAGGAAGAAGAAAGTTCATCGGGTCACGTTGGAAAAAAAAAAAAAAAAAACATTGGGGAGGTCGCGTTGAAAAAAAAAGAACAACGTTCTGATGAACAACGGTAACGTTGTAAAAAAAAAAAAACAACAACAACAACAACATTCTCCCTGATGAACAACGTTCATCAGGTGTTCATCAGGGTAACGTTGTATAAAAAGAAAAAAAAAATCACGTTGTAAAAAAAATAAGTAGGAACAGGGCATTTTTTATAAAAGTGCTACTATAGAACTTTTCTCTCCAGATTTTCCTTCTGATTTGGAAGGAAAAAAAATGTGGGTTCGGAGAGAAAACTCTCTCTCGAGTTTTCTCTCCTTCCTATTTTCCTTCCCCAGACGAACAGTGAAAAACAGTGTTTTCCATCTTATTTTTCTCCCTTTGTTTTCCATCATCTCTATTTTCACTCTAAACGAACGGAATCTTAGGGGCTGATCAGTTAGAAAGAAAAGTGGGGTGATTTGTGGGGAGAAGAAAAAATAAGGAGGAAAAGTATGTTTGGTTGTGAAGGAGAGTGTGGGAGTGAGAATAGTGAGGCCTAGGAGTTTTTTGTTTTTTTTTACCTGGGAAAAAAAATTATAGGTGAAATGTCTTTCTCCCCTATATGGGGAGAAAATTGGGTGGGTTTTAATGAAAAATTAAATTACTTCTCCATCCTTACCCCTCTAATTTAGGTTGCTTTTTCTTTTTCAAAGAGTGTTACGATTTTTTTTCCTAAACTCTAGTTTTTCACCCTAATGTACTATAAATTTTTTTTAGTACTAGAAGCGTAGGAATAGATTTATACAATCTACATTTCTAACTTCCTTTTTTTTTCTCTCAACAAAATACAATAGTTTTTTTTGTATAGGAGCAAAAGTAGTCCAATATTCAAGAAACTAATTAGGTAGAGGCACATTTTAGACATTCTTGTATAGAAATGGTAGAACCAAGAATGGCTCATTTCTATATTCTGAATATAAAACACTTTGAACCATGCATCCACGTACTCCCAGTAACCACAGAATTGAGGATTAAATCTGCTTGAAAATCTTTTTCTTTTTGGTGTCTCCCTAGAGGGATGGACTAGGTATTATTTTGATTGTACACTGACGTGGGATATTTGAGTCTGCTCACTTGTCTTTAGGTTGCGGGTAATGATTTCAGAGGCTCTATCAACTAAGCCGAGCTCATAATTTTTATTTTTATTTTTATTTTTTGAAATCGCTTGGAAAGAAATGCCAATTGTTTGGGAAATTTTTTTGGATAATTTTCTAATAATCAAATTTAGATTCAAATTCTAGTTCTATCATGAAAAATGGGCGATGTTAATAATGAGATCTGATGGATTGGTCAAATCTGGATAACTGTTGTTGGGTAGAGGTAGATACATAAGAGCAATTGCATTAGTTGATGCAAATTTTCCTTCTATTTTGCACAAAAAAGCTACTTTATCTATTTTACACACCCATTTTTACAAAACATCCACATCAGTTTATCTATTTTACATATTTATTCAATATAATATTCATTATTTTACAATCTTTTATTACTCTCCCTCACCGCCCTTCTCTCTCACCAATGCTCTCTCACAGACCCAGACCCAGCACCCTTTCACAAACCTGGACCCAACACGCAAAGAAAATTCGTCGGAGTACAAGCTCTGTTGTCTTCGTCGGCGTCCGATTCCAACGGTTCAGTGATTGAAACGACTCATCGGCGTGCAAGCTCTATTGTCTTTGTCTTCGTCTTCATCGACGTCCAGGTCCTTCAACCCTTTTTGGTTGTTAATTTTCTTTATTTCCTGTTTGATTGGTGAGAAAGTGGTGGAAAAGAGTAAAAATAGAAGGAAAGACGATCGGCAACCAAAGATTTGTTGATTTTCTCTGTATTTGGTTAATTTTTTTTTTATTTCTTATTTTCTCTGTGTTTTTCTCGGCAACCAAACAAATCTTGTGTAATACTAATTTCTTGTTTTACTTGATTTTGGAAGAAATTTGTTGATGTGGTGTTCTCTATTGATGCATGGTGTGGCGTTCTTGGCGGTAGTGAGAGTGAGAGCAACCAAAGAGAAGGAGAGAGAAAAAACTATTAAAATAATAAATGCAAGTGCTATAGTAACCGTGCATATATGCACAGTTATTGTAGCAATTGTGCATAGGGGTGGCAATTCGTGTTCGCGTGTCGGGTTCGTGTCGTGTCAACTCATACGTATCCGACTATATGGGTCAACATTAACCCGACCTGTTTATTAAACGGGTCAAGATTCCTCAACCCTAACACGACCCATTTATTAAACGGGTCAATCGTGTCGACCTGTTTATCTAATTTTATCAAAATAAAAAAAAAAACATTTATGAAAAAACAAACAAATAAATATTTTAAATATAAAATTCAAAATTAATAAGTAATTGCATCACAAATAATCATTTAAAACTAAGGCATATCTCAATATCATAAATAATCAATCACAATATGTCAAAGAAAATAAACTACAACAACTAATAAGTTTATATACCTAGGGTTTGAATGGTATATTGGTAAAATTTTATTTAATTAAACGGGTCAGACGAGTTAAACGGGTTCCATAAGTTGAACCCTAACCCAACCCGTTTATCAAACGGGTCCGTCGTGTCAACCCGAATATGACACGAACCCATTAAGCCTCAACCCATAACCTGCTAATTTCGTGTCGTGTCGTGTCGGGTTCGCGGGTCGTGTCCAATTTTGCCACCCCTAATTGTGCATATATGCACAATTTTACACCTACTAAAAGGGCTACTTTTATGTATATAATTTTTGCAAAACACTCCCTTTTTTGATCTTTTATTAGCTTGTGGAAACAACTACAGAACCAAATCATATAGCTCAATTAAGTAGAGAATGCTATATATTTTTCAATAAACACAGTTGCATAGAGAGGGAGAGAGATTGAGAGAAAAATAGCACTGCTCAAAGCGGCATAACATCATTTCTGGAGGGAGTTAGACGGCGGCACTGGTCATCATCTACAGCTGATTGTACGGCAAGGGGTAGATTTGAATGGACAAAAAACAACCAATCGGGGTGGTCACATATGGTTGGAGCAGATTTGCACATCCCGTCGGCATAAGGGGGATTTTTTTAAGTAAAGGAAAGTTATGAACTATATACCTATGTCATATTTGATGATTACCTTTTTTTTTTTTTTTTTAGTTATTTTCTTTTAATTTTATAGTTCGACAGTAGCAACCAGACATCGTCCCTCTTGCCGTCACTGTTTATAAAGAAGAAAAACCCTGCTATCAAGATATCATATTAGGATGGTACCAAAGTCATGATGAGTGGTATTAATTTTACATATGACAGTACGCACCTATGTCATATATGCTTAATTTCAAATTTGCCAACATGACGCTTGCTCGTTTCTATTTACCACTTCTTACAACCTTCCACCAGTGTTAGACACGCATCTCTGTTTAGATGAACATATATGCTTATTCTTTCTAATTTTACTTCCTTAAAAATTGTTTCCACAAGCGGTTTGTTTTCCTATGTGTTTTGGTTTGATATAGGATATGTAACAAAGATACACTGATTCATGAAATTATTTTGTGGTATGGGCCTGCAAGGAGAACTTGGCTCTCTAAGGTGTTTCTGTGTGATTCCTTGTTCTTTTGCTTCTTAATCGAATATTATTTGATCTTCGTTGTGTTAATGATTGTTGAACATATCTTCTTCTTTTACTAAGTGGATGATCTTATGTAATAAGAGCACTAGTATCAGCAATTCTAAAAATTTAAGCATTTGACACGTCAAAATGTTACTTTACTTATTTTAACATACTATTTTGTAATACATTCTATATTACATCTTTTATTTTAACATTACATCACATTAAAATAATTTAAAACAAACCTCCTCTATATTAAAAATTTACCAAAACAAATATATTTTATTGTGACCCCATCTTACAAAAAGAGAGGTAGAGAGGACTTGGGATGTGACATGGGAGAGAGAAATTGGAATAAAAAACACCAAAATATGTTTAGCACATTTAAAAATTTTAAGCCTGCATACAATTCCAAATATGAAATTGTATTATTCACCAATGTTAAATATTTTAACATTTAGAATATTTAATGTGTGAAGTTTTTGTTGAGAAAAATACATGTTTGTATTATATACAAAACATACGTAGTAGAAAATTAACAGATTTATTTCATTCGCAATTAATAACATGTACTATGTAATTTTTGGAATTTGAGAACAAGAAAGCGTACCTTGGTGCGGTAAAATTCAAAACAAAATATTAGAAGCACTTGGGAAAACTTTTAATTTTCACTTCAATTCCATTTAATGCACAAGAAGTGTGGTCTCTCAATCAGTTTTCAAGGAGAGAATAAGAGAGTGTCTAATACTCATACACAAACCATTTCATATTCTCATGCGATCATAATGAAACCACTCAAAAACTATCATAAAAAGACTTATGAAATTCTATATATATCTCTCCTTATATATATTATTGATTACCTAATTGGGTTAGCTTTTTAGACCATTTCAATTAGGCTCTAGTATGTAGCATAGAGTGAGACAAAAAAAAAACAAATAAGATTCTAACTCTAATGAGTCTTAGACTTTTCTGTCAACTCTAACTCCAGTGGCCTTGATCCAATTTTCTTGACCATAATCTATTAACTTCAAACTCAAACTCAATCCTTGTAGCCAAAACAGACCTTAAATAAAAAATAAAAACTAACCCGACATCACCTTCACGCTTGAATAATTTCAGCCTTGCATTAGTGGAGTCTCAGTGCAATAAATTTTGCTTGCATTTGTCTAACTTTTGACCGCTTGTGCCATTGTTCAATCAACACTTGACTTTATCTTGTCTCAAAAAAAAAAAAAAACACTTGACTTTATCTTCTTTTGAGGCAGATTAAAGCGCCCCATGCACAGTGTACAATCAAGAGACAAAGAAATGAAGGAGCAATTTATAGGAAGATGACGGATATGTTTGTTTTGGGCGTAAATGATTTAGGAAAATATTTTACACTCGGGTCTATGTTTGGTAACGTCTGAAAATAAAGTCAAACTAAAAATCAAATTCAGTTTGACCGAAAAATTCCATCCTAGCCCGTAAAATGAATTTTATTCCTATTTTACCTTCAAATACTTTCCGGAATTACTCACAAATCACACACTCCTCTCACACACGCACCAAGCTCATTTCAACTCCAGCCCACGCACCAACCTCACAGTCCGACGCCAAGCTCCGGCCGCCCATCCAAGCCAAGGCCAGCCCAGATTGTGCCGGCCCTACCGCCGCCCCCTCCGCCCAGCACAAGCTCGTTCGCACGGAGATCGCACGATCGCACCAGCTCGTTCGCATGGAGATCGCACCCCAGCACCGGCGAACCCACACCCACCCTGCCCGATCCAAACCCACCCGATCTAGCTGCTGCCGTTCGTGGTTGGTACCGATCTCTCTCTTTCCCGATCTGGCCGTGCCGTCCTCCGTTGAAGTCGATTTGTCTGTTTCCCGATCTGTCTCTCACTTTTTCTTCCTCTCTCACCGAGTATATTAGTGAATAAATGATTTATTTTGATTTTATTGTGAATAAAATTTGTTTGGGTGCTGGGAAAATGACTGAGAAAATGTGAATTATTGGTAGGAAAATAGCATTTTCAGAATGTTACCAAACACCGAAAATCATTTTTCAGACTATTTTCCATTGTAAAACCAAACACCCAGATTTTATTTTCCTTACGGGAATTCATTTTCCCCTGCATTCATTTTACACTCGGAATTTAATTTACATTGAACCAAACGCAGTCTAAAGCAGAAAGTGCCCCATGCACGGTGTACTATCAAGAGACAACGAAATAAAGGGGCAATTTCTTGAAAGATGACAAGAAGCAGAAAGTGTCACATGCATCTGCAGATGCATGTGAAGTAACAAGGAAGACTTCTACATGTATAATTTGCATATCCAGATTCCAAGCATCAAAATATCTATTCAACTCAGTTCCAAGGTAAGGTGTAATGCTACCTAGGTTGTTTAATTTTCATATAGATTTATGTCATGAAAAAAGAATAACTAGTTCTACCTTGGATGACAAAGGGATTCCTATAAGCATCTTATGAGAATATTGGTATTAATTTTTTTTAATAGAATTATAAATTTCTTTTTCCTTAAGATGAAATCAAATACATCATGAGAAATAGCTTGCTCTATAAAACTTGGATGCTCTTCCACCCATGTTATACCGTTTGAGATGTCTTTTGCGTCAACATGGAACGCTAACCAAAAAAATTCATTATCAATAATAAAAATGTCACATATACTCACTAACTATCAATAAATTAAACCAAATCCTTTGCACACCGAAAGATACTCTCACACTAACGCATAAGCCAAAACTTTGTATTTTAGTCTCTGGCACATGCCAAATGCTACAATATCAAACCCTTAACTTTGCGTATTAAGTCCCTCACACACACCAAATGCTACAACATCAAACCCTTGTAGTGTTGCTGCCTACATCTAATGATCACACAACCATTTCTATCCTTAATTTCACAACTAATTGAGTTGTGGTGATGGGTCGCACAAGGCAAAAGATGTATGTTTACCAGTCACAATCACATAACTTAGCAAATTATAAAATTGGACATATAATTGGCTATATCCCTACAATTATTATTATATAATACTTTTGATACTTTTTGTGTGAATCAATACTTTTGGTGAAACTAAGAATAACTTAATGGATAATGAATATGAAATAATTAGTCCACATAGGCAGACTCCATTCCCTTGGCACATGAGGGTGGATCACTATATGGGACTCATGATATGGGCTTGCTCTTCACGTGAAAGGGCGATGACCCTGTTGAGTGCCAATAATTTCTTGAGATGACGGCAAGAGAAAAGCAATAAACCAATAAGTGCTATTTATGTGCACATTGTTTGGCCAACTTATTTAAAGGAGGGACAAAAAATTAATTTTAAGCAAATTAGATGAGTTAGAAACAAGCTTAGTTAAACGCACAAGCATCAAGAGCCAATGTAGAAAATTTCACATAAATTATCCAAAAAGAATATAAAATGTAAAGTGTTTATTAAACAAAGCGAGGCTTCCATCTTGTGCACAAAAGATAAGATTGGCACGTAACTATATTTTATGCTAAGTATTAGTCCTATGTCGCCACTAATGTTCAAAAGAACTAGATGGAATCCAAACTCCATTCATTTGCAAACAAATAAAAGAAAATCTGGAATCACAATTTGTTTTTTTTTTTTTTTTTAATCACAACTCTGATGTAGTAATCTATGAATGGTGAAGAAAAAAATAATGATCATCTATGTAGAAGTGATAGGCAACAACTCTCAATTTATCATATTAAAATTTTGGCAAAATTGTGACAAAAAAAAAAAAAAAGTTGTGGTCCTAGTACTACTGGACAAGCAGAGACAAAATTAGGATCTTAATTAACTTGTGTAACTTAAATAAGTTACACAAGTTAATTAAGATCCTATACGGCATAGTAATATAGATAAGAGTTTGAACGTAACATGATTTATTTGTAAAACTCAAACAGAAGCATCAAGTGAGTTAGAAAACTTCATTTCACTCCAAGATGTTATTATTGACAAAGAGCGTAGCCAAGAGTTTTCACTTGGGAGTGCCGGATTATGTACTTATAGGTTAGTTATAACCCATAACTAATAACTATATTTTATTATTAAAATATAACTATAATTGTGATGATAATGAGAGAAAAAAAAAAAATACAACTATGAGGAAAATAAATTTGGTGATATGGGTAAAAATATCAAATTTTATGAAAAAATGATGGTGATGATGATAAGAGATATAAATAAATAAAATTTGAAGACTAAGAATGAAAAAGAAAAACACACCAATTCCAACAAAGCACATTGTATTTCACAATTGAAAACAATTTGCATTCTTAGAAAAAATAAAAAGAAAGGCACCTGTAGGGTAGGAATTTATTAGGTTTTGGTTAAATTGATCGTTTTGTTTGGGTGGTGTCCACTTGAAAAACTAATTAAATATTGGGATTGTAAATGTCTAAATGCGATCATTGTTAGATTTAAAAGGGAAAAAACATAAAAACTAACAGCGGACTGACCTCCATGACATTTTTTTAAAAAGGAAAGTCATAAAATTTCACTATCAAAAAAGGTAGTACAATGAAAACAAAGTAAAACAATTAGTTGGAACTCTAAACCTATGGATTATCTTCTATTCAATAGTTTGGAAACTCCAGATTCTTTGCCTGTCATGGAAGTAGGTGAGCCACTCGGTTATCTTCTCTTTTAGTATGATTTGATTTAAATTGTGTTTGAGTGTAATCTTGCCTCGTGTATCAGGAGGCCTACGCAACTATGCTAGACCAATCCTCTTCCATTGCCAGCATGAAAGCTTTGTAAAATTATTGGAGGGGCCAAATTTATTTTCATATAGTACTATAAGAAGATTTTAAAAGTTTGGGGGGGCTAGCCCTGCCATGTTTTCCATACCAAAGTGATTTACTTGTGATGCTCCTGCAGAGGAAAACAACACGAGCACAATATGGACAGGGGGCATTTAGGGCTGTCCAGAATCAACCGAGACCCGACCCACCCAAGGAAACCGACCAGATCCGATCCGACTCCGGCCGACCCGACTGCTCCGACGGTTGGTGGCGGATCTTCAACCCCAGAAAACCGATTCCGACGGATCGGTCTCGATTTTCCTCCCCTAAAACCCGAAAAACCCGAACCGACTGAAGAAACACAGAGTCCGGCCAAAATTTCCAGATTCCGGCCAAAGTTTTCCGGATTCCGGCAAAAAAAACCCAGATTCCGGCCAAAGTTTTCCAGATCCCGGTGAAAAAACCCAGATTTCGGCGATATTTCACTTAGATCCGATGAGATTTTGACCGGATCTGGCGAAATCTCATCGAATCCAGTGAGATTTTCGCCGGATCTGGCGAAACTCATAGAATCCGATGAGATTTTCGCCGGATCTGAGTTTTTCTCGTCGTTTTCTCTCTTCCTTCTCAGATCTGTGACTCCAACCGACCCGCCCGCCACCTGTTGATGATCTGATCCGCCCAATCCGATTACTCCAGCGGTCGGCGGCGGGTTCAATATTTTGTCACCCGATTCCGGCAGGTCGATTCCGGGTTGGGCACAAACCCGACCCGGACCGACCCGTGGACAGCCCTAGGGGCATTGGGTCCCTTATGTACTAAAAGAAAGCCGTGTGGACCTAAGTGTTCCATTGGCATTATTGAATCTAAAGTCAAGCTAGTTGTTACGGCATAGTAATATAGATAAAAGTTTGAACGAGAAATGATTTAATTGGTGTTAGTGTATAGCTTAGACTGGATTAGCCTATTGGACTTGGCCCAGTATACTGTACTTGTAGTTTACTCATATTACTTGTACTGCACACATACATAGCCTATTTAAGACTCTATATTGTACATTATTATATACATATCAATATACAAACTATTTAGTCTTTCTTTCTCGTTTTATATTCTTAACATGTTATCAGAGCCAATGCTTTGACTTTCTGGCACCTGTAGTCTTCTCCGGCGTCTTTCCGCTGCCTTTGTCTTCATCCAGTGCCCACTGTCAGAAGCAAATTACCGCCGTCATACCTATAGCAGCAAAACTCTAGGATCCGGTCTTTCTATCCATCAGCCTGCCAAACTAAGAGCACAAATTGATAGATCACACAATTCCAAGAAGAACCCATCCAGAATCACCTCCAACTAAATCTGCACGCGCTCCCATGCGCCACCAGAAGAATCAGTCTTGCAATAACACGCGCCCACGTGCTCACACACGCCACCGCCCAAACTCACGCGCCTTCATGCGCTCTCATGCGCGTCCACTCTCTAACGCGCCTCACGCGCCCTTCATCACTTCACCACGTCAGCCCTAGTGACATCAACACACGTCAGTACTGTGACGCCAGCCCTAGTGACGTCAGCGGGCCGTTGACCTTTTACCGTTGACCGCCGCCGTTGACCAGGGTTAAAAATTTTCAAATTGGCTCGTCTTGCTCAGTTTTTCGCTTAGATTCCGATTTTGGGCTTCATTTCTTGATTTTGAGGCCTTTAAATCCCATTTTTTGGTCATTTTCTTCATTATGGCTCAACAAAATGATCAAGATATCATACGTCCTATCACCATTATGTTGGATGGTCCTGCAAGCTATCATGCATGGTCTCAAAATATGATTGTCTTTCTCAAAGGTCATAAACTGTGGAGATATGTGACTGGTTCAATTCCAAAGTCAATACCAAAACCTAAGTCCAAAGCCACAGCTACCGAAGATGCCTCTAAGATTACTGCTGTTACAACGGATGATTATGAAGAGCGCTTAAAGGAATGGGAGAGTATTCAAAGTAAGATCTTGTCTTGGTTTATCAATACCTCTATTCCCTCCATTCATAATCTTCTTCTTCGTCTTGAGACTGCTGAGGTTGCTTGGAAATTTTTGGCCAATCGTTACAATTGTACTAATGACTTAAGCTTGGAATTCCACACTGAGTCAAAGCTTTATCAAATGCGCCAAGAGACAGGTCAGTCTATTTCTAATTTTTATTCTCAAACTTGTACTATGTGGGAACAACTCTCTGTTGCAAATCCTTTATTAGTGTGTTCTAACGACATTGAGCTCTTTGCCAAATATCGGGATCGCCGTAAATTTATGCACTTTATGATGGGTTTACGTGAGGATTTTGAGCCTACTAAGGCTTCTTTGCTTAGCCGGTCTCTTACTCATTCTCTTGATGCTGCAGTCAAGGAGCTCAATTCTGATGAGAATCATCGACCTACTCATCACATGCTACCATCTGATCATATATTGGCTACACCATCTCCACAGCCTTCCATTGCTGCATTCACTGCTCCTCCACGAATAAACTCTGGTCGTCCCACCTCTCAATCCTCCAAAAGTACACGCTGCGAGTTTTGCCGTGCTAAAGACCATGACATCTCAGTTTTTCGCAAACTGCAGAAATTTATGTAAGAGCAGAATAAAGCATCTCTTACTCGAGCGGTTGCTGTATGTCCTTCAGATCCATCAGTTCCTATAGGTCTATCTTTGGCCTCCTCACTTACTACTGCTGATATTGAGGAAGTAGTTCAACATGTTTTATCCCGCACTTCCACTGCCCTTTCTGTCACCTCAGGTAAACAACCTTGGTTTTTTGATACTACATGTTGTAACCATATGACTCTTGATGAATCTCAATTTTCTGATAAGGCACCCTTAGAACATCCAATCACCATTTACACTGCTGATGGAACTCATATGCTTGGTAGTCATAAAGGAACAATCTCTTCTCCATGTTTGTCCCTTAGTAATACTTTTCATATTCCAAATTTATTCCTCAATTCACTTTCTGTTGGTCAACTTTGTGAATTAGGCATAGATATTCTTTTTACTAATCATGGTGTGGATGTGCAGGATCCCCGAACAGGTCAAGTGCTTCAGACGGGCCGTAAGGTTGGTTGCATGTTTGAGGTTCATGACATGAAGATTCCTTCACAAGTTATTTCTGCCGCTGCTACCACTGCTACCCCCTCACCTGATCTATGGCATGCTCGTCTTGGTCATCCATCCTTACCTCGTCTTCAGTTGTTAGCTTCTCAAGGTCACTTAAGTTCAGTTCAGTTTCAAAAATTTGATTGTACTTCCTGTCATTTTAACAAACAAACAAAATTGCCCTTTAATAATAGTGACTCCTTTTTTTCTACACCTTTTGATCTTATACATTCTGATACATGGGGTCCTGCACCTGTTCCCACTGAGGGGAGATCTAAATATTTTGTTATATTTGTGAATGATTTTTCTCGATATACTTGGATTTATCTGCTTCACCGTAGGTCTAAACTTGTGTCTATTTACCAAACATTTCATAAAATGATTGAAACATAGTTCAATTGCACCGTCAAAGTCTTTCGATCAGATAATGCTCAAGAATATAGTGATAAATCTTTCCTGTCCATTTTAGACAGTCATGGTACCCTTCCTCAGCGGTTTTGTCCTTACACCTCTCAACAAAATGGTCGTGCAGAACGAAAACATTGTCACATTCTTGATGTTGTCCGCACCCTTCTCATTTCTGCCTCTCTTCCTGAGCGCTTTTAGGGTGAGGCCGCACTCGCTGCTGTGTACACCATTAATCGTATTCCTTCACCAACTACACAGAACAAATCACCATTCGAGCTTCTCTATGGTCAAACTCCTAACTACTCCTTTCTTCGGGTTTTTAGTTGTGCTTGCTTTGTCTCTCTTCCTCCTCATGAACGAACAAAGCTCCAGCCTCGTGCTCGTCTTTGTTGTTTCCTTGGATATGGTATATCTCAAAAGGGATTTCGCTGCTATGATCCCATTTCTCATCGCCTTCGTGTTTCCCGTCATGTTGAGTTTTGGGAATACCGTCCTTTCACGAGTATTCAACAGTTTCCTGCTTCCTCTTCCTCAAAGTCTCCCATTTTTACTGATCTTTTTCTCTCTCTCTATCCTGAACTTGTGGAGGATTCTTCAACATCGGCTGCCTTTCCAAACGATTCATCTCCGGTTCTGTCCCCGGCATATGACCCGCCTGTCATGGATCCTGTGGCACCACCCTCTCTTGAGTCTCCTGCTGGTCTTGAACTTCGTCGTTCTACTCGGGTAAGCATTCCTCCCCCTTATCTCACTAATTATCACTGCTTTTTTGCTCTTGCCACCCTCTATGAACCTCACACCTATCGTGAAGCCCATACTGACCCTCTTTGGCAGCAAGCTATAAACAAAGCACTAGATGCTCTTCATAAGAATCACACTTGGATTATGGTTGATTTGCCTCCTGGTCAGTCTGTAGTAGGTTGTCAGTGGGTTTACAAGATCAAGACCAAGGCTGATGGATCTGTTGAACAGTACAAGGCTCACCTAGTTGCCAAGGGCTTTACTCAGGAGTATGGCATTGACTATGAGGAAACATTTTCTCCTGTTGCTTGCCTTGCATATGTCAGATGTCTCATTGCTGTGGTTGCTGTTCGCCATTGGCCTCTTTATCAAATGGATGTAAAGAATGCTTTCCTCAATAGAGACCTCCAAGAAGAAGTTTACATGCAGCCACCCCTTGGCTATGCACACTCCGGCAGTCAAGTTTGTCGCCTTCTTCATGCTCTTTATGGTCTCAAACAAGTTCCTCGAGCTTGATTTGAAAAGTTTAGCTCAGTTGTTGCTCAGCAGGGTTTCACTTCGAGTCTTTATGACACTGCTCTCTTTGTCCGAAGATCCTCTGCTGGTATCACTCTTATTCTTCTTTATGTTGATGATATGATTATTACTGGAGATGATTTTGCAGGTATCCGCTCTCTTCAGCACTTCCTTAGTAAGCATTTTGAGATGAAAGATCTGGGTACTCTCAACTATTTTCTTGGGCTTGAGGTTACCTCGTCCTCTGATGGATATTATCTTTCCCAGACTAAATATGCTTATGATCTTTTTTCCAATGCCGGTATCACCGACAACAAGACTGTTTCCACTCCTTTGGAATACAATGCCAAGCTCACACCTTTGGATGGTGAACCTCTATCCGATGTTACTCACTATCGTCAGTTGGTTGGTAGTCTGATCTATCTCGCAATTACTCGTCCGGATATTTCCCATACTGTGGGTATGGTTACTAAGTTCATGGACGGCCCTCATTCTGTTTACTATGCTACCGTTCTTCGAATTCTCCAATATGTCAAGGGCACACTTTATCATGGTCTCCACTACTCCTTTTGGTCTTCTCTCGAGCTTCATGCCTATTCAAATGCGGACTGGGCAGGTGATCCGACTGATCGATGCTCTATCACAGGTTTCTGTTTCCTGCTAGGTACTTCTCTTGTCTCGTGGCATAGTAAGAAGCAAGATGTGGTTTCTTGTTCCAGTACTGAAGCTGAGTATCGTGTGCTTGCCAACACCACCTGCGAGCTTGTCTGGCTTCACTGGCTCTTAGTTGATATGGATGTTCCACAGCCCACTGCCACTCCTCTTTATTGTGACAATCATAGTGCTATCCACATTACTCATAATGATGTCTTCCATGAACGTAACAAGCATATTGAGATCAACTGCCACATCACTCGCCAACATCTTAAGAAAGGCAATCTCAAGTTGTTCTCCATCTCCTCTGCTGACCAGCCTGCTGATATCTTCACCAAGTCTCACCCGCCTGGTCGTCTTTGAGATCTTATATCCAAACTCCAGTTGACTTCCTCCTTGCTACCTCGATTTTGAGGGGCGATATTAGTGTATAGCTTAGACTGGATTAGCCCGTTACTTTCCACTAATCTGGGATTGATTCTTGGTCATCATTGTTTTATTGAAAAGAAGATAGGTGTCATCGTTATGAATAAAAATGACGGGAACGCTGAACACGAAGACCAATGCTTCTTGATGTTGCGCCGAGTCTTTTGGCATGGAAAATTTCGCACTGTTGCAAACTTCCAAGAGATCAGAATCAGTTTAAAAAGGGGATTCGCTACTCGCTAGGCAGCCAAGTTGGAAATTTGAATTGATTATGGGAATGAATGATGCAAGAACAAATTAGTTTCGTCCACAGTATATACATGCATAGACCACTATTTTAACTTAAGGTGTAAAATAGCTAGGTAAAATAAAACATACCGAATTTGATGGTTATTTGGTGTAAAATAGACCACTATTTTAGGGTTATTTTCAAATTATAGCAAACCTAGAGCTGCGTTTGATTAAACGAAGCTCCAGACATGATTAAGCTGTGTTTAACCAAACGCAGCTCTATAAATATTTAAGCTGCGTCTGTTAAACGTATCTCCAGACATGTTGAAGCTGCGTCTGTTAAACGCAGCTCCAGACATGTTAAAGCTGCGTTTAAAAAATGCAACTCATTCTAGTTTAAGCTGCGTTTTTTAAACGCAGCTCTGGGATATATTAAAAAAAAAATTCCCCACATGTTAGAATGGAGTAAGATTATGGAGAAATATGAATTGGGAGATAATGAATTGGTTGGGAAATCTTTATATGCGGCGTGAAAGTTGGGTTCCAGCTTACTTACGAAGCTCATTTTGTGCCAGGATATCTACAACTCAAAGGAGTGAAAGCATGAATAAATTTTTTAAAGATTATGTTCATTTAAGCACAACGATAAGTGATTTTGTATATCAATATGAGCTAGCTTTGAATGCATGTTATCTTAAAGAGAAAGAACAAGATGTAAAGACAAAAAATTCAGTGTCACTTTTGAAAACATGTTATAAGTTGGAAGCAAAGGCAGCAAAAGTTTATACAAGAAAGATGTTTATGAAATTTCAAGAAGAGTTATTTTGTAGTCAAAAATACAAGGCATCCAAATATCATGAAGAAGGAGTGATGAAGATATACAAGGTGGTAGTTCATGGGAGAGAAAATCCATTTTATGAAGTATCTCTTGATATTGTTGAGACAAAAGCTATTTTTACATGCCATTTTTTTGAGTTTGTTGGCATTATTTGTAGGCATATCCTAGCTGTTTTTATGAAGAAATCTCTTGGGCACTTTCTTCCATCACATTATATTTTAGAGAGATGGACCATTAATGCCAAGAAACACATTGTACATGACATATCTAGTGATGTAGTACAGGTGAAGCCTCAAGTTTCTTTTACCATGATGAGAAATAGTTTGATGCTTCAATTTTTGGAAGTTGTAGAGGTAGGGTCACAATCAGAGAAGCAATACAAGCATCTTGGACAAACTTTACGAAAAGTTCATGAGGAGCTTCTAGCCATGCAAAATGTTCATGGTGTTGATGATTTAGAAAGTCCTGATAATACTACATTAAACAATCAAGTATTATCAAATCTTCCAATTGCTTTGCGAGACCCTCCACATGTTCCATCATAAGGAAGGCCTAAAGCTTTGAGGCAAAAGCATCCAAAAGAAAAACAATTGACAAAGAAGAGAAAATGTAGCATTTGCAAAAAAACGAGCCATTTGAGAACCAATTGTCTAACACATAAACATTCCAGGTAATTACATGACCTTGTTGAGTTGTTGTATTAATTTAGTATTTAAATTTTTGGTTTATAAAATTACTTCTTGTAGGGATGTTGCAAATACAGACTTCACACCACATTAGGAGTCAGTGCATCAACAACAAAGTCAAACTGAGGTTAGTCAATTACAATATATTTAGTTTCAAGATAATACATACATTTGCTGATATTTTCAAAAATAAACCTTTACTTTTTTAAATTAGGAGTCTTCGATAGCAAGATTGAACCCGTTAGTCATAGCAAATACATTGTGCTCTACAAGTTTTGTACATGCATATGATGTATTTGATTTTTTTACTTAGTATAAATTGTTCTGTAATAGATGCTTTTGTTATTTTTTCATTTTTTTATTTGTCAATCATCTGTAGGACTCTTTGCCAAGTGTGACATATCCTTCTACATCATCATCTACTATGCATATATATCTCAATCAGTCATCATTTACGGTATGATCACTTAGCGTTTATTTAGAATATATTAATTTTTTTTTAACTGTGTTCATTCTAATTTTATTTTTTGTATTTTGTTGTACATTCTTTTACGTAGGATCTATTACAACAATTCTAAGAAAGTTGATGTACAAACAAGTTTTGTGTCCAATAGAATGGATTGGGAAGCAAATATTTTTTGGTTATATAATGTGTAAATTGTGGTGGATAGACATAGAACCATCTCTTTTTTTGTATTTCCAACGTAAAGTCATCTTTTTTGTATATTGAACTATGACAGGTTTTATTTTAGATGAATGTATTCTCAATTAGAAATTTCTCAAAAGAGTTGTGACAAATTTTATTTCACGATGTATGGTCCATCATATGATCTTTTATGAATTGAATTGTGACAGGTTTTATTTCAGGTGAATGTATTTTCAATTAGAAACTTTTATAAAAAAAAAAATTGTGACAAGTTTTATTTCAGGTGAACTGTTATAGAAAAAATTATTACAAGTTTTATTTCAGGTGAATGTATTCTCAATTATAAACTCTTATAGAAAAAGTTGTGACAGGTATATTATAGAAAAAATTGTGACAGGTTTTATTTCAAGTGAATGTATTCTCAATTATAAACTCTTATAGAAAAAGTTGTGACAAGTATATTATAGAAAAAATTGTGACAAGTTTTATTTTAGGTGAATATTAAAAAATTTTATAGAAAAAATTGTGACAAGTATTTCAGGTGAATGTATTCTCAAGTTTCATTTTTGTAGAAAACTTCAAAATAAATAAAAAATAAAAAAACCGCCAAAAAAAAAAAAAAAAAACCTATGCAAGCATATGTGTATGTGCAAGCATGCAGGTTTTTTTTTTTTTTTTTTTTTTTCATTTTTGCTGAAAGAGTTTGATCAATTTTAAAGGCAATAGGTGCATTTTTTTTTACTTGAATATATTGCTAGAATTTGGGCAACATCAATCTGAGACATACTATTTGCTTCATTTCAAGTAGTCTATATATGCCATTTGCTTATGAAATTCAACTCAGTTTGCTATTCACTATAGATGGTAGTGAAAGTCGGTTGAAGTCACTCACTGTTTAGTCTTTTGCCTAATGCATCAAAGCACTTAAGCTCACTCCACAAAGCATTCTTTTCTATCTACATTTTCTTTTTCAGTTATTGATTTGATCCTCAATCAAAAGGGGAAGGCAAACCGGAAAAGGGAAGATCACCTTTTGGCTGCATCTAACAAAAGTTTAGATTTACCAATAAACTGTAATTATAGATCATTGTATCACTTAGGATCCAACTTGTAAGATATTTGGTTGAATTGGAGAAAACAGAACTTATCAACAATTAAAAGCACAACTACAACGAATTCTGAATGGTGCCACATTTTATAAGAAACGAATTTCGCATATATTACATATTATAGCTTTTAAGTTTGATATAGCAATTGTATAACCATCTTCAAAATATGGTATTTAGCACATATGGACATTACATTGGAATTGATTTTTTGATAGGAAAAGGACTAAGTAGCTTCATCTTAAAACAATAATCTAGACCAAGAGAAACAAAAACAAAAACGAAAAGATTCTCAGACACGTATACAGCTCCATCAAAAGCATGTGATGAGAAGCTTCCAGTATTTAGTTCCAAAGGTGGTCCACTACCCAGCATGGCAAGACCTGCATTGTGAATTCATTTTTTGAACACCGTTAGCAACAAGAAGCATCTCAAATAACTCAAATCAAGGAATCAAACAAAGAGCTGTCAAAGAATATAATGGAAAATCTCAAATCAAGGAAGTTTCCACGTAATTGTACCTTAGCGTGCAACCTTAGTGTGAATAATGTTGTTTTTAATTAGAGATTTGCTATAATTTTATGGGGTTTTCATATAATTTGTGTATATATCATTGTATATATCATCCCGTGTGGCCTTTGACCAACAATCTAATTTGATTGTTTTTAATTTAATAAATTGACCTTAATAATCTATATGCAACCTCCCGAGTCCGGACATTTCAAGTTTAATATAAATTTCACGAATTCAATCTACAAATATTCCAAGAATCAGCCACCAATTTTATATACCATCTCAAAAACAATGAACCCATTTACCAACAAAAAAAAAAAAAAAACACTAATTTTATTTCAAACCAAAACCTCAAATTTTATTTGTGAGGAACAATTGCAAGTTCTTCTCCAACACACACCATAATCATCAACTTCGAAAACAAAAACAAACAGAGATGTCTATTAGCATCGAAGCTTATATAATTTCTGAAATCATCAGAAATGAAACTAAACAAAAGCAAAGAAAAGCATAAATACTTTCTGGTGTTCATATTGTCACAGGGGCTCAACTTGGTGTATGTGATTTTGGTGCCAAAAACATGTTATACCTCAAACTACTCTTCTCTAAAGTACCAGGCTGTACAATAAGGCGGTCTGTTTGGGATCACAACCCTTCCACTCTTTACACATCATAGAGGCCTGATGGCACTTCTTCATCAGTTTCAAGTGATAAAAAGGAAGATGTAAGTTCAAGCCAAATTGGGAAACTTGCAAAAATTGTAGACATGACAGAAATATCAAAGGGACCACAAGATATTCCTGGTCATTGGTTAGTCACAGGGGCAAAACTTGGGGTTGACAAGGGAAAGATTGTATTGCGCATAAAATACTCCTTGCTGAATTACTAATATAATTGGTTTTGTTGTTCTAGTTTTTCTCCCTTCCCACTAGAAACTATAGTCAAGCATTCTTTGCACAGGTGATCCCAGTTCTTTTGGTTTTGTACATTTGTGATCTATTCCCAGTTCAAACCACAACAACAGAAATCAGAAAAAGCACAATATCAATCTTATAAGCATAATACAGCTATAGCAACCCAACAAAAACCCAAAACAAATTTTGAAACTTTCAACACAATTGTCAACTTCTTCATAGCAAGTTCCAATTCAGTATTCAATTATCATTTCCAAACTCAATCCTATCACATTGTACATCTAAAGCCAATTTATCTAACAGTCCATCTAAATTAATCAAATCAATCAAACATCCCTAATTCAAAAACCAAACAAACACCAAATCATATCAAAACCCAACACAAAATTTGAACAAATACTCACCCTCTGTTCTCATCAAAAAGGAAAAGCTCAAAATTTGAAACTTTTCTATGAAGCAAATAGAAAATCCAAACACCCAATTCGAAGTCCAAATTGGGGAAAAGGGAAAATCATGAAAACAAACCTTTGAAATCGTTCTGCTCACGGCGGCTCCGGTTTGTTTCCAAGCTTCGGCGAACTCTTCTTCTTCGAAATCGTTCTGCTTCGGTGATCTGTGTGGTGGTGGTGGAGGTTCGGTGTGAAGGAAGAGAGGAAGCAGAGGAATGGTGTGAACCGGCGATCTGTGTGGCGGTGGTGGAGGTTCGGCGTGAACCGGCGAGCGTGCGAGCAGGTTGTGGAGGTTTGGCGTTTGTATTTGTTTGTTTGTGAGCGCGAGGGAGGTTGTGAACTTGCTATGTGTGTGCGTGAGTGAAGGTTTTGTGTGGGAGTCCTTTTTTTTTGTGTGTGTGTGTGTGGTGGTTTGTGTGAAGGTGAGATTGTGGGAGCCTTTTTTTTGACGTGGCAAGTGCTCATTGGTGTGGCGTAAAACCAGCGTTTTACGCCACACTTGGACGTAATGTTTTCTCTATTTTAACATATTGTAAATATTATTTTAATGTATATAATTAAAGGATAAAACATGTAATGAATGAAATATTGTAAAATAATTTGATAAAATAATAAAATAGACTTTTAGTGTGTCAAAATAACATTTTTATAAGAGAGTCGATGGGAAATGGGAATGCGGGGGGATTATTTTTAAATAAAGAAAAGTTATGAGTTATATATTTGGACTAAATGTACTTTTAGTATCTATATTTTGTACTTTTTTTTTTATTTTGGTGTTTACATTTTATTTTTTCCACTTTTAGTTTCTAAACTAATTAATGCCTAACATTTAGGTCTTTATTGTCACCTAATCAAGACAATAAAGACACATTAATTAAAAATAAAAAAATAATATAATCACACACATTAATTAATTAAATTAAAAATAAATATTAAAAAAAAAACTCATTAGTTTTTGGGAAGAACATGACTTAATAATCTTCATGTTCCTCTTCTTTTTTAGAACATGAACTTCATGTTCTTCACCAAATCAAGACAAACCCAACCGGCCAACATTCATAATCAATCTTAACACTAAAATTCTAACACATTCAATATTGAAACCTCTAGTAAATCAAACCCATAAACCCATAACCAACGAACTTGAACCTAGATTAAAGAACTCTTTCCCATAAAATTTCTTTCAAACCAAACACTAAAAAAATTCACCCAAAACCATAAATTTTCTTATAAGACAACACATGCACACAAATCCTGCAAATTCGGCTCACAATAACAACAAACCCAACCAAACTCATAAATTTTTCTTGAACAATCATTAACATTTTCCCCAGAAAATCAAGATTTTCTTTCAAACTAAACACTAAAATAACTCACATTTAACAAACAAACATAAACACAAACCTAGCCAACAAACTTAAACACAAACCCCAAATTTTTTTTTCCACTTGAACCCAAACCTAGAAATTTTATCTCTACCCAAACACAGAAAAATCTAGTCACCACCTCCACCAATCAAACCCAGCCAACAAACATAAACATAAACCTAACCAACAAACTTAAACACAAACCCAAAAATTTTCTTTCCACCCAAACCCCTCAAGCTACGGTGTTGACTTGAGAACGTTCTTGTCATGGAGAAGCTCAAGGTTGTCATCATCCTTGCAGAGAGAGTGAGATCGAGAGGTAGAGATAGAGGTTTGGAGAGATTTGATAGGGACTATGGAATAGCTCAGAGAGAGAAGAAGAGAAATTTTTTTCTTTTTTTGATTATTGGAGAAGAGAAATTGGTTTATAAGGATTTGTTTGGTTTTAGTAAGGAATTGTAATTGGAAATAGAATTGGAAGAAAGAGATGGTCAGAACATGTTTCCAACTAACTTGGGGAAAAAACATGTTTTTCTGAATATTCTAATGAAAAAGAAAATTTTTTGAATATTTTGTTTTTTAACTTTGTTCAAGATACTTTTTAGATTTTAATTTTTGTGATTTTTGAGTTTTAATAATGTTTTTAAATTTATACACTGCTGTGGCATTTTTTAATACCAAATTAAAACATTTTATTATTATTTTAATGTTTTAAAATGATTTTTAATTCACTTCATCAGCCATGTTAACTTTTACTGTTAATTAGGTGATAAAAATGACCTAAATGTTAGGCGTTAATTTATTTAGGGACTAAAAATAATAAAAACAAAATATAGAAATCAAAATAATAAAAAATTTCAAAATATAAATATCAAAAGCGCATTTACTGCCAACGGGGCTTGGCTAAGCGGTCAAGGGTTCAGCTTGTGGCCTAGAAAGCTGAGGTTCGAATCTCGCTGACCGCAGGAGTCCGTTGGTGGGCATCCTTGGTGAGGGGCGAACTCAGAAATGAGGTGACTCTCACACAGGAAGTAGGGGTTAAAAGTCCCCCTCCTGACGCCTTGGCCGAGATGTAATACAACTATAAATCCTCCCATTTTTTTCTTACTAAAAAAAAAAGCGCATTTACCCTGTATATTTATATTGAATAACAATTTGCTTTTGGCGGGATTTTTCTGTATATGGAAACTAAAAAAAAAAAAATAGATTTGCGGCATGTACTTGTAGGGGTGTCAATTCGGGTTAGCGTGTCGGGTTCGTGTCGTGTCGAGGTAGGGGTATTCGACTAAATGGCTCAACCCTAACCCGACCCATTTAATAATCGTGTCAGGATCCTTCAACCCTAACCCGACCTGTTAATAAGGCGGGTTGACCTGACCCAACCCATTTGACACGGTTAATAAACGAGTCGTGTTGGGTTGACATGAATGTAACACAACCCATTTCAACCTACATAATATTAAATATAACATCCATCTAGAAATAATTTTTTTTTACATCCCAAAAAGCAGTGCATACACTTCATGCTTTCAACCCACATTCAAAATAATATAGTTCAACAAAAATATAACATTCATCTAGAAATAAGTTTTTTACACTCCAAAAAAAGTGTAACACTTTAACCCAAATTCAAAATAACATAGTTTAACAAAAATGAAATAACATAGTTCAACAAAAATATAATATCCTTGGAACTCACCAAATGCTAAATATCAATATTAAAAGAATTTGAGCAAACAGTTTTTTAATCCTGACTATGACCACGATTATCATCCATAGATTCTTTGTTGATGTCCAAATTCATAACATCTTCCACAAGGTTATCCAATTTCATTTGTGCAAGTTTTATGCCAAAAAAATAAAAATAAAAAAGTATTAGTAGTGTTACAAAATATGATCATGCCTCAACTGTTTTATAAGAACTAAATAATAATAATAATAATAATAATAATGTAAGAGTAATAAAAACTAATGAAACAAATAAGAATCTATGGATGTTATGTTATGCGAGTTAAACAAGTTGTGTTAAATGGGTTATTTCGGGTTTGACACAAATAAATTGGCGTGTCAAACGTGTCTATTGCGGGTTACGCGGGTTGACCCGCTTATGACTTGTTTCTTATCGTGTCGCTTTCGAGTCGACCCGTTTATGACCCAAATCCATTAAGGCCCAACTCTAACCCGAAAAAACCCGTGTTGGGTTCGTGTCGTGTTCACGGGTTGGGTCGAACATTGACACCCCTATGTACTTGGATGGTCTATGAGTATATGCTAATTTTTTTATTGGGTTTTTTTATATCAAAATTCTCTCTTGGGTTATTTTTTTAATCAATTTTCAAATATGAGGAAGCCCAAAATGAATTTAGAGAGAAATTCATTTTTCCCAAGATCTGTCCAGCGACCCGGATCAACCGACTCGCCCGCCCGAACCGAAGGTTCACGGGCGGCTCCAAATTCAGTCTATGGTCGGTCACGAGTTGGGAAGTGAAATAATCGAATAATTCGGTTGGAATTCGGGTTTAAAAATATTTCACCCGGACAATCCGACCTGACCAAATTTTTTATAAAAAAGAAAAGAAAGAAAAGAAAGAGATTTGACATGGCAGGAGCAGCTCAGCAGTGCCAGCCCACGCGTTTTGGGTGTCCGAGACTCAGAGAGGAAAACGTGTACACTTACCAAACACCAAAGTTAGCTTTTTCTCACACAAATTCCCAACATGCATATCAACCGTTTAACTCAAATCTAAATTTAAAATCAGCGGAGTTGACGAGGGTAAAAACTGAGCTCAGTGTGATATGACTGATTTCAGTGGCACACAAACCCATTTTTAAATCAACGCCTATAATCCAAAACTAAGACTCAATCTGACGGGGAGGATTACATATCAAAGATTTGATTTCCTCAACGAGTCTGTTTACTGTCAGTTTTCACTTCAGAGTCATTTAAGGCTTATTTATAATTTATTGCCTCTGGTCCTGAAAGTTTCAAAAACACAGAGAGGAAAACGTGTAAACTTACCAAAGACCAAAGTTAACTTTTTCTCACACAAATTCCCAACATACATATCAACCGTTTAACTCAAATCTAAATTTAACATCAACGGTGTTGACGAGGGTAAAAACTGAGCTCAGTGTGATACGACTGATTTCAGTGGCACACTAACTGATTTTTAAATCAACGGCTATAATCCAAAATTAGGACTCAATCTAACGGGGAGGATTACATATCAAAGATTTGATATCCTCAATGAGTCTGTTCACTGTCAATTTTCACTTCAGAGTCATTTAAGGCTTATTTATAATTTATTGCCTCTGGTACTGGAAGTTAAAAAATAAAAAGCATTATTGAAGCTGAAGCCAAGGTCGCTGTAATGGAGTACAAACCTTCTCTCTTGTTAAATGTGATTTATTTTATATTCTATCAATAAAATTTAGACAATTAAAATTATATTATTTAATATAAAAAATTAATTATTTAAATTTTATTAATAGTGTATGAAGTAGAGTGTAATTAATGAGATAAAAAATTTGGATTCGCTGTAATGGGCCTTGTGGGATTGTACATAGACAAAGAGTAGAAGTTGACATTGGTATGACGCGTGAATCCTGATTGCTACAATGCTGCCGTAGAAGGAACGTATAAGTCTTCAATTTTTAGTTATTTTTTTGTTGAAAAATCTCATAATTAATTAATTATTGAATTTTAATTTCATTAACGTAATATTATTTGATACAAAAGACGAAAATACAAAATACTTTCGTCTTTGACAAAACTCCAAAGGTAGGGTGTATTTAAAGATCGCGTGTGTGAAAGTTTATGTGTTAGTGTGTATGTAAGGATTATTTCCCTAATCAAAATATTAACAACTGAGAGTCAATTTATTTATTTTTTGCTGAATAATATATTGAAAGCGAACCAAGGGGTTTTTATTTTTTTTTAATGAGAAGGGAACTGAGTTTTAACGTGTGGAATAATTTTATCATTAGGACCGTGTTTAGTTTACACTGATGTGTTACACACACTGTGTATTGAATCTAAGGGGGCGCTGGGTCCCTTATGCACCAAAAGAAAACCGTGTGGATCCAAGTTTTCCATTGGCAATATTGAATCTAAAGCCAAGCTAGTTGTTATGGCATAGAAATGTAGATAAGAGTTTGAACGTGACTTTTAATAAAGGAAAGTTATATGAGTTATATATATTTATATTGAATAAGGATTTGCTTTTGGAGGGATTTTTCTGTATATGTAAATTTAAAAAAAAAAATTTTGATTTGCGGTATGTATTTGGATGGACTATGGGTATATGCTAATTTTTTAATTGGATTCCTTGTATCAAAATTTTCTTTAGGGTTATTTTTTTAAAATCAATTTTCAAATATGAGGAAGCCCAAAATGAATTTAGAGAGGAATTAATTTTTCCCAAAATCTTAGGAGGGCAGTAAGTAAATTTAAGGAGTCTTTTGGCTAAAAATTGCAAAAAATAGAGTTTATTGTTGTTATAGGTACTATTTAAAGTTATTTGGCAAAATAATGAGAAAGACTGAATTTCGACAACACTATTGCTGAAATTGCAAGAAAAAGTAGAAAGTGTCAAGGGAGAGAGAAAATTGAATTTCGGTAATGGCATTATCGAAATTCTTGTCCAGCCCGTGCTCGAAATGGAAACCAATTGTGGCAATGGCATTGCCGAAAATGGGAGGAAAAAAAAAAAAGAATTGCGGCAACCAAGTTGCCAAAAAGGGAGGAAAAAAAAATGCTAGGTTCACAATATTTTTCACAACAAATTACAGGTGGTGAGTTGTTATTGGTTTAAATTTGAACCAAACACTAAGATTACTTTTTTGCCCAATAATAACAATCAGTAACAACCTGCCATTTAGGATTTGTTATAAAAATGTTATGAAAATATTATTGACATATCATTTCTTAAAAAAATTGCAGTGCTAAAGAAAGAAAAAAAAAAAAGAAAAGAAAAGAAAAGTGGCAATGGAATTGCTGAAGTGGAGGGAAAAAAATTTCCCTCTATTTCGGCAATGCCATTGCCACAGTACAGGAAAAAAAAACAATTTGCTATATTTTTTTTTTAGAAATAATACGTCCACAATATTTTCGCAATATTTTTACAACAAATTCTAAGTGACAGGTTATCACTGATTGTTATTATTGGAGTAAAAAAGTAATTTTAGTATTAGGTTCAAATTTGAACTAATAACAATTAACTATCTGTAATTTGTTGTTAAAAATATTGTGGACATAGCAAATTTTTTTCTCTTTTTTTCCCTCCATTTTTGGCAACTTGGTTGCCACAATTTTTTTTTTCTCCCATTTTCGGCAATGCCATTGCCACAATTGATTTCGATTTCTATTTCGGGCACGGGCAGGATAAGAATTTCGGCAATGCCATTACCGAAATTCAATTTTCTCTCTCCCTTGACTCATTCTATTTTCCCTTGCAATTTCGGCAACACCGTTGCCAAAATTCAGCCTCTCTCTTCATTTTGCCAAATAACTTTGAACAGTACCTATAACAACAATAAACTCTATTTTTTACAATTTTTAGCCAAAAGACCAAGGTTTAGAGTCTTTTGGCTGAATATTGCTTTTTTCGAAGTTTATTTGCGTTATGTGCACTGTTTAAAATTATTTGGGATTCTGAGGAAAGAGAGTGAATTTCGATAATTGTATTGCCGAAATTTAATCAAAAAGTAGGGGAGAGAAATAGTGGGCTGAATTTCAGCAATGACATTGCCGAAATTCTGTTGCCCAATTTCGTAAGGGGTGCCCGAAAAATTTTTTTTGCCCCCCTATTTCGGCAATGCCATTGCCGATATAGGAGGGAAATAATAATAATAATAATAATACATATCTTTAATAATAATAATACATATATTTATTATAAACCAAGAAACATATTATGCAATATATTTTTTCCAAGTAATAGATGTAATAATTAATAATAACAAAATAATATTGATTATAAAAAGATCACAATAATACAATTTATTACAATTTTTGTGATCATATACTAGTAATAACAATAAATAATATTAAATAATTTCAAAATTAACAAAACACATACATAAATTTAATTAGAAAGTTGAGATACTTACCATAATCGTGAGAATTATAGAGTGATACTTGCAAAAAAAAAAAATACAATTAGATAATAATAAATGAACACAAAATAACAACAGTAATGTGTTTATTATTATTATTATCATTATTGTTGTTATTTTGTGTTTATTTATTATTACCTAATTGTGTTTTTTTTTTTTTTTTGCAAGTATCACTCTATAATTCTCAAGATTGTGGTAAATATATCAACTTTCTAACTAAATTTATGTATGTGTTTTGTTAATTTTGAAATTATTTAATAGTATTTATTGTTATTACTAGTATATGACCATAAAAATTGTAATAAATTGTATTATTGTGATATTTTTATAATCAATTCTACTTTGTCATTATTAATTATTACATCTGTTACTTAGAAAAAATATATTGCATAATATGTTTGTTGGTTTATAATAAAAATATGTATTATTATTATTATTATTATTATTATTAAAGATATGTATTATTATTATTATTATTATTTCCCTCCTATTTTGGCAATGCCAGCAATGGCTGAAATAGGGTGGCAAAAACATTTTTTCGGGCACCTCTCACTCACCTCTCACTTCGAGTACACCCACGGGCAGAAGTGAAATTATACAGTAAAATTTCGGCAATTTTATTACCGAAATTCAGCTTACTATTCTCTCCCTTACTTTTTAATTGAATTTCAACCAAACAGTTACCAAAATTCTCTCTCTCTCTCTCTCTCTCTCTCTCTCAACTTCAAATAATTTCGAACAACGCACGTAACATAAATAAACTTAAAAAAAAAACAATATTAAGGCAAAAGACTCGTTTATTGTCTCTGTTAACGGAAGTTTCAAAAAGTCAGGGGCCATGGCCGGTGGCCCCCACAACATCATTGAAGCTAAAGCCAAGGTAGGTGTTACTTATGACATACTAACGTAGACAAGAGTTGGTACGTGGCATGATTTAATTGGCTCCTCGAATTTATAAAGTCCCTTTGTTTTAAGCTTTAAGCTACTTTAATCTTTACCTTCTCCCCTCATTCAAAAATATCAAAATAAGGTAGAGAGTCATTGTTTAGAGTGAGAAATATTGGAGCTACTGAGAGAGAATGGATCCTTCTGGTCAGTCTTCGCAAACAAAGGACAACATTGGCGTGGAACCTGTTTATTACAACGCCGCAGCAAAAATCGAAATCGGGGTCTTAAAAGAGATTCCGAAGCCTCTTAACCAGCTTCTAACCCCAATTAAAATATCAGAAGATTCAAAATCAGAATCTAGTGAGCCTGCTCAAGCAGAGGTCAACATTATTGGCATGGAGGCTAATTACTACAACGGTGCAGCAGATGGTACAATCAGTGTCTTCGAAGATATTCCAAAGCCTCTTGACCAACTACTAACCCCAAATAGAAACACAGTCCTTCATATTTACCTCACAAGCCTAAAAGAGTCCGAATCAAAAGACTCACAATCAAAATATTCAAAATCAAAAGATTCAGAATTATCAACAACCTTTGTTGAACAAATTCTCGAAATGTGTCCACCACTGCTGCGGCAAGCTAATGTCAAAGGTGAAACTCCCTTGCATATCGCAGCAAGGTATGGGCATGCTGCCATCGTGGACGTTTTAATTAAACATGCAAGAGAAAGAGCTCCCCAAGAAGACCTCGAAAATGGAGTTAATAACGCGGTCCAAAAGATGCTGGAGATGACGAATAATGAGAAGGATACTGCATTGCATGAGGCTGTATGTGGTAATCATCTTAAGGTTGTTGAACGATTGATTGACGAGAATAAAAATTTTTCATATTCTCAGAATGATGCTGGTGAGACTCCACTTTACATCGCTGTTGAGAGAAATTATGAAGAAGTGGCACTTTACATTTTGAACAACTGTACATCACCGGCTCATGGTGGTCCCCTTGGTAGAACAGCGTTGCATGCTGCAGTAATTGAAGACAATAAGGGTAATGTCTATTTTTTTTTTTTTCAATGTTCCAACATGCATGGTTGAGTAGAAAGTAACGCCATAAATTTTGCTGTCAATAATCGCCTATTTAATATACAAGAAATTTGAAAACATATATTTTCCTGAGAAATATATTTATTTATAAAGTATTAATAAGTAAATAAAATCTAATTGAAAATTTATAAAAAATAACACTCAATTGAATTAAAAATTATTTAACGGTAAAACCTAATTTAACAAGAATTTATAGTAAGTATTGAATTTTTTTTTCGTCCCCCTAAAAAAAAATTGTGTTCTGACTAATTTAAATTAATGTAATTTAGTATTATTCGTAATTCTAAAAAATATATATTTAATAGATTGATGATGTGAATAAATGTTGGTTTCCAAAATTTTATCTGACAAACATTAGAACAAATCAATAAAAATCAAACTTTTATTTTATATTATTATATAGGTATAAAGTGTGTTTTAGAAACTAAATATATAAATATAAAGTTATATATAAACTATAAGATTAATAAAATCTAGTGGAACCAAATCGTGATATGGGCAAATAAAAAAAAAATCGTGATATGGGTAAATAAAAAAAAAATCGTGATTATGTATTTCATCTTTCAGATCTAAAACATAAGAATGTGTAATATCTTCTAGATGACAATTCAAAAATTAAATAAATTTGTAACTGAGTTATAGAGTAATGTTATATCGATCATATATCCTTAACAATTTTTTAATATATATTTACAGATTAAGGTTATGGATTACTCAATTTTTGTACACAGTAACGTTATGAGTATTTATTAATAATGATCAAAGTGAAAGTTTAGAATTAATCCTTATGTGATTATAGAAGTGAAGTGAAGAATGGGATTGAACTAGAATTTTAGTTCTACCTCAAAAAGAACAAAAAATACTAGAATTTTAGTTTGACACGTTAAATCACGAATAAAAGAATTGACTATTGATAAATAAGAAATATACTGAAATTGAAAATCAAATTAATATGTTAAAAATTAAACTAACATCAATTCAGTAATAACAAAATATAAAACAAATAAAAAAGCACTAAAAAACTGTCATATTACATTTCTATTCAATCACTTATGTTCTATCAAACTAAAATTTGATGTTTTTTGAAACTCTAAATATATTATGATTGGTTTTGGATTGTATTTCGTGGAAATTTTCTATTCAATGTACAAGCTCAAAACCTCTGTTAAAAATCATCTTACATTTTCTCATGAATCCTAGTTTAATTAGACAATATTCATATATAGCAAAAATTTTCATTTTGTAGTTTTGTAGAAATAAAAACAGAAAGTACAAGTATAACAATAATATAAAGAAGTTGAAAAACTATTGATTTTTCCAATCCTAACAGACATTAGCACAGTTAAAAAGTCTTTGAAATTTTTTTGAAGAAGTTCAAATGTTGAACCTTATAATAGTTAAGTTTTATTGTCGTAAGTATTTTTCTCATGATTTCTGAAGTCTTGTAGAAATTCTAAAATAAAAATTAATAAAAAAAATCTAAACGCATACAAGATAACTCTTTAAAAAAAAAAAAAATAGAAGCTCCAAACAATTCTTTAGGTACGTAGAATCAGACAACTCGATAACACCCAAATGGCAAAGTCCTAAACAATTTTAAATTTGGGTTCCAAACAGCAAACAAATGTCAAAGTATTCTGTCAAGCATAAATATAATTAACTTGTCATTTGGCTATTTTATATTTGGGATTTTTGGGTTGAATTTCATTCTAATTAAGAATGCTAGTTTCCAATTTTTGGAGGGTCAAATATAAATTTTTTTACATCCAAAATTTCATATGTTATACACGCGCGCGCGCGCGCGCGCGCAACATAAATATACGATTAAAATTTTGGGAAAAAAACAGAGTTAGTTCCTAAATTTTATGCCTAGAGTGATTTTTGTTTTTATATATAAAAAAATAATTATTTATGTTAAGCCTACAAAATCGTTTATAAAAATACAATATAATCGCTATTGTTTGGGCGTATTAAACCGGGATCGAAGTAAAGGGGATTTAAGGCAAAGAGAATATCCATTAAAGTATTGAGCAAATGGTACATATAATTGCCTTCAATACTACATGACAAAGTGGGGAGAACGTGGGAGGTGATGAGTAGACACTAATCGTACCACCACACACACAAGCACTATTTCCCAAGTCAAAGTAGTAAATATGGTTATTGAGCTAATTTCAGGACTTGAGAGTTGAATTGAATTCTCCCTCTTTGATTCCATGTTTTGGGATTTCTAACATATTAGGGATGAACTTATTATCCATTCCTTCATTAGAATCAAAGCTTTCGGTTGTTAGATGTTTAAATAAAGGCAACCTTGAGCTTTGTTCTTAGTTGGATAATAAGATTAGTTGTTTTAATGATTATTTCGAGTAATTCGTTGACCAAACCTGATTTTTGTGTTTACCACGGGGAATAACCCCTACAAGCAACTTGCTAAATATATGAGAGCTAGCCAAATTTCATAATGGAGTGGTGATTAGTCAATTGTTTCTTTTTATTTTGATCATGTCATCTAAGTAACTAAAAGTGATCACTTAAATGTCAGGAAATAAAATTACTCATGGACTAATTTTAGGAACCAGCCATACATTTAAGTTTGATGAGTTTGTTTTTTTTTTTTTTTTCAAATTCTTGGGACCAAGGTCCCGTTAGTCTAATAATAGTTTTGCAACCGATGGAGACTGACATGATACAATTCTCTCTTTTAATAAATAAATATATATATATATGTGTGTGTGTGTGTGTGTGTGTGTGTGTGTGTGTGTGGTACAAGAATTTCTATTTCTAATAAAATGACAACAACGGACTACGACTCTCTCTTTAAATTATTTCGCTATTACAGGTGCAATTAATAATGTCCCCTTAATGGGGAATGACACCTCTTTTAAGCCTTAAACTCTTAACTAATTTTTCTTGCCGATAACCAAAAAAATCTCATTTGTCTCTGAGGCCTCTTACCTTGGAGATGAGGAAAATTATCATGGACCAGATGTCATTGGTTCAAATTCTAACCTACATGTTCTCTATTTTGGATATATTCTAATTGAAAACTTGAAGGAGAATTTAAATCTTGAATGTCTAATTCGTTTAAAATATAGTGTTCTTTGGCTTAAAAGTCGTTGGAAAAACTTAAAAATGTCCTAATTGCTTATCAAGACTAATTGTTATTTGAGTTTGAATCTATTTAACATAGAGTCATCCCCCAAAAGTTCTTGGAAAAGAAAAGAGTAGGAAGAAAAAGAACATCATTCCCAAAATGGATAAAACAACTCCATTGTTTACAAATTAGTAAGTAAAAGAAAAATAGTTATTTCCGTAAAAATACAAATCATCACATCTACCCACTCAATAACGGATGATGATAATACTAGTAACAATATAATAATCGAAAATGCTAAGGTTACAAATTTCTGATGTGATGAGAGGATATTGATAAGTAAAAAGACGATGTTATATGCGATTTTATTAATCTTATTTATCAACTAAATTAAGGCTTAAGTTAAACTTTGTCATCTTGCTTTGCATTTTCCCTTTGCACTTAAGCGGTTAAACTCGTGTACAATATGTACATTACTAAAGGAAATTCAAATAGTTTTACTCACTTATACAATGAAAGTAGTGAAACCAAAATAAAATTGTATAGTCATTTTTAATGTTACACTTTATGCTCCAATTATAGTATATCATGTATGGGTTTTTCTTTGTGATTTTAAAATTTTGCTACTTATACAAGAAAAAATAAATGAACTTGTGGTAGACTACGATTAGTTCGTAGAGCATAAAATGGATTTTCATTCAATATAATAAACTCACTCAATTATCCTTATGAATGCTTTTTATATCTTCTAAACGTCTTCCTTGTATCTTTTAGAAAACTATTCCCTAACATATTTAAATTTTCTTAGCTGTGATGGAAAAAATTCTGGGAGTGGATAAAGAACAAGTAAATAGTTCTTTGATTAAACAAGTTGACAAACAACGTTGGACTCCGCTTCATTGTGCTGCATACTTTGGTAGTCTTTTAGGCGCATCAGTGTTGCTGACATTTGATAGATCTGTAGCATACATGAAAGATGCAAAGGGCATGACGGCTCTTCACATTGCAGCTCATCGTGGCCATCATTCGGTAATGGAAGATATTTTAAAATTATGTCCTGATTGTTGCGAACTAGTTGATGAGAGAGGCTGGAATGCACTCCATTTTGTCGTGAACTCATCTAGCAGTTATTGGGCAGAGTATGATGGACCGAGGAACATTCTAAAGATATCATCAATCAGCAACCTTTTAAATGGAAAGGATGCCCAAGGGAACACACCTCTGCATCACCATTCCAATTCATTGCATTATATAAAGGATGTCATGTGTCACAAAAGAGTTGATAAGATGGCCTTCAACAAACAAAACCTCAATCCTTACGACATCGCTTTAACTAATGAAGAATTATCTGATAAAAAGGTAAAAGAAAATTTTATTTATTTCATGGGATATGCTATGAGGACATTGCATCTTTCTTTTTTCATTTTAACTTTGACTTGTCTTCATTTCAGTCTTATGCTTTTAATTTTCACAAATGTCAAATGTTATCCTTCCATTTACTTCAATTCAATATCAATATGTATTGTCAAGTTCACCAAAACTATGTTATTTTGCTAAGTATAAGATCCTAAAATTGATGGGAAGATTTGACGGAACACTAAATGGAAAGAATAACTTGAAAATAAATTAAAGTTAGAAAATTGAAATGAGAAAATTAATTTTTTTTAAGTCTAAATTATAAATAGATTAATGTTGAATGGTGTCATTTGTAATTTAGCAAAGAAAAAAATTTAAAAAAAAAATGTTAAAAACTTTGTTACGCTGTATGCCAATATTAAGGTGGTGCACTGAGTTGCTGCTGCTACCGTGCTACGCTGGGGGCTGTAAGAATAATTCTGGCACTCACGTACGGCAGCAGTCAAACCTCATCCTTTCAAAATGTGTGTGCATTCTTGTGCCTTGCTGGCTATTACCTTTCTCAAATCCTAATTATTACTGTTGTACTTGTTGCACAGTTTATGGAGATTACACGTGCATTTATTGACAAACGTTGTCGTGCGGGATTTCGAAGACCCTTAGGAGAGGATATCCTACCAAAGAGAAGAAATTATAATGTTGAACGGGAAGCCCGTAAAGCTAAATGGAGAGTCAGTAAAAACCAATTTGTTTCTATGATGAAAGAAACATCCCAATACCATTTGGTAGTGGACACACTTATTGCAACTGTTACTTTTGCAGCAGCTATGACCATGCCTGGGGGTTTCATAGGTCAAGAAGGCCCACACTTTGGCTCTCCAGTTCTGATGAGAAACTTTTATTTCGAAGTATTTATTATTACAAATAGCGTGGCCTTTGTGCAATCTTGTTCTGCCGCCTTTATCCAACTATTCATGCCACTATTGTTTCAGGGCAAAAATCCAGGGGCGTATTCTTTCCTACTGGCCTCATTGGCCTTCTTCCTTTCCATATCTGCCATGATGGCAATGGTGCTAGCATTTGTTAATGGCACAAAGGCTGTGTTATTGCATTCCTCGGGTCTTGCCAGGGTCGATTTTGCCCTCGGAGCGTCCTTCAGCAGCCTGGTCTTTGTCGTATTGATCGGATGTATTTGTTATTTGTCCGGATTTATTGATTATTTACTAGGGTAAAGTTTAGATACAGTATCTTAGGTACAGTTCGTTAGGTACCCTTTTTAAATTGCTGCCACCTGTCTAAATTAATGACTCCACTGACTGACGTTAAAACACCATCTCTTTTGTTTTCTCTTAGCCTGAGAGATAATCTGAGGGCTTCAAATTTCTCACCCAGTAATTAGATTTTTTCCTTCCTCCATTTTATTTGACGTTTCAATATTTATCAGTTTCCAAAAAAAAGAATGGAAAAAAAAAAAAAAAAACTAGATTGAGGTTGGGTGCTTAACGTTGAAATTCAATTTGTATTCACCCAATATATACATTTTTCAGAGTTTTGTACTATATATGTCTTTATTTTTCTACAGGTTGTGGTAGAAAAATACATCTAGATATCACTCTTGCATGAGATTGATTGTGAAAATATTATGGCTTTAGAAAAACCTCCAAACAAATAATAAAAACAAAGAGAACTTAAAAATAAATTAGAGACGCATAGCAAAATACCAAAGATTTATATGGTTCGCTTTTAGCCTACCTTCATGGATAGCAATGTGAAAAAGAAGAAATTTCACTAGCAAATTTAAAATGATGTAAAGGTACTCTACCAAAACCCAAAAATATACCCAAATAATTTTTCTCTAACTCAACCAACAAACCAAGTTAAATACAAATCAATTCTCAGCTCTCTACACGCTCAGAATAACAAGCTACATCTTACATATATACTACCCCCCCCCCCCCCCCCCCCCCCACAAAAAAAAAAACCCTAACCATGTCAGCAAAATGATCCATGCAAAAAAGTCAAGCATTTAACCTAAGTCTGAACATAAAAATTTAATCTTGCATTTTATAAAGGTGTGCAACACAAGTGTGGAGAAACAAATCTGATCTTGCATCTAATAGAGGCGTGCAATTCAAGTTATACTTGATAAATCTCCACCTTGCCTGCGAAATGAATCAAGCCTCACAAGCAAAATTTGCAAACTGTCAAATTTAATCAAATTTCTCTCCACTTTGGTAGACTTGTCTCCAGCCATAAATGCTTCAAGTGCTAGACTTCTTGTAATTCTTAGAAAATTGTGATTCTTCTTCTTCTTATTGGACTTTTTTTTTTTTCTTTTGGACTAGATTGACGAGAGTAATATGACTTGTGGGATTGATCAATGTTGGTACTATCCAAAGCCATGGTTTGGCTTGAAAGGAAAAAAAAAGAAATGAAAGAAAGTCTAGGGGGACACACCCAACTCCATGCCCAAATCCATAACATGTTTAAGTGTCATTTTGTGATTGTTGCACCTAAAAATTTATTTTTTATTAAGTTACTACATAGGTCTCATGTGTAAGTGTTGAAATTTAATCACAAAATGACACCTAAGCAAGTTGTGAAATTGAGCATTGTGGGGACAAAAACATCAGCAGCAATGATGGGCCCGTGTGTCGAGCCCAAGTAACGGGAATCGTAGGCCCATATTTTGGGACCAAAATGCGCGCCGAGGACCACGGCCCGGCCGAGGACTGCCTAGTCCGAGTTATAGCGACCGAGATAAACGGAGGGGAATCCGAGCAAGACTTGGGAGAGGTCGGCCGCCCGTCCTAGAGTCTTCATGCCTCGGACGGCCGAGGCAGGAGCAAACCTTGTAAACTAGCCGGTCAGAAGAACGCCCCAGAAGTCTCTACTGGCTCAAGCAAAGGTAGCAAAAGTAGTAGATCCACACACCCAGAAAATATCCTGAAATATCAAGGAGGAAGGCTGCCAACCCCGCATTGATTGCCTCACAACTAACCCCCTGGCCGCATTTATGTGGAGAGGACATCTGAACAGTGGCAAACAATCCCATCGTCTGAACGGAGCAAGTCCCAAAAAAAGCTAGGAGGACAGGTGTCCGAATACGAAGGAGGAAATCCACACGTGGATGACTAAGAGACAGGGGGAGGAAGTATAAAAGAAAAAGAAAAAGAAAGACAAAAGAAAAAAGAGAAAAAGAGAGAAGAAGGGGAGAATGACCCTGGGACGCAGAGCGAGAGTAACACTTTAAGCCAAAAACCAGGATTCTACCATGGCGGAGGAGCTAGTCCTGACTAGCAAAAAATCTGAATCATTCTGAGCCCAGTCCTTCTCAACCTACTCTCTACAAATCCATTGTTCAGGGGCCCTTTTGGACAAGTCCAACTATCTTTGGGCTGGAAGCACGAATTTGTGTCCCTACAAGCATGGTTTTAGGTGTCATCATGGTTCTTCTCAAAAGAAAAACCCTAACAAAGAAAAGTACTTGGTAGAATCATTAACAATAACAATGGCAAAGAGAAATTCTAGGACACGTTTTTATTCAAATTGCATTTTTCCTACTTAAATTCCACATCATTTTAATGAATCACACTTCAAAAAGGTAGCAAATATTATAATAATAAGTTAATAACAAACCATAAAAAACCTATTTATTTTATTTATTATTTATTTATTTTTTGCACATGGGAGGGGAGTTATTAAGGAAAAGAATAGTAATCAATATTCAAAAAGTTTGTTAATAAGTACTTACTAAAAGAATGTGTGGTACGAGCAGTAGTGGCTTCAGGATATATTTGTATGGGGTTCAATAAGAAGATGTATTTTAGGTAAAAAAAGTGAATTTTGTAGTCTACGTGATTTTTTTATTATAAAATTTTTCATAGTACGTACTAGCCAGAGAATAAAGATGAGAAGTACTGCATTTAGAATATTTTCACAACACTTTTTCAACAAATTTTAGTGTTAAGACATATGTGAATCATGTTAGGAACATATGTCAATGTAGAATTGGCTAATCATTTGATAAAACGCACTTTACTTGTAAGTTAATAGATCTATAGCATGCATGAAAGATGCGAAGGGCATGACAACTCTTCACATTGCAGCCCATCAGGGCCATAATGTAGTAATGGACAATATTTTAAAATATTGTCTTGATTGTTGCAAACTAGTTGACGAGAGAGGCTGGAATGCACTCCATTTTATCGTGAACTCATCTTTATTGGGCAAAGTATGATAGTAGTTTTTGGGCTAAGTATGGAAGGGAGAGCATCCTAAAGAAATCATTACTCAGCAATCTTTCTAATGAAAAGGATGCCGGCAGGAATACACCTCTCCATCACCATTCCAAATCATTGCATTATTTAAAGGATGACATGTGTAACAATAGAGTTGATCAGAAGGCCTTCAACAAACAAAACCTCAATGCTTACGACATCGCTTTAACTAGTGAAGAATTATCAGATAAAAAGGAAAAGGAAAATTTTACTTTATTTCATGGGATTTTTTTTTCTAACGGAAACTATGAGGACATTGTATCTTTTTTTCCTTTCCGATGTTGCATATTTATTTCTTATTTATATTTATTAAAAAAATCAATTAAGATATTATATAAAAGAGATATAAATTACAAATAACTTCTTTTGACTTTGACTTAAGACTTATTTTCAATTCAGTCCTATACATTTACTTTCATAATTTTTAAATGTAACCCTTCCATGTACTTTCATTCAATATCAATATGTATTGTTAAGTTCACCAAAATAAGGATATCATCTCCACTCACGGCAGCAGTCAAACCTCATCCTTTCAAAATGTGTGCATTTCTGTGCCTTGCTGCCTATTCCCTTTCTCAAATCCTAATTATTAGTGTTCTACATGTTTGCACAGTTTATGGGGATTACACATGCATTTATTGACAAACGTTGTCGTGCGGGATTACGAAAACCCTTTGGAGATGATATCCTACCAAAGAGAAAAGATTATGAAGATGAATTCAAAGCCCATCAAGCTGAATGGAGAGTCCGTAAAGACCGATTTGTTAATATCATGAAAGAAACATCTCAATACCATTTGGTAGTGGACACACTCATTGCAACCGTGACTTTTACAGCAGGTATTACCATGCCTGGGGGTTTCTTAGGTCAAGAAGGCCCACACTCAGGCTCTCCAGTTCTGATGAGAAACACTGCTTTCAAAGCATTTATTATTGCAAATACCGTAGCCATGGTGCAATCTTGTTCTGCTGCCTTTATCCAACTATTCATGCCACTATTGTTTCTCGACAAAGATAAAGATCCTGGAGACTTTTCTTTTCTACTAGCCGCACTGGCCTTCTGCCTTTCCATATCTGCCATGGGAGCAATGGTGCTGGCATTTGTTATGGGCACATACGCTGTGTTAATGCATTCATTGGGTCTTGCCATTGCCAATTCTGTCATCGGATTGTTCTTCTTCATCCCCCTCTTTTTCGTAAGTATCGGATGTTCACGTTATTTACTCGAAATATTGACAATTGGTTCGTCTTGGATTTTTGACAGGTTGTTGGATTTCTTGTTCTTCCTTTGTCCTGACTGTATTGTCGAAGTTTGCTTCATCCTTCATTATAAAATTGTCCGTATTTTTAAACGCTGTAGACGTGCTGGCGAACCAGAGTAGTATCCGGAGACTGCTACATACTTGGTACAACTGTTTCAGTTATTGTATCTTCACGCTTTGATTAATTTTTCAAATTGTTCTCTGTAAGACTATTTAAATTCTGTTGATTCAGTGTGATTATTTAATAAGAATAATTTTGATTATCAAATGTTTGAGCAACTATGAGCAATTTTATAATTAATTAATTGACAAGTGCTGTAACATATATAGGCAGGTGTATATATGATCTGATGCCACCCCTCCATAAATGCAGGAAAACGGTTTAGGCTAGTTAACTAATTACCGAGTCAATCTATCATATATTATACAATATATACATTTTTCAGAGTTCTTTATTATATATGTCTTTATTTTTCTACTAGTTGTTGTAGAAAAGTACCTCTGGATGTCACTCTTGCATGAGATTGATTGTGAAAATATTATGTCTTTAGAAAAACCTCCAAACAAATAATAAAAACAAAGAGAACTTAAAAATAAATAAGAGACACACAACAGAACACCAAAGATTTACATGGTTCGCTTTTAGCCTACCTTCATGGATAACAATGAGAATGAGAAGAAATTTCACTAGCAAATTTAAAGAAAACAAAATGATGTAAAGGTACTCTACCAAAACCCAAAAGTATACCCAAATATTTTTGCTCTAACTCAACCAACAAACCAAGTTAAATACAAATTAATGCTCAGCTCTCTGCACGCGCTCAGAATAACAAGCTACATCTTTTATATATATACTACCCTTCCCCCCCCACCCTCCCACCCCAAAAAAAAAAAAAAAAACAAAAACAAAAGAAAACCTAACCAATGTCAGCAAAATGATCCATGCAAGAAAGTCAAGCATTTAACCTAAGTCTGAACATAAAAATTTAATCTTGCATTTTATAAAAGTGTGCAACACAAGCGTGGAGAAACGAATCTGATCTTGCATCTAATAAAGGCGTGCAATTCAAGTCATACTTGATAAATCTCCACCTTGCCTTTGAAATGAATCAAGCCTCAAACAAAAGTTGTAGACTGTCAAATTTAATCAAATTTCTCTCCACTTTGGTAGACTTGTCTCAAGCCATAAATGCTTCAAGTGCTAGTCTTCTTGTAATTGTTAGAAAATTGTGATTCTTCTTCTTCTTATCGGACTTGTATTTTTTTTCTTTTGGACTGGATTGACGAGAGTAATATGACTTGTGGGATTGATCAATGTTGGTACTATCCAAATCCATGATTTGGCTTTAAAGGGAAAAAAAAAAAAAAAATGTCTAGGGGATACACCCAACTCTATACCCAAATTCATAACATGTTTAAGTGTTACCTTGTGATTGGTATACCTAAATATATATTTTTTATTAAGTTCTTACATAGGTCTTATCTAAGTTGCACCGACATGGACACAGGTACGGATACGACATGAGTACAGATACAGAGGTACGGCAATTTTTGAAAAATAAAGATATGACACGGCGTGGGTACAATAATTAAATTTTATATTTAGGCATATTTTTAAATATTTTTAGACATAAAATACATTTATGTCTAGAATTTAAATTATGTAAGAATTACAAATAAATAAACTAACACCCAAAGTAATACAGTAATACACAAAATATTTAGAGTACAGGCCAAAAGTTTAAATAGGATTCTTAAAAAATGATATCCCTGACCCTTCGGTCCACGCAAACGAAAAATAGAGGGCCATTAACATTTTGCTCTTGGGCCCATGTTCTAACCTCATGGGCGGCCCTATTGGCCTCTCTATTCATCTTTAGACTTTAGGCACCCAATTTGAAGGGACCAATTTAAAAAAGGTTTGGCATTGTTACTGACAGACACAGGCCCACAGTCCATCAAATAAAAATTAAAAAAAATTGACAGCAAACTCATCAAAGACAAAGTTTTTTTTTTTTTTTTTGAGAAACACACACACATATATATAGGGAAAAAAGGATGAGATAAGGGAATACACTCACACGCCAACACCAAAACTGCATGCATCAAAGACAAAGTTAGATTAAGATTAGTGCAGTACAGCTTTACAGCACATAGTAGTACAAAAGAAGAATAAAAAGCTAGAAATTAAGGCTCGTTTGGTACGTATGTTTTCACTGCTCGGACACCGGAATTCGGCGAGTCTTACTGGTATCGGTGTCTGACACATGTCAGACACTGATACTTTGCTAAAAATGACATATCGGTGCAACCTAGGGTCTTATGTGTATGTACTGAAATCTAATCACAAAATGACACCTAAGCAAGTTCTGAAATTTGAGCATGACTTTAGGTGTTGTCATGGTTCTTCTCAAAAGAAAAACCCTAACAAAGAAAAGTACTTGGTATAATCATTAACAATAATAATGGCAGAAAGATATAGAACGAATAGAGAAAAAATTGAGAAGGTAAGGATATAGGTTTTCTTTCAAAGCTACGGGCTCTGATTGGCTATGGTGGCAATAATTGGGTTTAGGAGAGCGAGAGAGGGAGAGAGAGAGAAAGAGAGATTTTGTTATTTTTATGAGGGAAAGTTTGTCAAGTGATGGGCACATGATCAACTTACAGAAATTCTAGGACATGTTTTTATTCAAATTGCATTTTTCTAATTTAAATTCCACATCATTTTAATTAATCACACAACAAAAAAGTGGCAAATATGTTAATAATAAGTTAATAACAAACCATAAAAAACCTTCTTCTTCTTTTTTTGCGCAGGGGAGGGGAGTTATTAAGGAAAATAATAGTAATCAATATTCAAAAAGTTTGTTAATAAGTACTTGCTGAAAGAATGTGTGGTAGAAAATCATGAAATTTGTTCAAGAAAAGCCATTTTCACACAGAAATTTATCCCCCCTTGACCTTGAACGAAGGATTTTTCTCGATGAATTTTTTAAAAATATATTTATAGTTAGATTTTTTATTAAATTTGTTCAGTGTGAGATTGCTATATTTAAAGAAAAGATGAATTCTGATTAGTTTAAACTAATATAGTTTTGCACTAATCTCCTCAATGTTAACTTCTCTCTCTTAGGCTCTCAGTAGTCTTTGACTGTAGAAGCTACAAACTCTCTTAGCATCCATTCAGTTGTTCCCATCATTGGGATTGGTACTCAATCCCAATCCAATCCATGAAAATTCTTAGCCTCAACTACCATGGGCTTGGGATCCCAAAAGTAATTCTAGAACTTTCGTTGTTTATCAACTGAAGAAAGTCCCCAAGTTTTGTTTCTATGTGAAAACTATATTCGTTCATTAAAAAAAAAATTAAAAAGAGAAAAAAATTGAAAACTAGACTTCACAACCATTGATGTTGCTTCCAAAGACAACATGGCTTCAACCTCTAATCCAACTGAATCATGTATGCATCTGCTACGAGAATGTTCCTTTGCACAAGTCGTTTGGCTTCATGCTCCTTATTGGAATTCATTCAGGCCGGTCATGCATGTTTAGTATTTTAGAAGCTAAATGAATTGATCTTTGAAGTCTATGGTCTCGTATTGCTACTTACACTATGGAGTTCATGGAGGTCAATATAATCAAGATTAGATTGTATTCTTTGGAAGTGGTTGGCTGGATCTTGAAGGATATTAAGCTGATTTGTGAACAATTTGTTAGTATTTATTTATTTATTTTGTTTCTTTTAAGATGTAGTTGTGTTGCTCTAGCTCTTACTAGTATTGCAACTTGCAAAAGAGAATGAGGAGGCCATTATTTTAAACCACTTTTCTCTTTCCCGATTGTATACCGTGATATTGAATGAATAAAATCTTTTATTGTTTCCTCTCAAAAATATAGTTTTACACTCTTTGTTTTTTTAAAATTTGAAAGTGAGCGATTTTTTTTAATGATGAAAAAAAAAATGTGAATTTTCAAAAAAATTATGTGACAATATTAAAAGATGCCAATAAAAGGTTAAAAACTTTTTATTTTATATTATATATATATCTCATAAATTATTCATATCACACATTTTATTATAACAAATATAGCTTCACAAACTTTTAACTTTCGTGACTCGGCTAATTGGTAGCTAGTAAAAGGTAGTCATCATCGGACATTTACAACAATACATTTTGGTATAAATAAGTGATACACTCTTTCAACCATATCTCAACGGTCAATATGGTAAAAGTCCCCCAAAAAATTATTGTTTCACAATGCCCACAATTAATTTACACGGAGCCAATGCTACCTTTCCTCAATCATAAAAAGGTAAGATTTAGGCACAGTATTTAGGTGTTGTTCTTTAAGTTTCCTCTTAAAATTTTGTCACGTAGATTTTTTCTTATGAAATGAAGGTGTATTTTTTAGTTAAGTAACCACATTGCTAAATCTTAAAAAAAGGAATCTAAAGAACGGCACTTAAAGTACCGTACCTAAATTTTGTCCATCATAAAATATTAAGCACTCCTAGGAGACATTTAGTTCGCTAGGATGTGCGCTTAATGTAATGTACATTACGATGATGTGACATTAAGATTTTTGGTTTATTTTATTTTTCTTCTAACATTACCATAATTTTAAATTATAAAATATATCACATCATCTTAATCTCACCATCTTCCTAATTAAACAATGTAATGTTATATTCTTATATTGAGATTACATTAATATAAGATTACGATAACATAATATTACGACCTAATGTAACATCATTGATTCACAACGGACCAAACACCCTCCGTAACAAACATTTTGTTAGCCGTGCCAATCCAAATCAATGTCTCCCTTGGTCACCAGTAACTCATGGGAATGCTTCAGATCAACAATGCCTCATAATGGCCAAAGGCTTCTTCAATCAAATCCATATATCACTGATATGACTTGTGGTCAATAAGACCAGTAGCCTGGGCATCCTTTGAGAGCACATGACAAGGATACATTAGATGGTTAAATCCACCCTTAAATTACACCTTAGTCGCTTAGATGATTATAATCCACCATTGAATTACATCTCCAAGAAATTACACCATGAATGGTTAAAATTAATAGGACTCACGGTTAAAGAGTTAGATGTAAGTGTGCATTACATAATACTTGAAAATATATATTTGTTTTATCAGGGACGGACCTAGGATTTCAAGTTAGGGAGGCGGAGATAAATGAAAAAAAAAATTTCAAATACACTTCCATATAGTATTAACAAACTATCAACCAAGACAAATATACAAATATCATTGTTTCTTAATATATTAAGATACAATCATCTACCCAAACAATCAAACACTGCACTAATATATTCTATAATTTCTACAAACTCTACTCTCTCTTTATCTCTCTTATCTATATAATATAAGAGAGAGAGGAAGTCACAAACACAGAGTCACAAAGCCATAAAAAAAAAAAAAAAAAAAAAACACCACAGGCATAGATTCAATTCACAATCACCATTCACCAAAATCAGTTCATCACTCATTAGTAAAAACACAAACACCACAAGCACAGATTATTAGATTCTGAGATTCACATTCTATGATTCACAAACATTATATTAGGTTTTGAAGGAAATGATAGATTAAATACTTGTGAACTATGAAGGCTGGAGCAACGAAGCTGGGTTGGGCAGATCGAGCAATCAGCAGCAAGATGGGTCTCGCGTGGTAGCGTTGGTGTGGCCGTTTAAGTCTGCGACATTTGACAGAGATGGTTCTGCAAGACGGGTCTGCGTGATGGCGGCGTGGGCGGCGAGATGGGTCTCTTTCGGGTGGTGGCGGCGTCACGACGTGAGCAGCGGCAAGATGGGTCTCTCTTGCCTCTTAATTTCTCTATCTCGACTACTATAGTCTCTAAGTCTCTCGCCTCTCACTTTCTCTATCTCGCCTCTGAATTTTGCTTCTTCTTTTTTTCCTTCATTTTTCTGTTTAGTTTTAGACCACTGGGTTTACTTTTTTTTTAGATTTACATGGGCTCCTCTGCTCCTGGGCTGCCCGGTTGGGATGGTTCATGATTTTTGGAGGGGGGCCTGAGCTACAAAGGAAGGGGGCCCAAGTCTTTTTTTTTTTTTTTTTTTTTTTTTGAAAATTTACCTACTAATTTTTTTTTAGGTCTAGGGGGTCTCGGGCCCCCTTAGGCCCCCATCTGGGTTCGTCCCTAGTTTTATGCAACTTAGCTTTTATGAATTGTCGAACATAATTAATATTTTTGCTTGAAGGTATTGATGTTTTTTCAAAAAAATATTTGTGCAAATATGAGATTGGTGGTGAAAAAACATTTTTTTATGGTGCTGCTTGAACTCATATATATATATATATATATTTTTTTTTTTTTTTGTAATGTATGGAAGACATCTTTCTTCTATATATTGTTTTAATTGTTTTGTAAATGATTTTAATGGATTTAATAGTATAATGATTTTTTATTTAATTTTTAGATTGTATGGTTGATTTTTTATTTTTATGAATGTGGCTAGAAAAGATTGTATGAATGATTTGTTTAATTATGAATGTGATTGGAAATGAACAAGTTAATGTAATGAAATAACCAGTTATTGTAAAGAACATAAATAAATTAAAAAAACAAATGGTGACGAAATTTTTTGTCACCAATAGGTTGAACTCTAAATATAAACAAAAATTGGTGAGGAAATATTTCGTCACCTAATATGGTCAAATAAAAAGAAATTAAAAATTAAAAATAAGTGAGGAAAAAATTAGGTGACAAAATAATTACACCACCTATAATTTTTTTATTAAAAAAATTATACAATTTAGAGACAAAAATTTTTGCCACCAAAGCATTTTGTGACCTAGATCACATAATGAATGATGTTTTGTCACCATATGTCTTAGGTGACGAAATAAAAACATTTTGTGATGAAAAAGTTTCATCACCGTAGGTCTTGTTTGTTGTAGTGCCTTGAACTACATCCTTAGAATTCATCTACAAATTCAACCTTGAATTGTTAGAATTTTCTCTCTCTCCATAATTTGAGAAGTGAGTCGGGGACTATTTTCTATTCAACCCAAGAAGTGGCTTTATTTTCCCCTAGCAAGTGACTTAACATGTGACATGTTGCTAGCACTAAGCCCAATATGTGCTTGGTATCCATATTGTGCAAGTGTGTGGGTTCAAGCCGAAGTAGGTTAAATAAAATGGTTTGTCTCTTTTGGATTTTGACTTATATTTACGAGCATAGTAAATAGAGGAACAACCGTATACACCTTATAACTCAAGTTACTGATCCTTAATGACAACTTTAAAAGGAGCAAGCATCAGCCAAACAGGACACAAGATGGCCAAAATATTTTCAAGAACTCATAATCTTGCATATGTAGCTGTTGGCCATAAATCCCTACACAGGGATTTTTTGACAAAAAACACAAAAATTGATGCAAAATTCATAGATAAAGCGAATAAAAAATGCTTAATTAAGAGTGAAGACTTGACATCCTTAGTGCTTCCAATCGTTTTAAACATGATTTTTATCATTTTATTTAAAATTTTCTTTTCTTGCATTATTGTGCTATAATTATGGTTTTTAGACTCAGACCATTCAAAGAACCGGTAAATAGAGAGGTTCAAGGTTGGACCGAGGTTCAACCGAGGTCGAACCGTGATGATGTCATAATTAATTTATTAATTAAAATAAAATAAAGGTATTAAATTTGTAAATATTAACACAATTTACTAAAAATATCTTAAAAATTGAAACAAAATTTCATTGAAATTTTCATGATATTATGAGGTTAACATAAAATAGTACATTATAAGGTTAATAAAAAATATTACAACATAAATAATCATAAAAAGAAATTTTATAATAATCCTTCAAGAGAAATCATTTCAATTAACTAAAAACGACTTTTAAAATAAATTCATAAATTTCATAGGTGTTATTCTTAAATAAAAATTTAATTTAGCAATGAAAAAAAATTAGAAATATTTAATATGTTGAGAAAGATGACATAAAAGTTTAGAAACTATAAATCAAGTAAATTTAATATAAATTTAATAATACTGCATATTAGCTCCCAAGAATGGCACTTGGTTCGTTGGTCATAGCTTCAGTCTTGGTACTTACAAGGTGAGAGAGCTCAGGTACAAGCCTGGTAAGCGCAATTTTCTTTAATTTTTCCAAATAAGTTATATTCCATGACCCGGTTGAATTGGCCTACAGTTCAAACTGTTTTTTGAGTTGAACCCTAGTTCGTCTGGTTCTCTCAAAATTCATGTATACCCAATTCTCATAGTTAAAAAACCGGATTTATTACCGGTTCACGATTAACTCGGTCAAACCGGTCGGTCCGAGTTTAAAAACCATGGCTATAATTGGTAAAGAAGTTCTTCTCTAAGATCAAGGGTGTGTTTGTTTGGAGGTGAAATATGGTAGATGGAAAACTTTGAAAAGAAAATAAAAAAATAAAAAAACTTTTATTGGAGTGTGTTTGGTTGGGTGGGGAGGAAGAAAATAAATGGTGGGGCCTTGGTATTTTCTCTCAGGCTCACCAAAATGTTTTCTCCCTAAAATGAAGAGAAAACTGAGTGGGGATGAATTTTTTCTTGATTGACAAAAATGCTCATGTGCACATGCCTTTATTTATTTATTTTTTCTTTTCCCTGGGTAGTAAGTAACGTTGCCGTTCTTTTTTTTTTTGTTTTTGTTTTTTTGTTTTGTTTTTGTTTCTGTTTTGGGCAACGTTGCCTCTTTTTTTTTTTTTTTTTTTTTTTCTTTTGATTTTCTAGGCTTGGGTGTTCCTTTTTTTTTTTTTTTTTTTTTCTTCTTCTTCTAGGCAATAACTTGCCTCTTCCCTTTTTTTTTCTTTTGATTTTCTAGGGCTGGTGGTAATAGTTGTTTAAAAAAAAAAAAGACGTGATTTTTATTTTGGGACATGATTTTTATTTTTTTAATAAATTTGGGTGATTGCTCTTTTTTGTGGTTATTTGTCACTTTTTTGGTTTTAATTGAGCATCATTTTTTAACAAGGATATATGAGTAAATTTATTCAAACTCATTTTTTCCATCCCTCCACATTTCCACTCCCAACGAAACAAAAAGGAGAGAAAAATTTTTTTTTTCTATCCTCCCACTTTTCCATCCTCCCACCATTTTTATCCTCTTACTTTTCCACCCCTCCAACCAAACAAACCCCAAGAGTATTAGTGAAATCATCTGGGTGAGTCTCTTTATTTAGTTTCAATGTATATTTTTAATTTCAAGCTTTAATATTTTCTCTTTAGTTTTCAAACTTTTTCTTTATTTTCAATCTTTAAGTTTTTATCTTTAGTTTTTCTACTTTGTTTTTGTTCCTTTATGTTTGAGTATAGCCACGTTTTTTTAGCCGTGTTTTCAAAAAACGTGACTATAGGTAACCTATAGCCACGTTTTTAAGAAACGCAACTTAAACAACTAACCTATAGCTGGGTTTTTAAAACGCTGCTATTAGTTAAGTCTATAGCCGCGTTTCTAATTGTTTTTAGCCGCGCTTTTTTGGATAGGGCCTATTGCCGCATTTAAGAAGCATGGCTATAGGTCCAACCGAATCATTTTTTTTATTTTTTAAAAAAAGAGGACCGGTACCCACGTTTAAAAACGTGGCCATAGCCAACCTAAAGCCGTGTTTTTAATAAACTCGACTATAGACCTCACCTATTACTGAATTAAAAAAAAAAAAAAAAAAAGTGAATATGTTGCCTTTAGAAGTTTTTATATATATATATATATATATATATATATAAAAGTTGGCTTTAGAAGTTTAGTAACATTGGTTCCTTCTTTGGTCATATTTTAAATATGGAATTCTCAAAAAAAAATATTTTGAATATGTGAATTATTTTATTTTTGTCTTCATGGTGGTTGGTTACCTCAATTGCAGGTTCTAGGTTTTGGTCAATGTTGATTTTGCTAACACGCGGGCTATCATGAAAGATGATGGTTCTTCTTTAATGGGGACAGGTACTGCAATTGGTAACTTTAAAATTTTCAGTTTTGATCACTTGGTCTAGCATGACTATTAGAAAAATAGAAGTTAATATCTTATAAAGAAAGAGAAAAGAAAAGAGGAGAAGAAAATACTATTTAAGCTGTTTAAGTTATTAGAGAGAAGAATAAAGCTTTTACCTTGAGCTAGGTCAATAAGAATAAATTTTTATTGTTACTGAATTTTTTGGATGCATATAATGATGTGGATACTATACTTCTTGTCATACTGGTTACAATATGCTTTAGCTAGCATCACACTTGCTTTTTAACTCATTTATGTCACAACCTTTGACCTTGGGTCGCTTGTTAATTGCAGGTGAATGCTGCAACAGAGGTTATATATGACTTAGTGGATCCCAATGCAATCTTGATATTTGGAACAGTTTGTAAGGGTTGGAAATATCTGGAGTGAATTTTTATTTATTTATTTATAATTATCCTTGTAGTTCAGACTCAAAATTTTGGTACAACTATATATATATATATATATATATATACATACACACACATATATATCTATCTAGATTGTCACCATTTCATTGGTTTTGAAATCTAAATGTACTTGTTAGTGGGCTTCTAGCAGATCCATTGAAAAATCAGACATCCTTGGATGAAGCTATGCTAACATGACTAACAAAAAATTAAAAAAAAATCCAATTCTCGTAAATCTTTTGGAACTTGATAAAAATTTAGTAGGATCCATAGTTGTGGTCATGCTATTGCATATAACATCAGTTAGATGAGAATAGGATATTTTGCTGTTATACTAGTGCATTATCATATCTTTTTATTGTTTGATAATATGATGCTTAATTGCTTGTAATATTTCAAGAGTTGACCACATATTCAAGAGTAGACCACATATTTGTATAATGTATTATTTTGATAGATTTGTTCGTCCACTGATTTCTAATGTATAAACAGGTTGGTAATTTAGGAATCTGTAATTTACCCAGGAAAAAAAGAAAACCCTATATCCACGTTTAAAAAAAGAAAAAAAGAAACCTATAGCCGGGTTTTTTAAACATGGTTATAGGTTGAGGACCTATAGCCACGTTTTTTAAACATGGCTAATGTAAATCCTGTAGTCGCGTTTTAAAAAAGCGGCTAAAATAACCCCTATAGCCACATTTTTTCGCACATGGCTATAGGTCTACAATCTAATACTTATAGTTGTGTTTGAAAAAACACATGCTGATCTATTATCACAGTGTATAGACCACGCGTTTAATGTAGTCAATTTAGTATTAATTCCTGCTTCTTCTCCCCAAAAATAAAAATAAAATAATAATAAGTCCTGCTAATAATCCTCTCAAAAAAGAAAAAGAAAAAATGAAATAAGAAACAAAAAAGAATTCCTACTTAAGACTAAGCCCACAAACACATTCGATGTGCTAAAAAATTTAACATTTAGAGTGCGTTTGTTTCGCCTGAAAATGATTTCAGAATATCATTTTACACCAGCCTGTGTGTTTGGTAGCAATAGAAAATTAGGTCAAACAGAAATTGAATTCCCCGTTGATTGTAAAATAAGCTCATCACCCGTAAAACCATTGCATCTTTTATTTTTCCTTCAAATGAATTCCAAACTTGAAAAATAGAAGAGTGAGAGAAAGAGCAAGAAGAGAGAGAGAGAAAGAGCACCCCAGCACCGGCGATAGGAAGCCACCTAAAGCACCACAACCCCCAACCTTAGATCGCACCACCATCCCCAAGCCCAGATCGCACTCCACCGACCCTCAAGCCCAGATCACACTCCGCTGGACTCACACCTAGAGAAAGAAGACCCATCCCTTAAGCCGAGCAAGGAGACGGTACTCCGCTGACCCATCCCTCATCCTCACCGACCCATCCCTTGTCCTCGTCCTCCGTTGATCCATCGCTCGTTCTTAAGGTAGCCACTGGACAATAGATTGGACCACCGTGAGTCCATGACCCAGTGAACGACTCACCTCTGAGCCAATCGGACCGCCATGAGCAACCACCCCTAAGCCAATTTGTCCACCGTGTGCGCAACCTACTCCTAGATCGAACCATCCAGTGAGTGACCCATTCCTAGATCGAGCCGCCACCTTTAGATTGACCCACCGTCACCACCACTAAGTCACCCACGAATCGATCTCTCTTTCTGTCACTTAATCTCTCTCTCTCTCTCTTACGATTAGTCTTGTGATTTTGATTTTTTTTTTTTTTGATTTTTGTTTCTTTGATTGTTAAGTGTATAGTTTGAATTTTTCTATTATAAAATTTGTTTGGGAACTGAGAAAATGTGAAAATTTTGTAGGAAAATAGCATTTTTAGAATGTTACCAAACATCGAAAAATCATTTTTTGGACTATTTTCCATTGCAGAACCAAACACTCAGATTTCATTTTCCTTACGGGAATTCACTTTCTCCTGCATTCATTTTACACTTAGAATTCGATTTACATTGAGCCAAATGTAGCCTTAATACACCTAAAAGCTATTTTATCTGTTTTAGCATGCCACTTGATAATACACCTCACTTTTCATACTCTATTCTTTTACCACTTGAGTTAAAGATTTTTTTTTTAATATTTTTTATTCTTTCTTTATGCATGAAAGAGAAGAGAGAGAGAATTGAATAAAAAATTAGGTTTATGTTTAACTTGTTGCTATAGTAACTACTAAGAACATTCACAGCAAGATTGCTAAAAATATTAGTTTTTAACAACTCAAAACACTACTTTATCTATTTTAACACTCTACTTTATTTTATTATTCAACACATTAAAATAATACTAGTTTCATCACACATGCTTCGTGTGTGATGAGACTTTTTTTTTAAATAAAAAAACCTGTATTTTTATTTTATATATTTTTTTATTTTGAAAATCTAATTTATTTATAAGTGGATAAAACAATTTGAAAATCAATAAGAGAGTGGTCCTATTTTTAGGCAATATTTTAGTAGGAGTTGGAGTTGTATTTTTACCAGATAGTCCTTTAGTTTTGTCTTTACTTAAACATAGAGGTACAGAGACATTTTTGAACTAAAAAAATGAGGAACCCAAATAGGGGAAACCTCTTAAATAATAGAATAGATAAACAACAAAATAAAATAATATATCTAAAATAATATACAACAACCACAACCATCAACACATTACAATACTATTTTTTTAAAACCCCACATTAAAAAATTATTTTTTGTTTTACGTTTTAAGTTACAGTGAGCTGCTAGAGATAGCAGCTCATTGTAGCTCAAACTCAATTTTGTTTTTTTTTTTTAAAAACTTTGGCTTCTATGCTGTAGAAGTTGTTTTTAGGGTATTGGTTGCTAAACTGACTAAAAAGTCAATTTAGCAACCTTATTGCAGATACTCTAAAGGCAGTAGTTTCCTATTGCACTAGCAAAGGTAGTAGTTTACTACAATGGGTTGTTAAATTTTTTTAGATATAGCTCATTGGATGTAGATCAGTTTTTAGTATTTGGGGTGCTAAAATAGTGTATTGGCTATTTTAGCACACCCAGTGTGAATGCTCTCATATTTTATTGATTTTTCCATTTTAATATTTTGGTCACGTGTATGTTCCCAATTCCTTCATTTTAATTATTGAACAATCACATGCTTAAGGTAAATGTTTAATAAGCGATAAACACATACAACTAGGATGAGCCCTAGAATTATCCCCTCAAAAGAAAGAGGTTGAGCCCTACTAGAATTAGGAACACCCACCCTAATAACGTTAGTTTTTAGGTGAAACTTTGAGTGACTATTTAATTTGTTTATTTAAAAATATTATGTATATTTAGGAAAGATCACATTTAGGGGGATGCTTATTTAGAACATGGTTAAGAGGTATAACAGGAATCTGGGCCATTAGATTATGCAAACTTGGATGTTCATTTTTTAAGCATATATGTACCATAACTTCGGACTTACAGTCTAGTTTAGTTAAACGGAAACCTGTACATAGAACTACAGGAGTCAAAGAAAAAAAAACTCCACGATTATCAAAAAAAAAAACTATAGGAGTCAAAGAACAGTTCATGAATTAATAATCACGTGACAACTCCATCTTTGCCCGAACCCTAGAGTATTAGGATTCCTCTCCATAATTTCTTTTCAAATATAATATATTTTGATTAAAAAATTTTGATAGAGCTAGGAGAATTATTCACATATTGTATGCGCATTTCTTTTTCATTTATCTTCCTTATGTTTTAACACAAACGTAATGTTTATGTATAATTTTTAAATTTTGTTTTTTGGGGGAGAAAACTCTATTTTTAAGCAAAATAAGTCAATAAAAATAATTTACACTAAACCCTGAAAGAACAAAAAAGTTTTTTTTTTGCTTAATTTAAAGTTTCCCCATTCTCTATAATTCAGATACATCTACTAATCTAACAAAAACATCTTCTCTTAATAATTATTATTTTCAATAATACACATAAAAAATCATTATTAAAGTCAAGTACATCATTTGCTTTTTTTGATTTTTATTACCGCATGTTGTTGAGGCTTTCTTATTCTTTGGTCGTAGGAAAAAACTAAAATATGGACTAATAAATACAAGCACAAACAGAAATACAGAGCATGGTTTTTGCGTAGCAACAACCATGAGGAACACCAACAACAATAACAGCCCAGAAGATCAGAGGAAGAAAGAGAGTGCTCTCACAAGCCTTGATTCCAGATTCAACCAGACCCTCAGGAATGTTCAAGGGTATGCCCAAGTTTTCTTATTTCTAATTTTCTCACTCTTATTTGGTTCAATTTTCCTTCATATTTCAAAACCCCATTTGCTTAAAACATTCATAATGAAGGTTTTCGAGGACTTATCGATTTTGACTTGCAAATGGGTCTTTTGGATTGGATTCGGAAAACCCATTTGGATATTAGTTGTAATTTATGAGTTATAGCTTTTGATCTCTCAAATTCTGTGATATGATTGAGAAAATTCATGTGGGTCTTGTTGATTTTGACGTATTTGGATGAGATCAGTGAGGAAAGTTTTGCAATTGATAGGATCTATGCATTGGGATTGGGTGATATCATTAACTTCTGCTGTGTCTGGTTGCTGAGAAAGTGTGAGAAAACATTTTGATTGGGATTCTAAGTCCCTTATTTTTCTTGGTGTTCTAAGTTCGCTCTGTCATACAATGGAATTGAGATTTAGTAATAGGAAATTCATTTTACCTGATTTGCTTACTTTATAAGAAAAATGTGGACTGCTGATCTATGCCAAAATGGGGCTGCAAAAATTGACTTTTTATCCTCTCTCTCTTGTGGGTTACTTGTGTGCTTAATTTTGTGTCTGTGAAAACTTACAAGTGTGCAAGACATAAATATGCAATGTGGCTGTCTTTCCTCTAATATCACTGCCATTTATTTTTAATTTTTACTTCTTATATTTGGTTTTCATGTGCTCTGTTCTCAAACTGGTTAGATTCACATTGCAGTAGGCTGCCTAAGACACTGAACAGGACTCATTTTTTGATTATGTAATTTTCTATCAGTTGAAGTGTTTGGAGTTAGTCAGTTTTGGAAGAAAGCTTATTACTTGATATCTATAAGTGGAATGATTGTGTCCAATGTTTAGATTTTTACCTATGTAATGCTTCATATAGCTATTCCTTTCATTGTAAGAACTAGGTAGAAGGTAAGATCATGGGTTTAAGATGCATGGGTTGTTTGTGTAATTACTGATAAGAAGAAACTTTCTATAGCTGTTGCTTTAGCATCTCAATTCTGCTGTTGTAATGTTTTTCTAAAGAATCAATGATTTTATTTGTTGTTCTATTAGTTGTTTCTTAATCTTGATTTCTTGGCCTATCTAGTTTGCTCAAAGGCCGCAGTATTCCTGGTAAAATATTACTGACTAGGAGATCAGACCCACTAGATGAATCAAGCGTACAAGAACGGACTCCAGAGTATGAAAGGAGCCTCTCATACAATGAAGCTGGCTCAAGTGATCGCTTGGCCAAGGCAGCGGAGGTAATAGTGATATCCATTTTCCCTCATTCTTGTGCACTTTTTTTTCTTTTTAAATTAAAATTTTTAAACACATGATGTACAAAAGTTTAGTTATTGAGAATTTAATAAGTTGGACTTTTACTCGTAATGTAGGAAGAAGTCCAGAGTACTAGCAAGCCAAATAATAACACAAATGTCATTAAGTTAAAAACGTCAACCTCAGAGATCGAAAATACATCCAAAGAAGTTCAGAAATCTGCCATGGGTGCAAGAGCTACAGATTCAGCAAGAGTTATGAAGTTCACAAAGGCACTTTCTGGGACAACAGTCATATTAGGTATTGTGATTTTAAGTTTCTCTTCTCTTTCTTTCCCTCCTTCCCATGTCTAATGTTGAATATTTTGGGGTGCATATCTTAGATTATGAAGGGACTGCATTGTTGAGATGCTAAGTCTTAAGATGAAATACCATTGCATGCAAATTTAGATGCGTTTTTTTATATATTTTTGAACTTTGCGACTTTTCTCTCTTCCAATTAATTGTGCCTACTGGATATTGTTTGGATTTCTTGTTGTGTTGTTGTTTCTGTCCTTCTTGGTTTCACAATTTTGTAAAAACATATCATGTTACCCTCAGGCGGACATGTTAAAAAGCTGCAGGACTTTTTCCCCTATAATCGTCACACTGATAGTAGTTGTGAATGATAACAGGCGCATGTAACCTAGGTCTAAGGCACAACCCTTTGCACAATGTGATTTTCTATTCTAATAACAAATTCAGCAAGAACATAATTTAGTCTGATAACAGTATGCAATACCAATACAAATTTTATCTTATCTTGAAACAAGATATATTGTGTCTGTGGCATTTACAATCCTATCTTAATAGATAGTGCCATCCTCTTTATCTTAACATTACTCTTCTTGGCATCCTTGTTACTGTACATTTGAAAGTGTAGAGTTGCCTATGTTTGAGCTTGAGTTTATTGTTGTTGCGCACAATTTACAGGTGTTTGAGCACTCATAGCACTGCCACCATCTCCTCTTTTGTAGACTTTGATTTCTTAAATTTCAAATTGTAATTTTCTGGGAAGCGGATGTTTCTATTTTGAATTTTTGAGCGAATTACCTGTAGAAATTTCATTTTGGTTCTAATAGAGGTTAGGATGTCTCTAATTTTCCCTCTCTCTCTTGCTTGTGGGGTTTAGAGGTTCTATAATTTTAATGTTTAGTACAATTTGAGAGCTGTAACATTTCCTTTTTGAATTTCATTTTGTAGAGAAGTTGCGTGAGTTAGCTTGGAGTGGAATACCAGATTATATGCGCCCTGATGTGTGGAGGCTTCTCTTGGTAAGTTTGAGTTCTCTAATACTAGCTATAGGTTTTAAAAAGCATGATGACTGGAAATATTGGGCTTGTAATTCAAAGTTGCTTGGTCTTAGAAGTAGATTTCGACTTATAATCAAATGTTTCTTGGTGTACAATTAGAGATATTGGTTTCAGTAGAAAGCTTTCAAATTGGATTTATTTATTTATTTTTTATCAGACTGATAATGAAAACTTATTTCACAGAAGATGTTAGTGCTACATAGATGACAATTCACAAAGGGTAATATTGGCTACTAAATGCTCCCTTTGTTCTTATGTTACAGAAGTTTAGATCTTGCTTTTGCCTTATAAAGTTTTTTTTTTTTTTTTTGGGATAGGTGTTTTTCCTTATAAATTTATAATATGGCTAGTAAATGCTCCGTTATTTCTTATGTGATGGTACCTTTTGTCGATCATGCTTCTGTCCTTATCTAATTTTGTTGAAGATCATTTATTTGAAGAACTTTCCGCTAGTAGTAGTAAAAAAGGACCTGTTAATTAAGGGGGTGACCGAGAGTATGATTTTTGATTGGATAGAATGGCATAAAAGAATACATGTAAACAACCTTGATTAGTTTGTTGAGAATCCATAGCTCACTCCATAGTTTTGGAACTAAGGCTTTGTTTTTGTTATATAATTTAGGGTAAAATACTATTTTGGTCCTTAAACTTTATCAAAAGAACTTTTTAAAGTTTAGGGATCTAAAACAAACTTTTGGTAAAGTTTAGGGATCAAAATAGTATTTTACCCTATAATTTATTATAAGAACTTTCTTTTTTCTGGTAGGTATTTACTTTCTTAAGTAAAGTTTTTAAGAGACAGTTAGCTTGATAAACACATTAACACAAACACTGGTGGACACATTTAAGAGTAACATTGGGGAAACATTGTGAGATTTGGAATGTTTTAGTGAATCTACAGTCTGAGATTTATTGTTTACCTTATTTACTTTTAGCATCTGTTGCCTTTTTTCTATTTGTCTATGTGGGACTAAATCTTGAGTAGGAAGAAATTACCAACTTGATATCACAGGCTTTATGTATTTGTTTGTTCTCCCTTTTACCCAATGTGGTTTTAGTTGTCTTATATCACAAAAAGGCTCTTTGTAGTGCATTTATTGGATGGACCATCACATTTAAGTTCAGAGGCCAACCTAATCTAAGTGGGGCTGAGTCTTGAGTTGGAAGAAATTACTAACTTGATTGCACAAGCTTTACAGGTGTTTTTTTTCCTTTTTTTAATCCATGTGGTTTAAGTTGTCATGTAATTATTGCTTGGAACAAAAAGTCTCATTTGTAGTGCATGCATTGGATGGACAATCATATCTAAGATCAGAGGCTAAGCTAATCTGGCTTGTCCCCTGAATTTTCCTCTTGAAATAAATTTTGTTGCTTGTTTGAAATTTAAAATGAACTGACAACAGGGATATGCACCACCTAATTCAGATAGAAAGGAGGGGATTTTAAGAAGGAAGCGCCTTGAGTATCTTGACTGTGTTTCTCAGTATTATGACATTCCAGATACAGAAAGATCAGATGATGAGATCAATATGCTTCGCCAGGTATTTTTGTGTCTATTGAATTCTCATCTCGATTATTATAAATCTCTTCTGCCCAATTTTTGATGAATTGCTGATGACATTCTTGTAAGATTGCCGTTGATTGTCCACGCACTGTACCTGATGTCTCTTTCTTCCAAGAACCACAAGTTCAGAAATCCTTGGAGCGCATCCTTTATACATGGTTAGATACCTATTCTTCTGCGCCAGTGGCTTTTATATGTCAAGTAATATGTGCATCTGAGGGGAAGGAAGAAATGAATGCACCAGTTGTATCAAACTAGATTGCACTAGGTTAAGCTTAAATTATTCAATCAATTTAGACTATTTAGTCAATAATTTTCTGACACAGTTTTTGCTTTTGAATTGGATTACTGCTTTGCTACATTTTTAAATATAGATAGAATAGTCACCACTTGATTGTTTGTGATTTCTTCTGCTGAATGCTTTGTCAGTTACATTCAGCTAAATTTCCTCTTAATCATATCAAACACTTTGATTTGTTTTAATATCATGTATTTATATTTTGTTTCCTATGCTTAACAAATTAATAATATATATTCTTAGCTCATGTATTTGCTCTTGATACCAACATACCGTTTTAGTTCCAGAATATATGTATTCTCAAAAGTAAATTGGGAAGTTTGAGGTGGGAGAGAGAGCTGATGGGGTCAGTAGTCCTAGGTAGAGTTTTTGAATTTGGACCTTTGTATCTGTTGCTGGTTTTGCACCTGGGATTCTCTGGATTTGCTTTGAATTTAATCTGCTCATAGCACAACCTGTGTTTGAATTTTTTATTTTTTTCTACTGCTTTTTGGTGCCTCTGTGGAATATAAATTTCCTTTAATCCTTTCTGTTGTGCTCAGCTTGAATCATCCAATGGTCTAAACCAGTAGGTGAATTGTTTACTGCAGAACATTCAATCCATTGAATTTGTTGAAGTGGTTCAATGAAATGACTTATTAGGTTCAATAAATACTAGTATAAGAAATTATGTAGTAATTTACAGTACAAACAAAAAGATAGTCCCCTCCCCCCCCCCCCCCCCCCTTCCCTTTTTTTTTTTAATAAAAAATAAAGGGATTATGAATCGCTGTCTGTTGAGCGCTTTAGCAGCTAGCATCCCATGTCCAAACCTTTAGGACCATTAGATTTCAGGTTTCTGGAGACTGGAGGCTGGGATTATGAATCGCTGTCTGTTGAGCACTTTAGCGGCTAGCATCCCATGTCCAAACCTTTAGGACCATTGGATTTCAGGTTTCTGGAGACTGGAGGCTTGAATCAGCTGTCAGCTGATTTCTGTCTCTTTTTGTAGGTTTTCTGAGTAGTTCCCAGTTTCAACCATACGGACGGGCCTGTTGCATAATTATGGTTGTTAACTTTTGTTGTCACATGATATTTTGTTTTATATATTCCCAGGGTAGGGTGTGATTGACAAAATAACTCCCACCATGGTTGTCACTTAATGGAACATCTTTGTTACCTAGATTGTTTTCTTTTCCACTCAAACTTAATGACGAATTAGAGATGTGGATTGGCTGATCAGGATGGTTTTTGGGTCTAGGGGTGATCTTCTATGGGATTTGAATGACTGGTCTTGACCTATGAAATGTGTAAATATGGATGATAGGCAGTGACATCATGACAAAGCTCTCTTAGTAGCCGCCATGAATTGTTTGCCACTTTCATGTTCTAGCACTGTAACTCAATTTATATTGTGAAGAGTTATCAGAATAATGGCAGAACAACAACATATACTACATGCGTCATCTCCTGCTCAAGTTCAGTATGCAAAGATGCATTGACTTGATGACTTCTTCTTTGTATATTCTTTATTATTTCTAGGGAACTTTCTTAAATTTAGAAAAATTCATGGACATGAAACTAATGTCACCTCTTATCAACACTTTTCTGGTCACCAACAAAAGATATTTTGTGAAATTTATGTCTCTATTCACTATGGCCATCCATATTGCTAACCGATTGGAAAAGTTACATAGACACTATTTGTGGAACAGTGCGGGGGCAGTTCCCAAGTCCCATTTGGTGGACTGGGGGTGGTGTGTTGTCCTTTGAAGAAGGGTGTTTGGGTATATGTAAATTAAATACTTTCAGCCATGCCCTTTTAAGGAAGTAGTTATGAAGGTTTGGGTTAGAGAAGGTGATGTGGGAAGCTTAAAGAAATTTTTATTTTTGATTTAATCTTATTTGATTTTGGAGTAAACTGTATTTTATTTTATTTTTAGGCCCTAGTGTTTAATTAGGTTATTATTTTATTAGAGTCAGATATTTTTGTTATTCAATTATTGGGATTTCCCAAGTCTATTAGAATTAGGGTTTCCTATGATAGTGAAGATTAGAGTTTAGAAGTCTGTACAAGCAAAGTATTGTACTCCTATTGTGGTGGATTATTTTGATGAATAAAATTTCTGTTGAAATTGTCCCAATGATATGATACTAACTCCAGCCAACCCTAGGTGCTAACTCCTAGGGGGTTTCTTGGTGCTAATTCAAGCAGGCCTTGGTCTTAACCCCTAGGTTCTCTATCTTTAATTTTCTGTTCTTCAACAATTTAATGTGCATTGTTTTGGCTTGTCCTACGTCCACTTTTGGAGATGTGTTATATCCATTAAATATGGGAAGGATTGGGGGGGGATGTACAGCAAAGGTGGTGTGAGGTTCTCATTGCATTGGTCTTTGGACGAGTATTAGAGAAGGATGGGATTCCTTTTCTAGAAATGTTACTTTTGGCATGGGGAATGGGAATGGCACTAGGGTACTGTTTTGGTATGACAAATGGCATGGACTGTGGAGATTCCTGCCTTAAATTATTATTATTATTATTTTGATAAGTAATAAGTTTTATTGATATAAAAAAGGGACACCCTAGTACACGGAGCGTACAGGGGTCAACAATCAAGTACAAAAATTACAAGAATCAAGAAAATCAAGGTGAGGTAGGTTTCCTGCCTTAAATCAAGGTGAGGGGTCAACAAAAATTCCTGCCTTAAATATTTGTTTCCTGATTTTACTTTGGCATTGGACAAAAATGCCTCAATGGCCTCCTACTTGGTGCGAATGGGGGACAGTGAAGTTAGACAAGTTCAGGATTGGGAAACAGAGTTGGTGTATTTATTTGACTTGCTGTATCCTAATTTCTCCTCTACTCAAGGTGAGAACAGATTAGCATCAACGTTAAAAAAGAATGGAAAATATGATGTTAAATCTTATGATGAATTAAGGAGTTCAAGCAATATTCCTTTCTTTGGCAAAGAATTTGGGGTGCTAGAGTGCCTTGTAAGATCGCTTTTGCTTTTTTCACTTGGACACCAGCCTTGTGCAAGATTTTGAATATTGGTAATCTGTGGAAGCGTCATATGGTGATTTGGGTTGGTTTTGTATGTGTAAGAATAATGGAGAGACAGTGGACATCTTATACCATTTTGCTTTGTGTCTAGAGATCTTGGTCTCTGGTGTTTTCTTTATTTAGAGTATCTTGGGTTATGCCAAATCAGTACTTGAATTGTTGGCTTGTTGACACCAGGGCGTAAAAGCTTGGAAGGTAGCTCCTTTATTTATCATCTGGTCATAACTCATATGGTGAGAAAGGAATAGTAGAAATTTTGATGGTGTTGAACATCTCAATCATGTTATCAAAATATCCTTTTTGAGATCATTGTATGATTGGATGAATGCCTTAGGCGCTATCCCATTTGTATCTTTTTTAGAATTCATTGAATTGTTGAATCTCCGATTCTAATTTGATATGATTGGTAGGTTCCTTATCTCTTGTTTCAATGAAGTATTTTATTTATTAAAAGAAGATTTATTGTTCTAATCCTATGTGTCAAAATACATATAATTTTAATCCTGTGTCCATATTTTTTTTGGAATTACCATATTCCACATCCATAAGTCATTGTATATTTTTGTTAATTTGCATACCTTGGACTGAAATTTTTTTATATCCCACAGTTACTACTTTAAGAAGGGGAAAAAAGGGAATGTGGTGTAGGGTTGTGTAATTTTTATCATTGGAATAGTTTCCTTATGTTTTGATTGAATTAATTATCTATATCTTTACTATCTTTCCTGATTTCTTTCCAGGGCCATTCGGCATCCTGCAAGTGGATATGTTCAGGGAATAAATGATCTGGCTACACCCTTTCTAGTTGTTTTCTTGTCAGAATACTTAGAAGGGGGTGCAGATAACTGGTCAATCTCTGATTTATCTCTGGAAAATATCTCTAACTTAGAGGCTGATTGCTACTGGTGTCTATCGAAGTTGCTTGATGGTATGCAAGACCATTATACTTTTGCTCAACCGGGAATTCAGAGGCTTGTGTTTAAGTTGAAGGAATTGGTCAGGCGGATTGATGGTAACACTTTATCTAGAGCCCCTTTCTTTGTGCGATGTTAACTGCTTTACGCCATTATACATATATTCTAGGCTTGGTTTTTTCCTTTGCCTGTGTGTTGTGTGTATAGCGTTGAATAGACATAGGCCCAAAACATATAATTATTGTTTCATAGTCATTCACGGTTATACATAGACAAATATAGCTAATGGTTATGCCTATATGCTACCTGCAGTAAGATTATGGGTCTTGTGTCCCTCAGCTAGTTTTACCTGCCTCTTTTCCCTTTCTCCCTCCATCTCTTGGGGGGGAAGTCTCTGGTACTTGTAGACATGTGCCAAGTATTGAATGAAGTTAAGGTTTCTCTTAGCCAGTTTCTTGATGTTATGGTATACAAAGTTTCATTAAATTGGTACTTAATCTGTTTCCAGAAGTATGGAAATATCACTATATAATTAAGTATGATGATAGTTATATTTATTTTAGATGTATTTTGTCTTTCTTCTACATGAAATTCGGTCTTGAGATTCAGCAAGGGGATATATCTTCAGCTGTAGGATTGTATCTGGGATTAATTTGGTGTTTTTGAAAAATTACAAACTCGTGGATTAAAATGGATATTTGAGTTAATTAACCCATTTTTTTTTTATAACTTATAAACAATGGTTTAATTAATTATAACAAACTAATTTTATTTAAAGAGGAGCTAGGTTTGAATGGATAATACATGCATTGAGTTACTCCTATGCAATTACAATATGAGATTCAACAGATGTAAGAAATGTAGAAAGGAAGATGAAGGGACACTACCATATGTAGTCATTGAATAATATTAGGATCTTTATAAAAATTGTATAATAACGTGATTGGGCATTCAACACCATTTTTTTTTACTTATCAAAAAAATTTCTATTTTTCCATTCCCACCACATTGTCTGCAGTAGGCACAATGGAACTGCTTCTCCATATGTTCAAGAATGCCATCCCAAATGGCTAACACCTTTTGGATTGAGCTCCTAAAGGCAAGATGATTGAATTCCAAAATTTTCATTCTATGTCTAAAAGTCAAACTCCAAGATAACCGATCCTCTCGTTGACAAAATGGAAAACTAGAATACAGAAAATTGAAGAGATTCTTTATTGACTCTAATTCCCAACCTAAAGGATTGAGTGAACCAAGGATCCCAATTCCGTGTACCTAGATTATTGGTGAGATACATGAGTCAAACCAAGAATGATTACAAGAGTCATCCCTAATAACGCACTTAATTATATTTAGAAACGTCACACCACCCTCCTATAGTCCAGGACCTAGTTAGACAAGTCCATTGTAATTTAAAATATCCTTTGTTCAACAATTCAAAATGAAATTAAGAATATCTGGTTACTATTATAAATGCAGGGGAAAAAAAACCCTCCCATCCCATAGAGCACACCAACCTAACTCACTTTAGCTGCAGATTTTCTATACATATTTTATTGTAAATATTGTATTATTGGTAATTTATGCTTTTCTAGAAACTGTAATATTTAGGAATTTTATTTTGACTAAAGTAAAGGGGAGCATATTTTTGTAGTTATTCCAAGGGCTTCAATGGGAAAGGAACTTTTCAACTGCTTTAATAAAAAGCTTTCTTGGGTTTCCCAGATCTTTTCATGTTGTGGTTGGTGAGGAATCTTCCATATTGCACTACCAAAATGTATGTCTTATATATTTATATATATTTATTACCCAGTTGCATCAGTGCAGGAAACATGTCACAATTTCCATCACCTTACTATATCTAATCCTTGTTGTTTCTTCACCTGTTTAACATTTATATCCATCCAAAATTTTTAATTATAATATGCTGGGTCTTATTGACTGGAATACTTTTTTGAAATGCTCTAGAACCTGTTTCAAGACACATGGAGGAGCAAGGGCTGGAGTTTCTTCAATTTGCTTTCCGTTGGTTCAACTGTCTTCTAATACGCGAGGTTTGCTTTCTTCTACAAATGCATTTTTTGCATCAGGAATTGCTGTATTCTCCTCTATCTTATTATACCACAAGTTTTGTTAGGAACGTGAACCTAATATGTAATCTCTAAGTTGTTTAAGTTGCAGCTAATAACAATTGCAGCAGAGATTTGGCCATGAACAAGTGCTTTTATTATTTATGCAAAGCTAATGGCTTGTTCTTTTTTGTTAGATACCTTTCCATCTTGTTACACGCCTGTGGGACACATATCTTGCGGAAGGGGATGCGTTGCCAGATTTCCTTGTGTACATATTTGCCAGTTTTCTTTTAACGGTGAGATGGACATTCTTACTTTGTGCTGGTATGATCTACTTGGTTGCATGCTCAGATTTATGGTTAGAAATGTTTTTGTTGGTAAATGTTGATGCATCTCTTTACTGCCATTTGATAGATATTGAGTAATATATAGGTCGGTATGTATAGGGAAAAAAAGTTGTGCTTCACTTGCATCATCTAGCATCCGTGTGCCACTTTTTGGGGTGTTTTTATTAGCTCCTCATTTGGACTTGGTATTGATGTATTTCACTTTGGAATGCTAAACCAAGAACCACACTGACCTTTTAATTGCCAATTAGAAAGTACCTTTCTTGTAAAATGCTCATCCAGGGAGGGGAAATAATTTTATTTTATAAAGCAAGTTTCTGTTTCATTTCTAGAACTAAAAACATGGCAAGTTTAAGCAGCCTCAGGATGGGTGGTTTTTATTTACTCCCCATTTAGAAATGAGTCATATGGTACACATAAAACTTCATGATGTTCTTAAGTCATGGCAGGTGAGTGAACCTGTTATGGGCATTCTAGCAGTGTTCTTCATTGGTTTTTTGCCAAATATTCTGGCCTAAGACATTATATAAGTCATAAAAGGTCGTACCTGGTGCACAAAGCTCCCACTTTATTATTGCTCTATTTCTTGTTGCACTTTTATACCTATTCCACGCAACACATTATCTTTTTTCAATATTTTCTTGTAGAAAAAGATGCATTAATTAATAAACATTAGCACAGAGCAGAACTGATAGCTTCTCATTAAATCCTTTGTATTTTGAAAGCAAAACTGCCATCGTAAGACTGTTAATTATTAGCAGCATGTCCTACATTAGCCATAGCATCAGCTGCTCATTAATTTTCCTAGTAAATGTGATTAACTTTCTGAAACTTTGCAAACAACTGATGAATGTCTCAAAAACCATTGTCCCAATCCTTGGAGGAGAAAGGCCGTCTCTATATGGTCTTTTAAAAAAAAAAAAAATTGTATACCATTTCTGTATGCTTCTTATCCAAATAAATCTGTGTAGTTGACTAGATGATGTTGCATTTGCTTTTGTGATGGTGATGATTATGTCAAATGATTTAAATGAGCTGTTACCTTATGTTCAGTGGTCAGATAAGCTTCAGAAGCTTGATTTCCAAGAATTGGTGATGTTCCTTCAACACCTTCCAACTCAAAACTGGACTCACCAAGAGCTTGAGATGGTGCTTTCAAGAGCATTCATGTGGCACAGTATGTTTAACAACTCTCCCAGCCACTTGGCTAGCTAAAAAGGGAATTGTAATAGCTATTGTTTATGGTCAGTTAGGAATTTTGTTCTTTACAATATGTTATACATATTTTGCTGCCTTTTGGTATCTATAGATGTGTTTTCTCTTACTTCATTGGAGAAAACCGGCCCATGTTCTCATATGTATTTTGGCGTGTAATATGTGTTTTTTCAGGCATTTCTTTGTAGATTTACTTTGACCATAGAAGGATAAAAAAGAACAAAAGAATTACCTTGTTGTATGACAATTTCCCATTTCGTGAATGGAGTTGAGAGGAATCCAACATATTCATTATATGTTTACAAATGCACCGAATGAAAATTTTCCATTTCATGAATGGAGTTAAGAGGATTCAGCATCCAATATAGCCATTATTTGTTTACTACTACACAAATTCGTGGTAAATATTGAAATTTCATCAAACTATTCACATTTGTATTCGTCTAAGCATGTTCTTCTTCCTCTTAGCTTAGACCAAACTGATCGATTGGGAAGATCACAGACAAGGTTTAGAATTGTGCGTGTGAATTTTGGCCTCAAAGGGAAGGGAGAAATGTAAATTTAAACTAGTGACCTCTGCCTTATAAGGTGTGGTATCAACTGATTGTGCTATTCTTTGGGGTTAATGTTCTTGTGTCCCTAGACAACTTTTTACAATAATAACAATAATTCAATGGATATAACAATAGTCGAGCTGGGGGGGTGGGGGATTGTTTAAACCTTGGTTTTTTACATAGAGGAGAGTAGGCAATACCATGAGCTATAACGCTCTTGACAGTGCTTGACATGCTCAATGTTTTTGTATATGGTAAAGTGCGCATTTGCCTACATCGGTGACCCGAAGGCTGAAGAAAGGTCCTGTAATCATAATTAATCATTTTCAGTCGATATGTTAGTTCAAAATTTCATTGGGTATGGATTCCTCCAAATGCGAACTTTCAACTTTAGGTAGGGTTAAGGCAACCAAAAGAAAAACCACAAAATAAACACAACATACCTTATTTGTGAAGAATGTTTCATTACATTTGAAATTTGCACGAGATATGAGATGAGTAAACACAACAAAGTCCTACTTCCAATTTTTTTGGAGCCATTTATGGATTCTCAACAACGGTAAAAGTGTAAGAGTTGATCACATGAAAAAGTCATACTTTGTCAATTTCTTGATTGACATGTTATTTTTTATTACTTCTACTAGTGTTTCTAGTCTTTCTTTACCTTTATTCATTCTCTCAACTTAAATAAACTCACTAATTACTAGTGCATTAATCACTCTCCGCTGAACATGACCAAACAAAACATTTGGAAGGTCTAGTGCCAGGTTGAGTGGCTAAGCCACCATTTTATCGAGAGGGGTGTAGACCCCTAACAAAAAAAGGCTTTCTGCATCAGGCTAAGCAATAAGAATTAAAACTTAAATTCAATGAGCTATGATTCAACAGTATCAACTAATACTTCCTTCTTCCATAATAATTGTTTGGAGGGTGAGGTTTAATCCACTGGATGCGTATGTAACTAACTACTACTAATAATAATAACTAAGAATTAAAATCCAAATTCTTTTTTCTTTTTTGTTTAACAACCAAAACTTGTAGCAAGTTCAAAACTTCAGATCCTATCATTTGGCTAAAAATAAAATGGAAAGGCACACAAAACAACAATAGCCTGTTATTTACCTTTGAGCCTGTACCCAACAAGGCAGCAACTACTATATATGAGTTAAATTAAATAAGAAAAAGAATCTTATGGTTTGCATCCAACAGTGTAGCCATAGAATTATCATGCTGCATGTTAATCAAACATGGAGTTCCTCTATAATCTACTCATTCTAATTCCATTCATTTTATACTTCTATAATTTACTCATTTCATTCCATTCCTATAAAAACTCTCAATAGAAACATTAGAGATATCCGAAATGATCATATGAATTACTACAGGGATAAAACACCCGATGTATATCTAGACCCTCTTACTACATGAAGTTATTCCTGATATCAAATGAAGAATCAAGATAGCTACATAGGTATTGACAAAGGTAAGGCCTACAGATGTGCAGCATTTATTAAAATAACAATAACACTGCCAAACCATATTTCAAAATGACTCTTCATAATCTCTAATCTGTTGACAACAAGCTACAATGAGAGCCTGGCTATGTCTGTTGTTCAAGGCTGCTAAATGTACTAAAGTAGACCAATCTAAAGTTTGCAGTTCCAAGCACTGGAAGTTTTCACGCAAGATTGAACAATTTCCTCTTTTGCTGAAACAATAGAAGTGGCCAAAGTCAGATACTTGGTCTAAACAAAATATGAATGAGGACAAAAAATTCATAAGCTTTTGGAGAAACATTGCCACATTCATGAATGTGAATCCATTTGAAGCTACACCATTCTACATTAATTGTTCTTAGTTAGCATATAAATTAAAAGAAAGGATATCCTTTATGTGTCCACCAAGTTTGTCAACTTTTTTTGTAATGATAGAAACAAACTGAAAAATTAAACTTAGAATAAACTTTTTACCCCCCCCCCCCCCCCTTTAATATATATATATATATATATATATATGCAAAAGCAAATGCCCCTCAGAAGTTTTTATATTTTTCAGACCAAATTGAGAAGTGCTTGTTTTAAAGGAGAAAAACTATTAATTAAAGTAATACGTGCTTCTTTTATTCAGCTACTAAAATAGTGAGATTAACAGAACAGTGTTTAGGCTTTCCAAGTGCTTGTGAAATAACAAACTTGCTTCCTTTCCACATTGCAAATGCTAAAAATCACTACTGTCAGGTATAACTATTTTTTTTTTTAAGTACTACTGTCAGGTATAACTTGAATTAGCTTAGGCTTTCTAATTCATAGCTTTATAGCTGAAGCACAATGTTAAATTGGGAAAAAAAAAAGTGTTATTTCTGATTGTGCTTTGTCCTACTTAAACAAACATGTATGAGGATAAGAAATATCCCATTGGCTTCATACCCCTATACGATATTGACCCGTGATCTCATCCTCTACCTCGTGTAAGAGAGTTGGGGATACCATTTGGTCCAAAGAACGTTGGTTTCATCTTGCTAATTATATAATGTTAAAGGGCAAAAGACAGTTTGAAAGGACTAGAAGATATGTAGAAAGGAGCAAGAGAAGACAAGGGAAAACGATTGGGATAAAACCTAATGACTAGGTTCAAAATTGTCCACATATTAGAGGCTTAATCTATCCTTAGAAATATCGATAGAGGGTTTCCAGCTCCATTGCATCTATGCCTTTTATAAATGACATGTGAGAGAGTTTCTTCTGATGCAGATTTTCCTCCATATAGCAGTAGGAGAACACAGCTTTATTTCAATATATTAATAAGGATGCATAGAAAATATTAGATTCATATGTACTATAAAAAAAAAAAAAAAAAAACTTGGATGCATAAAGACTTAAAATCCTTACATGCTGTTCAACTTCTTCCAGGAATCTCTCAGGCGAATCAACATATTCAACACATTCCTTCTTTACCATTGCTGCAAGTTCTTCTTTTCCTGCCTTCTCAAGGTTCCTTATCAATATCACAAATGTCAATCTATCTGGGGCACAACCTGATGCCTTCATCAATTCATATGTCTCCATTGCCTTTTCTATCATATCCACTCATATATATGCCCCAATCATCTTGGCAAAAGCCCTTGTGTTGGGTTGTAAGCCTTCTTTCTTTAGTTCAGAAAAGAACTCTTCAGCTATGTCAATCAATTTGTTCTTTCCCAACAATAGAATCATGTCACAGTACAAGGGCAGATCCCGTTGATACCACTCTTCCTTGCGCACAAATTGGAAGACCTAAAACCTGATTTATATTCAGATAAAATACAAAATTCAAAAGAAAGGATATTCAACAGATAACAGAATTGGGCAAATTGAACACTTAGAAGTAGGCCAGAACTTAGTCATATGGCTATCTTAATTGGAGTCAGCATTTTGGAAACTATTAAATTGGCAGTTTGACCACAGGGACAAGGAACCAGCCAGTCTGTAATCTTCAAGATATTCCCCAAAGCAATACTTATTAATTTGTGCAACTATATTGGCAAACCACTCAAATTGTTTACCAAAGAAGTAACCTGGCTTGACAGCCAAAAACTAGAAGTTACCCTCAACTAACAAGTATCACTAAAGAAAATCAGATCAGATCAAAGCCATTGATATCATACAATATGGAAATTCCCAGAATAAAATAGGTCAAGAGATACATTTTTTCTTTTTAGAGAGTATTCGCCATTTAGCTTATATCTCTTAAAACCTGAACAAAATATCCGCTAACAAGTACACTATCTGATGACAAGAACACTCAATAATGAAATCTAAAACAGAAGAAAGGACAGATTTGAATTATACAATCTACCCAAATTGTAATTCTAGCACAATTGAATGCTCATGGTTGTTCCAAATGGAAAACAACATTGAATTAAATCAACTTTCAAAATTTCAATTGACATTTCGACATCTTGAATTTTCTTAATATTTTTTTTTTCATATACAAGAAAGTTAAAATTCTACCACATTCCAAGCAATCTGCAAGTCAGTCATTCAAGTATTAACCATATTAATCAAAATCTAACCAAACTTTTTCAATCCCAAATTTCCTTAGTTGTATTTCCAACATCAAGCCTAAATTCTCCAAATATCCATAAATACTTTGTCACACAATAAATATATACCTATTAGACAATGCATCAGATTCTCCTTAGAGGAACAAAACAAGACTAATTTCCATACACGCATACATTAGACACATGCAAATTATGTTATATTAATGGTAAAATGATTAAATTAATCCTTTCCATTCACCTTAAGCTTTTGGGACAACTGATAATTTATCATAGTATCAGTTAAAAATCCCATGCGAAATTAATCATTTCTTATCGGCCTAAACTTTTGGGACAATTCATAATTTATCAAATTCTTTTTCTTTTTTTATTTTTAAATCCCCACTTGTGTTTTTTGCTAGGCATATTATACAGTGCCCCCCCCCCCCCCCCCCCCCCCCCCCACACACACACACACACACACGCACACACATATATAACAAGAGTGATGCCGCTGCAAGGAATACTACAAATTTTAGTACGTAAACCTTACAAAGTGTATGTCACCAATACCGAACACTAAAAACTTATTCAAACATTCATTTTTTATGTTGTCGAAGTTTACCAATCTCGTTCATGGCCACATCTTGTAAACATTTTGTAGTAAAATTTGTAAACTTTAGCATTTTTCATAACAAAAAGCAGTACTCAGAGGGGCACCAAGTCATACTAACATATGCTCATATATTCTAATACACACACAAAAGCAAGTTATATTCAACCAAGAATGAGCAAAATATACCTTGAGGGCTAAGTCCAACTCATTTTGTCTATGGAGTTCAGCCAAGGTGTCCAACAAGTCTGCCTTCAAGAGCCTGCTGAGTCTGCCACTAAAAACCTGTTGTAATCTGGAAGTGGATGACTTGGCCAGCTTCAACGAATGGACTACTTGAATGGTTTCTGATGACAGAACACTTTTCCTCCACAGAGGCTTTCTGGGTCCGCCTCTAAGCCCACAGCTGACCATGGAAGAGCATCGTGGGTGGGGTTTGGAGAGGTTTTGGAGAAAACCCAGTTGAGGGAATTGGAATTCCAGAGAGCCCATTACACTGGATTTCATTTTCATCTGTCTAGTCCCGTTTAATCTTCTATCTATCTCCCATTTGGACGGTATTTTTTTTTTTGTGTTCAAAAGTACCTTACAACCTACGTTTAACGTTTAACTAGAGTAAAACTTAAGAATAACAAAGTAAATATATATATATATATATATATATATATATTTAACTCTCGTCTAAAATATACCTTACAAAAATAAGATTGCTCTATACGTTTGTTATTATCTTTTTTCCTCAAAAAAAAAATTTTATTTTCAAGTTAATTTTTTTTTTAAATCTTCAAATTTATCAAAAAAAAAAAAAACTAAATAGAAATATATTACAATTTATTTAAACTATTTTTTTAACTTCTTTTTAAAAATTAAACACAAAAAACCTAATGAGAGAAAAAAAAAAACCCCACATTGCTATCAAAAAAGTTATTTATCCTGTTATTAAGGTTTATTCTTTAATTTTTTTCGTTATCTATTTCAATTTTTTTAAATCAATGTCTAACTTTCACTTAAGTTGAATTTTTCTTTTCACTCTTTTTTTGTTACTTTTTTTTTTTTTTTTCTCTTTTAAATTCACCCTTCCGCTTGTTTCAATGTAAAATATTTTTAAACAAATACTTTATAATTTTATGATATTTATTTTGTAATAAAATATTTAATTAAAAATAAAATATTTTTAGTCAAACAAATCAACCTAAACAAATTATGTAAAATATTTTAAAAAATTATTTTACAATTTTATCATGTATATTTTATAATAAAATATTTAGCCCAAAATAAAATATTTTTTCTATACTACAACAGCGAGTAAATTTACTCTCACTCCCGCGATTACTTTCGCGCTTAAACTCTCCCTCTCAAATTTCTCTCCAGAAAAACCCAGCCACCCTATCAGATTTCTTTCCAAAAAACCCAGCCGCCTCCGGTCCCCTGTCCGGCCAATATACGGCTCCAGGTCCAAGGCACCACCGGCCAGCTCCAGCTTCCGCCGGCGCCGCCCATCGCCGGCAAAACCAGGTACTTTTCTGCCTTTTTAGATTAGATTTCTCCTTTTCTTTTCGTTTTTCTTCATCTCTAACCCATCTCTAGTTTTTCTTAGGTTCGATTTCTACTTCTTGCTGGAAAAACACCTCAAAGTTTCAGGTTTTATTTTTGACGAATCATAATTTTTACACATATTTGATTTCTTATAATTTTTCATGTGGGTTTTTCGGTGTTGATTTGGTAGTGTGAGATTTTGTTGATGATTTTGACATTGGTTATTTGATATGAGTTAGGGTTTATGATTTTCAGATCTGGGTTTTTCTTTGGGGGTTTTATTTATGTATGGCATTGTGATATTTTGTGATGAAATTATTGTATTCTAGTTTATGATATATGTTTGAGATTCAAGATTCCTTGTTAGAATTTGAAGTAGCAGATCTGATATGAATTCAATGTTTGATTCCCTTTGAGGCCATGTTTGCACTTTGTTCCTTGGATTAAAGGCTGTTGTTTATATTTTATACCAACCAAAGCATTAGCTTAAATAATCCAAAATAGGTCATATCAATCAGGTGGGTCTGAGTTAATCAACTATGGGCTTCAGTGAAATGATAATTTTTAATAATTCTTCTTGTGAATCTGATATGTAGTTATTTAAATAATAACTATTTAACGGGAGGAATACCAGCACAGCTTGCAAATTTGACCAACTTGGAAATATTTCAAGTATTGCTTCTCTCCCTCCCTCCCTGTGCGCGCACGCGCGTGTGTGTGGTTGATAAGAACGTTGCTCATCATTGTAAACCATATATTAGAATATTATCTTAGCTATGTGTATGAGGTTCTGATTGTTTATTATTTTGGTACTCACAGTTACCTCTCCTACAATAAAATTTCTGGAGCTGTACCAACTGGACTTGCTAATATTCCTAAATTGATCTAGTTGTGAATTCTCTTTCAAAACTTTTGTTTCTATATTTGATTGGTTATTGTTAAAGAGTTGACTTTCATAGAGATGGGAGTATGAAGGACCTATTGCCCTTTTTGGTAGTAAAAACACGTTGGCAGCCTGGGGCCCTGGTTGCTTCTCTCTCTCTCCGTGTGTGTGGGAAATGGTTAGGTTGTTTAAGAGATTAGATTGGATTAATTAGTGTTTTTCTGATTTGATTAACTTGACCCTGGACCTATGTATAAGGTTATATATACTTCTTATAAATGAAAAAAATAGCTGAATCTTTTTATCTTTAAATTTGATTTTACATTTGTTATTGCTGCCTTGCTGGTGATGCATCATTTTAGCCAGAATTAACCTTTTGACATAATGTTCTTATGATTTATATGAATGCTGTTTTACGTTTTGTAATATTCAGTTTGTTATTTTTTCACCTGCTTGCTATTGGTAACCAAGACAATGTATTATCAGACAAGAATGATGATAATTAAATTTAATGGGAATGTCTGCCACACTTCACAGTCTGTTCAGAATTATCCACATTAATCTTCCTAACTTTGTGTCTTGGTTGCTGCCTTCATTAGGATATATGTGTTTTAAACTATACCAACTAATAACTACTCATCATCTAGTCAATCATAAAAAAAAAATAAAAAAAATAAAAAAAAATCATAAAAATCTACAACCACTCACCTTTGATCACTTATTTTATTTTAAGTTATGTTAACAATTGTAACATGCAATCTGACTAAAAGAATACAAATGCATCTGCTAGCCTCTGCTTTTTGGTTGTGTGGTTGGCTTTTTCTATTTTGTTTTAGTTTTGTGTGGCTAAAGAAAAGTTAAAAAGCCCATTATCTTGGTTTTCTATTCTTTGCCACCTAATTTGTTGTTATCTTGTATATTGGGGATTAACCTTTTAATCAACAATAACTTACCTGTCTAAACTACCATTGTACAGTCTTAGCTTCATTCTCACATTTTTCACCAAGCAAGGACACACAAAACTTCATCCTCTGTTTTTTGTATGGCTGTCATGATTAACTTTTCGTACTTTGTGGATATGTGTGGTATGCATGTTAACTTAATGTTGTGAAGTGACTTGTGTTTTTGTCTCATGGATTCGGTTATTTTATGTGATGAGAGTGGAGTCTTTGAGTGCCTGCTGGATGGGCCATGGCTACCTTTGTGCTGTTTTTTTCATATGGTTGGAATTCATGGTCTGCTGTTTCTTGCAGCTAACAATAACAGAGGGAGGTTTTCAGGGCGGGCTGGTTATTGAAATGATTAGATTGTATTTTACACAACATTTTCATGTACACTGCCAAACACAGTGCACTGAAAAATGAAAATATTTTCCTGCAAATATTTTACCTTTGCAAATATTTTACATCGAAACAAACAGAGCATTACATCTTGTGTGTTGTTTCCTCCCCAAGTCCCAAGTTCCATCTGCCGCTTTGTCTCTACTCTCTAGTCTGCCACCTGACCTACTTACTACACCACCACCCCCAGCGTGCCGTTGCCGGTCACGTGACCGTTGTTCCTCTCCAAATTCAAAGGTCATTTCAGTCTGTTCACATTCCATAACATTTACATATGTAAGTATCAGTGTTTCATTTGTTTGATTTATTATTTGCGTTGAACCGTACATGTCAGGTCTCACTTGCTTCATCTGAATCGTCCATTTTTCTCTTCTTCTTCTTTTGTCCTGAGTCCTATCTAACAGTAACACTTCTGGAATTCACTGATTATAATATTTTAATTTTGATTTTAATAATATACTTGAGCAAATCAGTGTCAGTGTCAGTGTGTGATATGGTAATGGTAGAATATTATTACATATAATACTTTTTGATTACATGAAGGTGGTGGTAATGGACAGACAGCTTCAGCTTCTTTGCTTTAACCTGACCAAACCCACTTTCCTTAAAACCTACCTGACCCGATTAATTCTTCACCCATTCGGTGCCCCCAAACCAATTTCAACCCGCTCTTGTCGCTTCCCTTCAGTTACATCTTCAAACTTTTAATGATTTTATGGTTCTATTACTATTACTGTAGTGCTGCTGACTTCAAAACTGGTTTGGAATCCTAGTATAGTATAGTATAGTATAGTATAGATTTTACCATTTTGCTTATGTATAGTATAGGAATTATTTATTGCATCTCTTTTAGACTTTTATTACAGTGCCTGGCCCCAAATATTGTTTAGGATTTCACTTTAGAAACATATGGGAATTTGAGTAATGGTGATTTTATTTTATAATGATAAATGAATTTGGGAAAGTGGGGAAATGGGTCTTAAGGTGGATGGTTGTTGAGTGTGGGAGCATGGGTATGCTATGTGGAAGAAAACTGTGAAAGAGCAAGAGTTGGGAGTGACATAGGCTGAAAATAACATTTTTGGGTTCTTCTGTGATTATTTTTGCTGATGGCATATTAATTGAAGTTCTAAACATCCATCAAACGAGTATGAAAAATTTTATTAGTTTCATTTTTTTTTTATCAATATTGATGCATGCGGGATCAATCATCCTTTGATTGGTAAACGTTTCATGTAACTTGGTTCTTGTGCCTGCTGAAGTAGTACCTCTGTGTGATTTTGCATGTCAGAGCTCCTGTGTCAGAAAAAAATTCACATATTGCCTATTTGTGGTTCATGTAGATTTTGGTTTTTGTGAGGACATTGTGTCTTTGAAATCCTTACTCTATTTTACGGGCCCCAGGCTTAAACAGGAAAAAAAATTCATTCTCTCTGTAATTAATGTAAGGTATGTCTTCCTAATAGTTCTTCTTTTTCTTGATTTTCATTGGTTGTTTGTTGTGACAGGAATTCTTTGTAAAGGTATAAAGTGTTCAATGAAGTCGTACAGGTTATCAGAACTTACTCAAACTGAGGTTGAAAACCTGAAGGCTCGCCCTCGTATAGATTTCTCTTCCATTTTCAGCACAGTAAGCTTTATTGGCTTTTTCTTTAATAATCCTGAAATTTGATTTAGTTTTGTGTTCATACAAGGTGATTAGACGGATTTGTTTATATATACTATCAGGTCCAGCCCATTGTTGATGATGTTCATAAAAGAGGCGATGCTGCAGTTAAAGAGTTGGTGCTCTTTTACTTCCCTTTTTAAATTTTATATGTTTTGCGTATTATTTCGGAAGGCTTCACTTCACCATGAAAGCTTCTTTTGTCATGAGTTTGGCTAAGAGTTGTTCACATTTCTTTTGCAGCTATACTGCAAAGTTTGACAAAGTTGAACTAGAACAGATAGTTGAAAAAGTCTCTGAGCTTCCAGATCCAGTGGTATATTATATAGACATTCCTAATACAAATAATCTTAGTCTTTATAATTTAATTTGGAGTCCTTTACACCAATTGCATTTCTTGTTCATGGAGGTTTTGCTGTTTTGAATGTTTACCCATTATAACTTTGCGTAATCACAGCTAGATGCAGTTATTAGAGAAGCGTTTGATGTGGCATATGACAATATATATGCATTTCATGCTGCTCAAAAATCAGCTGAGAAAAGTGTTGAGAACATGAAAGTAAGTCAATATTGCTTCTTTGTTATTTTGGTTACCTTACTTTCTATTTTTCTAATGTGTTCTGAAATTTTCAGGGTGTCAAATGCAAACGGGTAGCAAGAAGCATCTCATCTGTAGGTCTTTATGTTCCAGGAGGAACTGCAGTTTTACCTTCAACAGCTCTGATGCTTTCAGTTGTAAGTTGATCTGATTAATTATGTTTTTTTATGGTTTCTAATCCTATAATTTTATGTTTGTGGCTGTCTAATTCATCACATTCAGTTGACATATATTTTTATCTTGTACTCCAGCCTGCGCAGATTGCTGGCTGTAAAACTGTTGTTCTTGCTACTCCCCCTAGTCAGGATGGCAGCATATGCAAGGTTTTTCCCCCTTAAAAAAGCTTTTGATTGAATTTCTTTTGAGGAGATTATGTACTGAGTGCTGATCAATGTCTTTCTGCAGGAGGTACTGTATTGTGCTAAGAAGGCTGGTGTGACTCACATCCTTAAAGCTGGAGGTGCTCAGGTTTGAAAGATCTTAAAAATACTTTTGTATAGTTGAAGTATTTTTTTGATCATGCAGGTTTATGTTTCCGCACTGTTTAATAGTTCTGCTCTTTACAGGCGATTTCTGCCATGGCGTGGGGGACAGAATCATGCCCCAAGGTACTCTTTTCCTATGAACTTGTTCCTCAGTGGCTGTTAGCTTATGCAGATAATATGTATAGCTGTTTGCTTATATAATCAGAGTATTCAGAATAGAGTTGATTATAAATCTTCTTATAAAAAATCAGATTAGCATTTAGATAGCCTATGACACTGAGGTCCACCCCATTTTGAATAGAACTGATCTATTTTATTGGTCATTTTGAATAGAACTGAAGGCACAGAAATTTTTTCCTTTTGTCTTTAACACACTTAAGTGTAAACGTAAGTGGCTGGACCTGTTTGCATAGTATGGGTTTCCTTTGCATGAGGTGTGTGAATGTAAAGTTTTTAACCTACCTACATAAAATTTATACTAATTTTATATAGAATATAAGTTTTTGTTACCCCTGTGTCTCTTCTCTGATAGATGAGTTGTTTGTATTAATTTGTCTATGGAAATGTCAATGGCACTGAAGGCATCCTATTAGCTCACAGAATGATGAGGTCTGCATTTTGAAAAATTAAGTAATTTATTAAAACAATGCCAAGGGAGTGCATCCAGAGAAACAAGATGAATTTGAGAGAGAAACCACACCTATGAGCTTTGACTCAAATGGAACTTCTCCCAAATGGATGGAGGGTGCAGTTGTAGGTTCAAAACCCACTGGGAGTATGTTTAACTTACCAATATGATTCCTTCACCTTAGCAAATGAAGTACATACAAAAGTGGCCTTAAGCTCAAGAAATAGATGTCCTACCCCCTCAAATGACATTTTAGTTTTCTTCAACTCGGAACACCAGATTAGACTGTCTTCTGTTGACGTGACCTTGCCAACTAGCAAGCATCTTTTACACTAGTGTGGTGAAACTCAAGTCAGTCAAAAAAGAGAACCATGAAATACCACTACTGGCAAGTGAAGGAACGATTCAAGAAAGATGATTGGTTGACAAATATTGACATTTTTTTTTTCAAGTTGTCAATAATTACAATTTTCTTGAGATAGTGATGTAGTTGTAGAAGATTAATTTGTTACTACTTTCCAAATTTGTGTGAGTTCTAGTTAGCTCAATTGATAAGATGTCTTGTTTTCAAATAAGAGATCTAGGGTTCGAATCCTGCCTACACTAAAAAACCAATTGGTGTCTTGGCCTGATGATAAAGAGCAATTATCATGAAGAGGACACCATAGGTTTAATTTCTAATAGATCTGTCAAAAAACCACTTTGCAAATTTGCCCATTCAAGACTAATTTTATTGGACCCTGGTGTAAGGTCTGAAATTTTATTTTCAATGTTTGTTTCCCTCTTTTCTCCCTTGGAATTTGCAGGTGGAGAAGATTTTTGGCCCTGGAAATCAATATGTCACAGCTGCAAAAATGATTCTCCAAGTATGCATGCTTTTTGTTGATTTAGAGCTCATTCTCATCAATGCAATTTGTATAAATTTTAAAATAATGAAATAGAAGTGAATATATTGTCATCCTTATCTCTCTCTTAGTACTTTCTCTCTTCAATTTTTCCTCGCAGAACAGTGAAGCCATGATTTCGATTGACATGCCAGCAGGCCCTTCAGAAGTCTTGGTCATTGCTGACAGTCATGCCAATCCTGTTCATGTAGCTTCAGATTTGCTTTCCCAGGTGCTTACTTGCTTTGAAATACTCTATTTTTTCCCCTAAAGGAGCACTTTCATAATGCAAGTTTGATGCTTTGCTTTGTTTTGTTTTCTGAATAAAATAAACATTGTAGTTGAAAAGTTCAATTTCATGAAGCTCATTCTGCTTTATGAAGTTTTACATCATGGCAAGTTGCATTGTGCTTAGATGCTAAGTTCAATCATGAAAGATACGTTTACTTCATACTTCTTTTGTGGACATCCAAACAAGCAGTGGAAAATCAAACTCTTATAGAATTACCTCTTCCTACCTAAATTGCCAAACATGATGTAAGAATTTGTGTTTCTCTGTTCCTTATATGCATGGATGGTGGATTCTCCTTGTACTTGAGCTTCCTTTTTTCTTTTTTTTTCTTTTTTTTTTTGGGGGGGGGGGGGGGGGTGGGTGGGATTATTATCTTATACATCAATTGCATGCCTACCAATGCTCACCGTTGGTGGGAACCACATCCCATGGAGCTCAAATGTTGTGAGACATTGCTTGCATGCAACCAATGCACAAGATACAACCTCTCCCCAGAGAGTGTTGGTTGGGGGGGGGGGGGGAGGAAGATTACATGGGTGCAACACACCCAATAAACTGGTCTATAATAAATTCTTTAACTAAGTTCTTCAAATTTACTGAGTCCTAAAATTTGCAAATTGCATGGAAAAATTGCTTATTGTATTTTCTTCATGTATGCTTATGTTGTGTTCATGGTGGAATTTGATTGATTTTGCTCTGTGCTTGAGAGGGATATTTTGGCTACCTTTGACAAAAGCTTGCACAAGCTACCCACGAGACTAATAGGGCAAAAGTCTCTAATATTAACCGCGTTAGTCTTCTAAGGTATCAAACACAAAAAGGTGGCATTGAGAGATTTCTCAAAAATACATTCTTTATGGAAGTCTGCAAAGATAGCCAAAATATCCCTCTCAAGCACACGCCAACATTTTTGGAAGAAGGCCATGGTAAAGCCAATAGGACTAGGAGCCTTATCACCCTCAGCTTCCCAAAGAGCCACAATGATCTCCTCCTTCTCAAACTCCCTTTCTAGGGAAAGTCGATCGGTTTCATCCAGATTTGCAAACTCTAGGCCATCAACAGTGGGCCTCCAAGATTCCGACTCCTGATATAAAGACTCATAAAAAATCCGCCGCTTGATCTTGAATCTCTGACTCCGCCTCATACAAATTACCATCAACCTCCGCACCCCTCATAGTTTTAGCTCGTCTATGAGAATTGGCAAGCCTATGAAAAAATCTAGTATTATTATCCCCTTCTTTTAAAAACAGAGCCTTCAATTTCTGCCTCCAAGAAATCTCTTCCAATCAGTTCTTCTTGTTCTATCTGCCAGAGACAAAGATTGCACCCCATCTCTCAAATCAAGATCCAAGAGTTCAGACAACATACATTTTTTCCTAAAAGACACATCCCCAAAAACATGTTTATTCCAATGCTTCAAATCTCCCTTAAGAGCCTTGAACTTCACACATGATAACAGATATTTGATTTTATATTAAAAAAAAAAAAAGGATTCAGTCTCTTCTCTTTTTACTTTATTAGGAAAATACACAGCTCCTGCACCTGCACCTGCACCTGCACCTGCACCAGATGGTTAGTCTTTTGGATCAATGGCTGTAGTAACAAAATGAGTACTACATCATCTTGCACTTTTCAAGAAGATCTTAGATGCTAACATTAAAGATTTTCATTATTTCTTGTTATAGTTCAGAAGTACATTCCCACTACAATGGTCCAGAGTTACAGAACTCTTATGGAATTATTGTTATGCCTGGTAGCTAGACATGGGTAAGCAGTTCTAGATAATAAAGTTTGACTGTTTTGAGTCTTCTGACCATGTTAAGTTGTGGGAGGAACATGCTGTTTTGCTTTGGAAATTGAGACATTGCATTTTGGCTGACTTATCTTACTTTGCTGTATAATTTTTGAACAAAATAGTTTTAAGTGAGCTTATAACCAACAGCCATTCTGAGCTACCTACTTATTTCACTTTTCTGTATAATATTCCAGCATTAGTTTTAGTAAAGCTTGTAACCAAAAACCATTCTGGACCACCTTTTTATTTTATTATTATGATTGTCATAGAAAGTACTTAAAAATTTCTGTTTTTATCAATTATATTGCTCTGATAACATAATATAAAATAGGGAACCGTATTAATTTGGTTATTATGTACAACTTAAGTTGATTTGATTATCTATATGTACCATTTTTTTCTTAATTTTATTTACTTATGTTATACAACCTGCCATTGTTGTTATGTCATATGTGCACCTATAATTAATGATTGATCTTTCTCAAAACCTTATCGTTTCTTGAGTTTGACACCCTCTTTTCTTCAATTGTGTTTACTGCCTGACATCTTTATTTAAACGCTAGTCCTTTTAACTCGCATGCATTAGAGTGATTCCTGGTTTAGTTTGTTGAGAGCTTGTACCTTATCTGATCCCTTGAGTAACTAATTTTCCATTTCAGGCTGAGCATGGTCCTGATAGTCAGGTTGTTCTTGTAATCTCTGGGGATGGTGTGGATTTGAAAGGTATAGAGGAGGAAATCAGCAAGCAGTGCCAAAGCCTTCCAAGGGGAGACATTGCTTTAAAAGCATTGAGCCACAGTTACAGTGTGTTTGCTCGTGATATGGTTGAGGTTAGTCCTATCATGACTGGATTTTCAAGCTTCTATCATGCCATTTTATGTGTGTCATTGGGGTTTTACTGTTTTATCATGCATATAATGTTAATCTATCTTTGAAGTTTTCAGCAATTGAGATTATCTGTTGAATAAATTAATTAAAAGTGTGTCATTTCCTTCGAAGAGCATATAGAGAGTTAAGGTTCCTCTTCATGTTGCCTTTTTTACATGGACTAGCTTCCTTGGGTGAGATTCTCACTATTGATAACCTGCGCAGCCGGAGGGTCTGTGTGGTTGAATGGTGTTACATGTCTGGGGAGACGACTGATCGCTTGTTCCTCCATTGTCCGCATTCAGTGGGTTATTCCTTAGAGGATCATTGATGTGTTGGTATGTTGGAAAGGGAGTTATGTTAGATGGGGTAATGGCACTGTTTGGTGTGCAGTTCCTATGTGTCTGTTGTGGATGGTTTGGAAGGAACGGAATTGTCAAGCATTCGAGGGTTTGGAGAGACCTTCTATGGAGCTGAAATTAGTTTTTCCTGCATGTTTTATGAGTGGATGGCTGTTTTATCCACCCTTTCAGCTCCTTTGCCTACTTTCATTGATAGTTGTACTTTTTTCTTGATTATTTTGTTCTCCTAGTATATTTCTTGTATACTGAAAATTCTCAATAAAAAAAAAATTAAGAGAGAGAGAGAGAGAGTTTATGATCTTCTACTTGTGAATTCTGATCTTTTACATCCCTTTAGATCATATATACAATAATTATACATATGAAATGTTGTGAAAATGAAAAGTTTTTACTAGTATCACTTTCTGATCATTATTGATATATATGCACACTGGCTTGTGTGTATCAAAATTGGGTTAAACTTGTTGCACACAAGTTGTTTTAACACAGTTGTACACACATTCAGTTGCTTTTTGGGGTGTGTAAAATTGTGTAAAAAAACTTGTGTGTAATAAACACTGCTCATCAAAATTTATTTACTTGTATAATTTTTGAACTTTAGATTTGATTGTTTGCGATGACACCATTATTAGTCTTTGCAGGCAGTCTCTTTTTCAAACTTATATGCACCTGAGCATCTGATCATTAATGTGAAGGATGCAGAAAAGTGGGAGAGTTTCATTGAGAATGCAGGTGAACTGTTGGAATTTTGATATCATAGTTGTTATTACTCTAGTTTTCCATCTATACAAATGTACAGGCCCCTTTGATGCCATTTATTACCCAATGCTGGTCCCACCTAAGTGAAGTCCTAAGAGGTGGCTTTTACGCAGTCCTGTCCTGCATGTTTATTCACCAGTCTTTTAAGATGTGAACATTGCACTTGTGCTTGGTGGCCTGAGACTTTACCATCACATTGGGCAATGGCCCTTAGATGTGATGCCATTGTGGTTCTCATTTTATTTTGTAGTGCATTTCAGGTTCTTGTGGCAAGTATTTTCCCAACCATTAAAAGTGAACATATGCACAATTAAATTGTTGCCCTTGCGTTTTCATTTTCATCACAATAGTTAAACACAATTTTCTTCTTGAAAATTCTAATTATAGCATAGGACTGTCAACAGATCCTTCGGAAACAAGTTACTAGGTTATAGAAGATCCAAGTTATAGTGGAGACTGTCAGCTCTATTCTTACATTTTTCCTCTTAGGTCTCAAAGAATTAATCCTTGCTCTATTACCTATGCAGGCTCGGTATTTTTAGGGCAGTGGACACCAGAGAGTGTGGGAGATTATGCAAGCGGGACGAACCATGTCCTTCCAACCTATGGGTATGCTAGAATGTATGGTGGAGTGTCTTTGGACTCCTTCCTGAAGTATATGACAGTACAATCTTTAACCGAAGAAGGTCTGAGAAATCTTGGCCCATATGTGGCAACAATGGCGAAAGTTGAGGGACTGGACGCCCACAAGAGAGCTGTAACTCTTAGGCTTCAGGATATCGAAGCTAGGCAGGTTTCTGGTATGAGATGATGTACCAGCTGCAAACTCATTCTCATAATGTGGCCTTTGCCTTTATGGGCTCTGGGGTAGGGTAGCATTGGTTCTTCAAAATATCTTGATTTTTTTTTTTTTTTTTCTGAATAAAAATATCTTGTTTATGCCATATGTAATTTTTTTTTTTTTTTTGATCGGATGCCATATGTAATTTGATCAGATATGTAGACATCTTTGCATTTTTGCTGATCTATGTATTTTGATGAAATATCTATACTTATTTATTTTGGAATAATTTTTTTTCGTAGTGACAATTTTACATATTTTTGTCAAATCCTTATATTGTTATTATTTTCTGATTAAAGTACAGTTGGAACTATTCTATGAAAATTAGAGGTGCTGACAAACTAAAAGATACCCTTGGGAAAGCATGGAAGCCCAAAATATGGGTCTGAAGGCACGATAAGAACGGAATTTTGACCCAAAAAAATCCAACCAAGGTGTGATTCCGCTCCGAACAACCCAAAACAGGTTGGTTACAATGCTTAATACACAATTGGTTTTCTTCATGCCTTGAGGCATAAATAAAACATCTTTTAAAATGCGAGTAGTTTTTCAAAAATACTTTTTCGTGAAAATGTTCGTGTTCTTAAAACTGTGCTGAAAAATGTATATTTTCTTTTTTGATAGGCCGAAAAATTTATTTTGATAGTTGGTACGCATGAAAAATAGTAATGTTTTTTTGTAATCCCAAAGTCATTTATAACCTCCTTCTCAAAAAGAGTCATATATAACTTAGAACTTTTGTTTGCTATGTATATATATATACATATATATATATATATATATACATATATATATATATATATATATATATATACATATCACATATTCTACAGGAGTTGGGAGTAAAAAGAAAATTAGAAACAATGTTGACTTCTACTCTTAAATGCTGGGGGGAAACTTGCCCGGAGCGGTCGTAGAAAGGTAATATACAAACAAATTTGAAACCAACCCTGTTGTTACCGATTAATTGTTCACCATCTCATGCAAGCAAATTGAGTCCAATAACTCACAATCAACCACATTCAGCTATCATTGCAGCTTTATGGTGAATTTATCAAGCAAACAAAATCCCAAGGAAAATCTCCTTGATACTGCATCTATTGGCGTAGGCTTTTGACTGGGCAAATCCGAGCCTTTAAACTGTGAAATAGTGATGGGTTTTCAAAAGGTAGTTCAATGGGAGTTGCATTAACGTAAAACAAGTATTATACCCTTATTTTTTGCCGTCCATATTGTCAACTCTTCCAGTAGAAGGTTCATCATACAATTTTTTTGAGATGAAAAGTATCTTCATTTACATGTTCCAAACATCATAGTTCTCATTATTAAAGATGGGAAGTGAGGTTTTGAACATAAGCAAAAGTGCAGTCACTATTGACTGTAGCTATAGCGAAGGTTTATGTAAAGAAAGGATTCAAACTCTTTCTTCATATAAAACAAAAGCCACAAGACAATGCTATGGCTAACCAGCAAGTTTATATACCATATGTGAGTAGTGGTACACTTATGCCTTGAGCTCATACTTATAAGACATAGGTGGGGTGCTTCTTTCTTCGATATGAGACTGCTCTCAAAAGACTTCCCACATTCGTTGCAAAGGACAAAGCTGTGCAAGTTCTTAGACCCAAAGCGGACAAACTGCTTGCAGGCTTAGATTCGTTCCTCCCCCACAATATATATTTTTGTCTATGTTTTTTTTGTGGTTATTGGGTTTGATTAATTATTTTAGTGTATATGTTTTAAGTGGTGCTTTGTCTTCTTCTTATTATTTTTGTTTATTGTTTTTCTTACATTTAAGCCTTACTCTCTATTTTTTGTATGTTTTTTAGGGTGATATATCAACAATTTTGTTAGATTGCATGGCAGCCACATTGGATGAATCCAGGAGAGCGAAGTGGTAGTCAATCTATCAAACAGTTGTTAATGAATATTTTTTGTAAATATCCTACTATATGAAATTTAATATTGTCCTTTTTTTGAATGTGAAAATTTTGTGTTTTAGCATAACGATAAAGAATGAAAATAACACTCATCACACCCTTAGGTTTTTTGTTTTTTTTTTTTTTTTTGTGATTAAAAAATGTAGTAATCCCAAATTATAATAAATACTCTAAATTATAATGAATGCAAATTATTAACTTTTACCAAAAAAATTGAAGAGCCTCTGGGCACGCGCGTGCTTAGAGGCTAGTACCTTTTATAGTTTTATAGTTTCAGTTTTACTATTTTGGGTAAATTACAATTTATCCTCTGGGATTTGGCATTATCACAATTTAGTCCATAATTCTTCAATTGGTACATTCGATGCATAAAGTTTAGATTAAAATGGAAAGGTTTGTCTAAAAATTAACAAATTTTTCATTTTAAAGACAAATATAATAAGTTAGTTTCACAATTTTTTCTAATTAACATTTCACCTCTAAAGATTAGAATAAAATAAAATTGTTGGGCTATAAAAGAAAATCGATTAGTACACTTTGGATTTATCCTAATGATTTATTATAAATCAAATCCTAGGGATCAATTGTAATAATTGAAAATTTTTGAATTAATCTGTGATTCGACCAAATCACAAGAATGTTGATTGCAATTTTCCTAGTATTTTTATACGTTTCAAAATACCATTGTTTTGGTGGACTTAAAACTCTAATTAGATGAATATGAATTAAAGACAAATGATTGCAATGAAAACAAAAAAGAAATTTAAAAGAATGAATGTAAAATAAGTAAAGGATTTATAGCCTTAAAATTATTGAATTGGGTAAAATATTTTTTTTTTCAAAAATCACTAATAAGGTTTGGACTAATCTAATTTGCTCCTTAAGCATAAATAACCTATATTTTTCTCAATTAGCTGGATGGATTGGAATATTAGAATTAAATCCCATCAAAGAATTTTGATTTCTTTGCATATATCCAACAACATATTTTGATTGCACACGTTTCACAATGATTGCATTGTCGCAATTATATACACAAAAAAAGTTGTTAAAGTATCAAGTGTTATTTGTGCTTAAAAAGAAAATAAAATATCTTCAAGAGTCTCAATAATAGTTTTTGTAGAGTGAAAGATAAAAAGAAAGAACTCAAAAAAAAAAAAAAAATTTAGAAAAAAGATGATGTAAGTTGAAAAGGGGCAAAAGAGTACTTTCACAAATCCACACGTGCAAACAACATTATCTCCTTAAAATACACTAAACTTACTTTAACACGAATCTATTTACACTAAACTAAACACTAATCCGCAAACAAATGTGTGCTGTAGTATTCACATGATGCAGCAAACATGGCCAACCTTACTCATATCTTCACATTAATTGCTCTTATTAAAAATAGAAGGGACTGACCAGACGAATGATACATGGAAGCAGAACCGACATCCATCACATGATGGCTCCATTTTTTTTTTTGTTTTTTTGCTAAGCCATGGTGGCTCCACCTCCACTTGTAGACATTAGAATGTTTCGCTATCAGCTTTCGTCACTCACTTCCACAGCCTACAAGCCCTACATGACACAATTGCCCTCGTTTCCTAACGTGTCACTACACTTCTCCACTCCAGTGCAAAGTACACTCATACATACATACATACATACATATATATATATATATATATATATATATCTTCTAGGTATTTATGGCCTAGGGACCCCACCCTTTATAACCGTTACATTTTATTTTTAGATTTACACAAGTCCATCCTAATCTCACATCAACGGCCCACATTCACTCCCTTCTTTGTCTTTTATTTTCATGCCATCCCACTTCACAAATTACATATCTCAATATCCTTTAAGTACAAGCTTCTCAATATTCGTGTTTGAAAGAGTTAGACTAAGTTTTTGGTGAACTTGTGTGTGGATGAGGGTTTTAAAAATTTACCACTTTAAAAAATTTTCACGATTTTTAAAAAGTTTTTTTTTTTAATCTTGTAACTATTGCCCAAGAGAGACACAACTGAACACCAAGCGTAACAGTCACAACTGTTTGGTTTTTAAATGTAGGCATGTGGCATAAATTTATGCAGTCACATGGCGCAATGATGAGTGGTTAACAAAAAGTTAAGCGTTTCGACTATTAGTTATTATATAGATATAAATATGTCTACAAATGCATTATATGAAAATTTTTCATTTCATGAACGGAGTTGAGAGGAATCAGCATCCAATATAGCCATTATTTGTTTACTACTAAACAATTCGTGGTAAATACTGAAATTTCATCTGTCCCTTTCAAACTATTCACTTTGTATTCTTGTAAGCATGTTGTTCTTCCTCTTGGCTTAGTCCAAACTGATTGATTGGGAAGATCACAGACAAGGTTTAGAATTGTGTGTGTGTGACTGAGTTTTGACCTCAAAAGGGAAGGGTAGAAATGTAGAAATAAACTAGTGACCTCTGCCTTATAAGGTGTGGCATCAACTGATTTAAGCCCTAGTTCCAATTTTTTTGGAGTTGTTAATAGACCCTCAACAATGGTAAGACGGTAAGAGTTGGTCACATGGAGAAGTCACTGTTACTTTCTTAATTGACGTGTTATTTATTATGTTTTCTAATGTTTTAACTTTTTAGTCTTCTTTACCTTTATTCATTCTCTCAACTTAAATCAATTCATTCTCCCAACTTAAATCAACACACCAGTCATTAGTCCATTAATTACTCCCTTTGAACATGACCAAACAAAACATTTGGAATAACTAATGCCAGGTTGAGTTGTTGAGCCATATTATTGTGTAGACCCCTAACAAGAAGAGGCTTTGATATCTGCATCAGGCCAAGCAGGAAGAATTAAAACTTAAGTCAATGAGCTATAATTCATCAGTCTCAACTAATACTTCCCTTCTCCCATAATAATTGGTCGGAGGGTGAGGTTGTGGATTAAAAACTCATTGGATGCATGTGCAACTTACTAGTATTAATAAAAATGAAAACAAAGAATTAAAATCCAAATTCTTTTTCCATTTTTGTTTAACAATGAAAACTTGTAGCAAGTTTAGAACTTCAGATCCTATCATTTGGGTAAAAATAGAATCGAAAGGCAGACAAAACAACAATAGCCTGTTATTTACCTTTGAACCTGTACCCAACAAGGCAGCAACTACCAACAGTGTTGCCATAGAATTATCATACGGCATGTTAACAAAACAAGGAGTTCCTCTATAATATACTCATTCTAATTCCATTCATTTCTATACTTCTATAATTTAAGCATTTCATTCTGTTCAGCATTCACAACAATGTTGCTAAAAAATATAGCTTTTAGCAACTCAAAACACTATTTTATCTATTTTAACACCTCACTTTACAATACACACAATATCAAATGTTCTATTTTAACATTCAACACATTAAAATAATATAAACGACACAATAAACAAGATCCACAACCAAAACCATTAACACCTTAAAATACTATTTTCTTTTTAACACCCCTCATTAAAAAATTAGTTTTGTTTTGCGTTTAAGCTACAGTGAGCTGCTGTCTCTAGCAGCTCACTCTAGCTCAATTTCAAAGTTTTTTAACTTTACCTTCTTTGCTGTAGAACACATTTTTAGGGTATTGGTTGCTAAATTGACTTCTTAGTCAATTTAGCAACCTTATTGCGGATGCTCAATAGAAACATGAGAGATATCCGAAATGATTATATGAATAATGAATTACCACAGGAATAAAACACCCCATGTATATCTAGAACCTCTACATGAAGTTATTCCTGATATCAAATGAAGAATCAAGATAGCTACATAGGTATTGACAAACGTAAGGCCCACAGATGTGCAGCATTTATCAAAACAATAATACTGCCAAGCCATATTTCAAAATAACTCTTCATAATCTCTAATCCGTTGACAACAACAAGCTACAATGAGAGCCTGGTTATGTCTGTTGCTCACGGCTGCTAATGTACTAAAGTAGACCAATCTAAAGTCTGCAGTCCAAGCACTGGAAGTTTTCACGCAAAATTGAGCAATTTCCTCTTTTGCTGAAACAATAGAAGCGGCCAAAGTCAGATACTTGGTCTAAACTAAATATGAATTAGGACAAAAAATTTATAAGCTTTTGGAGAAACATTGCCACATTCATGAATGTGAATCAATTTGAAGCTAGACTATTCTACATTCATTATTCTTAGTTAGCATAAAAATTAAAAGAAAGGATATCCTTTACGTATCCACCAAGTTTGTCAAACTTTTTTCATAATGATAGAAACCAACTGAAAAATAAAACTTAAGATATACTTTTTACACCCCCCCCCCCCCCCCCCACCCCCTTCTTTTATGTAAAAAAAATATATGCAAAAGCGAATGCGTCTTGGAAGTATTTTTTAGACCAAATTAAGTGCTTGTTTTAAAGGGGAAAAACTATTAATTAAAGTAATACATGCTTCTTTTATTCAGCTACTAAAATAGTGAGATTAACAGAACAGTGTTTAGGCTTTCTAAGTGCTTGTGAAATAGTAATAAACTTGCTTCCTTTCCACATTGCAAATGCTAAAATCACTACTGTCAGGTATAACTATTTTTTTGATAGGTACTACTGTCACGTATAATTTGAAATAACTTAGGCTTTCAGCTTTCTAATTCACAGCTTTTTAGCTCAATCACAACGTTAAATTGGAAAGAATAAAAATGTTATTCCTTATTGTGTTTTGTCCTACTTAAACAAACGTATATGAGGATAAGAAAATATTCCATTGGCTTCAAACACCTATACAATATTGACACGTGATTTCATCCTCCACCTCTTGTGTAGGAGAGCTGGGGATACCATTTGGTCCAAAGAAAGTTGCTTTCATCTTGATAACTATATAATGTTAAAGGGCTAAAGACAATTTGAAAAGACTAGAAGATATGTGGAAAGGTGCAAGAGAAGACAAGGGAAAATGATTGGGATAAAACCTAATGACTAGGTTCAAAATTGTTCTCAGATTAGAGGCTTAATCTATCCTTAGAAATATCAATAGAGGGTTTCCAGCTCCATTGCATCTATGCCTTTTATAAATGTTATGTGAGAAAGTTTCTTCTGATGCCGATTTTCCTCCATATAAACAGTAGGAGAACACAGCTTTATTTCAATATATTAATAAGGATGCATAGTAAAAATTAGATTCATATGTACTATTAAAAAAAAACTTGGAGTGCATAAAGACTTAGAATCCTTACATGCTGTTCAACTTCTTCCAGGAATCTCTCAGGCGAATCAACATATTCAACACATTCCTTCTTTACCATTGCTGCAAGATCTTCTTTTCCTGCCTTCTCAAGATTCCTTATCAATATCATAAATGTCAATCTATCTGGGGCACAACCTGATGCCTTCATCAATTCATATGTCTCCATTGCCTTTTCTATCATACCCACACGTATATATGCGCCCATCATCTCAGCAAAAGCCCTTGTGTTGGGTTGTAAGCCTTCTTTCTTTAGTTCAGAAAAGAACTCTTCAGCCATGTCAATCAATTTGTTCTTTCCCAACAGTAGAATCATGTCACAGTACAAGGGCAGATCTGGTTGATACCACTCTTCCTTGCGCACAAATTGGAAGACCTAAAACCTGATTTATATTCAGATAAAATACAAAATTCAAAAGAACAGATATTCAACAGATAACAGAATTGGGCAAATTAAACACTTAGAAGTAGGCCAGAACTTATTCATATGGCTATCTTAATTGAAGTCAGCATTTTGGAAACTATTAAATTGGCAGTTCGACCACAAGGACAAGGAACCGGCCAGTCTGTTCTAAAAGCTTCAAGATATTCCCCAAAGCAATACTTATTTTTTAATTTGTGCAACTGTATTGGCAAACCACTCAAATTGTTTACCAAAGAAGTAAACCGGCTTGACAGCCAAAAACTAGAAGTTACCCTCAACTAACAAGCAACAGTAAAGAAAATCAGATCAGATCAAAGCCATTGATATCATACAATATGGAAACTCCCTAAATAAAATAGGTCAAGAGACACTTTTTTTTTTTTTTTTTTTGAGAGTATTCCCATTTTGCTTATATCTCTTAAAACCTGAACAAAATATCCGCTAACAACTACACTATCTGATGACAAGAACACTCAATAACGAAATCTAATACAGAAGAAAGGACTATTCACAAAGATGATCATAACAATGAATTATTTCTGAGGAAAAAAAAAAAGGCAAGGCTCATGGTACGAAACTAACAAAAACAGACATTTTCTTCAGTGTTATTAGTTTCAAATTATCAAAGTTTTGAATTATACAATCTACCCAAATTGTAATTCTAGCGCAATTGAATGCTCATGGTTGTTCCAAATGGAAAACAGCATTAAATTAAATCAACTTTTAAAATTTCAATTGACATTTTGACAACCTGAATTTTCTTAATATTTGTTTTTCATATACAAGAAAGTTAAAATTCTACCACATTCCAAGCAATCTGCAAATCAGTCATTCAAGTTTTAACCATATTAATTAAAATCCAACCAAACTTTTTCAATCCCAAATTTCCTTAGTATTATTTCCAACATCAAGCCTAAATTCTCCAAATATCCATATACTTTGTCACACAATAAATATATACCTATTAGACAATGCATCAAATTCTCCTCAGAGGAACAAAAAAAGGCTAATTTCCATACACACATAAATTAGACACATGCAAATTATATTAGAATAATTGTAAAATGATTAAACTAATCCTTTCCATTCACCTTAAGCTTTTGGGACATCTGATAAAAAATCCCATGTCAAATTAATCATTTACTATCAGCCTAAGCTTTCAGGACAATTTGTAATTTATCAAATTCTTTTTCTTTTTTAAATCCCCACTTGTGTTTTTTGCTAGGCATATTATACAGTGCCCACACACACACACACACACACACACACACACACACACATATATATAACAAAAGCGTAATGCAGCTGCTAAGAATACTAGAAATTTTGGTACATAAACCTTACAAACTGATCACTAAAAACTTATTCAAACATTCATTTATTATGTTGTCTGAAGTTTACCAATCTCATTCATTGCCATGTCTTGTAAACATTTTGTAGTAAAATTTGTAAACTTCAGCAATTTTCATAAGAAAAAGCAGTACTCAGAGGCGCATTAAGTCATACTAACATATGCTCATATATTCTAATACACACACAAAAGCAATTTATATTCAACCAAGAATGAGCAATATATACCTTGAGAGCTAAGTCCAACTCATTTTGTCTATGGAGTTCAGCCAAAGTGTCCAACAAGTCTGCCTTCAAGAGCCTGCTGAGTCTGCCACTAAAAACCTGTTGTAATCTGGATGTGGATGACTTGGCTAGCTTCAAGGAATGGACTGCTTGAATGGTTTCTGAGGACAGAACACTTTTCCTCCACAGAGGCTTTCTGGGTCCGCCTCTAAGCCCACAGGTGACCATGGAAGAGCATCGTGGGTGGGGTTTGGAGAGATTTTGGAGAAAACTCAGTTGAGGGAATTGGAATTCCAGAGAGCCCATTAAACTGGATTTCATTTTCGTCTGTCTAGTTCCGTTTAATCTTACCTTTTATATTTGGGAAATAATAGACAGTAGTTAATCCATTTAAATAAAGTTTAATCTTACTTTATTTAATAATCTATTTAAATAAAAATTTAAAAAAAAATTAATATTTTAATAATTTTTTTAATTTTTAAGAAAAGTGGTATTAAAATTTTTTTAAAATAAATTATTAATTATTATCTTAAAATGCCACCCATTAGCATGACTCTTATAGTTTTAGCGTCCGTTTGATTGGAAATGTGTAAAAGTAGGGGTTAAAAAATAGTAAGAGAATAAAAAAGTGGAAAAATAGAAAAAAAATTAACTTCCTTTTTTTTTGTTTGACTGGGAGTAGAAAAATAAAAAAGGTAAGTTTGTATAAATTTACACATATACCTTTATTAAAATATAATGCTCAATTAAAACCAAAATGTGATATTGTTCGCAAAAAAAAAAAAAAAAAAAAAAAACCAAAATGTGATAAACAACCAAAAAAATCAATCACCTAAATTTATTAAAAAATAAAAATCATGTCCATTAAAAAAATCACATATAAACAAAAAAAAATATTGGGCAAACCTGCCAAGTAAATCAAAATAAAAAATAAAATAAAAAGAGGCAGGCAACGCCTGCCCAGTAAATCAAAAGAAAAAAGAAGAAGAGGCAGGACAACTTCCAGTAAAAAAAAAAAAATGTGCGAAGAAAAGCAACGTGGATGAAGGCCCATTTTCGTCCAAAAATGATGTCAAATTTCTTCCTTCAGTTTTCTCTTTATTTTGAGGAGAAAACTTTTTGGTAGGCTCAATAAGAAAACACTTGAGCTCCACTATTTATTTTCCTTTCTCTCCACCCAATCAAACACACTCAAAAAAGTTTTATTCTTATTTTCTCTCTAAAGTTTTCCATCCATCCTATTTCCATTTCATTTTCTCTCCAAAATTTTGGGTAAATTACAATTTATCCTCTGGGATTTGGAATTATCACAATTTAGTCCATAATTCTTCAATTGATACATTTGATACATAAAGTTTAGATTAAAATAGAAAGGTCAAGTTGTCTTAAAATTAACAAAATTTTCATTTTATAGACAAACAAAAAAAAAATCCTATTAGTTTGAGCCAATAATAAGTTAGTTCCACAGTTTTTTTTTTCAATTAACATTTTCATCCCTAAAAAATAATAAAATAAAATCGTTGGGCTATCAAAAAAAAAAAAAAATCGGTTAGTATAGTTGGATTTATCCTAAGGATTTATTATAAATCAAATCCTAGGGATCAATTGTAATAATTGAAAATTTTTGAATTAATCGGTGATTAGACCAAATCACAAGAAGGTTGATTGCAAATTTTCCTAATACTTTTATACTTTTCAAAATACCATTGTTTTGGTGGACTTAAAGCTCTAATTAGATGAATATGAATTAAAGATAAATGATTGCAATGAAAAATTTTTTTTTGAAAGAATGAATATAAAATAAGTAAAGGATTTATAGCCTTATATTTCTTGAATTGGGTAAAATCTTTTTTTTTTTTCAAAAATCACTAATAAGGCTTGAACTAATTTAATTTGCTCCTTAAGCATAAATGAACTATATTTTTCTCAATTAGCTGGATGGATTGGAAAATTAGAATTAAATCCCATCAAAGAATTTTGATCACTTTGCATATATCCAACAACTAATTTTGATTGCACACATTTCACAATGATTGCATTGTCGCATTTATATACACCAAAAAAGTTGTTAAAGTATCAAGTGTTATTTCTGCAATTGTGCTTAAAAAGAAAATAAATTATCTTCAAGAGTCTCAATAATAGTTTTTGTAGAGTATAAGATAAAAAGCAAGAACTCAAAAAAAAAAAAAAAAAAAAATAATAATAATAATAATAATAATAATAATAATAATAATTTTTAGAAAAAAGAAAATGTAAGTTGAAAAGGGGCAAAAGAGTACTTTCACAAATGTACACGTGCAAACAACATTATCTCATCTCATCTCTTCTCTACTCTACTCTCTCTCTGCCTCACACCAAACACGGAGAGAGAGAGATGGGCATATCAGCTTCGAAGCGAGTTGGTACCTCACTGTCCAACTCGTCCGAGTTCGACTCAGCCTGCGACTCAGCCTACACCCACTGCCTCACCATGACTCAGCACGCTTTCCCAGGAGTCTTCCCCTACCAACTCGCCACCGCCTCCGACCACATCCACCGCACGCTCTCCACTCTCCGGCCCCACCCTCTTATCGTCAAGTGGGTCCCATCACCCCCGACTCGGTCCCAGGTCGACTCGGCTTTCCGAGCCGTGACTCGCTCCTCGTCGAAAGCCCAGGAGGACGAGTCCACCGTCGTTATTGGGTCGACCCCGTTCAAGAAATGGGCCGTGGAGCTGTTTGCTAACGCTGTGGTGTTGAACGCTGGGAAAGCGTTGATGTGCCGAGTTCCGATTGGAATCGCTGGGATCGTTGGAATCGGGGCTGTGACTCGGTCTGGAAAGGACCTGGTTGGGACCGCGATTGGGGTCTACGCGCTTGGCGTGGCTACTTCGGTTTTTCTTAGTTTGTCAGGCTAGGGACTCTGTGGTGGCCGTGTCTGTAATTTTTTTAATTTTTGGGTTTGTAAATATTTTTTGTTGTGACATGTGGCATAATCTTAAGCTATCGGTAAGAACAGAACAAATATTGGCCGTCCATTGACAAAATAGACAAATTCAGGGCCAAAAGGGCCAAATACCATTATTTTATGAAATATTTAGTAAAAAAATATTGTTTCGGAAGTACATGGCAATCTACCACTTTTTCACATACTCAAGTTTCCTAAATTCGAGTTCTCTATTTTTTATTTCGCGTTGGCACTGGCTGACATAGCATCGGGCATTAAAAAAATATAAATTGGTACTTGAGTTTCTCAGGCTCAAGTACTGTAAAATAGTACCTGAGTCTACTAAACTCGGGTATCAATCTGTATTGGTCCCTATTTTTTTAAAAATCTTGCATGTTGATACTCGATTCTGGGAAGCTCGAGTACTATGTTAACAGTATTCGAGTCCACTAAACTCGGATATCACACTTGTTATTTCCAGTTTACGTCTAAATTAGCTAGCCCCTTTTACGTGACTATTTCCGGTACCCAAGTCCACTACAACCATAGCTACTTCTTAACTAGTGAGTTAATGACAAGGGAAAGGAATTAGAACATCACACTTGCTATTGACCTTTAACCTTAAGGAAACTCAATGACACTGTCTGGTACTTGCTAAGAATCATTCACTGCTATTTACACTTTCAATTGGACATTCAAACCTAACTAACAAGTATTAAAACTTTGTGAATTTTGATATTGAGATAGGTCAAATCTCAACACCACAAATACAGTATTGCTTCTCACAATTCATTAGGCTAGGAGACGTAATTCCTTTTAATATAGCAAGGTTTATGCATTAAACCATTGGCCACACATTGACATCCACCAGATCAGTCATGCAATATAGATTCTTTCTTAAACCATATTCATCATCAACAATAATTCATTTACATGTACAATGTTAAGAAAGTATGATAAGTTACTAAGGGTGTCCACACTGAAAGGAACTTCAAGAAAGATTGTATTGTTTACTTCTACGAATGACCTTTTGCATCAAAAGAACAATTTACTAAAAAGTTATACTAAAATCTGTTACATGGATGCAGTCTTCAGGGTGCATACTCAATCACTTGTGCAGCAAGGGAAACATCTTCTCTTTGGCTCTGTTACTTAAGACAATGCAGAGAAAAGAGACTAATTTAGTGGCAATCATCTTATTACACAATGAGATGACAATGCCCCCACCCAGTAAATCATATTGCAACAAGGTTCTATTATTGAATTTTTGACAAGATAATGAGGATATTCAATTAAAAGCATCTACAATCATAAACAATGTGTGTGTGTGTGTGTGTAGCCACCAAAAAAATGTAAAGCATCTACAATCATCAATACAGAGTTATACAACAATATGGTCATCAGTACACATAAAGTATGAAATATACTAAGCATTAAGCAGACTGACAATAATTCTTTGCACTAAACAGAAGCAGAAAAACCATGCATCATTGGCACAATGTTTAAATAATTAATTTCAAGTTGTTTGTACCAAATGCGACTTCTGTTTTGGCTTCTGCATACATAAGTATGAAATATATTAAACGTGAACAGATGTTGCTTTCTTGTGTAAAAGTCTTTTTGCTTTTTGGCAAAATTTATAGAAAAAAAAAAAGATATTTCTTAGACTATTTATTTTCCTTCCAATACTCCAAATGACAATGATAATGACTTTTTGTATGCATCCTATAGGGAAAGAAGCTTATAGTATAAATGTCATATTTGGTCCTTAAAATTTTATCCAATTTTTCTTAAGTTTTAAAAATACATAATTGAATGGCATATAGCATGCATTTTGATTTAATGGCTCATATTATGCATTTTGTTTCAAGTTGCATTTAGTAGGAAGCCACAGTTCAAACTTAGCGTACCTAGTCTGCGAGACCACCACTTGTCGGTACCTCGTTCCGCTTAAGGCATATTCTTCGGTTATGCCCCTCTTGGTCACACAACCCGCATTGCACCTTCCACCCCCCCTTCTTCCATGGTGTGGTTCTCGGCCGTTTCCCACCCTCGTCCGTCTCATTCCTGATTCGTGTTGAGACAGGGCGACCTTTCTCTCTGATCAATCGGGAGTTAGGGAGGACCCTTTGAGTTTCTTTAGGATCCGGCTATGATAATCTATCTTTCAATGCAGGGAAAACGAGAGCATAGCTCCGGAACAGTATGTCCACACTATAGCATGGGTCAATGTACTGCTCTGCATCATGTCGATACCTAATACAAACTGCAATGACATGTAAACACGGTATCTTATACAATTTCCATTTTTGACATATGCAAGTTCTTTGCAGCAAATTAACTCCATGTGTGTGATCTTCATGTCCGGTAGTCCTTGGATTATGCGGTGTATTTACTTGATATGATTGTTGTTGCGCACTCAAACTCGTCACCCTGTGATGCTTCGCCTTCGCCTTATTTCTCATGAAGATATCCAAGGCATACTGACACCATTTTTTTCTTGAATTCAACTGCTCTATACTCTTGTTGCGACGATCATCGAAGTAAGAATTCAGTTTGAACCATGTATATTTCACCATTGCCGTAATGGGCAAGCTACGAGCACCCTTTAGAACACCATTGAAGCAATCGGAGATGTTTGTAGTCATCGCCCCATAACGGTAACCCTTGTCAAAAGTTAAAGCCCATTTCTCTTTGGGCACATCCTTCAGATATTGGTACGCATCCCGGTTGACATTCTCAATTAAATCGAAGGTGGCATTGAACTTTCGCTCCTAAGTAGCACTTACTGCCCTCCATACTAGATTCTTTAAAGTTTCATTGTTCCATCTAGTGTTGACGTTACTGCATAGATGACGAAGGCAGTAACGATGTTCTGTCATGGGAGGCTGTAAAAAGTCTCGATTAGTGTCTCTAAAGATAGCTTGTACCCCAGGGTGTCTGTCAAATATGACACACAGGTGTCTCCGGTCGGTAACATACCTTCTTATACAAGCCAAGAACCAACCCCAAGTCTCTATGCTCTTGCTCTCAACAACGGCGAAGGCTAGTGGATAAATCTTATTATTAGCATCTGTCGCCATTGCAATCATCAAATTCCCTTTATATTTTCCATAGAGGTGAGTTGCATTAATGCTAATCACAGGCCTACAGTGCTTGAACCCAACAATACATGGACGAAACGCCTAAAATACGGACTTGAATGTACAGGTTTCCTTTTCGTAATTATCGTCCACTACTAACTTATACTTTGTACCCGGACTTGCATTCTTAAGCCCTGCCAAAAAACGCGGCAACTCTGCATAAGACTCCTTAAAATCTTTGTACATAGCTGCAACGGTCTTTTGTTTGGCATCCTATTAGCATATGTCGCCATTGCAATCATCAAATTCCCTTTTATATTTTCCATAGAGGTGAGTTGCATCAATGCTAATCACAGGCCTACAGTGCTTGAACCCAACGATACATGGATGAAATGCCCAAAATACGGACTTGAATGTACAAGTTTCCCGTTCGTAATTATCGTCTACTACTAACTTATACTTTGTACCCAGACTTGCATCCTTAAGCACTGTCAAAAAACGCGGCAACTCTGCATAAGACTCCTTAAAATCTCTGTATATAGCTGCAACGACCTTTTGTTTGGCATCCCATACCTTGTATGTGAACCAAAATGATTACGTTAGAAATGAATACAAGTTAAATAACTATAGTTGAAGAAAACAATTCAAGACTTGTAAGCCTATAAGATGAAGATATTATTTCTTTCTCTTTATTCCTTTTTTTTCTTTTTTCTTTTCAATTTCAATTTTCATAATATAAGGTATATGGGTTTTGGGAAAAAATATCATGCTTATTCTTCACAGAAGACTGATGTCTCTACATTGTATTGAAAAAAGAATGCAAGTTAAAGAATACCTTGTAGTGAGATACTTCGTGTTTTAAGTCTGCTAAAGCAACGTGTCGTAAGTTCTTTATCTTATACGCAGGGTCTTCTCGTATATAGCGCTCAAGTACGTATGCTAGGAACGCCAAATCAATCATCCGACCATCATGAGCATTTTGAATTTTGTCGCACGTGTGGGGGCCCTTGCATTTTGCGATCTTCCAAACATTGTCTCCCTTGCAACAGATCGCACGGACTGACCATGGATAGGAATCATCCTCGCAACTCACCATAAGTCTCTCTGAGTCTGAATGCTCAGTTTTAAAGCTAAAATTCTCTAGCAGTGCGTACCAGGTCAACGCATGTCGCACCGCCAATTTAGTCGCGAATACCATCCCTTTCATTGGCTGCTCCCCTGGAGTCGAACCTGATACTTCTGCTTGCATAACCAGTGATGGATCAAACATATTATCCCAAGTGTTTTTGGTGAACCATTCCGGCATAGGATTGGGAAGGGGGCATGTGTCTCTACTTTCTTCTACAACCACATCTTCGATATGATCAACATCCTTATGATCACCCCTGGTATCCAGGAACTCCTCGAAGTCATCCCTAATAACATCAATATAGGTCGCATCATCACTAAGCCCGTGATCATCTTGATTTTCGGATGTGCCCCCATGCAGCTCATCATGAGATAAATGCTCTCCTTCATGCACTTCCTGGCGCCCTTCCTCCTCCTTAGTTGAGTTCACATGGGGAAATGTCCGCCACGGTTTACTGCCATACCCATCTCCTGTGTTCTCTGAACACCCTTGATAAGACTGTAATGGTATTGAGTTGATGTGCTCATCTACAGTTCCATTCAAAAAAGTATGTTGTGAACCCTCTCCAGCCTCTACTATGGCGGGCTCAATAGTGACATAGAGCTCCAAAGCAACGAATCCTTTCACCACCATTTGTTCAACAACTTCCCACATCATCTTCACTTCAGCACCACTCGATAACTGTAGTGAATTGTAGAAAACCTGGGTGCCTACAACCAGTTGAAGTGCTCGATACACGATAGAAATGTTATGCCTAGACTAGTTTAACCCCATCGACTTCAATATTCTTCGTTGCAAGTTCAGAAGGCCTATCCCACGCTTCACCTTAACATATTTTTGCTTTTGGTTCGAGTCTTGGTATGACAATCCATACAACTCATGATAATACGTCTCTCCATCGTAGTACACATAGAAAAAGTGAAAATCCATCACTGACCTGTTATTAACAATATTAAAAGTTGTCATAATCTATAAATAGTTACATAAATTTGGCGTATGATAAAAACAATTTATATATGTGCACTTAACCATATATATATTTTATACACATATAGCAAAAATAAAAGGTCAACAAAATATCATTTTACCTCTATGGTGCGGTCATGCACGGGTGTGTGACGCCGACCAGATGTGGGCACAAGTGTGTGACGCCGGCTAGATGTGGGACATTGAGTAGATGTGACACGCCGACAAGATGTGGGACGCTGACTAGATTGTCGGCGACCTCCTTGCCCTTGACGTCCACCTACTTGCCGACCACGCCTTACAGCCAGTTCACTTGTGTTGCCCGCAGCGCGTGCATCGTCCAAGGTCAACCGACCGAGCTCTTCAACTGCTTGCAAGGCATTAATACAGTTGGTGTAGATCTCAGGCCCTGGTTCGCACTTCGCCATAATCCTCAACTGTGATTCAACCTGTCACAAGTATACAAGAGTATTGTTAGTAGGTTAAACTAAACTATGCGAAGCGAGGTACATTCATAACAGAATAGTCTTTGTAAACTTACCAAAGTGTCCTAGTACGAGGTCTGTTTTGTAATATGGCGAACAGTGCGGGGACGAAACCACACCATATACTCGTCATTGTAGCTCATCTCCCCATGAAAGGGCGGTGCATCGGCAATTGTGGCATGCGCAGCCCATTTAGCAATATGCGTGGCATGTTTTTTGAACTAGTTTTTATCTTGCTTACCCTGGAGTGTTATCTTGTGAAGTTCAATTGAAGTATCAACATTGACCAGTACGCCTTGCGTCATCCCAAACTGTCGGAGAACACGTTCGGGGTGATGGCCTTCAACCACCCAAAAATGTATGAGCGGCACGATAGACCTCCATATGTGTTGGCCTGCGATACAATATGCGGGCAGGGAACCCACAAAATTTTTGTATGGCTCCCACACAATTTACAATGATCCAACATATGCAAACAATCATATTAACAATATAATTAGAAAAAATGTGTAACAAATGTGAACGATACATGGTAACAATGTTGAACTCTGAAATAAAAAATGTTTATTCATTCCAAAGCGAATTGTAAGTACAACAACTACATGCCAAAGCGGTTCCCACTTTTAAGGCATGATACTTGTTTTGGCCGTAGCGAAGCAAGCGACACACGATAGGCGCATAAGACGTGTGTGGGATGTTCAGTTGTTATCTTAGCACCTTTCCATCTAGTAAACACAGACATAACCTTCATATTACTTACTTACAGTGAGTACCCATGCGAAAAAGATAATGCAGAAATGTAAAACGATAATTATCTAAGATCGTACATACCTGATAACAAGTGGACCTGGGAGCAGTGCCTGGTGTGGATGCCTCATCACAGGACATATGTGTGGAAACCTCACCCATGCCCACAACTGCACCAATAGCACGGCACCGCCAATCTGCTTGGCTGTCTTCTCTGATGCCTTACAGAGGTGTCTATATAGCCAACTTAGTGCTGCACTACCCCAACTATAAGTCTTTCCGTTGCTAATTGGATTCAAAAATTGCAGATACATAATTGAGTGTTGTTCGCCAGACTTGTCTATAAACAGTATACCAGCCAACATCTCCAATATGTAAAACCGAGCATACTGCTGCACACACACCTCAGTGGCGTCAGGCGGGAGAGGATTGCGAAACTGCTCCTCAAGCCATTTGGCTTTTACCCTTGCCCTCTCAAGTACAGCGGTGTTCGGAGCACCACCGACTTCTCTGTCCGACGGCCTATGCCCTAACAATTCAGCCCAAAGGTTGCCCCGGTCCATACGAGTAAATCCTACCACCGGCAAGCCAGCTATAGGTACCCCCATTATAACCTCCATGTCTTGTAGCGTGATGGTCATCTCACTGTGGGGCAAGTGGAATGAGTGCGTCTCCGGCTGCCATCTCTCCACCAACGCCGTGATCAATGCATGGTCAATGTCTATATTTGGGATCCGAAGTAGCCCATCTAACCCCGCATCTGTGATATAAGCGGCAATCCGTGGATCTACCCCACCTTCAAGCAGACCTTTCTCTCGTTGACGACAAGTCAGTACACCTGACACTCCCTGCAACCAGAGTAGCTTAGTATTAATAATAGCATTCACTAAGCATGTAATAATTACGCTTCAAACTTAAATGCCCAAAATCTTTCTACTACATATATTGACTACAATTTTGGACAAGTCCATACCTCACCACCCAAACGAGCATCCCAAAGCAAACTTGAACGATGCACATCCTGCCTCCTCAAGACATCCCTTATAGAGGGTTCCTGTTGATGTGAGTCCATATCCATATCTTGCATAAATTAAAGGTGATTAATGGCCTATATCTGATGCCTCAAATAGATAAGTTTCTTTAAAAATCCATTCCTAAACTCACAATGAGTTCCACAGCAAAGACAAACTTGTAAACAAATTACATAAAGTTGAATAAAATTCTTATTTTCTACTCTTCCTTAAAATTTACTCCTAGGAATTGTATAACCAATGGTTAACAAAATGTTAATGAACTTCAAAACTGTAGAAGAGAATGATCAAAAGTTTCCAAGTTCTAACTGAAACTCAATATATATTCAACAACAACTCAACAGACCGTAAAACTAATTATAACACTAATACTTTCAACAAATTTCCACCTTTTTTACGTAGAAAATATGCCTAATTTCAGAAGCCAATGGTAGCTCATGTGTGAACGAGACTCAGAACAAAAAGAACCAAAGCCCCGGCATGGACAAAGCCCAATTACCAAAATGAAGCATGTTTGATCATATGCAATCCATAATGATCCACAAATACATTATATGCAGTTCTCTGAACTCCACCATCAAAATAAAAGGAAAAACTTAAGTCAATTTTTGCTGAAAATTTGTCAACAATGGGAAATTGCTGAAGGCTAGAAGGCTATGGACATACATAAAATTATAAGCAAGCTACAGTATTAAGAACTGATGAGACTGATTAGGCAATGAAAATTTAAGGAAAATGTGTTAGAAGGAAGTCAATCTCTATAAAGTTATCCTAGTTTGACTTTTAAGACATTATATATAGCACACTAAATGCACATAATTGAGATACAATATGTATAACTTCTTATTCTATTTGTGGGGTGGGGGGGGGGGGGGAAGGGGGGAACAAAACTAGATTAAGTCCATAAGATGGACAAAAATTAGTGGTGAAAATGCCCACCAGTAATATCACTAGTCTAATTAACTATTGCATAGCACTATAGTAACCACAAAGATAATGGATACTTTGCAAGACATCAGCCCATTGAATGAAAAATTGGGTGGGTTTTTTAGAAAGTAGCATTTGACTCCAAAGCTTCTAGGCGAAGCATCAAATAAAGTTGTACAAGATTATAAGAACAATGTATTACCAAAATTAATATTTGAAAAAGAAAATTAATCAATATCAAGATGTTCATTACAAAAAAAAAAAAAAAAAAAAAAAAAAACAATTCAAAAATTACACCACAAATACCCACAAATAACCCTAACCCCTCAATGCTCAAACAAATATTGAGATAAGGAGACATACCTTATGATTCCAAAGTGAAGATGCAGACCGAGAGTGAGAGTATAGAGTGTGAGCAAGAGGGTGAGTACAGATTGAGACTGAGACTGAGACCGAGACAGAGACTGAGACCGAGAGGAAGACTGAGAATGAGAGCGAGAGGGAGATTGATATTGAGAGCAAGAGCAAGACCGAGAGGGAGATTGAGAGCGTGAGAGGGAGATTGAGAAAGTAAGAGTGATGAGAGATTGAGAGGGAGATTGAGAAAGTGAGAGTGATAAGAGATTGGGTATGATAGCGGGAGAGAGAGAGTGAAAGTGAGATTATGAAAGTCAGAGTGCTTAAGTGTGTGAGAGTGGATTGATAATCGAGTTTAGTGGACTCAGGTATCGTTAACACAGTACTCGAGCTTCTTAGAATCGAGTGTCAACGGGCAAGATTTTCAAAAAAGGGGGCCAATACAGATTGATACCCGAGTTTAGTGGACTCGGGTACTATTTTACAGTACTTGAGCCTGAGAAACTCGAGTACCAAGTTATATTTTTTTAATGCCCGATGCCATGTCAGCCAGCAGTGCTAGCGTGGAATAAAAAATGGGGAACTCGAGTTTAGGAAACTCGAGTATGTGAAAAAGTGGTAGATCGCCATTTACTTCCGAAATAGTATTTTTTTTGCTAAATATTTCATAAAATAATGATATTTGGCCATTTTGGCCCAAATTAAGTTGATGATACAATACAATTTATATCTGGGGTTAATGGGTTATTATCGAATCAAAAAAAATTTGTGACTATTGATTAAAAGCATTAGCATTGATGGAGTTAAAATTTTTAGCTTTTAGCATTTCAAAAACTCATTTTTGGGTGTGTTTGGATAATGCTTATTTTATTAAAAACTGAAAACACTGTAACAAAATAATTTTTAAATGTGTGAATAATGTTGTGAGATTCATTTTTAATGAATGTTTTGTTAAAAAAGAGGTTTGTAGGTCCCTGTGAACTATGTACGAAACCTACTAGAAAAGCTGAAATGTGCTTCTCAAAAAATACAAATAAAAAAGGAAAAAACAAATTTCACCCAAAATCAAATCACAAAAACGACCCAAACCCAGCCATATCCGTCGAAACCTAGCCATACTCGTCGAACCATTGTAACCCAGCCACCCCGATCAACAACAAAGAGCCACGAACTACAAAATCGACCTTATCTTTTTCACTGATTGTGCTAAATCATTATCCACACCGGTTGCCGGAGTCAAATCATAGCTCAATGAGAAAGAGGGAGACGTAGAGAGGCTGGAGTTAGATTTTAGCTCAATGAGAAAGAGGGAGATAGAGAGGCAGAGAGAAAAGATAGAGAAAGTGAGATATCATAAAGAAAGAGAGAAAAAACAATTAAAAAAAATAGCACCTTGCTGTAAAAAATTATAGCATATGACATGTTTGATGTAGTGTGTTTTTTGTGTTTGTTGTTATTAATAGTATTTTTAGCATTATACCATTCTTGATGTGAATGCTTTAATGGTTTTATAATTTTTAGCATTTCATTTAAGTATTCTTTTTATTTTTCATCTCTTTCTCTCTTCCTCTTTGCCTCTCTCTCTTCTTTGAAGAGAAAACAATCAGCAAAAACCAACCAACACATCAACGATCACGGGCCACATGAACCACAGATTGATCAATGATCACAACCCACCCTCATAGGTCAATCAACTATCCACCACATCCATAGTAGCCTATGGCCTGATCAACAACCCACAACCCAATCAACCACCCACCACCATCGTAACAACCATAGCCCAATCGGAACCCATCTCAACCACCACAAGTAAATCAAAGACAGGAGAATGGGATGAGAGAGTGTAAGTCTAGTCTGAGATGAAAAAGAGAGGAATGAGAGAGAGTCAATTTGGTTTGAGAGAGAGAGAGAGGGGCTGATAGAAAAAGAATAAAATAATATTAAAAGTAAGTAGGAACTTGCTACAATGAACTGGTACTAGAACCAGTTCCCTATAACAAGTTATCAAATTTTTTAGATATGACACCGTCAATGTAACACAGTTTTTTATAATGCTAAAAATAGCATTTTAGCAATTTAACATTATCATTGCTAATGCTCTAACAAAGTACATTTAGTAGTACTATTGGCACAATTGACACCGTATAAAAGTAAAAATATCCTCTTTAAAAAAAAATAAAAAACCCTTTTCCATTCTTAAAATGTAGATTTACTGACTTAAAAGGTTTTATACTTTATTTAAATGAGGTCTATAAATCTAATTGTATTTACTTTAATTTCCAAAGTCTTTTATGTATTTAAATTGGGAGGTAAAGTTCAATTTTTTAAATCATAAATAAAGAATACAATATATGGAGTATATACATATATATATATATATATATAGAGAGAGAGAGAGAGAGAGAGAGAGAGAGAAGAATACAATATTGATCCTGTATTTTAGTTATTAAAACATAAAAAAGGTAGTAAGAATTTTCTTTTATTTGAACCAAAGGCTGTGTGGTTTTTGTCTCATATTTTAACCAAATAATCATTCTGACATTTAAAATTATCATCCACAAAAGATTAGTTACTAAACCAAAGCATAAGGAGATTTAAAATTTTCCCAAAAAAGTACACAAAAACCTCCCATAGTTTCTCCTTAATTAAAACATAGAATCTCCCATAGAACATCATTAAACATCCTTGACAATCAATTCTGAGTTTCTTTGTGATGACATGTATCTATATTTAGTGATGTACTTTCATATAAAATAACACCATAAGGGAGCTTTGAGTTCCACTAAAAAACTCGAGGTAGTTAAGTATTGCACAATTTATAATTTATAGCACAAGGGGATTAATTATTACATTCAAAACTCACGGGGTTTCGTGTTTTACAAAGAAATTAAAGGGGGTAATGTTGTGTCTTTCTCTCTTAAATTTATGATTTTTCTCAATTTCACTCTATTCCAAATAGAATAGTCATAGCAAAGCTTTACTTTTGAATCTTTGATATGCTTGGATTTCTACCATTTGGTTTTGGTTCTTTAAGAATCAATTGCGTTTAGTATAAAGCATAGAACCCAATAATCTATTTGTAGCTTATCTCCTTTCATCTAAGGAGATCTTTTTAATTTCACTTCATTTCATATGAATGTTATTCCACCATGTAACCTGCTACAGCTGCAGTCCTAGGCTAGATCATTCTGCCAATTTTACCTTATGTTGAATTGATTTCTCGAAGTTCTGCCAAAATTCTTCCATCACATTTTATTTCTAAATGGTCTTTATTAGGTATCAAGTTTTACAATTCCATTCCTTTCCGAAAATGTTTACGCCGAAACAAATGGAGCCTAGACAAACTTTTCTTGGCAGGAGTCGCAAATTTGTAGGACTAGATTTTCATGGCCTTCATTTTAAGCATGTTCATTGGCACAAGTTGAAGTGTGCCAACCTGTAGTCAGTTAACAACACTATCCAGGGTCTATATCTTGTACAATTACTAGTTAACAACACTATCCAGGGTCAAAATGTAGACTTGTCTTGAAAAAAGAAAATGGTCAAGCAAATTTAATGGACTTGTTTTGATTGTTGCTACATAGAACTGCAGAAATACTGCTTTTGTACAGTATTTCTGGTAAAAAATGAATTAATGGAAGTATACAATGTAAGTACTCAAATCATGGACCTGTTTTCAAGTACCTATACAAAGGCTAAAAAACCAAGAAAGAAAACTGGGGACAAGAATTCTCTTACTCTTCATCCAATTCAAGGCCTGGTATGTATTCCAAACTTACATCGAAAACAACTGGACTGTTTGCAGCCACTCTTGGCCTTCCTGGAGCTGAAGTGAGACCTTTTGGGAATGCCAACTAATCAAAGAAAAAAAAAACACCTATATGTCAGATTTTTTTCCTCATATTTGTTCATCAGATGAACAAAAGGTAAGAAAGAGAAGGTTTTTATATCTGCATAATTGACCAATGCCATAAAAAAGCAAGGTTAGGCGAATAAGAATGCGCACTTCCATTATTGGTGCTGCACCTTTTTATCCAGCTTAAGCATCAAAAGCACTAAAGGGAAACCGAAATTATATGGGCATAAGTATGTTGGAAAATCAAGCATCTAGTGCTAAACATACTGATCCTGGGATGTAGAGTCGACGCTTCCCTCCTATTTTCATGCTCAGAATCCCTTCATCAAGTCCCTTGATCACCTGTTATACCCATTTAGATTATAATATGCCAATGAGGAGTGTGAAATTAGAAGACTGAGTAGAAAAACACCGAACTTCCTCAGATTGATCATAAAATTATGCGATCACTTCTCTTACCTGATCAGCGCCAACACGAAAAATGTAAGGCAGACCCTTCTCCAATGAACTGCAGGATTTAAAGGAAGAAACCTTAGAGAGAGAAATTTTTTGCATGTGGTCTCAGACTCAAAACATTTCCCTTCATGTTAGTTTATCAAACAATGTATACTTGCTAGTTAGTAATGCCAAAGATAACCATAATTAAAATCTTCCATAATTTTGGTAGTCATGATCATTTGAGACCTTTTTTTTTTGAGAATCATCTGAGACCTGTTCAGTTGGGTAAAATGCATATAATTAAGTTATAATGTTTTTGGGCAAATTAAGTACTTGTTGTGGAATTCATTAAAAAATTATTATATCTCTATGCCACTCATGACAAATGAGACATTTTGTAGAGGTACAAGTACACACATTCAAGTTCTGCATCATCTAATTTGTGCAAGAGATATTGGCTACATTTTCTTGTAATAATTTTGCTAACCTGTCAAATATTTGTCCAGATGGAACCATGGCAACATAATTAGCCGCCACCTGTGATCGTATATGACATCAGCATGAGAAAAGTTGGAAGCACATGAAGAATAAATCTCAATATAGTAGCAAGAAAAGTATAGACATTAGTAAAAGGTGATCTCTTTTTCTGTCTCTCTGCTGTAGTAATGATATAATCCAACTCTTCCACCCCACCAAAAAAAAATCTAAACTATTTACATAATCAATTTTTTATTAATTATTGTCTAGTTCAAATGACAGTATTAAGGGAAGTATATTCTCATAAGGCCCAGTTTATTTTCAATTAGTAAGGGCTGTCCATCAGGCATATCAATCAGATCTGCTCAGCCACTAAGAAGTAACACAAAAATAAGAAGCTATCTTCAACAGAGGAGTTAATGATGCGGGAGATGCATGAAAATTATTATTTAATATTATTTATGTTTGCAAGTCCATTGTATTTTTATGTTTTAGGTCCTAGTAGTTTATTAGGCTATTAGTATTTTAATTTGGAGGCAAGGTTATTTTTGTAATAAGGCAATTAGGGTTTTTAACTAATTAAAACTAGGGTTTAGCAATCCTTTATAAGTAACCTATTGTACTCGAGATAGTTGATATTTTGATGAATGAAAAAAATGACCGTTTAGTCTCTCTTTGGTCTAGTGTTGATTCCAGGTCCACCCTAGGTGCTGACTCCTAGTGGTTTCCCCGCTTGGTGCTGACTCCTAGGTCATATCTCTTTATTTTAGTGTTGTTTTAGTTTTTTTCTGGTTATCCTGTGTCAGTTAAACTGTGGAAGAAGGAAACCAAAGATGTAGTATGACTAGAGGATTAGAAGGAAAATGGCTGCGAGAAGGATGCATGTACTATTTAAGAGGTCTCATCACTCCACCTGCACCTGCCATGGCAACGGCTATACACAAGTATTAGCTTTGCCTAAATTGGAGGTTGATGGATATGCCCAAAATATTCTAACTGTATAGAGGGAAGTTAAGAGTGAAAGACACATGAGCCTATGCCAAACTGAAGATGCTATTCACCAGTTGATTCTGAACATTGCTCAAGTGCAAGTCGAGCATCAATGTATTCCTAGTGACCCATCCTCTAGCTAAATTTGGTGTAGCTGCTTAAGAAGTGCATATAGCGTAAACATCCAAAGCTTACTTGAATAGCAGATATAAACTACTTTGTGCAAGCCAGAAACTAATTTATAAACCTTTTTATAGCTACTTCAAGATTATATTTAGGTTATCCAATGCATTAGCAGGAAAAAATAAAAAAAAGCACTAATTTGTGACCCAGGCTAATTTGCACACCTGAAATCCAACTGGTGGACTAGGGCCTTCACCAACTTTAATATCCTTATATTGCAAACCAGACTCTGTAGTTACCATGGGTACCTTCATTAAAGAACAAGTCCAACATTTAGTATCGAATTATTATTCATAGAAGTCAACACTCTATATTTAATCAAACTAATTTCATGCTTCATCATGATCACAGGTAATCTAAACATACAAGAAAATGTTTAACCCACAGCATAGTCACTACAATAATGGTAATTTTCTTCCTAGGTATATACCCATAAAATATTGATCTGCAGCAACTCTATGCACATTGATCATATGGACTGTCATCAAGTTGATTGGATGTTCTGACACTCAAGACTGCACTACAAGTCTAAGGTTATAGATAAATGAAAGTAGTTTATTCAAAATGATTGTAGTAGCCCAAGAAGGCAACAAAGAACCCTCCATAATTTGTTAATTAATTGGGTGTCCTTCAGATTTGCACCGTACAACAATTCTTCCAGTAGAATTCATTTAGGATTGAGTGGACATTCATGTAAATTGTCAGGATCCTATCCATGACTTTAGCAGATAATGTTGATAATATGGACATCATTCATATCAAGAGAATAAATTTAAGTGACATAATGCATAGTCAAACTTAATTTGGTACTAATAAAGAGTCCTGTGCATTAAGTACTTGACCAAGTTGAGTAGAAATCAGTAATGTAATAAGTGAGAGGTAAGAATATGAGACCACATGCAGCATGAGAACTAAGCCCCAGTGAGTGAGACTTTGGCTTAGGTATCCTTCAGAATGACTGTGTCTAGTGTAATACTGGAGAGTTGCAAGGAAAAAAAGAGAGTGAGGGACAACCCATTGAAATGGTTTTGAAGTGTGTGTGTGTTTGTGAGAGAGAGAGAGAGAGAACAATGCAGTATTGGTTTGTAAATGTACATAAGAAACTTCACTCTAAATGGAGGAATAAACTTTAAATGGACATAAGAGCTTGAAAGTGTCATAGAATGAAAAAAAAAAAAAAAAAAAAAAAAACAAAAACAAAAACAAAAAAAAATCAGATTGTAAAGAAGGTTTCAAATCTTTATTCATAGGAACACGACTCTCTGCCTGTCATCAGGATTAAAGACATTTAATAAGCATGTCAGAAATTGTGTTATTCACATATGATAGGCATTTGGTGTTACATGCAAGAATTATAATTATTTATAGCCAGATAAAATAACCATAGATGATGTGACAACATATGGAAAAGACTATAAATGAAAGAAAAGCACATTTTAAGTTTAATTGGTAACAAAAAATCATATATTTCTGAAATGTACCCAGAAAGGCATGCCTTAAGCATCGGTGTATGCCATATATATCCTCCACACTCATGACATGGACCCCCAAGGGCTTTAGTCTTTAAGGCAAATTTTAAAGTTTAACCTACAGTAGTGTGAGCCAGTTTGCAAGTTTTATGGTAATTACATTGCCGTCTTCTAAGTTATAGTCCTTTTGAGAGACTTGCTAAAAAATGGTTAAATGCAACCTGCTTCATTTAGTGGGAAAGCATATTTTATACGACAGTATAGTAAGTGGAACTTGAACTTCTGGACAAAATATTTTGTGCAGTTAAGGGGGCCATGTAATCTCACCATACATTTTCAAGCTCTTTCTCACAAGTATCATCACATAGTCTTGGCTTCTGCTCTGGGGGCAAGCCAGCTCCCTTGGCATCAAATGAGTCTATAAAGAGGCCTGACAATCCAAAAACCAATCCCATAAGATCCCTACGCTTAATTACATTGAACTCATCTCTCCATTCACTTGCCCTTGAAGCTTCAGCTTTAAGGTCCAAAGTTGAGCATCGCATAACTAGACCTCGAACCCTGTCACTGGAAATGCCTTGATGGTTGGCAAACAGACCTTTGCCAAAAGCAGAACCTGATACAAAGAGGAATCTCATTAACTACATAGAGTTTGGGAACAAAAAAGACAGTTGAAGTTGTAGCTAAAGGAAGGAATATTACTACTAAACAGTTACAAAAAAGTCAGACCTCAGTTATATTTTTGAACCCCGTCACATTGACAAGATCTGGTAGAATTCTATATCAAATACATAATTCACTCACATTCTATGATTCCAACCTTCAAAGAAACATATAAATACCAAGAAATGAATTTTACATCACAAAATAGGAATGCATTGTATGAATTTAAAGATAAGACAGATGAACAAAGTGCAAGAGAGAGGAAGTTCTTTTGATGATTGACAAAAATCATGTCAAGTGTCTTAATTTCTTAATATGTATTTGAACTGGTCATGGTAGCTAGCTTCTCCTGTTTATTAAGGAAAATAAATCCATCTTCATGCCCTTTAGAAAGGAACATAATCCAAAAGGAAGTCAATCTTATTGGAAAAGGATAGAATTTGTTTTCTACAAATTATTTGATTTCTAGTGAGCTAAAACTGGGATCAATGATTCCCATTTTCATGGCCGAAATTTCCATTGCATGAGACAGCCCAACTAACTCAATTCAAAGCATTTCCAGCAGTGATACAGGTAACCTTGGATCGGTCAGAAACATAGGCCTACAAGGGGCAACACATCTCTAGAGTGATCATGAGGTTATCGGCTTCTATTTTTCTTATTTAATCAAAGTTACCATTTCCACTGCTCTGTAAAGCATGATAAACCAAATTGAAATGTCATGTACAACACAATATTACAAAGGAATGATTCAATTTTTACAGAAAAATCAAACATAACCAGAATTAATGACATAATGAGAGTCACAAAACATAACTGAGCCCACACCCATAGCTTAAATGGCTTAACTGATGTCCTTATATTTTATACCAAGACCTCAATTGGAGTCCCCACAGATGTTATCTCCCCAACAGAATTAGCTACCTACTTGGAGGTGGAGCTTCACAGTTCAGATGGTATATATATAATTTCCAAATAGCAAATTTAAGTATAGTAATCTGATTAATCTAAGAAATGGAATTCTATGGATAGAATGTGAAGTGGCTAAGAAAAAAAACAATTAAACTCAAATTAAAGCATAAAAAACAAAATTCCCACTTAGAATTCCACATTCTTTACAAGAAAACCAGACACATTTGTCAGGCAATAAGTATTTGTCATAAAAGAAAAAAAATCATTTTTGCCAAAATTGAAGCTGCGATAGACAAGTTCAATTAGATTTTGGGTCAGAATCACATTCACAAACTTACTGAATTGTGAGAAAAGCAAAATGAAAGAATAGAAAAACACACAGTTCATAATTTTGTGACATGCACATTGACTTCAGAATTATGACTAAAAAGTAAGGAAATTTGGGGAAGAAGAAAAAGTTACAGATAAAGTGAGAAAAGTTGATTACCAAGTGGAAGAAGCAGAGAAGCCATGTCCTATGGCTATGAAGTGTGAAGTGAAGAGGTTGTAATGTTTGGAAACGGATAACGAAATCTTGTTTGTGTCATGCGTGTGAGTGTATATAGTAAATACTTTGTATCTATGTGATCTTGCCACCTCGGCACTGATTTTTTAAAATTTTCTTTTTTTTCCAGACGGTCTGAAAATGTATAATATTAATATTCAATAGTTTCTGAATTTGGTAAAGATGGGTGTAAAATTCTTGTTTTACACCATTTAAAAAGAAACTTTCACCTCAATATTTTATTTAAAATTCAATACATTCTATCATACTTAATAACATTTTAATACGCCCCTCTTTAAAAAAAATATCTTAATAAACTTTTAATTTTGTTGGATTTATACATAGGCATTAAAATTAATTGGGTATAATTGTGTTTATTCTTAAATATGTGATAAGATAATGTAAAATGTTGGGATTGGAAGTGTGAGTGTATATAGTAAATACTTTGTATCTATGTGATCTTGCCACCTCGGCACTGATTTTTTAAAATTTTCTTTTTTTTCCAGACGGTCTGAAAATGTATAATATTAATATTCAATAGATTTTGAATTTGATAAAGATGGGTGTAAAATTCTTGTTTTACACCATCTAATAAGAAACTTTCACCTCAATATTTTACTTAAAATTCAATACATCCTTTCATACTTAATAACATCTTAATAAACTCTTAATTTTGTTGGATTTATACATAGGTATTAAAATTAATTGGGTATAGTTGTGTTTATTCTTAAATATGTGATAAAATAATATAAAATGTTGGGATTGGAAAGATAAAACATGATTTTTACACTACATGCTTATAGAATTTAATCTATATTCAATAACATCTCATTTGAAAGTAGATGTTTTTTTGTGATTAAAATTATTATAAATTCAATAATTACAAAAAGAAATAATTTTTTAAATTCAATAATTACAATAAAAAAATATGGATTTAAACTCATTATGTACTTTTTAGAAAAATCATGAAGTGCTAGGTGAGTTTCTGTTTGGCCTACCATGATTTATAACGATTATGTTGCAATTAAATGGGTTACTTATAGAAAAACTAGTCTCCTAAAACCATCAAATGAAAACAAAAATTTGGCAAAAACCCCCCATATGAAAAAAGAAAAAGAAAAAGAGTCGCCTTCTATTTCTACACTTGAGACCATTGATCAGGGAAAATTTGTTGCACATAGTGTTGAAAACAACTAAAAATGTGAATTTAAGTTACGATTTTAAGTTTTTTTTTTTTATTTTTTTTTTATTTTTTGGTTGTTGATATAAGATATAAAGTGTGAAGCTCTCTTTTAGATACTTGAATTTCGACCATTGTCCTCCACACTCCACAAGCACTTATAATTATTAAATAACCATCGTGCCAAGGGTGTGCGGTGGTACGATTTTAAGTTTGAAATCACATTTTCAGTTGTTTTCAATGGTTTGTATTTAGTGTGCCTTTGATTCTAGTTTAAAACACTGTTTTGAAACCCGGACCGGACCGGGCGGTCCAACCGAGAAAACCGGAACCGGAGCAAATTCCGGTTTTTTAAGCCTCAAGAACCGGGCACTGATGGGAATTCCGTGAACGGCCTGAATCGGGGTTGGACCGCACGGTTCATGCCACCGATTCTGCATGAACCGTGCGGTCCAACCCCGGTTCAAGCAAAGCTGTTAAACCTGAAAATTCAGAAAATGAAGTTGGAAGGACTTGAACCCTGGCCGGTCAGAAATTTGACTAAAACTTAACCACTCAGCCAAGCTAGTAGCTGGTGCTCAATAATAACAAAAAAAATACTTGAAGTAAACTTAATGCAATTTTTTTTTTTTTAATAAAAACAACTTAACACAATTCTATTCTACTTAATTAAATTATCCATCTCTTATAAGGAATATCAAAAAATTATAATTAAAATCCTTCAAAAATATTCAACTTTACTTCAAAAATTAATCATAAATTTTAATGTTTTCATGGTTATTATTTTATTTTATTAACTTTCTTATTTAATTATTAAATACATGCTTGAAAATCATTAAATTTCCCTCACATATATAGATATGTTAGTCAATTTTGCTAGTTTTATAAATTTAATATTTATATTTAGGCTTTAATTAATTATTAAATTAATTATGACATCATCACGGTTCGACCCCGGTTCGACCTCGGTTGAACCTCAAAAACCTTGAACCTCTCCCTTTTACGGTTCAATAAACGGTCCGGGTTTGAAAACCTTGGTTTAAAAAGCCAACTTATTTTACTATTCACTTTATTTTTTCTACTATTTATGGGCTATACTGCATTTTTTGATACTGTTTATGAGTTCTACAGTACTATTTCAGCTAACTTTTACCTTTATTTACAATTTTTTCAGCAAAAATTTTCAATTTCAACAAAATAAACGATTTTCAATCAGCCGCTTAAATGTATATAATTAACATCGCCCTTGGTCATAATAAGTATAACCACGCTGCCACTCCTACAACCAAACAAGAAAATATATCGGTCCATTCTATTCCTAATTGCTCCTTTCTCATCTCCCAAACAGGCTACAGACTCCCAAAAAAAAAAAAAAAAACAAAGCTTTTAAGCTTGGTGCCATTCTCCGTTCTCTCGTTAGACTCTCTCAGTCAGACCCTCCAAATTAAGCTAGGTGCGTTCTCTACTCTCCTAAAATACCAAACCTTTCTTCCTTCTCCTCTATTTTGGTAGTTCAGAAAACGCAGGAAACTCCGAGAATTTATATTCTTTTAAAATCTTAATTTCTCAGCTTCTTCTTTTCTTTTCTTTCTACCAAAACCCAAAAAAAAAAAAGAAAGAAAAGAAAACTCCTATTTTTTGCATGTAATCCGAAAATTTTGAACTTTTGAGTCTTTGGGTGTTAGGGTTTTGCTGACCCTTTATCGGGTTTTAATCAATTTTATTTTTTGATATATATAATTTTTAATATTTGGGTTTTGCTTTTAGTTTGGTTTTAAGTGCTTTGTGGTTGAAAAATCCTGGTGCTTATTGTAAAGGGTTTCAAACTGTTATAAGTGTGATTTCTAATTCTTTCTTTCTTTTTTTTTTTTTCTCTGTATATTTTGTGTAGTTTTGGATTTGGTGTGGTTGCAAGTAAGTGACCATGGTGGAGTTTCTTTTTGAAGACATTTTCAGAATCGAGCGACTAAACCCAGATGGTAAAAAGTTTGATAAAGGTATATAAGTTTTTGGGTTCTCATTTTATTTTATTCTTTCTTTTACTTACATTGTAAAATTCATTTTGGTTTCATATTGTAAATGTGGCATGTACGAGTATCATATGTAGCCTAGTTAATTGCAAGTTGAATAAGCTTAAAGCTATGACCTTTTTATTTTGTTATATTTTTGCCACAGTACGCTGTTGGTACCTAAAGTTTAACCCATTAGCAATTTTAGTCCTTGAAGTTTAAAGTGATAGCTTTTAGTCCCTAACGAACTTAAAGTGATGTCTTTTAATCCTTATGGAGTGATGATGAGTCAGTTTTTTAGTTTAGTCACATTATTTAATGGACTAAAAGTGATCATTTAAACTTCAGGGGACTAAAATTGCTCATGGGGCTAAACTTTAGGGGATCAACAGTGTATTTAAGCCTTATATTTTTAAAAGGTGTTATGTAATACTACTCTAGGGGTGTTGCAAGGATTGAAGTAGGACCTCTTGTAGAAATATCTACTATGAAAGTTTCTAGTGGGTATCTGAAATGGGGGAGTAGTTGTTCATGAGCCATATAAGCAACACGAGTCAAAGCAAGTTTTATGTGGGGAAGAGATCACACAGAGGGAGGAACAAAGATTGCCTTTAAGGAATAAAAGGCATGCACTGATAGTACAAAAGCAAAAGCAGTGGTGTTAAAGGAGGTCATTAGAAAAAATTCTTGCCTCTTCTGTTGCTTCTCTTTCTCATAGTGTGTTGAAAAGCATAATGAAGTCTGCGGAGTTGGTCTTTAAAAATTGTTGTAAAACTTCTTAATATATTAGCAGAACTATCTGGGTTTTCAACTAGTTGAATGTTGCCAACAGTAGGTAACCTTTTCTTTTCCTCCTTAAATAAGTACTATACCTATATATTTTAATAAGTCGGTGCATCATGAATGAACATTTATTGCCCCCATTGTTAGCTGTGTGAATTATGTTTTGGCTATATATCAGCTGAAATGATAAGGCAGCCGCCTTGTTTTATCAAAAAGCATTGCCTCATGTCATTCTAAGAGTTTGAAATACCATAATATTATGAGCTTTTTATGTGACTATCCAGTGCTATTTGATTCCCTTATGAGCCTTGTGTTTAAGTAGAACTTGTGAACTTAAAGAATATGGGGGCTTGGAGGGATTTTTTTTTTTTTAAGTAAAATCATCAAGAATTGCAGGCTTATGGCTGCATTATGCACTGTGATACACAGTACTATTTCCTAATTGAAATGCAAAATAATCATCAAACTGTAACTACAGTCTATGTAGAAACCAGCATTAGAATGTGATTAAATTTTTTTACAAATGCTATGCTTGTTTATCAATTTTTTTCTTCATATATCAGTTAAGTAGAATACTAGAATGCCTTCAAGTGGACCTGTTGTTGTAGGACAAAAAGGGAACCTAGTCAAATCTGCTCTGGCTCTGGCAGCTTTGGTCGGCTTGAATTTTGAGGAATTAGACTTTGGGTTGATGCAAAAAAGGCTGGAAAATTGTAAGTAATATAGGGTTTCTAATGATGAAAGGAATAGTAGGATTTGGGAATGAAACAAAGAAGAAAATCTAAGGTCTGGGTGGTTGTTCCAGTGCTGTGAACAGAAATTGAGCTGTTTTGGGTTCTTTGAGGCTTTTATATGGATGAGTGGTTGAGGATTTTAAAGGTAAAAAATCAATGTGTGTGTGAGCTAGGTTTCAACTTTCAAGTTTCTGGAAATTTAAGGATGGAAAAGGAAGGAATATACTTGTAGGCATCACACCTCGGAGAAGGTCGTATCATACAAATCTTCATAGGTTCTGAAAATTTAGGAAGAGAAAGTATTTCATCCATATAAATAGAGGACTAATAACCAACCCTAATAGGACTTGGACTCCCTGGGCTTTGTTAACGAAGGCCAAACTAAATAACTAAACTCACAAACAAAATCCAATAAAATAATCAAACCCCAAAATAAGATCTAATGGATCAATGGTGCAACCCATTTCCAGAAACTAGAAAATTACAGAATTGACCCTAACAATTATAAATGAATAAAAGAAAAGAAAGATGAAATTGGCTTCTCGCCACCTGCGACACCTGTCCTTAAATTCTCCATTATTAGATTAACAGTGATCCTAAAAATGCACTGGCTGTATGATGATAATGTGTTTCTATTAAGGGCTGGAGAACTAAGTTTCCCTTAGTTGTTACTACAGTTGAGTTTGCAATTATAAAGAAGTTTCCGTGGAAGACATTCTTAATATTCTTTATATCCTTTGCGTTTGGGGTGGTGCCCTTTGAATGGTAAGGTGTTGTATAGGGTTTTTCAGTAAAGTTATGTTTTATACTTAATGGTTTTTGCAGGCTGATTTATACTGGACTCTACATTAGATAGGAATGTACTATGTTTAGTTGACCTAGAAAGATTCATCATGATTAGATATCTGTTTGTATTTTTTAGACATACATGTCTTGTAGGCATTTTATGTTCACAATTTCATCCAATGTGTTTCTGTAGTTATTCGGGTTGAAGCTAAAAGTGAGAAGTTTGACATGTTCATGCACCTAGATGTGATGGTTACAAAGGATTTTGAAGTGAAGGAAGGTGATAAGTTTGCGATGGTAATAGCTCCAACACTAAATCTGGATGGAACACCTGACACTGGCTATTACACTCCGGTAATTGTAATACTTGTGTAGTATGCATTAGTTTATTATCCTCAACTTGATTATGCTTTTATTTTGTTTTATTTATTTTAACTATTGGTAGCAGAACGTTGTGACAAAAAAACACTTTTTGGGCCATGGATAATGTTATAACATAAATCGTTTCTCAGAAATTTTTTTATGTTTATTCCCCCACATGAAGATGAAGATTTAATTTTGCATTTAATTCGAGCTCTTTTCTTTTTGGGGGGTGGGGGGGCGCTTATTAACTTCGACATCAACAAACCTGGGCCACTCAAGTGTAACTCTCCTCTATGCAGTGATGCTCTATGTAATTTATATGTAATTTATAAATAGGTGCTAGTGGTGAGACTAAATATGCTAAGTTGAGTTACACATTTAGGTAACGAGCAGCAGTACTCGCCAGATGAGATGATGATTAGTGGGTCAGGTCCAGTTATTATTATTAATTTTGATCCATTGGATGATGAAGCTGCTTCTTGGGTGGTTATATGGCTTCAGTGTGGGTCTAGCTGAAATCGTAATTTGGAGCTGGAAGGGTTGCGGAGCAATACATATTCAACTGTGAATGATACATTATCATGTGGAGGTTGCATGGGTAAGTGTTTAAATGGGGCGAAGCTGGGTGAAATGTCTTTGTCATGTCCAACGGAGACCACTACTTGTGTCATCAAGAAAGTAAAAGTTGTTCAAGTCAATGGTGATGCAACCATATAAAAAAAGCATTATAGAAATTTTTTAATACATGGGAAAACAGAGCAAAAGAATGATGACAGGTAAATGCCCGGGGGGGGGGGGGGGGGGGGGAGGGGGGTGGTGCGCGGGAATTAACTAGAATGAGAGTGAAGGGAGAATGGGAGTAAGATTGCAAAATTGTCAATCTTTAGAAAATGAAAATTATATGATCTGGTGCTGCTTTAGAGTTTTTGTACACATGCTTATGCACATGTATTTGAATTATCTTTGCAAATGCTTCTTATTTTTCAGGTTTAATGAGTAAAATAAAACGTACCATTATCTACTGTGCTGATGTTCAAAGCTCTCACCATACTTTCCAATTATATTCAAGTCTCTAATTAGTAATTCCCCAAATACAATGTAATGTTACTTGTTATCGTCCCCATTAAGTTTTCCTTACAATGAAACAAAAAATAAACAATAGGTCTTTTGACATGGGTACCCCTATTTGAAAAGAAAAAAGGAGCATATTATCATTCTGGAAAGAATTTTGTGGGTAATAGATCCTTGACAACACAGGAAGTTGTAGGACACTCTGTGCTCATAAATGATCAATCCATGCTCTTGTTGAGAAATATGCTGATTGGTGACAGATTGATCTCAATGAGTTGAATGATTGATTGATAGCAAACAAGAAAAAGAACAAGCCTTAGTCTCAAAACTTTGGGTTTAATTGGTAAGTTACACACACACACCTAGTGGGCCTAAACCCACGATGGCATCCCGTTATTATGGGAGGAGGAAGCACCAGTTGCCTCATTAGAACTAATGAATGTAGTAGCAAATGACATTCTTTTAATTTACTCATCTCATAACAGTGTCTTGCAGCCATGTGAAAAAAGTTATACTTGCAATTTTTGGCAATTTTGAGTCATAATATAGGGGTTTACATGTGCTGTTTTTTGAATATGAGTTTTACATACGTTTGGAAGTCCTTGTGTGTGAGTGTGCAGGGTTAAGTAGGGTTGAAGCAGTTCTGATTTGAGTCATTAGCTTTAGAATACAGGTGTTTTTATGGTAGAAGTGTAGATTAAAGTAGTCCTGCCCAGAACTTAAGTTGTGGTCTATTTACGCCAGCTTCTCAATTAAGCCTGCTTAGTGTAGGGTTCCTAGTAGTTTCCTTGTGTCACAACTACTCGCATGCATGTATTCTTGTTTCGAGTTTTTCAATTGGGTGTTTATTATGTGAGTTATGTAGAATTCTATAATTATGTCTTGTTGCAGCTAAATGAAGGCAAACCTGGTTTAATTGATAATTAGACTGTTTTTGTTTATTGGAGAAATAGTTTCCTTCCTTGCTTGTTTACCCTCTCTCCCTCTAAGTTCTTTCATGATAATTTGACTGTGAACTGGCCCTTAATTTCTCTGCATTTGATAGCTTCTTGTGGGACATCAAAACAGTGTTGATAAACCTTATTCTACCAATTTCACATCACCTTGAACAATCAACTGCCACCCACCTCATTGCAAGACAGTCCATTGACTAGGAATTTCATAGGCTCTCCTGCATTATGTAGCCTTTTGGGCTTTTCAACCCTAGAACCTTATTTTTGGCAGATTTTTTTTTTTTTGGGTTAAATGTCTCTTTCTATAGCTGTTATAGTGACGGAATTGACGGCAGGTTCATCATGATGAATTGTTACATTGACTGATCTTCAACAGCTAGTAAACTTGGCTTTTATGGTGCCTGTGCATTTCTTGAGTTTCTTGTTTCTACCATTTCTTTATAAAGTTTTTTTTAAGCCTTTAAAAATGTTATTGTACTGTGCCTGTGCATTTTTTGTTTCTACAATTTTTCTAACCATTTCTTTAAGTTTCAATGATAAAAGTTTTTTGAGCCACTAAAAAATTCGTTGTTCTTTGTTGTATTTTGGTTGTTTGCTTTTCCTGAATTTTGTGGATTTTCAAATCATTGAGGCCCTAATAAATTAATTCTTAACTATTTTCCAGGGCAGTCGGCAGTCACTTGCAGATAGATTTGATTACGTCATGTATGGGAAACTGTATAAAATTGCAGATGGTTCAGGACGCGGAATTAAAGCGTATGTAGTGCTACTCTTCAGACATTAATTCTTTTTTACATGTCTTGAGTTGTTATACATGTTTATAGTTGCTAACCAAAGAAAAACATAGCTTATAGTTGTAGTTACTCACTTAAGTGTGTATAGTCCGGTTAAATATCATATCCATAAATGATTGTCAGTATGGCATCCAATTTGCACTGTCTGCAACATGGATGGTTCAGAACTGTGCAGTTCTTGCCATTATTGTGGATAAGATTGTCAAAAGTGTGCCTATTATCCCAAAAAGGTAGTGCATTCGGTTGGGGACCATGTCTTATGAAGCAGAGGTCATTAGTTTGAATCTCCCGTTTCACTCCCGTGGAGCCAAAACTTATCAAGAGAAAAGAAAGTGTGCCTTCACACAAAGTCCACCCTAAGTTTCAATGAGGCTCAATTGTAGTGCTTTAAGATGCAGCTTAAGCATGAAAGTTTTAGTTATATATTAATTTATTTTAAGCTCAATGCATATCAGTTAAATGCTGCAATAACAATCACTATTCCAAGGGTTTTGGACCTTTTGGTAGCTTTCTAGTCATGTATTTTAGAAAGCTTTTACTTCAGGTTCTGCTTTTTTCTTCAGGGAGATAAACGTTTCGTTTGGTGGGCTTCTGATGATGCTGAGGGGAGATCCATCTCATTGCAACAAGTTTGAGCTTGATCAGAGGCTGTATGTCCTTATGAGGAAGGTGTGAAGCTGTGTCATAAGATCAAAGTCTTGTTAACTTCGTACCCTTTCTGTATGGAGGATTTTCTTTAGTTGCCAAATTATGATACATGGATGCTATGACACATTAAGTTTATAATTGTGAAAACCGAATTTATGATAAAAATCAATGTTATTGTACCTCTGTGTATGCCTATGTGTGGTGCAAATGATCAGGAGGCTAAGGTGATGTTTGGTTTGGGTGTTTTCATCACTCAGTTGCAAGATGTTTTGTTTGGATGAGTTTTGAGTTATAGTTTTCATCACTCAGGTCTCTGATTTTTGAGTGATGAGTTATGAAAACTGAAAACACATTTTATCTGTTTTCAGTTTTCATAACTTATAACTCAATGGCATTTTTGTAATTAAACTCACATAGGGACTCACTTAGTCGCAACTTTTGACCCGTCAATTTTTTTTTTTTTTTTTTTTTTTCCTTTTCTTCTCATCCAGTTCGTCTTTTTTTTTTTTTTTTTTTTTTTTTCTAATCTTGTCTTTTCGTGCTTCCTTCTTTTTTTTTTTTTTTTTTTTTTCTCATCCAGTTTGTCTTCTTCCTTTTTTTCTTTTTCCTTTTTTCCTTTCTTCTGATCTCGTCTTCTTCGTTCTTTTTTTTTTTTTTTTCCTTTTCTTCTGATCTAGTTCGACTTCTTCCTCTTTTTTTTTTTTTTTTTTTTTTTTTTTCCTTTCTTCTTTCTCGGGTGATCTAGATACTGGGAAAAGAAAAAAAAAATTATACCAATGACAGATATGGGACCCACAAATAGTGTGAAAATATTGAGTGATGGTAACTGAGTGATGATGTTGTTTGGGTGTGATATTTTAGAATGATGAGTAATGAGTGATGAGTGATGGATGATGAGCAATGAAAATTGAGTGATAAGTGATGAGTGACCATTTGTTTAAACCAAACAAGGCCTAAGCCTCTTGGAGCTGCCAACGTGACTGGTTTAGAGAAATATGCAGTTCTACCCAATTAATAACTGAAAATTGTCAAAAAAAAAAAAAAAAAACTGAAACTTTTACATTTCCTCCCTTTTTTTCTTTTTATATTGAGCGAAAAAGGAAAGGAGTGTTTCTTGTGGTGAGTCTGGGAAGGAAATAATACTATAGGTTAAATATCATTGATCCCAATATCAATATCCCAAGGAGTTAGGTATAGTCCCTCAGTAATATTTGTGTAGTAAGGTTTAAATTTGAGTAAGGAAAACAAACGGTCTTTTTGTCATTTATGTCATTTATAAATCTAAAGATGTAACTGATTTTACAATTATTTCATAATTGTTGAGGTGATTGGTTGTGATGGTGTACAATGAAAGTAATTTGAGCGATGGTCCTAGCGAAAGTGATGCTGTACTAATTAAAATTAGCCATCTCAATAGATTATAAAACAAGTTCGTGAATTTGTAGCGTAGCATTGTCATAGTATTACTTACTAAGTGATTATTAAAAAAAAAGTATTATTACTTAGTAAACATTCTTGTCGAAAATACAAGGTTTAGTAAATTTAAGCCCTTAAGTTAAGCTACCACTCAGACTCAAATTTATCAATGCGAACCTATAATTAAGAGAGGAGGAAACATAGCAGTACTCATGTGATGCATAAGGGCTTGAGTGCACGAGTGAAATGATGCATGGAGGCACCTTGCAAGAAGATTTGGTGGCGTGTGGCAGTTTTTGGAGTTGATTTCAATAGTGTTTTGCAAATCATCTTCAAATCTTTCGAGTGTGGTGATTTTCTTTTTGATTTTTTTATACATAAGATAGGATTTTAATTTGTGATGTCATCTCTATTATGATTGTTCTTTATTATTAGGTCAAGATACAAATTTATTTTTTGTGTGTAACTTTTGAACCATAGATCGTTTACTCTTTCGAGTTGTGTGATTAATGTCTCGAAAGAATTATATTTCGAATGGGTAGAGCATGAATGGCAGCAAAAACGCTTGTATGAGCGACATTGCGAGTGGGAATGAAAAAAAAGGAGAAGAAAAGCAGTTCCAGGGGCAGAGCCACGTTAACCATTGGGCCCCCCAAAATTTATTTAAACCTCTCTAAGAGCAATTGCATCAGCTCTTGTAAAGTCTTGCATAATGGAAAAAGATGGTATTTTTACACATTTTAGCACAAAAAGCTCCCGCATCAGATCATACAAAAATGTGCAAAAATGCACATTTGCTACAGTAACCGTGCATATATGCACGGTTACTATAGCGCCTGTATCCAATATTTTATCATTTTCCTTCGCACCATTTTTTCTCTCTCCCCTTTCCGTTCACAACGACCTCCTCATCTTCTTTCACCTCAGAAGAACACAAACACACCCACACATAAACACATCCACACACAAATTAACACAGAAACACACCCACACACCCACACACAAACAAACCCACACAGACAGAGACCCAGGAGGTTGGATCGGCCGGTGACGAAATTGTGGGGCTTGGTTCGTGGATCGGCCGGCCGGTGAAGAAGCTGTGGAGCTTGGTTCGTGGATCGGCCGGCCGATGAAGAAGATGTGGCGTTTGGTTCGTAGATTGGCCGGCCGGTGAAGAAGATGTGGCGTTTGGTTAGTGGATCGGCCGGCCGGTGAAGAAAATGTGGAGTTGGTTCGTGGATCGGCCGGCCGGTGAAGAAGTTGTGGAGCTTGGTTCGAGGATCGGCCGGCCGGTGAAGATGTGGAGCTTGGTTCGTGGATCGGCCGGTCGGTGAAGAAGATGTGGAGCTTGGTTCGTGATTGGCTGGCCGGTGAAGAAGATGTGGAGAAAAAAAAAAAAAAGAGAAGAAGAAGGAGAAGATTGAGAGAGGCGGAAACAAAAATGAAGGCTGTCTGCGTGTATGAGTTTATAAAATGGGTTAAAGAGGGTTTGTTGAGGGTTAGGTGAGAAATAATAAAGAAAGTGAGGGAAAATATTATTTAAATAATAATGTGTGTATAATAGATAAACTGATGTAGGTGTTTTGTAAAAGTAATAGTGTAAAATAGAAAAAGTAGGTTTTTTGGTGTAAAATAGACGGAACTTTTGCACGAACTGATGCAATTGCTCTAATAGTGGGTAAAATAGGTCTTTCTACCATTTATTTAAGTGCTGCCCCCTCCAAGAGAAAAGCTTGGCCTCCCCTCCAATGTCAGCTGTGAAAGTTCCCTCACTCTAACTCTCTTTTCACTTTTGTGTCTTTGGTTCTTTTTCATTCCACTTTTATGGCTTGTTTGGAAGTTTAGAGAGGGAGGAGAGTAGAGGAAAGGAGAGTAGAGGGAAATGGTTCCCCTCTACTTTGTTTGGATGTTTTTAAAATTAGTAAGGAAGATGAGAGTAATTAGCCCTTCCTCTTATTTGGATGTTTTAAAAATTAGGATGGAGAGGAGAAGAAATGATTTAAATAGACAAATTTACCCCTATTTGAAAATAGACTTGCAACATTAGTCTATGATTAATTTATCAGTTTTGTAAAGTCTTGAATCTGATTATTTTTTGTTCAAATCTTAGAATATGTTAGTGATTTTTTTTTTTGGAGAAGCATAAATAAAATTAAAAAAAAAACAAAATAAAGTACAAAGCACAGTTTTCAATGCACAATCCAAAGATCAGAGTAAGGTGGCTCAGCCCTTGGCTCCACCTTCATATTCATCACTCGGTTCTTTATCACGTCGACTGGGTTCGACGCCACCGCCACCACAAACCCCGCCGCGAAGCTCACCATCATGTGGGTCCCGAGCCCGTCTCTCATCACTCCCTTTTCCAATATCATCTCCTCGATCTAATTGTACGAAGCTAGCTGTGAAGCCGTGACCAGCATGGCTCGATTTATAGTCAGACCCGAGCCACGCCATAAGCTTGGCATGCCTTCTTGGCTCTGGTGCTTGTGATGAATATAAAGGTGGAGCCAGGGGCTGAGCCACCTTACTCCGGTGCTTTGGATTGTGACAAAGATTATTTATATAATCGATTTCTAATTTTGTTAATTTGGAAAGGGTAAATTGAAGAATTCATTTGGTCAATAATTTATTTACTCTACTTTCCCTCCAAATCTCTCTAATTTGGGGGAATTAAAAATGAGGAGTTAGAGGTAGTTGAAACCTCTCTAAACCCCTCCCCTTCATTTCTTAAAAAGCTTTCAAACAAGGTAATTGAATTACTCTCCCTCCCTTTACTCTACACCCCCTTCTTTTTTAAACATCCAAACAGGCCATTAAGTACGTAAGCCATGTGCCAATATATATATATATATATATTTGTATAATTCTTTTTTTAGCTAAGACCATATCTCATTAGTTTTCAAGGACCTAGACCTATGTTGTACTAGTGTAGTAGTGTGAGAATTATAGAGACTATGTGGGTAAAGTAATAGCAATAACTAGTGCTAGGGAAGTGTTTGGGGTTTATGCTCTAAAATCCAATTTATTGGCATGTCATAAATAATTGAATTGTTTAATTATAGAGAATATCTATAAATAAACTAATGAGACATTATCTTAGTCCATGAGATGTATAGAATGTGATTTAGTCACAGAAGACATAAATCGCAAGTTCTTTGTAAACACATAATTTTAGTTCGTAATCGGTGATGAAATTGGGTATTTCATCTGCGAAAACTATAACATATCAATTAAGATGATTTGTCTTGATCATGGAAGTGAAGACTTCTAGTTGATATGTTGATATGTTTTAGAGTTAAGACATATTGAACTAAATTGTTGTGAGATTTATTATTCTTCTAACGACTGTCAAATGAATAATAAATCTTACGACTTCTATTTACATCAACTCTAAATCTTGAGAGAATAATAGACATGATCACGAGGTATAAGTTGCTTTGATATATCATGAGTGAGATCTATAAGTTACAATCAAAACCTCAGTATGTTGGATAGCCACATTTAGTGTTGATGAAACATATATTCTCAAGATGGAATTCATAATCTCTTAATGGAGATATAAAATATTCCCTTGAGATAAGTTTAATGAGTTTGGTTATTCAGAATGTTAGGTCCAACCACTTTAGTAAGGAGTTACTAAAGTATATATTTATGGAATTGAATTTCATAAATATATGATGAATAACATAAATGATTAAATTAGGTATTCAAGAATTAAAATGTAGTAATCTTCAAAGTGGCAATTTATATTCATGACTTTGTATTACTACGAATATTTTGATGAAGGGATTGTATGTATAATAAAGTCTTGGGATATAATTTATTAATAATGCCTAGAGTGCAATTATATTCATATAGTGGTATTAAATATAATTAATTGTAACTTTGAACTTATCAAGAGTTGACAAAAAAACCCAAGGCTCATTGGAGTTAGAGTTTTATTTGTTCCTTTTTGGTCTCACTCCAAGCCACACGCTAGAGCTCAATTGGAATGGTTCAAAAGGCTAGCCCAATTAGATAATCAGTTATATATAAGGAAAGAAACATACAAAATTTCATGTCTTTTTCATAAAGGTTTTCATTAAGATCATATAAGGAATATAATGGTTTGTATGTGTGTGTTGGACACGCTCTTATTCTCTCCTTGAAAACTATTAAGAGACCACACTTCTTGGGCATTAAGTGGAATTGAAGTGAAGATTAAAAGTGTTCCGAAGTATTTCTAATATTTTGTTTTGAATTTCATCGCACCAAGGTATGCTTTCTTGTTCTTAAATTCTAAAACTTACATAGTACATGTTATTAATTGCGAATGATGTAGATCCGTTAATTTTTCGCTGCGTATGTTTTATATGCGATACAAACATGTATTTTTTCAACAAGAAGGCCTTTCATCATTTGTTTTTAGTGGCTTTAGATGCTGATGTACCCATTACTTTGTCTCAATAATTTTTATATTAACTTGTTCTAAAGAATTAAAAAAAAAAAAAAAACCTTGTATTGAATTTAATTGTTCTTAAAAATGACAATATTGTTTGTATTTTATTGGTCATGGTAAATCAATGTTAAATTTAATTAGAGAACCTAATGTACTATACTAAATGTACTGTATTTAGGTTTGCTCTAATAAAGGAAGACACACACACAAGTTATTACTTTGGATTTGATAAATATATTTTTAACTAATGCAGGAAGACATGCACGTATGTATGTTGAACTTTGGATTTTCTTGAATTGTAAATCAATACGAGGCTTTCACCTCTGCCACTCCATACAAAAATTCCTAACTCTGCCTCTAAGCAATCCAATCTTAATTTTGCTAGGATAAGGATTAGGTTTAGTGCATCCTATGCACTGTACCCAAATCATGTCCATTTTGATAACATGTTAAAACCATATAAACTGATAGAAAAAAGGCCTTTGTATAAACATGACAACATAGGTTTACTATACCGATATCACAAGAATTACAATACAATACAATACAATACAATACAATGGGCACTGGTCTTGAACCAGATATTCTATCGAGGCTAATTGGGAGTTATATCCTTGGGTACTTGTTATGTCAATATTCAAAGATGATCAAGGCTCACCGTATCATGGGATTAATCTCCAATTAATCACCAATAAATAGAGTTAGTAGTATTAGTTGAGTTCTTGAATCCATGGTGTTCTTTTCTTGCTGAGTTCCTTTGGCTCTAGTTTCTAGTATCTCCAGATGCACGAAATGTTGCCACGTTATGATTTATTTATTATCATCTAAATATACAATTACACATACACAAAATAGTTATTGATCTCAAATTATTTTGAAATTTTGTAAATATGGAAGATATAAGAAGAAAACATAATCTATTAGTATAACTTAAAATAAAAAATATTAAGTGGTTTGACATTGATTAAAGAGAAAATACAGTTCAACAATAGATTTGACAATATTTAAATCCTATAAAAAATACATTAAATGATATAATATTACTGAAAGTTAAACCAAATATAGTTAAACCAAATATAACTTTCACAGAACTTTTAATTTATGTAAAAATAAATAATATAGAAATAACAAATCGGCTATCACTATCAAGTATCAACACTACAACCATTAATCCACTGAGGTCCTTGCCTTCACATTGGCCGAAATGATGTCTTTGTCCACATTTATGGTAAAAACGAGTCCTACATTTACATTTAAAATGAAGAATGAGATCAACTCTGTATTATAATTTTTTTTTCTTTTTACTTGTATGCTTACATCAACGTGTTAACAATTTCAAATTTTATGATTTTATTTGTATGCGTAGATTTGTATGTCTAGGTATTTCAAATTCTCTTATTTTTATTTAATTACTTAAATAAACATGTCTAGGTATTCACACGCTTAGATGAACAAGTTTATGTGTTTCTTTGAATTTATTCACATGTCTAAGTTTTTCTTTGATTTTATTCACATGCTTAAATGAACGTCTAGGTTAATTCTCTTTGATTTTATTCAGATGCTTAGATGAACGTCTAGGTTAAATCTCTTTGATTTTAATCAAATGCTTGGATGAGCATGTCCAAATTTCTGTTTCTTTCTCCACAAATACTTTGATGGACATATCCTAATTTTCTATTTTTTGTTTTCTCGACAAATGCTTGAATGTCTAACATGTCTAATTTTCTGTTTTCTGTTTCATTCTTCACAAATACTTTGATGGACATATCCTAATTTTCTATTTTCTGTTTTCTCGAAAAATGCTTGAATGTCTAACATGTCTAATTTTCTATTTCTCTTGCATAGAATGCCTTGATGTTTAACAAATCTTTTTTTGTCATCAATTTCTATTTCTATTTGATTAGAATTTGATTGTACATTGTCGGATTATTTTGGTTTTGTTATGATATCCTTATTCCATCATTCAATATTTAATAATCTACAATTAGGTCGTATTTACAACCTAAGAGCAATACTAGTATTAGGTGTGCTAAATGTTAAATTTTTACTAGCATTTAGCGCAAAAAAAAAAAAAAAAAAAAAAAAAAAATCACCTACGTCACATGTTCCAAATACTAAATTATTTGGCATTGATCTATAGTACTATTCTACTATAAAAGTTGGGTTCTGATGGCAGCTATAGCACTAGGAGCTTTATAAGCAATAAATGGGTGCTAAAATCTGCTGCATTGGTTGAAAATTCCAATATTCCTTTCTTTTGTGGAGAAATCGCATTGTGCACAAGAAATGGTAACCCTTAAGTATGTACTTGTTCACTAAGTCTAGGATTCCGTGGTAGCTAGAATCAATGGTGGATGCGAGTCAGTGGATAGTTCCCTTTATGTGCCTTCAGCTTGTAACGCAAATAGAAATGGGAGTCAATTGATTTCCTATCTGGGACTGGGCCTTGCCATAGACTATTTTGTCCATTTGGGTTTTCAAAAGAATAGTCTCCCAAAACCTTTATGTACCCCAAACGCTCATTCTCACTTCCAGTTGTCGAAATGATAGAAACTAAATGATTTTTCAAGAAGATAACATGAACTAGAAGAATTTCTATGAAAAACACTCACACAAGAACAAATTTGAGAGTATAAATCTTGGCAAATTGAGAAATTTGATTTTGTGACAACTGAGTTAATTCAAGGTAGAAAACGAGAAATCCAATACAAATAAACCATAAAAAATCCAATCATATATCTAACTCAACATATAAAATTAGAAAAAGAGAGAGTTTTAAATACTTTACTTTTATGAGCTACTTTTTTGTGCAAACTAAAAATAATTTAAATTTATAAGTCATTTATATAATATTACAAATATGCATGTATGATCTGTTACTAACTAGGTAGAAGCGTGTGCACGCGTGCACACACACACATATGTGTGTGTTAATTAAGATTATTTTTAATTGTATTTGTGCATGTACAAGAGGTTATAAACTAGTTTAAATAGTATGGAAGCAAAAAAAATGTTAGTATTTGTTTGGGGGAGAAACATTTTAGTAATATAGTTAATTCTTCATATGTAAGTTTCGTGTTTCCATTATTTGATGAAATGCAAACAAATGTTTTATAAAATGCTGGCTAAATTCCCCATAAATGCAAAGTAATTTTATTTTCCGTATGAAATAATCAAGGTTAATTGTATTTTCTAATCAAAATTATACATTATCCAAATGCATTATTCCCTCGTAACAACCCAAAAAGAAAAAAAAATTACAAACATTAGAACATTTTCAGATAACAAATATAATATTCCGCTTGACTTACAAATTGCTTATATTATACCAAAATCAATTATACTTTGCAAGAAAATAATGACATCATTTTGAGATGGTTTGGAACTAGCACTTATTTCTCAATTTTCACATTAAAAAAAAAAGAAATCATGTCAATTTTTCCTATTATTAGGTCTTATAGTAAGTGATGCATACTTTGACAATGGAGGATAACGGTACCAGAAGTCTGAATCTTCTCCAAGATACATTAATTCGTTCACAAGTCAGTCAACCCATCTTTGATTTTTTCAACTAATACGAAGAAATAGAAGGTAAAGACAAAAAATTAATGTCACAGACTCACAGTGGAATTGCTTGTTTTTACGTGAGATTGCCTTCCAACTGGGGCAGCCCGAGATCAAAACACTCACCTCTTCTACCTCCATTATCATTCTTCCTAGAGCAAGCACACCCACATATTCTCTGCTTGAATGGGCTGCCTTTTCTCTTTCTTCTTCTTTATATGCTGCGTTTTCCTCCCAAGTTTTGCCTTCTCAGGCCCCATCTCCACCCACTCGATCAGCCCCAACTTCACTGTCTCCAATGTCCAATTCATTGACTACTCGGGCACTTTCTTGCTCTCTCCAAATGGCACATTCAAAGCCACAATTGATGCCAAACCATTATCCTCATACTTTTACTTCTCCATCGTCCACACTGCTTCCAACACCACAATCTGGTCTGCAAACCGTAACGCACCCATGTCAAATTCTGACAAGTTGTCACTAACTACCAACGGCCTCACAATCACAAACCAGGCTGGTAAAGTTCTATGGTCAACCCCGCCTTTGAGTTCTGAGGTTTCTGCTATGCAGGTTTTAGAGACAGGAAACCTCATGTTGGTTGATGCAAAAAACTATTCGCTGTGGGAGAGTTTTGATTATCCAACGGACACCATTGTCATGGGACAGCCTATTCCAGTTGGAAAATCATTGGAAAGCGCTGTGACAGGCGAGGATATGTCGGTGGGTGATTATCGGCTTCAGCTTACTGACAGTGATGTCGTGCTGCAATGGAATAGGATGACTTATTGGAAATTGTCCATGGATACAAAGGCTTACAAAAACTCCAATGGGGCAGTATCGTTGATGTTGATGAATAGTACTGGTTTGTTTTTGCTAGCAAGTGATGGATCCAAGGTTGTGATTCAGGTAGTTTTCACTGATCCATCGGGATTTCGGATAGGTAAGTTGGGTTTTGAAGGCAGATTTAGCATAAGCAGCTTTGTGAGAAATAAATGGATGCTAGAATTTGCGGGACCAGTTGAAAAGTGTGATATTCCTTTCATTTGCGGAGAAATTGGATTGTGCACGGGAATCCCTTTGGTGGCAGATTGTTCTTGTCCAACACAATTCAGTAGTCAAACCAATCGTTGCATGCCAGTGGATAGTTCACTATCTCTGCCTTCAGCTTGTAATGCAACTAGTAATGGCAGTCAATTGAATTCCTCGATTTCCTATCTGGGACTGGGCCAAGACATGGACTATTTTGCTAATGATTTCAGGGAGCCTGCTAAACATGACATAAATTTATCGGTTTGCCAAGATTTATGTTCTCAAAATTGTTCTTGTCTGGCCGTTTTCCATAGAAATTCTTCTGGTTCTTGTTACCTTCTTGAAAACCAATTGGGTTCTTTCATTTCCACCGCCAACAGTGAGAATGATCGTTTTGGGTATATAAAAGTTTTGGGAAACTTTCCTCCTCAAAACCCAATTGAGCAAAAGGGAAAACGGAAACGTCACTTCCCAATTGCCGGTTTGGTACTTTTACCTTCAACAGGATTCTTACTATTAATAGCCTTCGTATTCCTTGCAGTCCAGTGGTTACGGAAAAATAGGCTTTCTAAAACCAGAACTGCAAAGCTAGCCCGGCTTAACTCATCATCATCAGCAGAGCTACAAATGATCTCTATCCCAGGCATACCAAGAAGGTTTGATTATGAAGAGCTTGCAGCTGCTACTCAGAACTTCAAGACCCAGATTGGTCGTGGTGGCTTTGGTACTGTATACAAAGGTACTCTGACAGACCAAACTATTGTGGCGGTGAAGAAGATTACAAGTTCCGGAGTCAAAGGGAAGAAAGAATTTCTTACTGAGATTTCAATAATTGGGAAGATCCACCATGTCAATTTGGTTAGATTGACAGGTTTTTGTGCACGAGGGAGGCAGCGATTTCTTGTTCTTGAGTACATGAACAGAGGTTCATTGGATAGAACACTCTTCGGTAATGGTCCTGTTTTAAAATGGCAAGAGAGAGTGGAAATAGCACTTGGAACGGCAAGGGGACTTTCTTACTTGCACAGCGGGTGTGAGCACCGGATCATCCACTGTGATGTGAAGCCAGAGAACATTCTCCTGCATGATAATTTACTAGTGAAAATTTCGGATTTTGGGATTTCGAAGCTGATAAGTCGTGAACAATCCACTATTTTTACTACAATGAGAGGAACTCGAGGTTATCTTGCACCAGAGTGGTTGACAAGTGCAGCAATTTCAGACAAGGTTGATGTTTATAGCTATGGAATGGTTTTACTGGAGATTGTAAGTGGAAGAAATAATTGCGCATTACAAACATGCGGCCACATTACAGAAAATAATGACATTGAAGGAAATGGCCTATCCTCATACTCTTCTAGTTCAGAATTCAGACTATATTATTTCCCTCTAATTGCACTAGAAATGCATGAGCGAAGAAGGTATTTGGAGCTTGCAGACCCAAGGTTAGAGGGAGGAGTGGCAAGCGAAGAGGTTGAGAAGCTAGTGCGGATTGCCTTGTGTTGTGTACACCAAGACCCAGCACTGAGGCCAACTATGGCTAACGTTGTTGGCATGTTGGAAGGTGAATTGCCTTTGGGTGAGCCGAGGGTTGAGTCACTAGATTTCTTGCGAGCCTATGGCCAGAGATTCACCGAGACAGCGACAATGGAAGGGCCTTCTTCTAATGGTGCTACAATTGCTACATACAACTCATTGTCTTACATCTCTTCACAACAGATCTCAGGTCCTAGGTAGTGGTCCTAGATTGTCTATATTACTAACCGGATAAAATTGGCCTAATAGGATCTGTAAGAATTGAGATCTTTGGCTGGTCTTTGTATACTTTCTCTATTATAATTTTATCTGCAAATGCTGCTTGCAATTTTCCTCTTCCAATGGTAAAATACGCCAGTTTTTGTTCTTCTTTCTCAGATACTTAAGAGTCCGTGTGTGACTCAGACTTTTCATGGTCAGTTTTATCCAATTTTGATATGAAAATTTGATATTATGCTAAATGTTAGAGAGTTCTGCTAGGCCTTTGTACAAGTTAACACTTGACTTGACAGTTCCGATTCCATCATATAGAGGTGCATATCTAACCAAAATAAAAAGATAGTGAAAATATTAACTCCTGTTGCTTGCCAAATTTTGTGCTCAAATATTAATGCGCATCACTTCTGGCCCTCCATTGCTTCGAAGTTCGAACTTTATCATAGAACTTTGGAGCCTCAGATTGAAGTGATCACCACTGTATATACAGTGATAATCATCCACGTTTGAGGCCAACAAGACCCAACTCAGTTATCATTCATGCTCCAAAACAAGATTTGTTAGGAATAAATGAACTTTTTTACCTATCAAAATCCAAACTGTTAATGAACGGATCGGTTTATTTAATAGGTGGTATTTTGAACCACGGTAGGTGGATCCTACACTCTCCACTCATAATGGTGGTCTGCCTCCTATTTGAATTTTTGTTATATATCCCAGAAAAGTAGGTAGACCAGCTGAGATATATCACATTTAATAAAAAAAATTATCTTTTAGTAATTTTTTATTTTTTCATAAAAATTTTCTTTAAATGATTTACTGATGTATACCCCTGAGGGTTAGTAAAACCCTTTTTCAAAACATGCTTTATTCAAGTTGTTATTATTAAAAAAATTTGGCATCTATGAACTGTAAGTTTGTATATATACATGTTAGCATGGTTGTAAAAGAAAATTGCTTATTGGAAAACACATTTTAATTAAAAAAAAAAACATAACATAACATAACATAAAACGGATCAAAAAGTTAGAGTTTGAAATTTTGCGAAAAAATGGATGAACATTACAGTGAGCAATACTCTTGGGCACAGCCAAATTGTCATATCACCCATTCTATTTCAAGCATAGAAGCCCAACCAAAGAGAAAGAGAGAGAGATATGTATGAGTGCCCAATGCCGTGCACATGTAGAGTTGTAAATTGAAGTGATGCAGGTACCTGCGCTGTGAAGGTTGAGTCAGTCCATTGGACTAGCTCATCCAGATCGGTGGATACCTGTCCCTTCATGGTGTTCATCATCATTTCCATCTTCTCCTTCATCATTTGCATGTCCTACACCATTTGCATTGCACTGCTCTCCGGTTCTGACAGACGATCGGTGTCATTCAGTCCATCTCGCCTGCTAGGGATATTGCTTTCTTCTTAGTCTTCCCTTTTTTGCCAATCTCCCGTCAGGAGATGACTGCCGTTTTGTTCTTCATTGTCCCGTTTGTTGGGATTGCTTAGGATGGACGAACAACTAAATTTCCTGCAAAACAAAAATACCCTTATCATTATATAATTATTTGTTAATAACAATTTAGGTGAACTTCATGTTGCTAGTACACAAAAAAATATAAAAATGTACACATTTTGAGAGGCAAAACCATGTTATTGGAAAGAAAAATAAAAAGATAAAGAAGCGTTTGGGTGTTGGCCTAATGGATAGTTAAACGCTTGTTTACAAGGGTAGAAATGTAAATGTACACAAAATCACTCCAATTTTCTCCCATGATTAGGGATATAGTATTTTGGTGGGCTTGTGTAGAAAACACCCAAGCCCAATTGTTAATTACTACAACAATCACTACTTTATAAATCACACACAACACTATGTTTAATATCCTAAACAACTTAAAATTTTCAACCCAAATCCATCATACAACTACAAAATTAAAGCATGAGCATATAGCAATAGTTATCTTCTGAATTAAAGCTTGAAATTTTCACAATTATTAAAAGAGAATCTCTAAAGTTTTTAAGACAAGATATAACTTGATCAAATAAAAATATAAAAAATTTTATTCAATCTTCTAAATCAATTCTTACTTGTTTGTTTTCAAGAAATGGGAAAAAAAATCCTTTCATATTAAAATTTGATGTTTATTTTATTGCAATTTTACTTATAGGTAATATCTTGTATGAATGATTTTTGATCAAATAATCCACTTTTTGGTCAAATTTTGTGTAATTGGTAGTAAGAAATATGCCATGAATTTCATTTACCAAAATTTTCTGTGTAATTCTTTATAGAAGTTTTTAGGATTGAGAATAAAAATGATTTTTTGATTTGGCAACAGTAGGGTCCATTCAATAAAGGATCATATATTACGAACTTTAATTTTTAACTTCCATAGAAACAATTCTTCTATGGAAGAGATTAGGGCTGCCTTATGGTCTATTAAACCTTTTAAGGCCCTTGGACTTGATGGATTGCATGCTGGGTTTTTCCAATATTTTTGGCATGATGTGCAAGCTTCAGTGTGTTAGGAAGTTAAGAGGGCTTTTGATCATGGTATCATTCCAGCCTGTCCTAAGTGTAATAACCCCGAATCCCTGGCTAATTACAAGCCTATCAGTTTGTGAAACTTTGTATATAAAGTTATCTCAAAGGTGCTTGTTGCTAGGATTAGGCCTCTTCTCAATAATCTCATATCTGTAATTTAGTCTGCCTTTGTTCCGTGGAGGAGAGGTGTTGATAATGTGGTTATTGCTCAAGAGCTAATTTATACGATGGATAGAATGAAGGGATGTAAGGGCTATATGGCAGTGAAGGTTGATCTAGAAAAAGTTTATGATAGATTGGAATGGAGCTTTATTCATAAAGTACTCCAAGCTTTCTGGTTTCCACACAACATCATTAAGTTGATCATGAGTTGTATTTTGACCTCATCCTTGTCTATGTTGGTGAATGGATGTACTCTTGAAGCTTTTAATCCCTCAAGGGGCATTAGGCAAGGAGACCCTTTGTCTACGTATGTGTTTATCATGTGCATGGAGTACTTAGGCTGTCTTATTGAAGAGAATTGTTCCAAAGCTTTGTGGTGTCCCCTTAAGGCATCACGTGGGAATATCAAAATTTCCCACTTATTTTTTACTGATGATCTCATCCTATTTGCTAAAGTTACTAATGGGATTAGTGAAGTTATACCTGAGGTGTTACAAATATTTTGTATTGAGTCTGGATAGAAAATCAGCTGTGCTAAATCTAGAATATATTTTTCCCTAAATGTTGGAGCTGATTTCAAGGAGGAAATTTGTGAGAAGTTGGGTATGCTTGAAACGAATAATTTTGGGAAGTATTTGGGGTTCCCCCTTAAACATAAAGGAGCAATGAGGGGGCAATTTAATTTCGTGGCTGAGCGGGTTATGAAGAAATTAGCTGGTTGGAAGTCCAAATTTTTGTCTTTTGCGAGAAGGCCGGTTTTGGTGAAGTCTGTAATGTTAGCTATACCTAACCATGTTATGTAAGGAGTTGTTTTGCCTATTCATTTGTGCGAGAAATTGGATAGAATAAATAGAGATTTTTTATGGGAGTCAACCAATGAGAAGCGAAGGATGCATCTTGTTGGGTAGGAAAAAGTGATAAGACCCAAGGAAGAAGGGGGTCTGCAGATTCAGTCTGCCAGAGCCAAGAACTTAGCTTTGTTGGCCAAGCTGAATTGGCGTATGTACCATGAAAAGGAGGCTTTATGGGCAAGGGTGTTGTTAACTAAGTACTGTTCTAATGCCAGAAACAAATCCAATAACCCTGATAGCCTTCCTTCCTCTCTTAATTGGAATGCTATTAAGGTTGGTTTTCCTTATTTCTCCAAAGGAATATGGTGGAGGGTTGGGAATAACTCCAGAAAGAGTGTTTGGATGGATAATTGGATTTGTGGGCAACCATTAAGGGAGCTTATTGAGGGGCCTTTAACAAGGGAAGATTTGCATTTAACCATAGCTGATTTGCGGATTAACAACAATTGGAGGTGGGAGAGTTTATCTTTTGCCTTGCCTCCTTGCATCAAGGAGAAAATTAGAGCATCCCAGTTCAAGAGTTTGGTATTGGAAAGGATGTTTTAATGTGGAAATTTACGAAAGATGGCGATTTCTCCACTAGCTCGGCTTACCTCAGTATTAAGTCTGAAATGGGAGTGAGAAATTCGTTCAAGGGTGCTTGGATTTGGAAGTTGGATACTATTCCAAGGATCATGAGTTACCTATGGTTATGCATGCATAATAATGCTCCAGTAAGGGAAGTTCTTGCAGGCAGGGGTATTAATTGTAATCCTCTCAGTCCTATATGCAGGCAGCAAGGTGAATCCATAGATCATTTATTGAGGGAATGTCTATTTGCTTGCCAGTTTTGGCTAAAGATTCGGTCTCCTCATATTTCACTGCCCCTGCATAGCCAAAGTTTGGGTGACTAGTTGCATGATAATTGCCATAGTACACAGATTCATCACAGTAACGTGCCTTGGAGTGTTATTTTTCCTTTTGCTATTTGGAAATTATGGAAGCACTGTAACAGAATGACTTTTAATAATATTCCTCTCAATACCAATCTGCATGGGCTTTGTTTAAGTCAAGCCATGGAGTATTATTATTGTGTTGGCAAGATGAGGAAAATTAGTCAGAAAGTGTTAATGCAGGTGAAGTGGTCCAAACCTTCTGAAGGGTGGTTCAAGCTCAACTTGGATGGAGCTTCTTGTGGGAATCCAAGTAAAGCTGGAGGTGGTGGGTTAATAAGGGATTGTACTGGGTAGTGGCTTAAAGGATTTACGAGATCCATTGGTTTTGCTACCAGCGTGTCAGCTGAGTTTTGGGCTTTAAGGGATGGACTGAAGCTAGCTTTAAGTGAAAGGATCCATAATTTGATTGTGGAGTTGGATGTGTGAGTTGTGGTTGATCTTTTAAAGTCTAATGTGAACATTAATAAACCATACTCTCCTCTTTTATGCGACTACAGGTGTTTGCTGAGAAGAATCCCTCGGGTTCAAGTGGTGCATATATATAGAGAAGGTAATCGATGCGTGGATGCGCTTGCAAGGTGGGGGAGTATGATGGAGGAAGATTTTGTTGTGTTTAGCTCTCCACCAAGCCTTGATGTTTTGTATTTTGTAAATATGGATATGGCTGGTATGTATGTATTTAGAAGTGCTGGAACTGGTCTCACTGCTTTTGTACTTGTTTCCCTTTAACCCAAAAAAGAAAAAAAAAAAGAAAAAGAAAAACAATTCTTCTAAAAATGAAAAACTTCCATAGAAACAAAAATTTTTCATATTATTTCAACCCTTATGGAAAAGAGGATTTACATGTAACATGCGAAATGCAAAATGTCTTCAATTGACTTAGAGATGTACAAATTAGTCATCTGATTATGGTAGAATTAAGGTTTCAAAAATTAAATAAAACAATTATACAATTATAAAAAAATTATGTTATGATAAATATGATTATGAAATGTATTACTTTTAATTAAATTAGTCCAATTGCAAAATAATAATAATAATAATGAGATTACTCTTAAAAAATAATCATGCAAGAGGTGGGTCCGCAACTAGTTTATTGAAACGCTGTGGCTTGTGCAACACCACTTAAGCCAAGGTTGCGTTTAGTATTAGCCTAAAAAGATAACTTTATCTATTATTCAGCTTATTTTTACTACTATTTATGAGTTTTATTGTACTTTTTGGTACTATTCATAAATCTTACTATATTATTTTAGCTACTTTTTAATTTTATCTACAATACTTCCAGTAAAAAATTTTCAATCAGCTAAATAAGTCGCTACCAAACAAATTCTAATCCAAAGAAACGTGGTTTAGTTCTTTTTAAGTCTAAAGGTCAACGTTTGGTCAAAAGTTAACGTTATATGCATTCTGAATCCGTTCTTCCTCTTTTAACTTTCCTTTCCTGCGGAAATATCAACCACAAATAACAAAAGTGAAATGTGTTAGTAGAGAGATGAGATGAGATTTTCCCAAACAGATCTAAGTTCACAGCCAACACAATTGTCACAGTGAAATTGCCCGTTCTATGTGAGATGAGATGAGATGACCATCCAAATGGGAGAGCCGGAGAACAAAACACCCACCTCTTCTTTCTCATTCTTCTTCTTTATATGCTGCGTTTTCCTTCCAAGTTTTACTTTCTCAGCCTCCATTTCCACCCACTCAATCAGCCCCGATTCTCCAACTTCCAATTCATCGACACCAGTGGCGCTTTCTTACGCTCTCAAAATGGTACTTTCAAAGCCACAATTGATGCCATGCCACCCTCCTCAAAATATTGTTTCTCTATCGTCCACAGTGCCACCAACATGATAATCTGGTCAGCCAACCGCAACAGACCCATGTCAAGCTCTGACCAGTTGTCACTAACTGTCAACGGCCTCACAGTCACAACCCAAACTGGTCAATCACTCTGGTCAACCCCGCAATTCAATTCTGATATTTCTGCTATGCAGCTTTCACAGACAGGAAATCTCGTTTTAGTTGATGCAGGAAACAATACGTTGTGGGAGAGTTTTGATCAACCGACGGACACTATTGTCATGGGACAGAGAATTCCTATTGGAAAATCATTGCGAAGCGCTGTGACATACGAGGACATGTCGGTAGGTGATTATCGACTTGAAGTTACTGACAGGGATATGGTGCTGCAATGGAATAAGATGAATTATTGGAAATTGTCCATGGATCCAGAGGCTGTCAGGAACTCTAACAAGGCTGTATCGTTACTGGTGATGAATGGTACAGGTTTGTATTTGCTAGCAAGTGATAATTCCACGGTTGTTCAAGTAGCTTTGAATGGTTCATCAAGTTTTAGGAGAGGTAAGTTGGGTGCCGATGGCAGATTTAGCATCGTCAGACCTCGGAGCAGTGATAAATGGGAGTCAGAAGTTGCAGGACCATTTGAGGATTGTGATCTTCCTCTCTATTGCAATTTTGGATTGTGCAGAAGAAACCCTCTGGGTGGAATTTGTTCTTGTTTACCAGAATTCAGTTATCAAACCAATGGCGATCACCGTGATTGCATGCCAGTGAATAGTTCGCTTTCTCTGCCTTCAGCTTGTACTGCAGCTAGAAATGACAGTCAATTGAATTCCTCTGTTTCCTATCTAAAATTCGGCCCTGGTATGGACTATTTTGCTAATAATTTCAGGGAACCCGTGAAAAATAATGTAACGTTGTCGGTTTGCCAAGATTTATGCTCTCAAAGTTGTTCTTGTATGGGCTTTTTCCATGGAAACTCTGCTGGTTCTTGTTATCTTCTTGAAAACCATTTAGGTTCTTTCATTGTGACAGACCACAATAAAGAGCGTTTGGATTATGTCAAAGTTTTGGTTGGTTCTCATGGAAACCCATTTGGGTCTAACAAAAATCAGAAACATAACTTCCCAATTGCTAGTTTGGTACTATTACCTTTAACTGGATTCTTAATACTAATAGCCTTTGTAAGCATTGCAATCCTTTGGTTAAGGAAAAACAGGCTTTCTAAAACCAAATCTGTAAAACCAGGCCAGAGTAACTCGTTATTATCTGCAGAGCTAGAGATGACCTCTATCCCAGGCTTTCCAAGAAGGTTTGATTATGAAGAGTTAGCAGCTGCTACTGTGAACTTCAAGAACCAGATTGGTCGTGGTGGCTTCGGTACTGTATACAAAGGAACTCTGACAGACCAAACTACTGTGGCAGTGAAGAAGATTACAAGTTCGGGAATCCAAGGGAAGAAGGAGTTGGATTCTGAGATTTCAATAATTGGGACCATCCGCCATGTCAATTTGGTTAGATTGACAGGTTTTTGTGCACAAGGGAAGCAGCGCTTTCTTGTTCTTGAGTATATGAACAGAGGCTCATTGGACAGTACACTCTTTGGTGATGGTCCTGTTTTACAATGGGGAGAGAGTGGAAATAGCACTTGGAACAGCTAGGGGACTTGCTTACTTGCATAGCGAATGTGAGCAAAGGATCATCCACTGTGATGTGAAGCCAGAGATCATTCTCTTGCATGACAATTTACAAGTGAAAATCTCCTATTTTGGGATTTCGATGCTCATAAGTCGTGAACAATCTACTTTTTTTACTACAATGAGAGGAACTCAAGGTTATCTTGCACCGGAGTGGTTGACAAGTACAGCTATTTCTAACAAGGTTGATGTATATAGTTATGGGATGGTTTTACTGGAGATTGTAAGGGGCAGAAGGAATTGCACATTACAAAGATATAGCCACATTACAGAAAATGATATCGAAAGAAATGGCGTATCCTCATACTCTCCTGGCTCGGAACTAAGACTAATATATTTCCCTCTAATTGCATTAGAAATGCATGTGCGAAGAAGATATTTGGAGCTTGCAGATCCAAGGTTAGAGGGAGGAGTGTCAAGTGAAGAGATTGAGAAGCTAGTGCGGATTGCCTTTGTGTTGTTTGCACTAAGATCCAGCACTGCGGCCGAATATGGCTAACGTTGTTGGCATGTTGGAAGGTGGTTTGTTTTTGAGCGAGCCGAGGGTCAAGTCACTAAATTTCTTGCGAGCCTACGGCCAGAGATTCACCGAGACAGCAACAATGCAAGAGCCTACTTCGAATGGTGCTGCAATTGCTACATATAACTCATTGTCTTACATCCTTCACAACAGCTCTCAGGTCCCAGGTAATGCTCCAAAGATTGTCTATATTACTTGCCAGATAAAATTGGCTTAAGGGTATCTATGTATTTAGTTTTTTGGCTAGATTTATTAGGCTCTCTGTATTTTCATTTTATCTGCTAATGCTGCTTGCAATTTTCCTCTGCCAATTGTAAGACTGTAAGTACGCCAGTTTCGGTTCTCCTTTGCTTAGATATTGGGAGCACGTGTGTGACTCAGACTTTTCATGATCAGTTCTATCCAATCTTGATATGAAATTTTGGTATTATGCTCTGGTTGACACATGACAGTTCCGATTGCATCATATAGTGCTGCATGTCTAACCAAAATAAAAAGATTACGAAGATATTGACTAATGTCGCTTTCCAAATTTTGTTCTCAAATATTAAGTGAGCTTCACTTTGGCGCTCCATCGCTTGGAACTTTTTAATAGAACTTTGGTGCCTCGGTGTAAGCGGTGTAACTACGTAACAAGTGATAAACTGATAATAACGCAGAATGAAAGTTGTGATTTTAGAACCGAAACTTTGGCTGATATCAGTGTGCTTGAGAACATGGATCATTATCTGCTTATTTGAAATAATTAAAAGAATATTTTAATTATATTATATTAAAACTCGCTTGGGAGTCTTTTAATAATTTCAAATAATATAAAGAGGCAGATATTTTTGGGAATAAAATATAATATAAATGTTTAGAACGTTGCTATAGTACCATCATAAAAATAAGATGGTACTGTAGTACAATTGTAAAAATTTTTAGTAATAAAAGACTGAATAATAGACTTTTTTATGCTAAAATATGGCAACATATGACATATACAGGACCGGATGTGAATACTCTAATAGAAGGGTACAACAGAAATGCTAAACATTTTTTTTCTATTTTATTCTAATTCTCTCTCTCTCTCTCTCTCTCTCTCTCTCTCTGTGAGTGGTTGTGGGCTGAATTTAGTTGTGTTTATAGCTGCCGTATTTGGGTTGATTTTGGGTTATGATTTTGGTTTTAACTACCCCATTATGTACCCTATTATTCCTTTGGATCCAGATGTGATGCACCACTGCCTACCAAACCATTTGGGGATTACAAACACTAGAGTACAAATAAAAAATTAATCACATAAGCTCAAACAACAAAGGAAATGATTCAGGGAAAATAAATAAAGAATATGGTTACTTGAGGTTTGGAGGCAAACCCAACAAGTGAAGAATTAAAGACCAAGGTGACTGAGATCAATTGGCATGATTAGCTAAAACTTCTCCAAACGATTGTGTATCTCTTTTTTTTTATCAAACCGCACTTTTTTATGCCCGAAAACCCTTATCCAAACGAGCTCACAGTGCGAAATTTTTATGGTAATTGACTTAAACTTGCATTGACATTCTAAATCTTCCTGTTTAATGTTTTTGTCAACTGCTTTACCAGAGATTTTGTTAGAACTTCAGTTGTTATCTATTAATGAAAAATTTAAGGATATAAATATATAATACACCCTTTGTCTCTTAAATTTAATCAAGTTCTAATTTTTTCACTCAAATTAAAAAAAAAAATTAATTTTACAACTCTAATTTAAACACATAAATAAATAAAAACCTTACACCCCTAAAAATTTAAAAAGGTATCGGTTTCACCCTTAATCCATTTTCCATTAAAAAAATTTCATACATAACCAAACAAGAGCTGACTTAATGCATTAAAAAGTAGACAAAATTATGAATAAATTTAACAGCAGATAGACAAAATGACAAAATTGAGTGTTTTTTCCCCCCCAAAGGACAAAATTGTAACCTTTTAAGTCTGAGTAATGAAAATTCAACTTAATAATATTCCATGAGCGAAAAGTTTCAACCAAATTCTAAATATATACACAACATAAAAATTCACAAAGTATTAGACATTACTGAACCGATTTCGGAGTAATAGCAATCATTTTTTTGAAGAATCATCAAAATGGAGTTCCAAGTGCATTTGTTCTACAAGTATCTTTTCAATAGCATCGACGAAGCTTGATATATCCTGCCGTATGTGTATATCCAATGAGTTCGCTGCTTCCTAGCAGATCAAAATTAAGCAACCCAGAGAAGGACAAATTTCAGTTTGGATATTAAACAATTACATACGGAGTTCATTTTTGCAGCTGCTACAGAGATATTTAATAGCTTCTGTACGACTGTGCTACATTATTGCAAGAAAAATGAGAAAAAAGGGTACGAGTTAATGAAACAAAACGTCCAGAAATGTCTATGCTTCTCTTAGAAACCTAAACAGGAATAATTGCTCTTTCCAGAAACCAAAGGGAGGTTTATGTTCTCCAAAAGGTGACTACTTTAGGTTGATGAGTCATTTTCCTATTTTAGGAACCAAATCATTAATTTTTTTTCAAATATAGATATATACGCACAAATGCACAACAAAATAGCTAAGGTAAGGCTTCTATTGAGAGATCAAAAGTTTGAAAATATGAGAACTTTCTTTCATCTAATAGCTATAATCTAAAATTAAAAAGGAAATATGTGGAAAATTTTAAAAAGAATAAATAAATAACACTCACCTCAGCTTTGCATAGAAAAGTTAAAGAGATCTCCTTCGAATGATCTGAGCTCTTGAGAGATATCAGCTTCAACGGAGAACTTAAAATTGGCCAATCTTGAGAAATCTTTATAAATGCATCAACTGCCCCAGCCATATGAGCTATTATAGTCTCATCTCTATCCAAGTAATCAAGTGAGAATCTGCAATAGAAATTTGTTCGTGTAAAAACTCCACATGAAAAAGATAGTATAATATAGCAAACCAGAAATTTAACAAGAAACCAATAATTCTATTTACTTGACCTTCAGCAAAAAGTCAGAACATCAGAACTACACTGTTTTAAAAGACGAGTCTCACCTAGATTTATTCGCACTCTTTACCACAAGATGCCTCAAAGTGCAGAGGGTAATTCTGTCTTGTATTTTTGTTATAAACCACTGCAATGAAGACTTACTGCATGGTTTCCATGAATTGAGTCAGATAATATGCTGATTGGTTTTGTTTCACCAAGTTTATAAGAAGATTAAACCGTTCAAAAAGCCTTTGCAGAAAGAAATCTTGCTGAGCAATAAATAAAAAGAAATGGAGCACCATTGAACAAATTGAAAGTATCAAGGATAAACTTATGATCATGTAGTTAAAGTGAATTACAGTTTTGAGATATCTGACTCAAATGCTACAACAAAATGATATCCAAAGTATGGCTTCTGAAGGGAGTAATAACCAACACCAGTTAGACAAAACCATTTTAAACAGGCATTCCCATCTAATGGCCCCTTGAAACTAGTTATTGGTTACGAATAGAAGAAGATAACAGCTGATTGTAGCAAGGTATAATGCAGAGCATAGTTACCCTAATTCACAACTGTCCTAGGAACCATAATTCAAGATTGCTCAAACTAAAGGTGGTACACTTAAGCCCCACTAAGCAAATACGAAAACTAGCTACCGTTTCTTTCTTTGTTTAGCCCTCCAACAATTAACTAACCATCATACATTTGTAAAGAAATAGAAAATTAGGCAAAACCACTTAACAAAAAAAGGGCAAAACTAGGCCAAAACTTAAGACCACTTTATCATATTCTAACTTCTAATGGAACAATCTATATAAACTATACATAAAGATTACCCACATCTTTCCACATCCCACAAAAAGGGTGGCACACAAAAGGACTAGTCAAGTTGCTTTATAGCCCAGCTCGACCTACTACATTCCCGATGTAGGAGTCAACACACCGTGCAACACTCATATTAAATCCAAATAATCTCAGGGTCACAATCTCCTACTTATATCTCATTCCCAGATGTCAATAGGACCCAAATTGTGCCTTAGTGCCTCTGAGCCACATGGTGCTACTAGTTGGCTCTAATACCATTTGTCAACTTTTGTTATCTTTATTGCAAAGCAATGGATTGTCTTTAACTCTAATACAAAATGATGTAGTCAGGAGAATTATAAGAGAATGATATACATTGATTGTCCATTGAAACCAATGATTTTAGATAGACGCAAGATAAACCTTTTTAGAGTGCTGAAATAAACAGAACACCAGAGTTCACAATAGAATTAGAAATCCAGAAGTACATATTTTTATTGGTTATAAAATAATTGACTATAATGATATATTAATATTCTATTCATAAAAAGTCAACCTAAAACCGTAGAAATAATAAATCATGTTCATCCACTGCCACAGAAACTGTAAAACAGTTGGCAACCAAACCCTTCCTAGTTAGTCCCCGCCAAATCCACCCTTGCAACGGTGGCCCCCGCTACAAAACCCTCCATAAATTCTTTTGCACCTACAACAATGGCCCCTACTAAATAGTTACTTCTTTGAAAATGTACTACCTACTTAGAGGTTTTAGCCCATATGATACTCATATATATATATCACTGAAACCGTAGCCCCAACATTTTGGAGTCAACTATGGATTCTCAACAAACCAAATTGAGGTCAGCCACATGCGTTCTTCTCTACCATTCTATCTTGTCCAAAATCTCTTTATTTAACATGATTATTTTTCTAATCAAAAAAAGAAAAAAATGACACGATTATTTTACTAATTCTAACAATGATATTTTGGCTCTTCCTCTGCCTCTTTTTGTACCCTCAACATGAATCAACTTTGTCTAATTGGTGCATTAATTGCTCCGCTTTACACACAATCAACTATATCTCATTTTGTGTTAATTGATGGTCATTTCAAGTGACTCCCTTTCATTTTCTCATCCATAGGAGCCACCCCTACTTGTAAGTGAATTTCTTCATTCGAATTCTATCTTTGCTTGAATTTCCACTTATCCACCTCAACATGCTCATATTAACTATGTTTATTCAGCCCAACATTCAAGACCATAGAGCATAGCTGGTCATTTATAGTAATCTTATCAAATTTTCCCTTTCAACTTAATTGGTATTTTAGGATCATGGAGTACTCATACAATTCTGTACTTCATCCACCTTACTTTTCAATCTATGGGTCACATCCTTTTCAATCTATACATCCTTATAAATTATCAATCCAAGATATTAAAAACATTCACTTTTTTATATCTCTTAAATATCGAATTTTACACTCCTTCAACTTTGTTTATATTTTTACTAAATCTGCACTCTATGTACTATGTTTTTGTCCTTATTAAAGCCCTTAGCTTCTAAAGCATCCCTCCAAATTTCCAACTTGGCATTGACTCAATGTTTACTTTCATTTGCTGAAATTATACTGTATGGGTACCAATAATGCACCACATAGCTTCTCTAGGTACCCTATCACACACGCACACATGAAGATTTTTATAGGCTTCTTTATATGGTAGATAGCTTCCAAGGTAGATCGCTTTGGGATAAAACCAAAATAGCTAAAATTAAAATAAATCTTACAAAAAATGGGCTGGCCACTCTTTCAATTAGGTGTCTAAAATGATTTGAATTTTCTACATTGCAGGAAGAGGTCTATATAGAGCAACCACCAAGGTTTGTTGGGAAGGTGTGTAGCTATGTGAAGCCATCTATGGTCTTAAGCATATAATCAAGTTTGGATTGCAATGTTCTCAATCTGACCACTTTTTGTTTTCTTATACCTTTAAGAGAGGGAAGATTAAGTTGATAAGTTGATTATATTATTATCATGGGTGAAAACAAGAAGGGCATTGATGATTCGAATACATTCCTTCATAACTCATTTCAAACTAAGGATAAACAAGCTTCTGTATCTCACTATTGAGGTAGCACAATCTAAAGAATTCATCAATTCGTCATAAAGAAAGTACGTGCTGGACATTTTTTAAACTAGTTTGTTAGGCTCTAAACTAGTAGAAGCCCCTATGGGTCCTATTGTCAAATTGTATATGGATCAGCAAGAGCTATTATCTAATCATGAGAGATATCATCATCTAGTTGGCAAGTTGAATTATCTCACAATTACCTGCCCAGATATATCATTTGCAATTAGTGTTGTGAGCTAATACATGGCACCTTCTCGTCTTCCACATTTAGAGGCAATCATTCAAATAGTGAGGTATCTTAAAGTACATCCAGGTTGTGGTCTTTTGAATAAATCTAATGGTCACCTAAAAGTAGAAGCCTTTACAAATTCAAATTGGGTAGGTTCTCCCTCATTTAGAAGATTCACTACTAGCTATTGCACCTTTCTAGGAGGAAACTTGATTAACTTGATTACTTGGAAGAGTAAGAAACAAACTTTTGTATCCATATCTAGCGCAAAAGTTGAGTACAGAGAAATGACACATACATCATGCAAGGTTATGCAGATTGAGCATTTACTAGTGGAATTAAGGTTTGATGTGTAGTTGCCTATGACTATGTATTGCGACAATCAAGCGGCAATTCACACTGCATCCAATCTTGTGTCCATGAGCAAACCAAGCAAACAAAAGTTGATTGTCACCTTGTTCTCGAGAGTGTGGAAAGTCGTGTGATTGATACTCCATATATCTCTACAGAAGCCCAAATAGCTGATACGTTTACCAAAGCTTGTGTAGGACTTAGTTGATTTTATTATGTGACAAGCTGGGTTTGAATGATACATACATCCCAACTTGGTGGGGAATGTCATGAGTGAGTATTTAGTTAAGGGAAAAACAGTAATATTATCTGGTATATGACTAACATATATATAAATAATATTTATGTAAAACAAACCCTAAACACATTTTTACCAAGATTAACAGTAATAAAAGAAGGTATATGACACAACACTTCAAAGACCTACTCTAGTAAAACAAACAATTTTATAATTTTGCATACCTCAATAAATGTTTCCCTAAGGTAAGCTTAGTGACATAAGACTTTATTGTGAATGAAATGGCTCCAATCCAAACTCTCTACAGTGTTCAATGGGGCTTGTCCCAGTCACATAGGGTTATCATCAGAAGCAGAGCTTCATCACTCCCAGCAATCCATACGAGTTCCCAACATATGCAAAAAGGGAAATTTTACCTTTTCTGTGTGAAGTGCCATCAACTTTATAGAAGTTGCCAATGATGCAAAACATTTAATCTCAACTTAAAGGGCTTCATTGTAACATTAATTTTCAACTATATAAGGATGAAAATCAATAATGTACATAAATTAAAAAAAAAAAAAAAAAACAGCTGCATCATAGAAATAAATAGTCTACCCATAATAGGAGTACCTGATATTATTAACACTCAAGTTTACCTTCTTTTTGTTCAAAATTAGGAACAAAAAACCATGATACAGGTTCTTGCATTATGGTTCAGAAACATATTCGGCAAAAAGAAAAGTTTCCAAGAGAAAATAATTTTAAACTTAACAGAGAAATGCCAAATACAAACCTGAGAGACTTTGCAGCATCAATAATGTCAATTACGTATACATCATTTGGAAATATCTGGCAAACAACATGAACATCTATAATTAAACAAAAAAGAAAAAAGCAATAGGGTATGTAACTGATATTAAATTATTGAAGAAACTACTTATTACCTATAAGAAGTTGCATGACATAATCAAAATTTTGAGAACTTATACTAGAAACCAAGGCAACTCAACTTCAATAACTTACATAATCAACCACAATGTGCAAGCATAAGCTAAAAGAGTGCAACAATGCATAACGTAAAACTCCTTTAATTACTAGTCTTATAGCTCAATAAGCTTCGCAAATGATGCAGGGGCATCTACATTGTTAATCCCTAATTGACAAGTGCTTAGTGTTGAGGTTACTGTCACCAAGACACAAGCAACAGCATTGCAGCAACAGAGTAAAAAGAAGTAGCAGGCAGTGAAGTAGAAGACTGTGACTGCTGAGCTTGGTGCAGGCAAGCAGCTAGGAAGGGGATATAATGAGCATTCAATTGTAGCTTTATTTTATGTACTTAGTAGTTGGACGTGGATGTAAGTGAGTAAGCTAATGTTAGTTAGAAAACAGCTAATAACATTAGTAATAGTAAGAAATGACATACTAATTTAAAAAGTGATGCTGAGTACGATGTTGGATAGGATAAAATGGCAAAAAGGAATACACTTGGCCACCCGGTAAGTCTACTAAGGATCCATATCTAATCCCCAAAGTTTTGGAACTAAGGTTTTGGGTTGTGTATATTATTTTACCCTTAGACAATCACCAAAGCAAAAAAGACAATTGTCATATATTACCAGAAACTAAGAGAGGAATTTATAACCATTAAACAGTCAAAAGTGAACGTATACAAACATTAATTGTCATTGGAATCCCATAGAAAACTGAATTCATCTGTTACCCAAAAATAATAATAATTGTATTGGATAATCAATCTTGAATTCAAACAAAACAATTTACTAGAAACAGACAAGTAGTCAACCATCCAAGTAAGAGACAGAGCAAGCATCACCTAGTTCTCCAAACTCGCCCCTTCAGAACCATTGAACTGTTTTTAGTTCATCAAAAAATAAATAAAGAAGGGGGGAAGGGAGGGGGGGGGGGGGGGGGGAACCAGCAGCCTCTTTAGACAAGATACATGAAACTTTTCACCTACAGGATTTTTTTCCCCTACAACAGATAGAAACCTAAGTGAACACTTGGAGCTCCAGTGCAAATCCATTTATGGGAACACCGAATTTTATTTTATTTTATTTTTTCGATAAGTAAGAATATTTTCATTAAATGACGGGTACAATGGGCACAAAGTAGCCCCTAAAAAATTACAAAAAATACAAAAGAATTATGTACAAAAGGAAAAAGATTCTAACAACAACAGAATGGAATCTCTATGCGTAAAGCCCCTTGCCCGAGACCAATAAAATGGAGAGCCTATGAAGGTGGCTAGAAGCTTATCCCCCATACTTTCCTCATCCTCAAACATTCTCCTATTGCATTCTTGTCATATGATCCACATCAAGCATATCAAAATCAAGTCCCAAACATCCAAAGAATGTTTACCCATCCAATTACTCCAGCCAAACATAAGATAAATCATTCTCTCCAGTAAAACCTAGTAGATCCCAAAAGATCTGAAGACAAAGCTCCACAATTGATAGGCCACATTACAATGCAACAAAGGTGATCCACTGTCTCCCCACTAAACTGGCACATGCAACACGAGACCACTATACTGTAGCTTCTCTTCCAAAAGATTAATACAAACAAGAATCTTCCTCCAAACCGTCGTCCAAACGTAAAGGAAACCCTCCATGGGGTCTTCACATTCTAAATGCCTTTCCAAGGGAAAATGGCAAATGCGGACCCCCTAGCAGAGTGAAAGAATGAATATCAAACTCCCCATTCTTCTTCAAACTCCACGTCACTTGGTCTCCATCCTCTCTATATGAAACGCGGGACTCCAAAATCTGTAGAAAAGCAACTAACTACCAAGTCCAACTCTCAATCATTAAAACCCGATAGAATCTAACATCCCAACTTTGCCCCTTCTCAAACTTCCTCACCAATAGACGCACAACTGAAGCATTTTTGTCAATAGAACTATCATACAAGCAGGAAAAGCCACTCTCAAGGGTTGGTCACCACACCAACAATCATGTCAAAAGCAAATCCAGTTCCCAACTCCAACCTCAGAAAGAATATGCTTAGCATACCTCTCCCAACCCATCCTAATATTCCATGGACCACAACCACAGGCACCTCAGACCGACTATGAACTCCTCCAACCCTAGTCCTCTCCAAATTTTGATATGACTACCCATCTCCAAAGCCAAGATTCCTCAACCCAAAACCTCCATAGCCACTTTCCCAAGAGAGCCTGATTAAAGGTAGTAAGCTTCCTAATCCCCAATCCTCCATTAGCAACAAGAGTGCAGACCTTACCCATCCCACCAAATGGTGTTTGAACTCATCCCCCACATTCTAAAATATGAGTATTAACAAAAATTTTACACTTATTATGATGTTAGCTAACTTCTCTTTTGTTCTCTTTTACATAAGTCATTCTTGGTTGGTTCAGCTAAATCTTGATAATACAATTCTAGGCTCATTAGTCATTACAAATACAGGTGCTTCACCAATCACCATTGTAAATGCTGCAAAGTCTGTAATGTTCAAGTAGATTATCTAATTCTTAATTCTGATTAGACAAAGATATTCCTAAAGAAATCATGGAATAAAAATGTATTCTAATACCTCAACACTCTTTAGCTCCATCGTCCCCTCTAGAACTTCTATTAGTAACTCATGATTCAGTAAAGATGGTTCAATGCCTTCAATCTTTCGTGAGCCTTCTAATTTTGGGATATGTGTCTGCAATGACAACCTAATGCAGTTTTCAGTGAATGCAGTGACCTTTAGACCTGTCAACAAATCCTCAATCTGTTCTATGGCGTCAAACCTGTAATGGTTAAATGAACACGTATAAGGCATGTGTACAAGGCACGCACACAAACAAATAAAATAAAAAAGATGCAATCCCACTGTGGCTGAGTTACCATCTGTACATATGATCAAGATCCTGCAAAGACTTTAAAGTTGTTTTGTTCCTCTCAATCTCAACTTCAAGTTCCAATAGCTGTAAGGTAAACCAAAAAAAAAAAAAAAAAAAAAATTAAAAACCCTCTTTGCATGGTATAATGGACCACATGGTCAATATCATTAACTAAAGATTAGAAATACTCTGTATTTGATTATTTTGGTCCCCTGCTGTATACTTCCTAGTCCCTGTATACTCGGGTGACTCATTATTCAGTTCTTGAATAAAATTTCCTTTACTTATCGAAAAAAAAAAAATTCTCAGATGAATAGTGAAGTACAGCATGCAGGATAAATACAATGTTATATGATTTGGGGAAGATTAACATTTTGACTGTATTGTATAAGAAAAAATTAACAAGAGGTTTGTTAAGAGTAAAATAGAATTAGACATTACAGGAACCATTAAGTTTAACTTTTTGGGAATATGATTGCAAACTATATCGTACTTTCATATATTTTACCTATCAAAAATGATTGCAAACTCTCAACAAAAGCATACAAAACTAATACAACTCCCAGAAAGCAAACAGTATCAAACAAAATAATTATAATGAACAAAACCTCCAACTTATGTTCTACAGGCTCATTTATCAAGCTTGATTCATCATCTCCGTATGTAGGGCAATTAGCATTTGCGCCTGCTTTTACTTTCTCCAGACCCTACAAAATGGCATAGGAACCCAGGTTTCAGAATTCAGATTGCCTTAAATAGAGCTTGATATATAAGTACCAAGTGTTGGGTAGAATTAGAATTTTGACATGCCCATTAGTATTGTTTCATTCACGTTGTCTATGTTATGAAGAAAGAACTCTATCACTTTCTTCTTCTTCTTCTTCTTTTTTTTTTTTTTTTTTTTTGAATAATTCAATGGTTACAATAGCGAAGAGGGGGGGATTTGAATGTCGATGTCCCCATTGGAACTGCGAGACGCTAGTCAAGCTACAAGGCTCTTAGAAATTCTGTCACTATCCTTTAGTGTGTGCGCACACATGAGCTCGCTATTCTCTCACTTCTTTGTTTAAAGTGGGCAACAGACATTTTTTAATCCCTTCAAAATGGTTCAGCTCTTGTTCAACCCAGTAATCAGGGTTGACTCTTGTTCAAATGCTACCCACTCTAGGCCCATACTCTCAGCTTAACCATGGGCTAATATGTCACCAAAAGAACTAAATTAAAATTTCTAATAATTTATCTTCAATAGATAACTGACCTGTGATGTAATAGAATCTAAATCACAATCCAACCTTTCAAGACATGTCTCCAATTGGGTAGAATCTGCAATAAAAAAGAGGAAACAAACTTAATAAAAAAACCTGTGAGTGTATGCAGACTGTTTTGTACATAAAAAGTCAATACTGATCTTTACCTTCCATGTTGGTTCTAGCAAGAATCTCAATTTCATTGGAGATCTTGGTACTTTCAGCCTCCACCATGTTAAGCTCCTCTTTTAGACGTTCAAAGTATGCATCTATATCAAGTGCAAACCAATTCAGAATCAAGAGAAAGCTCGAGATCAAAAGAAAAAAAAAAAAGAATAAGAACCCAAAGAAGTTATCCTAGGTTTGATCTGCTTAAGAAAATGGAGCAAACAAAAAGGAAAAAGAATATATATACATATAATTTTTATATCCTTTCATTCAAGCATAATACCTGCCAAAGTGTTATATCTGACTCAAAAAGTGAACTTGTTCACCTTAAAAGGTAGAAAAATGAACTCCAGTACAAAGATCCCAATATATAAAAAGCACCATTTTTATATCAAACAAAATAACATCTGTCATTCCAAAGTATTGTTCTGTTTTGCAATGCAAATTTTTCATTTGTGTGGCCCTGACTCACTTCACTCTCCAAAAACCCTATAAACCCAAATTCGGTACCTTACTGATGCAGGAGCAAAACTAACATCATTTTAGAATTCATATTTTCAGATTTTTGTATTTACCTCATAGGAATTTGAATAATTGTACTTTTATTCGGATAGGGAATAGATTTCATTAGTTGTTAACTTGTTATTTCCTAGAAGCTCTAGCTCTATACAAGAGCCTTGTTTATTTGTATTTTGCAGACTAAACATTGGTTAATGAAATTCATATTAGAGATTTCCAATAGTTGGGTGCTGATGCCTAAGTTTTACTTGGTGCTAATTCCAAGCAACCCCTAACTGCTTATTCTTTAAATTTTCTTGTTCTTTTATCTTCTCTTGATTGTTGTCCTGCATCACTTACCTTACAAAATAAGGAAGTAAAAAGTGTCAAGAGCTTTCTAACTCAACTGACACCTCTTGATGTTTTCAACTATAAGAAATGCTACGTTCATAATATTTTCTCAAAAAATCATAAGTAACAGGTTATTATTGATTATTACGGGCGGTGGGCAAAAAAGTAATTCAAGTTGCGGGTTTAAATTAGAACCAATAACAACTTCCCACCTACTATTTGTAACAGAAGTGTCGGTGAAAATGTTAAATGTAGTATAACTAGCATTTCTCTTTCAACTATTGAAGTGAGAAAAAAATATTGCAGGATTAGGAGTAGGACATACCAAAATCTTGAAGGGTTAAGGAAGCAACATGCGAAGTGGAGTCTAACACAATCTGATTCACTTTATTGTCGAAGTCGAGAGTGAAATCTCGGAGTAGTTTCTCGTCGGAATCTGAGGTGGTTGTTGTTAGGTCGGGAACATCATCGTCGTGAAGCTGTGCCAGCTCTCTTATCCGACTAAATTAGATAGCAACAACAATAAATAATAATTAAATTAAATAATTAAAAGTAAAAAAAAAATTTAAAAATTCAATTGAGAGAGAGAGAGAGAGACCGCCGGATAGTGTGGAGATCGACGGAGGCTGAGGACGGAACGGTCTCCATGTCCATCTAATGGGTTCCGGTGTTGAGACCGGTGCAAAGTACCCCCTCTGTTTCGTGTCGTCCAAAATGCCGCCGTGTATCGGCTTGAACCCACCACCGCCACCACACCTCCAGTTATCGCAACTCTGTACCAGTACTACCACACACTTTTCTCACATTTCTCTCACCGCTCTCAAACTTTTGAATTTAAATATGCTTCTAGGTCTGGCTAGAAAAGACTTATGTTTTGAATTTAAATGCTTCTATGTTGAATTTAAATGTAAAGTAGCAGTACTAAGTGAAATTACATTTTACCCCTTAAATTATATTTATATTACATTTTGCCCCTAAAATTTTTAAATGCTAATTGTTGTTAATTTCCTTCTCCCTTCTTAATTTCTTTTTGGGTTGTGATTTATTTTCTTTTGAATTTGAAGCTTTAGATCCTATCAAAAAAAAAAAAAAAACATTAAATGTGAATGGATTTACCAAATGGGCCAAAATCACTGAAAGAGACTAAAACAGTCTAAAATTTGTCTCAAGGTGGAATAGGGGATTATTCGTTCTAGTTTGTTAACAGATCCTAAGTGTTTTGGTCATTTCAGCCAAAAATAAAAAAAATTAATAATGCTACTGTGAAAAACTTGAGTTTTTGAAACTTGAGTTCCATTAGAAAATGCTTTTTTTGTAAAAAAGAAATTGGTCAAATTTCGAACGAAAATGCCCCTGCCTACTACGAGTTAAGATTTTCTTCCAAAATAAAAGGTTGATGTTTTTGCCTGAAAACTTGCACATTGCATATTTAGAAGTCCTAGAAACATATGAAAATGCTCTTTTGAGGGGGAAAAAAAAGAAAAAAAAAGAAAAAAGGCAAATTTCAAACCAAAATACCCTTTACTATAGATTAATCTTTTTATCTGAAAAGAAAGGTCGGTTTTGTCACTCAAAAACTAGCACATAGCATATTTAGAGGTACTAGAAACATATGGCAATACTATTTTTTGTGGGAAAAAAAGTTTTCAAATTTCAAACGAAAATTCAGTCATTTACTACAGGTTAAGATTTTCGTCTGAAATAATAGATCAATGTTTTCGCTCAAAAACTTCCTCATAGCATATTTAGAAGTCCTAGAAACATATGGCAATGCTCTCTTGTGAAAAAATGTCTATCAAATCTCGTATGAAAATGCCTCCACCTATGATGGATTAAGATTTTCGTCTGAAATTAAAGGTCAACATTTTTGCCCTAAAACTTGCACATAGCATATTTAGAGGTCCTAGAAACATATGACAAAAGTTATTTTGCGGGAAAAAAAAATGGTCAAATTTAGGACAAAGATGCCCTCACCTAGTATGGGTTAAGATTTTCGTCCGAAGTAAATAGTTGATGTTTTTACCCGAAAACTTGCACATAGCACATTTAGATGTCCTAGAAAAATATGACAATGCCCTTTTGCAAAAAAAAAAAAAAAGAAAAAAAAAAGAAAAAAAAGAAAGGTAAAATTTCAAACAAAAATGCCCCTGCCTACTACAGATTAAGATTTTAACCCAAAATAAAAGGTCAACAATTTCCCCAGAAACTTGCACAAAGCATATTTAGAGATCAAAGAAACATACGACAATTCTATTTTGCGAAAAAAGTTGGTCAAATTTTGGATGAAAATGCCCCCCCACCTACTACGAGTTAAGATTTTTGTCTAAAATAATGGTTGATGTTTGTGCTCAAAAACTTGCACATAGCATATTTAAAGGTCCTAAAAACATATATCAATGCTCTTTTGTGAAAAAAAGAAAAAGAAAAAAACAAGTCGGTTAAATTTTGGATGGAAACGCCCCTATACCTACTACGGTTTAAGATTTTTCTCCGAAATAAATGGTTGACATTTTCACAGGAAAACTAGCATATGCGTATTTAGAGGTCCTAGAAACATATGGCAATACTCTTTTTCCAAAAAAAAAAAAAAAAATGTCGGTCAAATTTTGGAAAAACAATGGCCTCACGTACTACGTGATCAACGAAAGGATACTTTCATATTTGTAAGCGCACTTCACCTCACATCATGAATTATCTAGGAGTAGTTTTGTAACTTAATTTAGGAGTATTGTAATTTAATTTCTTCTCTACTTATGCGATCGTGTATTCTGATTCGAAACATCAATAAATTGTGGTTTTGGTGTTCTGTTCCTCTTTTCTTGGTTGTATCTTTGTACTTTTGAAGTCCTATTAGTTTAGTTCATTTGTGCTGACAACCATAGTTTCCATGTTAGTTTGTATTCCCAAAAAGTAGTCATAACTTAAAAAATTCCAACTCTAAAAAAAAAAAAAAAAACCTGAAAATTATTGGGCAATGTGTGTCTGTTTAGAAGAGTCCAAATCTTCTGTCTCATCAATTGTGCTTCACTTCATGCTCTAGTAATAAAACTTAGACAGCTGGTCTTTCACGTTAAATGAGATAACTCTGACTTTAAAAACCTTGAACAATACGTAAAAGTCAGAGTTATCTCATTTAATGTGAGAGGCCAGCTATCCAAGTTTTATTGGTGAAGCATGAAGTGTAGTACAATTGATGAGACAGAAGATTTGGACTCTGTTTAGAAGGCAACACCAATTAGAAACGGAACCATGTGAAGACAAAGGGGGTTTAAAAAATAAAACAATTGTCTAACTCATTCTTATAGTTGATGATCCCTCACCAAAAAAAAAAAAAAAAAAAACGTTTTATACAAATTCCTAATTGTTACCAGTATTAATATTTTTGAAATACATGGTCATTACCAGTATTAATTTATTTATAAATTTATTTGGTTTTGTTAATACTCACATTACTACTTGATATTTCTCCCCCCAAATTAATGACAAAGTGTTTGGCCATTTTGGCATTTTGGTTAGAAAAATGTTATGTTCACAATATTTTCATAACAAATTTTAAGTAACAATTTATTATTGGTTATTACGAGTGGGTAAAAAAGTAATTTAAGTTGTAAATTTAAATTAGAACTAATAGCAAAAAAAAAAAAAAAAAAAAAAAATTTGTGTTTGGCTACTAAACGACCTGTTTGGGATTTCAATTTTCAAGTTAAAAAGTTGAAGATTTGGGACTTGGATGTTGCTGTGTTTTTGTGTACTGAACGGCCTGTTAATTTGGACGCTTTATTTTATTTAGTTTGTAATAAATTGGACATATTTATGGAATATATTGCTAAGCGATTGAGTTTTGAGTAGTTTTGAACTTCTATTTGTGTTTGAGTTTTTTTTTTTTTTTTTTTTAATTATTTACTTAGAAACACTATTATTTTTTAGTTAGAAGAATAATGGAGATATAAGAATAAAATGATAGTAAATATGTTTTTTATTTGATTTGTATATGATGAAAAAACCAACTACAATGTTTTACACTTTTCTAGTCATGAATATTGTAAAAACTAGGTCTTGAAGAAGATGATTACAAAATCAATGATATATATTGAAAGGAAAATTTCAATGCAATATATTACAAAATAAATCATACATAATTTTTGGAATTCAAAATATCGTTGACTTCTATTTTATTGAATTGGCGTGTATTAAAAAAAATATTTCTGATTTTCTTTTATTTATAGCTTATTAATATTGAATAGACGCACATTTTTTGATATCTTAATTTAGTATAGATTCTTATTATATTTCTTGTTCTTAAATGTTAAAAATTTTTGTTTATTCTTTGGCAAGATGAAATCTTGATTTCCCTAACACCAATTGGTTTAAAGTTATGGAAAAAAAATTAAAATATTTTAGAATTACAAAACAACATCAAGCATTTTAAATTTTATTTGCCAATAACGTCAACCCAATATATACAACAAAATTAAAAACCAAAATTAAATTGTTATATTGCCAAGAACTTTGTAACTTAACTAGTACCAATCCTAGTGTTTCCAATAAAAACGTCAATAGTTCAAATATCTCCTCCTGAACTATTGAATTATCCACAAAAGAAGAAGAAGCAAAATGTAATCACAAGTATGATTGAAGTTAATTACTTAAATATTATACCATGTAATAAATACTATACACAACCATTAAGACAACTTCTTATAAAATATTTCAAAATAGGTCAATAGTTAGAACATAAATTATCTCAAATCTCCCATAATTAGAATATAAATTAGTTTAAATCTCTCATCTCTCATCTCTCATTGTAATTATGGCATTATAAGAAATAAATTATTTTTGAAGAACACATAAATGGATACCATGGTCAACACAACCAATATGTATTGAAGTATGTCATTGCAAAGATTGTCATCAAGTTCCTTGTCTCCACATTGGCCAATATGAGACTTTTGTCCACACTTATGGCAAAAACGAGTTTGACATCTGCATTGAAAACCAATCATGTCAAGAATGAAATCAACTCTATAGTAAAACATGTTATGTTTACTTATCTGTAAAAGATGGGCAAAAAAGTAAAAAGAAAAAAAAAATTTCAAACCTCAGGTTTATAAGAACATAAAAGTTAAGGGAGTTGTCAATGAAGCAAGAGTAATATGAGGTGGTGTCCTTCAAAAAGTGCGACTAATTATCAAGGAGTCATTGGTATTTCATTTTCTTTATTAATTAAAGTAGCTAAATTCTTGCACGATGTGCGGTGTAACTTATTATTAGTTTTCTATAATATTTCAATAAATTTACCAAGAATTTTGTAGCTTAATTGGTTGTCACCTCAATTTTCGATAGAGACATTCATGATTCATCCCCCAACTATCGATGTATAAATTTTTTTTTTTGAATAAACTTCCTTATAAAAAATTATAATATTTAGTTATTTTATAGACAAAACAGGAATCACACTATATATATGTGTCCACAAATTAGAAATTACATGATATAGTGGTTAATATAGAGAAGCATGTTTCATGCCTACTAAAAAAATGCATATCTCCTTCAATTATTGTTTCTCATATAAATTATATTAATTTTTTTTAAGAAAAATATTAAAATTTCATTATGCTATAACAAAATAAACATATTTATTCTATTTCGCGCGCGCACGCGCACACACACTCACACACACACACACACACACACACACACACACACATATATATATATATATATATATATATATATTACATGTGACTAAAAGGAGTTAGGAAAGTTAAAGGACTAAGATTTATTTTAGTGAATTCACAAATATTTAATTTTTATGGCTTTTGTGTCAATTGCAATCAAAGCGCAACTAAATATGAGTAAGAATGTTATATTCTAAATTTATTATTATTATTCAAACTAAAAATTAGCTCTTATGTATGGTTTATAAAAATAATCATATAAATTCATTTGATATAAATAATTAATGTACAATTATAGATAATTAATATAAGCATTTACTCTATTGTCTAATTTAATGAACTAATACTTTGATATAATGCAAACTTTGTTGATTTTTTTTTTTTTTTTTTTTTTTTTTGCAGCACCAAACTTTGTTGATTTAGAATTCTAAATAAAGAGAACTTTAAGGAATGTACCACATGACGCAACCTCATACTCTCTAACATGAAGTCTCTGCTTATATATATATATATATATATATATTGAATATTGATAATTTATAGTGAGATCCATTATTTATGTGAGAAGAGATAATACCATATTGTTGTACTTTGAACTATAGAATAAATTTCCAAAAAATATATTGTCATAAAACTTATTGAAATTTGAATGTAATTTTATAGATGGGTTCCTCGTTTACAAAATGTGAATGAAGGTTCTAAATAATAATGAACTACTTGTCGTATAATAATCCAATTTCTTATAAACACTTAAAAGTCTGTCTACCTCAAAAAAAAGGAATTATTTCAGATTTGGCGAGTATATGAATAACTAATGTGTTAGGTCCCCCTCAAAAAAAAAAAAAAAAAAAAAAAAAAAAAAAAAAAAAAACTAATGTGTTAGATTACGTTCGCCTAAAGGTCAATGTTAATTTGACTCACTGTGCTTAATATTTTATTTAAATTGTACTTATATAATGAATGACAATGTGGATTGCGATGATATAATTTGATGTTGTCTAAAAGAAGAATTAGAATTTGGGCGTGCGCTAAGTAAATTAATGGATAGCCTTGGCCTTAGCTATTGAAAATAAGTGAAGGACCTGTAGGGCCTGTAAGATGTGTGGCTCACAAACACCAGCTGTTAGGGTTTTAGGCCTCAGTTGTGATTTGACTAACCAATTTAATCCAAATATAGGTAATTAACCAAATTATGTTTCATGTTTGGTAAACATCACATAACATGGACCACATTGGGATAACTAAATAATGACCCAAGAAAACTAGTGAAAAAAATTGTTTCACATTAAAAACCTATAGGGATTTAACCTTACAATCCCAAGGTAAACAAATATACTAGAATTCTTCTAAAAAAAAGAACTACTAGAATACAATAGACTTAATCCTAAATCTATAGCTATTTAAGTATAAATTATGGATGTAACCACGTATAGCTTCATTCCCTCAGACTCTTCTATTTTAGATTTATTGCATGTAAACATCTGCTCACAACTCCAAGAAACCTCCTGAAGGTTTAACCAACAACTTGGATCAGTTGGATGTAGATTGGTTGCAGCAACTTCACTTAATCACCACATCTTTAGTATGAAAATATAACTTTGGTTGATGCTTTAAGAGTGCTTGAAAAAATCATAAATGTGAACAGAAACATGGCTCTCATAAAGTCTTGAAAAACTTTCTGTAGAGTTGCTTTTATATTTATCTTGTAATCCACAAAACCCTTGGTCAAAAGTTTGATAGAAAACACCTTAGGATCTGTTCTACATGGAATCTCGATCAAGCAGGTTCGAGCAATTGAGTTTAGTAAAACTCAATAGATTGAGCTTGTGTCAAAATGTAGTATAGTGCCTGTCTAGTTTCTAACTTTCTTGAGTCTTTCACAACTTGAATCTTGACTTGTCTTGCTCTTTGACATATTGTCAATACTAAACCAAGACTTACAAAGATTCGAAGTGTTATAAAAGTTAATGGTGTGCCAACATATTCTCACGGACATAACACCAGCCCTGGTTGGCTGGTTGCCATTCCACCACAATGTAGATTGTAGACCAACACCAATTCTATGCATGTCCCTCGTCAACCTGGTCCTAAGGGACTTTTGGGTTTTGGTATGTCACTCTAATCATTATGGTTTGATTTAAGATTTCCTGTAAATGGAATTTAATAGAATCCCATTGTTCCTATGGTTCAAGCAACAAAAAATTTATTTTGACATATTCACTGGAAAACATGGAAATAAAAAGAAAGAGTGAACTATATATTGCAAATGAATCAAAATTTAAGATTCCTGCGACTAAGTTTTTAGTACAAATGTTATCAAAGAAACTAGGTTCATGTTTAGTTGTTTCAACAGGGATGAGATATATGATGTGACAATGTAAATAATAGAGAAATTATTAAAAGGATCTAAAGAATTATATTTTCATTATATTAACTTAAAACGATACTACATTTTTTATATTATTTTTGACCTTAAATCAAAATTCAATCTTTCAAAAATAATATATAAATCTAATACTCATGGACACAGTTTTATAAAGGCAGATTAAATTCTTCAAAACAAAAAAAAAGCAAACTAAATTAAATAAGGATTTGGTATAAATACCCATGTCTATATAACCTTCGAAAAATGGTTTCATACTTTCATGTGTATATATCATGGTTGATGAGAAAATCCAACAATGTATGTTAAAATACCTGCAAATGACGTCGTTGCAACCATTGATACGTTCAACAGCATGACCACAATTGGGACATCTACTCCATTTCTTCTCTTCAATAAGCCTTCCAAGCAGAACATCATTCTCATCTCTCAACTGTCCACTCTCGTTGCATCTATACCCGGCATGCCATTGAGTCTTGCACTGAAAACAGAACTCCTTCTTGCACACAGGACACACAGATTTTGTCACAATTTTGCACTCGTTAAGTACCAAAGTCGAGCATTGAGGGTCTGGGCAATAGCATTTTTCTTCAACCTTAAGAACGGCCGACTCGAAAAGAATATCACACCACTTATCAAATAGTGGTTTTGAGATGATTCTCCTGCAAAAGAGAGAGTCCAACAATTGCGTGCAATACAAACTAGGACATTTAATGTTGGCCACCTTGTTGTCAATCTGGGTTTCGATGTATTTGGCTATGCAATCCATGCAAAAAGGGTGTACGCAATTGTTATTGTTGTTGAATTTCTTGTTTGATTGCATCGGTTCTATGCATATTTCACATGTGAACACAGGATCTTCCTCTACTTGCTCTTCTTGTGGTTTTTTCAAGTCTCTTCCATTTTTCTTTAGCGTGTTTCCCATTTGCTAAAACGATTATTACAATATGATTTGAGAGAGTTTGAACCTATGGAGTCCGCTTTTGATGATAATTTTTTATCATCAAACTAAGACACCAATCAATTTTTGGTGTAGGAAGAAATTGAACTCCCGATCTTTTATACAACCATCAGAAACTTTACCAGTTGAGCTAACTAGAACCCACGATTACTACAATATGATTTGAAAATGGGTCGTTTCCATTTCCAAATGATGTTATAAAAACGAATATTGTATTTCTAAACTATGGAAATGGAAGTTATAACAAAATGATGTTATGAAAGCTATTATAACTGTCGAGAACAATCATTAAATGGAAATGGAAATGGACCCAAACGAATATTCAATTGTGATATAACTGTCAAGAACAAACATGGAAATGGGTCCAGTTGACCAAGTCTTGTTGAGTTTTAATTTCTCCCGGAGGGGTTGTTTAATTAAAATTTCCTCTTTCTCTCTCCTTTGTGTTTTTTTTTTTTTTTTTTTTTTAACTTCTGAAAATACTAAACATTTTACATTGAAAGTATTTTCAGAAGTGTCCCAATTTGAAACAAACACAATCTTAAAATGTCATTGAGGCAGTGCGGTAGTGTCCCAAATTGGAGCATACCCTGTATGCTAACAGATAGTCTATCGTCTACCTTTTGTTGGTTTTTTTTATTGTTTTGTTTTGTTTTTTTCCGTGTTTCCGAATTCATCTACTGAATTATAACAGCAACAATAACAAATAAATCCCTGGTCTCAAACTTTTGGGATCTGCTAACTACTCAACTGCATAAATAAAAAATACGATTAAGGGAAAATTTTAATGACTAAATCTCAACTGTTTGATCACAATTGAATGGTTTCTGTTGTCCAACCGATTTAAGACTAGATACATGGCAAATTAATTGGGTTTAAGAATTAGTATGTAATCAACTGATTGGGCCCTTAATTAACAATTACCCAGCTAATGGCATTCACAATTCCGCGTACTGTAGCCTTTGTCTTCATTAAAAAACAATTAACATTTTTGTTAAATTTTTTTCCTGTAGTTTAAATATCTTCCATTACTATATTCAAATAAGGTTGGGCTTGGTTGCCTACTCTCAACCTGGTACTAGGAGGGGTTGGGCCTTGAAGCTAATCTTTTAGTTCTTAATTTCTTACTGCCCTCGTTTGATTTGTGCACTATTTTAAGGGAAAACTTAGGTAATCTTGAAGCAATGCTTCAGACTCTTACATAAGAAGTGGGTCCCACTGAAGGCCCACCTCCTATTTGAGAGCTTAGAGCATTGCTCCGAAATTATCTAAGAATTGCCTTACTTTAAACGCTTCTATATATCATTGGGCTACAATTTCCCTAGCGCTCATAGGGGTTGTGTTTATTGTTGGAAATCGTGAAAAGATGTTAAGGGCTTATATTAATGGACGCGCCTAAGTCTAAACATTTTTGTCACAACCTAGAGGTAAGGGTTCATATCTCTGTGGGTGCATGTTCAATTGTATTCCTTCGTTGGTATAAGAGTCTCAAGTCATTTCTTGTTGTTCCCAAGCCCTTAAAAGGGCACAGGAGAGAATGATCATTTTTTTGGTATAGTCTTCTATTATTGCATTTTTGGGTCCTTCACCATCGGCTACTCTACAGAGTTCCAGAGTCACCACTTAAGAATAAACATAATTTCATCAGGAGATGATGAGTTTAAGGAGAGAGATCAAAAATTTTCTTTTCGGTTTGAAAGTGCATGTGAAATAGGTATTTTGTGGATCAATTATCTCTAACACTTCTTCGTCTTTTTGAGTGATTCTTTAATAATTAATCTTTGATTTAAAACAACAAATTTTGAGTGGGAGTACACCCCAATAACACATGCATAAACAAATTTTCTTGAAAATGTGCATAATTATGAAATAAGTGAATAAAGAGAGAGCCACCCGGTCTGCTTGGCTGTCAATTGTAATGGTGTACCATTTATCAATCATTACGCATGGTTAGTCTTTATAAAAGCTTAGTGCTTATTGTCTTTTTCTCTCTCTAATCTTCAACTATCCACGTGTGATTTCATAGTGTTACAAGATAATTAAAACCATGGCTTAGGCGAAGAAGTCAGAGACTATAACTGAAGGTAAACCTTTTATTTCCTCAGGCTTGAGTTTTCTAGGCTAAGGAGAGGATTCTAAGAAGGAAAAAAATAAAACCTTTTATCTACTCTATCATAAATCAAATTAATCTATCATAAGTCGATCACATACAGTTTTTTTTTTTTTTTTTTTTATTATTTAATATAGATAGATATATAATGGTAAAGGGTAGAGGTCGAGTTCAAACCAAAGAAACTAAACACCACAAATGATGCCATAAGTTTCATATTGTTCAAGAGAAAATCATAAAATTTTCTATTTCAGATAGAATTAATTAAGAGAGCTCCTCTCTAATAGCAATTTGTAAAGAATAACATCTTCATTAACGAGAATTTCTAATTGCAATTGTCACATAACGAGTTTAAAGAACTTTTCTCTAACGAGATTTTGGAGATAAACGATTTTTCCCACATGCAATTAGCATTGAAGTGGTTTACACTGTGTGATACACCTTCCAAATACTTTCTTCCCAGATTTACCGCAATATATAATGCTGCACAAAAAATACAGTAATTATGAAAAGCACCACGCAAGCGAATCTCACTTTATCAGTTCTAGCAATGTTCATCTCTGCAGACACCGCCCTATTCCGTTCCCTCACATATTCATTGCAGCTGCAAGTATGATGAGAACACCTTCTCCCACAATGATAGCGAAATTTTGTCTGGCATCTGCGTTTCAACTCAGTCAAGAATCAATATCCACGTGTTTAATTTGTTTGGCAGCCAGGAACTATTAAAGCATAATTTCCTAATAGGGGCATATAATAGGTTCTACATATATATAATAATACTGTTTCCATAATCATGATTAATTAAAACTTTTATTTATCACCATGGATGAGAAGTAGGTTTTAACTCCTTTATTGACATGAGTCATGACCAAAAGAAACAAATAATCAAAATATATCCTAGCTAGCAAGGTATAAGCATTTATCTGCACCTCAAATCATCTCAAAATTTTAAACTATTAAATAATGATGAATTTAATTAATTTTATTAAATTGGAAGCAAATAAGAAACGGTGAATATTATCAACACAATACCTAGATAAAATAGCAAATGTTTTGAAAGTTTAAATTATTATGAAATGATGAATTTAATCATTCAATAATTATTTTAATTAATGAATTTCAAACTTTTAATACACTATTATCAAACATACGTCATAGGTTAAAATTTTCTAAAAAGAACAATAAAAAAAATCTCACAACAATTGCAAGCAAACAAACACAAACACATGACACAACTACATGTTTGCATATAATTTGGTAGCTAGAGAGAGAGAACCAGCAAGTAATAATGGGGAGACCATAACCACGCTCTATCCAAAAATTGCATTTAGGACATCTTACCCATCCCTTCTCTTGTGCAGTTTCCACAAATAAAATATTGTTCATATCTATGTCATCTTCCTTCTGACTACAAAGATGACCACTTTGCCATGGGATCTTGCAACTGAAACAGAACGGTTTCTTGCACTTTGGACACTTTGATCTCTTATCCTTTCTTCTACCTTCGTTTATGATTAAAACCGAGCAACTTTGGTTAGGGCAGTAGCACTTTCGAAACCCTAGAATTTTTGATATGCAAAGAAGGTTCATCCACCGACTAAATAGTCTTTTGGGAATGATAGATTGGCATGAGAGGCGGTCTAACAGCTTCCCACAGTTCACCCCGGGGCACCGGACATTGGCAACACTGTCTTCAAGCTTTGCATCGATGTATTTTGAGACACAATCCACACAAAAAATGTGGAAACAAGTTTCCTTACTGTAGAATTTCTTGTTGGAAATTATGGGTTCTAAACATATTTGACAATCGAAGGTTGAAGCAAGTGCTGCTTTATGAATTGGTTTCTGTATTGTGTTTCCCATGTTACAGCTTGGGAGAGAATGAGATTATGACTTTTTTTTTTTTTTTTGATAATCAACCTCAACTAACTTCCATTAAATGACCTCTCATTCAAAAGAATTACATCTCTATGCACTTGGCATTGAATAAGGGGTGGAGTATCCTCCACCCACACTACACAATCATTGATAAGTTTAGCATTCCTAGCCATAATGTGGGCAGCAAGGTTTCCAATTCTACTAACATGGTTAACTGTCCATTCTTGGACCTTCAGCCCCCATTGCTTTGCTCCCACAATTATCATTTGGATTGAAGTTGGAGGAGGACCCTTTCCCAGTAGAGCATTGGTCACCACTTGAGCATCTCCTTCTAAAATCACTTGCTTAAGCCCGAGGTCCCCTGCAAGCAGTAAGCCTTCCTCAAAAGCTTTAGCTTCCACCTCCAAAGCTCCTAAAGGCAAATCAAGCTTCTTACTCATTGCTCCCATAAGTTGGCCTTGCGCATTTCTAATCACAACCCCTACCCCACAGCCTCTGCCATCTCACAATCCCAGAGAGCATGCCCCGAAGACTCTACCTTTCCACACACCCCACACACATCCTCCATGGGAATTCTTTTAAGCTTGAGGCAATGGTTTGTGGGGAGGATGTTTTTACACGCCCTCCACATAAACTGTTTTACCTTACTTGGGCAGTTCAGACTCCAAATCACTTTCCAAAACTCACTCCACTTCTTTGGATTTGACGTCTCACCCCCTTCAGCCTTACCTCTTTGTTCCATCAGCCAGCGACAGGCTACTTTATACCCACTGCTCACCGTATACCTCCCATGTTGGGTCCACGCCCATGATAGAACATCCTCAGGGAACGAAAGGCTGATTGGAATGCTTAAGATGGCCTCTGCATCGTAAGGAAGGAAGACGCTGCACACTAAGTTTTTGTCCCAACCCCCACCCTCTCGGTTTATTAGAGAATCCACCATATTACCTTCAAAAGCTTGGGGTCGAGGACTGATTACCTTAAAGGAGGTAGAGGTTGGCAACCATCGATCATTCCAAATCCTCACACTTTGCCCATTTCCTATACTCCAACGCAGCCCCCTATCAAGGACATTTCTCGCTATCATCAAGCTCCTCCACGTGTACGAAGGCTTCTTGCCAAGTTGTGCTTCCATGAAACTTTTATCCGGAAAGTACTTCGCTTTTAAAACTCTGTGGGCAAGGGATCCCGGGTTTTGGATGAGTCTCCACCCTTGTTTTGCAAGTAAAGCTAAGTTAAAAGCCCTGAGATCTTTAAAACCCATCCCCCCATTAGCTTTTGGCGTACACATTTTCTCCCAAGCTACCCATGCTAATTTCCTCTCTTTGTCCCGCTGCCCCCACCAAAAATTACAAATCAAAGAGTTCAGCTCACTACAGAGGGAATCGGGGATTTTAAAACAATTCATAGTGTACGTCGGAGTAGCTTGGGCCACCGCCTTTATAAGGATCTCACGGCCAGCTGGGGAGAGCAACTTTCCTTTCCAACTTGCTATTTTGCACCCAACTTGATCCTTAATCCGATTGAATGCTTTCTTTTTTCCCCTCCCAACCAATGGAGGCAGCCCCAAATACTTCTCATGTTGGTGAATGATTTGAGCCCCAAACATTTCTTTAACTGCTTCTTGCACCTCCTCCTTCGTATTTTTGCTAAAAAAGAGAGAGGTCTTCTCCTTGTTTAACTTTTGCCCCGACTCCCTTTCATAGCTATCCAGGATTTTTGTGACTTTTAGCCCCTCTTCCGTCGATGCCTTGCAAAATACAATGCAATCATCCGCAAAGAGTAAGTGAGAAACCCTTGGAGCCCTTCTACACACTGAGATTCCCCTCAAATATCCCCCCTCCTCCTCTCTTAGCATGGCCGAGAGGCCTTCCGCACACAATAGGAATAAATACGGGGAAATCGGGTCCCCTTGCCGAAGGCCCCTAGTTGGAATAATTCTACCCTTAGGCTCCCCATTGATCAACACCGAATATGAGACTGTGGTTACACACATCATCATTAGGGATATCCACCGATCTTCGAATCCCATTTTTTGCATTATTGCTTCCAAATACCCCCATTCCACCCGATCATACGCCTTGCTCATGTCTAACTTGATTGCCATCAATCCCTCCTTGCCCTTCCTTCTTTGGTTGATGCAGTGCATTACCTCGAAGGCAACCAAGACATTGTCAGTGATTTGCCGTCCTGGAACAAATGCGCTTTGGGCATCACAAACAACTTCCGGGAGAACTTCTTTCAACCTGTTAGCAAGAACCTTGGATACAATTTTATATATCACATTACATAAGCTAATTGGGTGATATTCGGTAATTTTTTGGGGGGACTTAACTTTGGGAATCAAGCAGATATAAGTATCATTTATACCCATTGGCATAGTCCCATTTTTAAGAATTTGAAAAACACATTGAACAACCTGAGGCCCCACCACATCCCAATACTTTTGAAAGAATATAGGGGACATACCATCTGGGCCTGGAGCCTTAGTTGGGTGCATCTGCATGAGGGCACTCCAAACTTCCTCTTCTTTAAATTCCTTCAGGAGTTTAGCATTCATAGCTTCTGACACTCTTCTGCCAACTGCTCCAATGCTATCAACAAACTCTGTTGGAGAGGTTGTGCTGTAAATTTCTGTGAAGTACCTCAATATTATATCTTCCACCTCCTCGCTGTCCCCTCTCCACCTCCCCTCCGAGTCACAATAGTATTTAAGACTTTGAAAAGTCTCCACGTCCATTTATCTCTTGAAATGGTGGACTTTCTCTTGAAAAGTCTCAAACTCAATAATCATGTTGATTCCAAACCCTTTGTTTTTTATTTATTTTAAATTAAAAAAAAAAACTGTGTTAACCCTCAATTTGGTCGGATAAATACTCTTAACACTTAAGCAAATCTTATTTCTCAAAAAAAAAAAAAAAAAAAAAAACTCTTAAGCATTTTTTTTGGGGGGGGGGGGGGGGGCTAAAAATACTCGTAAGCATATCAGTATAGTTAACAAATATATTTTAAGTTGCACATTAAATTACATTGAAAAAAAAATACTAAGGTTGTGTTTGAGAACATGAATTTGAATTTGGATTTAGATTTTAAATTAATAGTTTTGAAATGTCTTGATTTCAAAATTCCTTTGATTTGAAGAGTTATTTCAAATCCAAGCATTTTAAAAGTTTGAAATTCTTGGTGGATTTGTTAAATTCAAATCCTTGATATTTTTTAAACTTCCCAAACAAGTTATGTGAATTATAATCATTCAAATTCAAATCCAAATACCCAAATCATGTCATCTAAACACATCATAAAAGTAATTCAACTACCAATTAAATGAATGTTTAAGTTGTTTTGTCACAGCTCCATGTAACAAATTTTGTAGTACTCCTCTATCATCGCTCAATTATGTATCAAGCGGTCCCTTTGTTTCTCATATAGAAACCAAAACTAGCCAAAAATTAATCATAAAAAAAAAAACCCTTTGATGTTATCTTGGCATGAGATTAATCTGGAAAGTAGTCATAACTGTAAAAAAAAAGTAACCAATGTTTTGGAAATGATAGGTTGACATGAAAAGGCAGGGACGGACCCAGGAAGGGGCCTAAGGGGGCCCGGGCCCCCCCTGGGCCCAAAAGAAAAAATTTTATCAGCTTAATTTTTTCCCAAAAAAAAAAAAAATTATAAGCTTGGCCCCCCTTAGATTTTAGCTTAGCCCCCTCATGAATTCTTAGCCTAGCCGGCCCCCCTCATGAATTCTTAGCTGCTACTGTTATTGCTGCTTCATCTTCTTTTTCTTCTTTCGTCTTTTTCTTCTTCCTCTTCTTTCTTTTCATCCGCTTGTCCTTCTTCAATTTTGTTTTGAATTTTCATTGCCTTGTTTTGTGAACCTAGCACGTGACTAGGTGTTTTTTTTTTTTTGGACAGAAGTGATAGAGACTTTAGGACTAGGTGTTGGAAATGCAAAGAGACTTGAAAAAAGCTTTTAGGCTTTGTTTTATGGGTCCACACGTAATATATAAATAATAAAACTATTTTAATATTTAACTTCAGCTTTTATATTTCGGTTTTTTTAATAGTAATTTTTTTATAATATTTTAATAGTAAAATTGTTTTAATAGTATTTTTTTTTTTTTTTTTTGAGAATCAATAGTATTATTATAATTATTAGGTAGAGTTTTAGACTTGAAATTGATATATTAAATGAAATATGGACTTATAGTTTTAAGGCTTAATAAATTATATGGATTTTGACCAATAATATATAAGGAAATATAAGTAGATAAAATTATAAATAAAAAAGAGTATAAAAAAGGTAATTTCGAAATAGTATGCCGAAACAACCCGGTACCAATCCAATACTGAAATATTCTATTCTAATAGACAAACTGAAATGAGCACCGAAACGGTATTCATAACATTAGTCAAAACTAACCTTCGAAACAAAATGGAAAATGATTTTTTGACGGACTTTTTGATGTTATACATTAAAAAGGATATAACTTCGATATTTAGTTTGGATTTAATCGTAGATGATTTTGAAAATTTGAAAGAGCGTTGAGTTCCCTTTTCATAGATGATTGTATTAAGAAACAATAGTGTTTCTTATCTTTTGTTTTTTTTTTTTGGTAGATGATTATATCTTAATATATTAAGAAATAATAATTTTTGGGTATTTGTTTTGGTTGATAGTTTATTAATACTATATGGATGCGTATTTGAAATTTTTTTTCGTATCTCCGGCCCCCCCCCCAACTTGAAATCCTGGATTCGTCCCTGTGAAAAGGGGTCTAATATCTTGTTGGAAATGATGGGTTCCAAACATATTTGACAATTGAAGTTGGACACAAGTGCTGCTCCTTGTGGAGAGCATTTTTTTTTTTTTTTTGGAGAATAAGCTTGGGAGAGTATTATATTATTATGAGATAATGACTTATTATATATACTAGTACTTAAATAGTTCTCTGTCATTGTAAAGTCTCCCGTGCATTTATCTCTTTCTACGGTGAACTTTCTCTAAAGGTATAACCGTGAAAGTAATCCATACTAATCACAAGTCTAATCAAACTATAATTTTTCTATTTGCTTGTTTACATTAATCTAAAAAGACTAAGTTCTAAAATAATGCGGTTTTACACTTTTTAATCCTAACATGCTACATCATTATATCAAATATTAAAGAATAGATACAATCATAAGTACATAACCAATCAACAATCAACAATCTAATATATATATATATATATATATATATATATATCTATATAACCAACCTTAACGTCAAGTATTAGCTTCTGGGGATTTGTTTTTATGCCAATCTTCTATTGCCTGACAGTTTTTACTTTGGTTTTTTTTGAGCGAAGTCTTTACTTTGGTTCGATAAATACTCTTAACACTTAATCATATCAGTATAGTTAATGCATTTATTTTCGCAACAAATTTTTCCTCAAGCAATCCCCTTTCTTTCGGATGAAAACCAAAACTAGTCTAAAAAAATAAAACAGTCCCTTCTTGGAAAATAATCATTACAGTAAACAAAAAGTAACATATATATCTGAGACGTAATATATAAGTATCTAACAAGCCTAGCTATGACTTATGATAGTATTTAAATTCTAGTCCAATTATCTCTTGCCCCATATTTTTAAAATTAAATAAAAAGGTAATACACACTTTTTTTTGTTTTAATGCTAAAAGGTAATTCACACTAAACACAAGTCTAATTAAACTCTAATCTTAAATTTTTTTTTTTTTGATAGGGCTCTAATCTTAATGTTGAATCTAAACAATAGAAACAATATGATGCTAACTTTGTAATTTCAACCCTTTCCTCCTATGATCCCAAGCATTTTGTACATGAAAAAGTGTGAATGCAATCTTGCTGCAAATCTAATTCTTTTTTGATAGATACATTTCTATTCTTTACATTGTACAAATTTTTGCATAGAAAAAGTTTAGGACCATAAAATTTTTTACAACTTGGGTTAGAGATTTATCAATAATTAGGATATTTATGTATAATATCGATAATTAGCTAAAAAGCATGAGTGCGTCGATTGGGTCACAGCACCCAAGTCCAACACGCAAGGATGCGCCGTGTAGCCATGGACGCAGCTGCACGCGCGTCCGTGACCTTTTTTTTTGCGTTTTCCGATTTGGCCTGATACAATTCGATCCAGTCTGAAACAGGCCCCAAATCAGTCTGATATGGGCTAAAATAAATTAAAAACAAAAAAACAAAAAAAAAAAATTTTCGAAGGAATTTGACTAAGGTTGTGAGAATTAACGATCAAATTGTTTGGGATCATTACCATGGTTATGGGTCTCGTGTGACTGCCGGCATAGGTAGGTACTGTAAAACATCTGGAATTCCTTGTTTAAAGTAATAAAGCATACATCTAAATTCTAGTTTTTTCCTCAATGACAAGGAACTATTATATTTGTTTTTTTTTAGATATTCGCAATGAAGAACCTCTAGGAGGTGGGGAACCTCCACAGCTTTCAACTTTTGACTCTTAAAATTTTCACATAGATGGAAAACAGTATAGGTAATCATAATCTTTCAATGCCTGTAATGAACTACAACTATAACAATAGCTGCGATAATCACAACATCTGCAACATATGTCAAAGGCAGAAAGTGAGGTGGTACAAGTCTCGTTGTCTGAAAAAGGATACAAAATACATCCAACACAATGGCCAAACCAGGCACATAATTTGCCAATTTTTTGCTATTTGTCCTTCTCTTAATTGTGATGTAAGAAACTGAGCAGACAATGCTACTACTCTAGCCACACGTATAAAAATCCTACCCAAACAATGCTACTGCTATAGCCACACGTATAAAAATCCTGGCCCGGGTTGATTTGTTGGATATAGGAGCATATGCTAAGCCCAAAGTTTGAAAAATAAATCTGACAGCAATTGTCAATGATATGATGTTCATCCCACTCAGATCCCCTTGGTCATTCCTTTCAGGATCTTGTTCCCTGCTTTCATCATTTCACCCTCCATCTCCGTCGCATGACCACCCTATGCTGAAGGAAGATGATAAAAAGCACACATTCGAACAATATTTTTCTACTTGCGATTTACTGGTATGATATATTTTTATTTTTATTTTTGTTAATTTAATTTTTAATTTTTATTTTTTTGTGGAACTAATTTTTAGTTCTTAATTCTTATATAATTTATCTTTATTATTTGGATTTTTTATTTATAAAAAATAATAATTATTGTAAATTATATAGGATACCTTGAAATTTGGGTATTTAAATTTTATACCTAGTTTCATTGCAATCTATCTCATAAAACTGATTCCCTCTCTCTCTCTCTCTCTCTCTCCTCCTTCGTCCTTCACCTTCATCAACAACACCTTCTCTCTCTACAAATCTTTTTTTTTTTTTTTTTTTCACTTTTTCTTTCTTTCTTTCACTTTTGTTGTCAGCAAATATCTTTCCCTGCTGTTTTAATCTTAATACATGTGATATGGGTTTTGTTTTAAGGCAGAAATTTATTTAATAATTTGAGTTAGATATTTATCGATAATTAGAATATTTATGTATAATATCGATAATTAGTTGAAAAGTACGAGTACGTCGATTGGGTCGCGTCACCCGAGTCCAATACGCATGGACGCGCCGTGTAGCCATGGACGCAGCTGCACGCGCGCCCGTGACTTTTTTTTTTTTTTTTTTTTTGCGTTTTTCGATTTGGCCCGAAATAGTTTGATTCAGTTCAAAACAAGCCCTAAATCGGTTCGATATGGGCTGAAATAAATTTAAAACAAAAAAAACAAATTTTTTTTTTTTTGTCGAAGGAATTTGACTGAGGTTGTGAGAATTAACGATCAAATTGTTGGGGATCATTATCATGGTCGTGGGTCCGTGTAACTGCTAGCATAGGTAGGTAGTGCAAAACATCTGGAATTCCTCGTTGAAGGTAATAAAGCATACATCTAAATTCCAGTTTTTTCCTCAATGACAAGGAACTATTATATTTGTTTTTTTTTAGATATTCGCAGTGAAGAACCTTCAGGAGGAGGGGAACCTCCATAGATTTTAACTTTTGACTCCTAAAATTTTCATGTAGATTGAAAACAGTACAGGTAACCATAACCTTTCAATGCCTGTAATGAACTACAACTATAACAATAACTGCGATAATCTCAACATCTGCAACATATGTTAAAGGCAGAATATATATATATATACATATATATATATATATATATACACATATATATATATATATATATATATTCATTTGAAAACATTTACAATAGATAGAAATCCTAAAATTTTCACATAGATTGAAAACATTACATGTAGCCACAGCTTTCAACTTTTGACTCTTAAAATTTTCAAAGAGGTGGAAAACAGTATAGGTAATCATAACCTTTCAATGCCTGTAATGAATTACAACTATAATTATAACCGCGATAATCATAACCTTTCAACTGTAATGCCTGTAATGAACTGCAACTATAACAATAACTGCGATAATCACAACATCTGCAACATATATCAAAGGTAGAAAGTGAAGTGGTACAAGTCCCGTTGCCTGAAAAAGGACACAAAATATATCCAACACAATGGCCAAATCAGGCACATAATTTATCCATTTTTTGCTGTTTGTCCTTCTCTTAATTGTGATGGACACAACTGAGTAGACAAACCCAAACAATGCTGCTGCTATAGCCACACATATAAAATTCTTGGCCCGAGTTAATTTGTTGGATATAGGCGCATATGCTAAGCCCAAAGTTTGAACAATAAATCTGACAACAATTGTCAACGACATGATCTCCATCCCACTTAGATCCTCTTGGTCATGCCTTTCAGAATCTTATAATATATAATTGTTAATAAATAAACCGAGATTAAATCATATATTATATTTAATACATTTTCCATGCATTGCATGAATTAGTGACTAGTAGTAAATAAAAACAGAGTCCTCTGGTTTTCGTTGTTATCTTGGTATGAGATTTAATCTCTAAAATAATCATAAAAGTAAACAAAAAGTAACCAATTTTTTTTCTTATAGATTTATCATATCACAATTTTCTTTATTTTATTTTCTATTTTTTAAACTGGACTAGTGTTAAACTACTTGATTTCTAACTTTTAAAAGTCTAATGTAACTAAGAGTCTTAACCTTAAATTGTTTTTAAACTAAGACCTCTAGAAATATTGAAATCCCTCGTCTCTAACTATCAAAATATTAGAGAATAAAAAATTGATGTTAAAAGAGATAATTAATTAGATTGTGTAAACAGAAATCTTGAGTTATTTTCACCGATGCGAATTTTGATCTGTAATGTTCATATTAATCTAACTATTTCCATTAGTTGCATTGCCATTCACCAATAGAAAAGCTAAAATTTTGTCTAGTATCATGCAAGATTTTTATTTTTATTTTTAATTTATATATATTTATTTAAAAAGGGCCACTACGAGCACTTTTTATGTGGATTTCAAATGTTCAACAAGTATTTTAAAAGGTTCAACTGATCCGTTAAATCCATCCATCTCTATCAAATATTATATCAATTATCAAACTCCTTCTCCAATTTATATATATATATATATATATATATAAAATAATAATAAAAAATCTACTACGTCACTAGTTACCTTCATCTTTGATTCTTCTACCTCTTTTATTATTCTCAAATTGTCCTTAGCATGACCAAAAAGGAAAAAAAAGAAGAAGTATGTATATATATAAGAAATGCTAGGTTAACAATAATTTTACAATAAATCATATGTAGTAGGTTGTTGTGGGTTATTATTGGTGGGTAAAAAAATAATTTCAATAAAAGTTTTAAATTAGAACTAATTAATAACAGTTTACTACCTATGATTTATTATGAAAATGTTGTAGATGTAACACTTCTCTCTCTCTCTCTCTATATATATATATATATAAAAGAATACTAAAATGTGGAACACAATTTGAGATGTCTAGCTAGGGTGACGCCATTTTTGTTTCTTTTTCTTTCTTAAAGATATCAATATTTTTAATTTTTCATAACATAAGATATACAGTGAATAGAGTATTAATAACTACATTATTGTTGATATTCCCTCTTCTTCTATTAAAAAAATGATGTCTCACTTTATTATAGATTGTTAGTATGTTTTGAGTCCAATATGAAGTCAAGATTGACCTAGGGCTAGAACTGCTTAAGTAAGATTGAAGTTTTTATATTCTCGACAGCTCCTTGTCATCTATTCTATTGATTAAGAATTTTTATTTTTTGATCGATTGAGCCTTAATTTTGATCAATCAAGAATCGGGATAGTTTTTTTTTGTTTTCAAACCCATTCAACTGTCCATGTTTCTAGGGTTTTCATGCCACTAAAGGCAGACCATTAAAGAACATATACAGGATGTAATTAAAGACCTTTTGAGAGTTGTACCTTTACATCTTCGGTTTGATAGTATCAAAAGCATCATATGGAGATCAAGATTGAAGGAATTGAAGATCCGATGATCTCGGAGTTGCTGCATCCATAATTTTCAAATTGCTATAACCAAACCTTCAGGTAGGTATCTAAAGTTGTGAGCTAGATATTCACATGCAAGACTCATATATAGAAGTAGTCTGGATTTGAAACTATGTTGGTTAACATGTTTAGCAAGTACTACAAGTAATAAACTAGATTGAAATTATTTTGTTTTTAAATTTTCAATTCCATACAGTGATTTGTTTTGCCTCTTGGGTTAATGGTTAAGTCGTCACAATGATTTTTCTTTCCAATAGTTACTCCATTGGTTTTCCCCATATAATCATATTGTGTTTCCTGTTCTATTCCACACTTATTTATTCGACGCAATATTTTGTGTGTAATTGCATAAAACAAGGTCAACTATATAATTGCAATAATTAATTCAATGGGTTAAAAGTTGGTTCTTCTAAAAAATAAGGTAAAAAACTGACAAAATTTAGCTACAAAATTAGTTGTAGTTTAAGGTTATAATTTTAATATCTTTATATTGGAGGTAAATTTTGAAAAATTTACCATTAGATTACATCTTCTTCTTATATCTTCTATGCTTGCAAATTTTTAGAAAATTAACGATTAATAGCTATGCCATTAATAAATTGTTTAAATTGTAAATTTTTGTGATTTAAAATTATGCATAAAATATAAGTTTATAGATTAAACAGTAAGTAATATCTGATTGACACAAAATTTGACATATGTATTAAGAGTGTAAAAAATTGGTTTATTGGTACAAATGAAATAACATAGATGCCAAAAAAATTAAAAGAATCAACGAGGAAGGTAACTAGGGTTAGCAATTCATGTTTGCGTGTCGGGTTTGTGTCGTGCCAACTTATACGTATCTGACTATGTGCGTCAACACTAACCCGACATGTTTATTAAACGGGTCAGTCGTGTCGACCTGTTTATCTAATTTTATTAAAATAAAAAAAAACATTTATGAAAAAACAAACAAATAAATATTTTAAATATAAAATTCAAAATTAATGAATAGTTGCATCACAAATAATCATTCAAAGCTAAAACATATCTCAATATCATAAATAATCAATCACAATATGTCAAAGAAAATAAACTACAACAACTAATAAGTTTATATACCTAGGGTTTGAATGGTATATTGGTAAAATTTCACTTAATTAAACGGGTCAGACAGGTTAAACGGGTTCCATAGGTTGAATCTTAACACAATTTGTTTATCAAACGGGTCCGTCGTGTCAACCCGAATATGACATGAACCCATTAAGTTTCAACCCATAACCTGCTAATTTCGTGTCGTGTCGTGTCGGGTTCACGGGTCGTGTCCAATTTTGCCACCCCTAAAGGTAACCAATGCTGGACATCGAATAATGCGCCGTTGCACCAATGCGTAGTTAGCTTCTTCCCACATTTATAGCAAAAACCAGTCCCGCATCTGCATCCAGAAAGATAGAACCCACATTATGAAAATTTTTTCAATATATCTATAACTAGTAACTACAAAGAAAATGTTGATCGAGTTAAGAGGAAAAGAAAAAAGAACATTGTTTAAGTAAAATGCTTAAAAGCCTAAGTGATGAAATGAAATCTAGACTATCTAGTATTATTTTATATTTCATTTCTCTAACATGGTATGTCCATCTTATATTGAAAGGTAAAAGGAAAAAAGAAAAGAAAGATATCATATATATATATATATATATATATATATATATATAAACTAGCGGAAGTTATTAGATTGGGTTTTCTCAATGCATTTGTACAAAAGTACAATTCTCTTCCTTTTCTTTTTCTTTCTTTTTTGTTCTGGCCCAATCCTATATTATAGTAATTTACTAATTATATGGCTTTTTACAATATCAAACATATTTCTCCCTAATGGTAAAGTGGAAATTAATTTAGGGAATGTTTTGGTTTTGGTTTTTCTTTTTTTTTTTTTTTTCTTTGATGATTTTTTTAGCCAAAACGAAAAAATAAAAATAAAAAAGGAAAAGATTAGGGATATATGCGTCAGCCAGTTGATGCGAAAATAGATGTGAGAGAGTCATACTGTAGAATCAATAAAATATGTTGGAACTTCCCGCCCGGGGGGGGGGGGGGGGGGGGGGGGGTGTGTTGTGGGGAACAAAACACAATCACAAACAAACAATCTACTAGGAACCTTTCAGCAGCTTCCCACACAAATTTTCAAGGAGTGAAGGAAATTATTTTTTGGGTTTTACACAAAACATGTAAACCACAAAAATTCAATTGAGTGGCGAAGGAAAAAAAAAAAAAAAACTGTAGCAAAAACTAAAATAATACAACTAAAGGCTGTCAAATGTAGTTGTTTTCTTTTTGAGATTAACGGTTCTTTAATATTTGGAAAATACTAGGATTACAATTTTTGCCACAATTTGCTCACGTGACAAATTATGAGTAGTGGAGTAAAAGTACACAACTTCATCATTCATGACTTACCAAATGAACAAGTTGCAGTCTTAGTATTATCCTTCAAGTTTTGGAAATCATATGACAACCTTCTCACAAAAAAAAAAAAAAACACACACACACACACAAATGAACAAGTTGCAGTCTTAGTATTATCCTTCAAGTTTTGGAAATCATATGACAACCTTCTCACAAAAAAAAAAAAAAAAAACACACACACACACACACACACACAGCTGACAAGGAATCCAAAAAAACACGGTAAACAATTTCTGAAATTTCTAATTTGTCTATTTTTCAATTTTCAATAAATCGCTTTAGTAGTTTGTAATTTAGAACTCACTAATCAGGTCGTTTTCAGATGAATTTCTTAAATGATTTGCTAATATGACAAAACTACACTAAAAAAATGTTTTCCAAAAATATTTTCCATGAATAGGAGGGGACAAAAAAAAAAAAAAAAAATTGCAAAAGAAACTTACAAACTTTGGAGTTGTTTTAAGATCATAGTAAAAAAAGGGTAAAAATAAATTAAAATATAAAAATAGAGCAATATCCATAAAAAATAAATGTTCATGTGTGTCAGTCTCTGAGAGAGAGAGAGAGATCAAACCTGCATCTCATAAAAACGCACCCACCAGTACGCTCCACATAGTAGTTGCAAGTAGGGCATTTGATCCACCTCTTTGACGCTGCGAGCTTCTTAAACATTTTGTCATCTTTTTCAAATCTTTGACAATTGTTGCACTCTGGCTATGGCAAATTGCATTGAAAACAATACAGCTGCTTGCATTTAGGACACTCCGATCTCTTAACAATTCCTCCACACTCATTAATCACCAACTCCAAACACTTCTTATTAGGGCAATAACTTCTTTTATTGGGTGGAAATGTGGAATAGCCAAACTGCAAAGGAGGTCACACCATTTCACAAAAAGAGATTTGGGTATGATTTTCTGGCAGTTGTGAAGGTCTAAAACCTGCTCACAATTGAACCAATTAGGACATTTAATCTTGGCAACTTTGTCTTCAACCTTTGCATTGATGTGCTTGACAATACAGTCTGTGCATATAGAATGAACACACCTTTCCTTGTTCCTGAACATCTCTTTTGATGACTTCAACTCAATGCATATCTCACATCTCTTCCAGTTGCTAGAACTCAACTCCATCCTCCTCCATTTAGCGATTTAAGCTGAGCACACTAAAAAACTTCAAAGATTAGCTTTCTCGATCTCAAACAGAACTTTCTTTGCTATACCTAATAATTTTCGATCTTAATTTTTCTTCATTGCTTCTCTCTTTATTATCTCAAATCCATGAAATTATTCTTATACTAGTCGCTAACCCATGCGATGCACGGGATAGTTAAATAAAAATTAAAAATACTTATTTTATTTTAAGGTATATGACTTAAATTTTAAAAATGTATAATTTGAAAATGAATGAAAATAACCAATTTCTTCAATATAATGATTTAGAAAAATTCTTTTTCTTTCATCTCATTAGTTTCACATAACACATTTCGACGTAGGCTATTCTATGGTGATAACTTTATATAATATTCAACTGCAATTACATCTACTATCCACTACCAATCTAATCTATGTTATCTTGATAGTAGTTCTACAAATTGCATTCTCGTATTCTTAGAGCTTGCCACATTATTGTTATTATCTATATATAATATAAAACTGAAAAATTTAACTTTTTGAAAGACTTACATTAGAATTAGGATTAAAAAATAAAATTTTTTTTTTAAATTAGACCTCACGTTAGTTTTATTTTATTTTTAAGGGCTCACTTTAGGTTAAAAAAAAAAAGACTCAAGTGAAAAAAAAAAAAAAAGACTCCTATTAGGATTAAAGAAAAAAGAGAGAGACTCCTATTAGAACTCTCTCACTATTTAGTTTAACAAATTAAAATTTTTTATAAATTAAAATGATGAGGAAAAAAGAGAGAGAGAGACTCCTGTTAGGACTCTCTCACTATTTAGTTTTAAAAATTAAAAAAAATTATAAATTAAAATGATGATGTGAAAAATTGTGGGAGTTTCAGAGGTTTCGGTAAAATTCTTTTTCTTTCATCTCATTGGTTTCACATAACACATTTCGACGTAGGCTATTCTATGGTGATAACTTTATGTAATATTCAACTGCAATTATATTTACTATCCACTATCAATCTAATTTATGTTATCTTGATAGTAGATCTACAAATTGCATTCTCGTATTCTTAGAGCTTGCCACATTATTGTTATTATCTATATATAATATAAAACTGAAAATTTTAACTTTTTGAAAGACTTACATTAAAATTAGGATTAAAAAATAAAATTTTTTTTTAAATTAGACTTCACGTTAGTTTTTTTTTTTTTTTTTAAGGGCTCACTTTAGGTTAAAAAAAAAAAGACTCAAGTGAAAAAAGAAAAAGAGACTTCTATTAGAATTAAGGAAAAAAGAGAGAGACTCCTATTAGGACTCTCTCACTATTTAGTTTAACAAATTAAAATTTTTTATAAATTAAAATGATGATGAAAAAAGAGGGAGAGAGACTCCTGTTAGGACTCTCTCACTATTTAGTTTTAAAAATTAAAAAAAAAATTATAAATTAAAATGATGATGTAAAAAATTGTGGGAGTTTCAGAGGTTTCGGTTATATATATATATATATATATATATATAGATTATATCCCATGTTACAGCTTGGGAGAGTTTGAGATTATGAGGGTAACTATAACTTATGATAGTAGTATTTAAGTTCTAAGCGTTTGCAAATTCTCCCCGTCCATTTATCTCTTGCCATATCATATTTTTAAATTAAATTAAAAAATGGTAATTCACAGTAATTTCACGCCAAACTCAAGTCTAATCAAACTCTAATCTTGTATGTTTTTGATTCCCAAAGCCCTTTTCTTCTGGATTTGTTCAAATCCTAATCCTACTGCAATACGTATCTAGACTTTTGTTTTTATTATTATTATTATTATTATTATTATTATTATTATTATTATTATTATTATAGTAGATACGTATTTTTTTTAGAAGATTATAGATACGTATCTAGTATAATGAATATATTTCCATCGCAAATCATATCTCAAGCAATCCCGATTGTTCCGGATGAAAACTAAAACCAATAATAAATAGTTTCTCAAAAAAAAAAAAAAAAACTAATAATAAATAAAAATAGAGTCTATTGTTTTTTCATTCTTATTTTGGTGTGAGAATTAATCAGGAAAAATCATAACAGTAAACAAAACTAACAATTTTTTTCATATAAATTAATCAAATCGCAATTCTCCTTATTTTATTTTATTTCAAGATTGGACTAGTTTTAAACTATTTGATCTCTAACTCACACTTCCAATTATTTTCAACATAGACATCTTCCTCAACTAACGAAGTACTAAAGAAAAAAAAAAAAAACCTGATGTAAAAAGAGATAATTAATTAGACAATGTATGCATTTATCATGTGTTTTTTTCACCAATGCGAATTTTTGCATCGTCAATGAGCTCTTAAATGTCCCATTGCTTGTATTTGATAACGGTTTTTTTTTTTTTTTTTTTTTTTGAAAATCTTGTATTTGATATCTCTAATGTTTATATTACTCTAACTATTTTCTGTTCAAATGCATTCCCAATAACCAAAAAAAGCTAAATTTTTTGAATTGCTAGTAGTTGTGAAACAAAGATTTTAGTTTTGGGGAAGGGAGAGATTGGAAGTAAGAGTAAGGATGGACCCAAGATTTTAAGTTAATGGGTGAAGTATAAACAAAATAAAAAATCATGAAAATCGAAATAAGTATTTATTTAGTATTAACCATTTAGTTATAGAACTATGAGCAAGCAATTTGGGCAAATGCGACAATTTTATTATGTTAAGTTGGTATGACATATTTATTTTATTATGCAATTATAATCTATATAAATACATATAAAATCGAAACCTCTGAAGTTCCCATAATTTTCCATGTCAGCATAATATTAAAAAAAAAAACATAAACCCAAAAAAAAAATTAAACTTAAAATAAAAAAAACATAAACGCAAGAGCTTTTCTAAAACCTGAACCCGATATAAACACTCTGCCTTCTCTTTCTCCAAAATTCACGCAAGAGCTCCTTTTACCAGCTCCCTCAACCCAAAGCTCCTCCTCTACTGATATCTTACGTTTTATTTTAAACAAAAAACTTGGGTCTTCTTCGTTCAGCAAAAGCACTTTGTGTGCGCAGACCAACAGTCCCAAAGCAAAGCAAAGACTCAGAGACACAGTGAGAGAGAGAATCCGAAGCACTGAAATAACCCATAAAGTATCAATCAGCAAAAAAGTGGCAGATGATGCGGCGGTGGAGGTCTCCGTACTCGAACGCACCACCATTCCCTCTGGCGACGACTCGGTCTAGGCTGACGTGTCGCCTCTTCTTGATTCCGCATGCAAAGGTCCTTTCCTTCTTGCCCTAACTCACTTTCTCTCTCTCTTTCCATCTCTATTTGTTTCCTGAGAAAGTTGTGATTATATATGCTTTGTTATTTGTTATTTTTCTTTAAAGAGTATAACTCAATTGGATTATTCAGTTTGCATAATTAGAAAGATGAGGTTTTTGATTGTTTGCTGAGAAAATGGAGGATTAAAGTTTGATTGTTAGAAATTGGAATTTATTTTGGTTCAATTGGGAACTGATTGAATGAGCAAAGTTTGAGTTTTTGGTTTTGTTAGAAACTAAATAGTAAAAAATGTGTGGAAAGGTTATTAATTTGATGCTTCATTTGTATTAAGGCTATTAAAGGTTTGGTAAAAATTTAATGTCTGTTTTGTTAAAATCCTCCCCATCACCCTAAGTGTTTGACAAAATGTCTCAATGAAATTGAAATCTTTTTTTTTTTTTCTTACCATGTGGTTGTTTAATTTTTTTTTTAATTAACTAACCCATACATTGTAGCAATGAAATTCATTCTCATCTAAAGTTGCTGCAAAATATGTTTGTATGGCATTGTAGTATTGTTGGAATTAGAGATAAGTCAGACTTCATCTATTTGTTTTTCCGTACTTTATTCCTTTTTTATGGAGGACTTTTGGATTGAACTTTAAGCTTTAGCTCATGATTTTGCAGCATATAACACATGGCTGATAATAGATTCAAATACTTTCAACCTAGCAACTATGACAACACATATACCTGCATATATCATTGAATACCTTCAAATGTTTCTTCTCTACATGGCTGTTCAAATTGGGTGTTGTTTGGTTTTTTTATAGCCCAATTTAATAAGTGTGTCTCTTTTCTTATCTTTAGGTTTCTACTAATGGCTATAATAAATTTTTGGACTTGGATATGTGACTTTTTGTTAGAATAATACACCTATTGGTATTTGATGCAAGTTTCCTAAAGTTTATTTTGATTGAAACTTGGATTCTTATTGTTGTTAATTATTCTGCTGACAGGAAACATTTTGATTTTCTTGGTAGGATTGCAAAAATATGTCTTTAACTTAATGGAATTCCCCGTGGGATGTAATGATAGTGTTGGGTAGTTGGGGAAACACCACCTTTGAAATTTAAAAAGCTTTAAGCAATATTTAAAAAAAAGGGCTTTAAGCAATGGTTTAAATAATATTTGCTGCCTCTTATTGCTTGAGCCATAGTTTAAATACAACTATGACAAATTCATTTAAAGCTATTAAAGCTGTGTGTTTGAGACTTATTAAGTTATGTTACAAGGTTAATATTTTATATCAATATCTATTTGTTAGCATGTGTTTGAAAATTTTAGGATAATGAGTTATAAATCAATTTATATCTGGGTATTTAAATCAATTTGTTAGCATGTGTTATGGTCAAGGGTGAAAATTTTAAATTTATATCCTGTTAAATTGGCACCACTTTCTTCTTTTTTATAATAAATAAAAAAATTGAAAAAATTTGTTCTTCCATTGGACCTTTAAAGCTTTCAATTTGAAACTTTTGTTGTGAAAAATAACTGGTAGTACTGGCAGATTCAAATTCAGTGTTGAGGTCAATCTCGATGCCATGGTTAGTTTTCTATATTGTACGTACTTTGCGTATTGTATACTCACCTATTTAGAGTAATGTTCATGTTATAGATACATCTAAGAATTTGGAAGCCCATTTTGAAGAATGCTAGCACTCTAGCAGAGAAGTTCTCCATGGAAGTCACACAAGATCTATGTCTATTTGTACTCCCTCAAATAGCAGCATAATTAGGTAGGATTTCTTACAATTTATGTGTTATCTTAGTTGCTAGGTTGAAAGTATTCAATGATATATGCAGATTTTGTTATTTCCAATACTTACAAGCTAATTGCTGATTAGTAAGCATACAAACTACGTGATAACTTATTTGGAAATACATGGTAATGGTGGAAGCATCTTTGAGATAGAAATAATGGGAAAATTTTGCTAATAATAGATTCAAAGACTTATCTTAGCTTTCAACCCAGCAATTCAATATGCAAGGTATTTGTGAGGATAGTTTCTCTGTTTCATGGACTGAGAAACTATGGCGACAATTTTTCTCTCATCTATATCTCCTCTACTCCTCTCTCAAACCTTAAAACAAACAAAGGTTGAAACTAATCACGTATTTGAGGGCTTTGATCTCTTTTCTCTCCCTTTTTTCGTAGATCAAGTATAGATCATTTCATTAGCTTTCAACCCAGCAAATCAATATGCAGACAAGGTATTTGATGAGGATAATTTCTCTGTTTCACAAATTGAGAAACTATGGCGGCAATTCAAGAGGTAATTTTTGTTTTTGTTTTTTTGAATGCGGCTTTGGTAGTATTCTCTTTGATTTATGCTCTATGGAAATTTGTATTTGGTTTTGGTTTGTTAGTTTCTTTGCTTACTGTTGATCCAAAGAAGCTTCGTGAAACAGTAAGAGACAAAAACTTTAAGTCTTTGAGTGAGTTTGGAGGGGTTAAAGAACTTGCTTTAATTCTTGAAACTGATGTAAAAAAGGGTATCAATAGCTGTGAGGCTGATCTTATTCAAAGACAAACTGTTTTTAGTGCTAACAAATACCAAAAACCACCACCAAAAAGGTTTCTAAGATTTATGTTTGATGCATTTAAAGATACGGCTATTTTAATATTATTGGCATGTGCTGTACTCTCTCTTGGCTTTGGTATCAGGAAACATGGCTAGGAAGATGGGTGGTATGATGGTGGGAGTATTATTTTTGCTGTCTTTTTGGTAATTGCTGTGGCAACAGTGAGTGATGTTGTTGTGCTTAAAGATTGGTGATCACGTTCCCTCTGATGGGTTATTCTTAGAAGGGCATTCTTTGAAGGTGGATGAGTCTAGCATGACTGGTGAAACTAAAGATAAATATCTCTTTGGAGGTATTGATCAACAGTCAATACAAGGAAAGGTAGGAAACCCATAAACACCACTCCATAGTAAATTATTGCTTAACATACGTGGAGAAGATCTTTTTGTAGAAGATTATTGCTTTATGCAGATCACAATTTTAAGATATGTTCGCTTAATGTCATAAATTATTGCATGGTTTCTTGACAATATCTATCCCCGTTTGGATTGTTCCTCATATTTTATTATTTTTTAATTTGCTTCTTCCTTTACAGCGACCTAGCTTTCTCGCACACAAACCTCCCTACACCAACACAATCATTAAATCTACATTAGTATCTGTAGGAGCGTTTGGAGGTTGTTTGTTCCAATCATGATTATAGGCAGTATTTGTACATCCCACTCCAGGAATTTAATATTATTTTAGACCAATTATTATGTGTTTCATAGGTTACAACTTACAAGAGAAGAGATAGAAAAGATGTCCATAGATTTACAAGCCATGTATAGTAAGATTATTATTTATTATTAATGTCATTAAAAGTGTCAAAGTTTATAATTTTAGTCCAAATTTTGTAGTTTGTTATTGTGATTTTTATGTTATCTTGGTCATATTTTAATTTGTGAAAGGATCTAAGAATATATTATGCTCTCAATAATTGTTTTTTACTCTTATTGTTTTAGGGACTTTATATACTTGAAACTCTTTGAAGCTTAACGTTTCTAAGCAAGGTATCCTTTCAGTTTTTGACATTAATTATTTGAGTTCATGTCAAATTTTTTTTTCATCCCATCCCACTAAAATTTATAATAGATGTGAAATGAGTTATTGTAGTTAGAACTTCTTGATTAAATCATGTATGCATGCACTGATTTCATTTGGATTTTCTTCAATAATAATGTTTGCAACCTCTTTATCAAATAAAAGTTATTCTTAGGGAAAAATGTCAACAAAAAATTATTTTTCTCAATAGGTTAATTACTTTTTTTTTTAAAAATAAGAAGTAGGTTAGTTACTTTGTTCTTCTAATTGATCTTTTCTTTTCTCTTTATATTTATTTTTTTTGTGCAAATTGGTCTGTACTATTATCGCTGTAGTTGGCTGCATACACTTAAATTTATTGAACATGATCCAATTACTCCAAGTGATTGCCTAATTTTTCTTTCTATAATGCTGAAGGGATTTAAGTTCTACACATTTAAGGGTTTTGATGGCATGAGTTGTTTTCAATTTAAACTCCACGCCAAAAGCATTCCAATTTTGTCAGCAAAGTTCTGCCCCCTTTGCCTTTTTTACTAAAATCTTTTTGTTGAAAACAATATACTCAATTCTATGTAACCCACCACCTTATAGAATCTAAACAATGTTGTATGTGGTTTCTCTTACCCAAGTTTGTGTTGTGGATTCTTATTATTGTCCACAATCTATTCGTTGATCCTTGCATGTGACTTCGGAGGTTGGAAGAAAAGGAGAGGGCACCCCTTTTGTATTCCATTGCTATTTTCAACTTGGTAAATAGAAGGGATTGACTTGGTTTTTTGGGCATTAACTGCAAGGCCGTGAAAGTTCTTAAATGGAAAGATTTATATACACAAATGTTCTTTGTTAACTTAAATTTGTTAAGAGTTTCATCCTCTTTTTAAAAATTTGGATTAAAAAGATAAAGGAAAAAAAATCATAATATGCTTTGAGCCATATTTTGAATAGAAGGTGAAACATATTCGTTTTGAAACAAATATTTATTTGAGCAAAGTAAATATATATTAATTTCATTAAATTATTCTATGCATCGCACCGGTTAGTGACTAGTTCTATTTATTTTTGTTTCTTAACTCTTTATCATTGTCTATAATGGGTTCGGATTAGGTCCAGTGTCTCTGGACACTGAACTCATTGGGATTATGATATTTGTCTATTTTTGAACATATGTCATCATCTAACCGGGTCCAGTGCACTAAAATAAACACTAGACTCAAACCTTTCCCATCTATAATAAAACTATTCTAACCTAAAAGACAAAACTCAACCAGTTATATTAATTATTCAACCACACATCACACTCACCAGACCAAGCCATGCGGCATTGCCCTACACCCAATTCACCTTCAGCACTTTGAAGTTTAAATAATTAATGCAATGCTCATACTACCCATTAACCAATCAAATCTATCCATTTATCTCTGGCCATATCATATTTTTAAATTAAATTAAAAAATGGTAATTCACAGTAATTTCACGCCAAACTCAAGTCTAATCAAACTCTAATCTAGTGCGTAATGTTTTTGATTCCCACAACCCCTTTCTTCTGGATTTATTTAAACCCTAATCCTATTGCAATACGTACCTAGACTTTTATTATTATTATTATTATTATTATTATTATTATTATAGTAGATACGTATTTTTTTTTTAGAAGATTATAGATACGTATCTAGTATCAGTATACTTAATGAATATATTTCAATCGCAAATCATATCTCAAGCAATTTCTTTTGTTCCGGATGAAAACTAAAACTAATAATAAATAGTTTCTCAAAAAAAAAAAAAAACTAATAATAAATAATAAATAAAAATAGAGTCTATTGTTTTTTCGTTCTTATTTTGGTGTGAGATTTAATCTGGAAAAAAAATCATAATGGTAAACAAAACTAACAATTTTTTTCACATAAATTAATCAAATTGCAATTCTCCTTATTTCATTTTATTTAAAAATTGGACTAGTTTTAAACTATTTGAACTCTAATTCTTTAAAATCAAATGTAACTAAGAATCTTGTAACTCAATTGGTCACACTTTCAATTATTTTCAATATAAACATCTTCCTCTCTAACGAAGTACCAAAGAAAAGAAAAAAAAGAAACAAAAAAAAAGCTAAAATTTTTGAATTGCTAGTAGTTGTGAAACAAAGATTTTAGTTTTTGGGAGGGGGAGATTGGAAGTAAGAGAAAGGATGGGGTCAAGATTTGATGTTAGGGGGCAAAGTATAAACAAGATAAGAAAATCATGAAAATCGAAATTATCTATTTAATATTAACCATTTAGTTATACAACTATCAGTTAGCAATTCGGGCAAATGTGGCAAATTTATTATGTTAAGTTGGTATGATATTTTTATTTTATTATGCAATTTTAATTTTCTTTATCTTTGTTTCTTAACTCTTTATCCATGTCTATGATAAAAATATTCTAACCTAAAAGACAAAATTCAACCAGTTATATTACTTATTGAACCACACATCACACTCACCTAGACCAAGCTATGCAGCATTGCCTTGCACCAAATTCACCATAAGTTGAAACTTTCACAAAATAAAATAAAATAAAATAATTAACGCAATGCTCACACTACCCATTAACCAATCAAATGCTTATTCAATTTTTTTTTTTCTTGAATCACAAACTAGTCTAACATTACTAAAAAAAAGATAAGACAAAAGAATAGGTAAACTAGTAAAGTTTGCTACTTTAGCTAATTAGCTATATTTTCTATATAAAATTATAAATAAGACACACACAATTATACAACTAACACAACAACTAGATATATTTAGCACAAAAAAGAACAAGTATTCATATTTAAAATATAATTTGAGATATCATCACACACCCTTGGTGTGATAGTTACTGTATAAGTATATATGTTTGTGGGTGTTGAGGGTAAGAGTTGGGGTTCAAGTTTCCGGTAGGGAGTTTCACATATATATACATTTAAATTAAGTTAGAGTAAAATTTTATCTTGTATAAAAAAAAAAAAAAAAAAAAACATAATTTGAGAGAGAGAGAGAGAGAGAGTACTTATATATGCATTTCATATGTGCAACAAGTACTCAAAAAATTACCAAACATTTGCAACATTTGCGCTGTCGTTAGTTACCTTTATTCTTGACCCTTCTACCTATTTATAATTTTCAACTTGCTTAATAGGAAGCAAAAAGAATAATAATACATTCTCAAAAAAGAAAAAGAAAAAAGAAAAGAATATAAATGTTCATGGAACACACTTTGAGGCGTTGAGGGTGCCGGTGTTTCTTGTCATTTCTCAAAAATTGGCAACATTTTTTTAATAGAATTTTATAATCAATATTTTTTTTATAAATCAATAGTAAGGATAGGTTAATTTGAATCTCTTTCTTAAAAAAAAAAAAGGTTAATTTGAATTCTATATTTTTTTGTGGAAAATTCTAGAAAGTGCTAATCAAGTTAGGAGGATTTTGACAATTTCTGTTTTTGCATATAGGATATATAGTCAATATGTATAGTTTTAATAACAATATAATATTATTGTGTATATTCCTTGTTAGTCTATTAAAAATTGCGGTAACCTTATTTTAGGTAACAAAATAAAAATAATGTAAAAAACAAGCAACAGGAAAGTCAACAAGAAAAGCAACGAAAGCAAGATGCTATAGCAGTCCACGCATTTGCACCCAAGTCTAGTCTTCCTCCTACATTTGTAGCAAAACCTAGTCCCGCATCTGTATCAAGAATCATAAAATCCGCATTATGAAAAGTAGTTCTACATATCCAACTGCAAAGAATATATATATATATATATATGTGTGTGTGTGTGTGTGTATCGAATTAAGAGGAAAACGGAAAAAAACACTGATTAGTTTCTTTTAAGTAAAATGCTTTATATATATATATATATATATATATTTATAGAAATGAAATCCAGTCTTCTATATTTCTTTTTTCTATTAGGATATATGCAATCAATAAAATTGCTTTTGTACATTTGAAAAAAAGAAAAGAAAAAAGAGTTAAGAACCTTTCAGCAGCTTCTCACACAATCTTTAATGGAGTGGAGGATATTATTTTTTGGGTTTTTACATTTTCCAAAATCTTTAATTAACAAAAAACACACTTAAGTGGAGAATAAAAAATAACAAAAAAAATTCTAAAGCAAATATAAAAGGGTGCCGAGTCAAAGATCAAAATTTAAAGAAGGCCATATACAACTGTTTTCCTTTTGGGATTGAAGCAGACCCTCTAATATTTAGTTAAGGTTTGAAAATCATGTGACAAGGAATCCAAATATATGATATTTGTTTGTTTTTTTTTTTTTTTTTTTTTTTTTTTTTTTTTTTTGTGTGTGTGGAGAAATTAAACATTTACTTGCGCAATGTGATTAATGGTGCTTTAGTAGTATGAGATGTAGAACTCAAATCATCAAATTAATAATAAAGTTTATATTACTGAAGGAAATCTGCATCACTTGGCGCAAACTACATGAAAAAGTAATAAATAAAAGTAAAAAAAATTTGCTAATATGACAGAAGTACAGTTAAAAATATTTGCTAATTGGTGGAAACAAGAAAGAGAAAATTAACCATAATATACTTTCTACAAAAGACAGACATCTACATGTGTGTTTTTTTTATAATTTTGTAGATTAGAGAGAATGAGAGGGAAAGAACCTGCAAGTAATTATAATGGAGAAATAACCATAAGCTCGCTCTACCCAAATATTGCATCTTGGACATCTTATCCATCCCTTTGCTTGTGCAGCCTCCACAAGTAAAATATCATTCATGTCTATATCATCTCTCTTCTGATTACAAAGATGACCACTTTGCCATGGGACCTTGCAATCGAAACAGAATGGTTGCTTGCACTTTGGACACTTTGATCTCTTATCCTTTCCCCCTCCTTCGTTTATGACTAGAACCGAGCAACTCCGGTTAGGGCAATAGCACTTTCGAAACCCTAATATTTTCGATATGCAAAGAAGGTTCGTCCACCGATCAAACAGTCTTTTGGGAATGATAGGTTGGCATGAAAAGGGGTCTAACAGCTTCCCACAGTTCATCCCGGGGCACCGGATATTGGCTACACTGTCTTCAACCTTTGCATCGATGTATTTTGAGACACAATCCACACAAAATATGTGAAAACAAGTTTCCTTATTGTAGAATTTCTTGTTGGAAATTATGGGTTCTAAACATATTTGACAATCAAAGGTTGAAGTAAGTGCTGCTTCTTGTTGAGACTTGTTTGACGTTTGGCTTGGTTTCTGTATTGTGTTTCCCATGTTACGGCTTGGGAGAGAATAAGACTTATTCAAGGCTAGCTATGACTTAATTATGATAGTATTTAAGTCTTTGTAAAGTCTCCCCGTCCATTTATCTCTTGCCATAGTGGACTTTCTCTGAAGGAATATGTTGTCCACAACTAATCACAAGTCTAGTCAAACTCTCATATTAACATTGATTCCAACCAAAACCCCATTTATTTATTTTTATATATATATATATATATATATATATATTTTTTTATTACAAAAACCCTGTTTTAACCCTTATCCTGTTGCAATACTTATCTGGTCTTCTTTTTAATAGACCCGGATCTAATTTTCAAATCCTAGAATTTTTACGTGAAGTCTCTATTGCCTTGTACTTTTAATTTGGTCGGATAAATACTCTTTAGCGCATCAGTTTAGTTAATAAGGGTCTGATTCGATATCGTTTATTTATTAAAAATTAAAAATTTATTGCTGAAAACACTATAGCAAAATAATTTTTAAAAATGTAAATAGTATTGTGGAAACCAAAAATACATTGGTATGTGCGTTTTGCTGAGTTTGGTGATCCCATTAATAGTGCCATGGAACCAAAAAAAAAAAAAATGCCAAATGTAGCTGAGTTTGGTGATCCCATTAATAGTGCCATGGAACCAAAAAAAAAAAAAAATGCCAAATGTAGCTGAAATATAATTTCAGCTCTTGGCAAACGCACACCAAATATATTTTTAACTTCACATCAAATAATGTTGAAAAAATTACTAAAAGTAATTCAACCACCCATTAAAAAATGTTTAAGTTTTTGTGCAATTTGTAAGTTCCAGTAAACTCAATTGGTAAAGTCCTTAATACTTAAATAAGAGATCTGAGATTTAATCATTGCCTACAATAAAAATTAATTGATGTTTGTAAGTTCCAGTTAACTCAATTGGTAAAGTCCTTAATACTTAAATTAGAGATCTGAGGTTTAATCATTGCCTATACTAAAATTGATTGATGTTTTAGTCTCTTTATCATCAGGAGTAGACGTCATAAGTTGAAATTCTTTAAAAAAAAAAGTTGTTCTGCAATTTATATAATTTTAATCTCATATATTATAAATGTGTTAAAGCAATTTATATGGTTCTTTTACAAAAATTAAACAATTAGCTATAAGCCAAATTGAAACTGCTCTTTAATGGTAAAGTAGAAACTAATTTGGGGATGTTTGGTTAATTATTTGATATTTTTTTAGTGAAAAAAAATAAAACATAAAAAGAGCAGGGGTATATCATATGTGTCAGCCAATACATTCTAAAATAGATATGAGAGATCAATCATACTGTGGAATTCATAAAAATATGTTGGTACTTAAAAAACCTTTCAGCTGCTTCCCACAAATATCTTCAATGGAGTGGAGGAAATTATTTGTTGGGTTATATACAACAACTTAATTTAAATCACAAAAAATTCAGCCTTTTTTTTTTTTTTTTTTTTTGGGATTGAAAAGATAGAAAAGCCCCATTAGCTAGCTAACGTAATCTTTTCACTTCTACATTCTTTCTAATTAATAAAAAAAAAATTTAATACATCTGTTATTTAACTCACAGTAGGATCAATTATATCAAGGTGGTTGTGCAAAGTTATTGTGTCACAAAAGTTGTGTTCACCCCCTCAACAAAAGTTGTGTTCACATATTTTCTCAATAAATACTGAGACTGCACACACGTACATAGAATAATAGAAAACACAGTGATAGCGTTGATGCATGATGCATGCAGATTTTATTAATTAACAGAGGGCTGAGTTATTTTATTTTATTTTTCCGGTCTTGAATTGCTCATAATCTCTATCCTGATATCCAGAAGCCCATCAACGGATTGATCCAGCGTTATGGAATATGGATTAGAGGCATTATATATTAATAAAACACCCAAAATTGTATAGTTCCAACACATTGAGTTTGGAGGATTTTCCTGGTGGTTTTGGAATTCAACTTTAATTAAAAGAAAAAGGAGATCTATTAATCTTATTACTCTGTTAGAAGTGTTAGTACGATAAAAACACTAATCTTACTATGAGTATTTGTCCCAGATTCAAATAAGAGAAATAGGGCGGTATGTCAAAACCTATCAAATATCAATAAAATATTGGTGGCATAGTTTTGTCTATGAGAGATAGAAGAAAAAATTATTGAATATTTCAGGAATATTATAAATGCATACTCTTTTTTCTCACATGAATTGTAGGTCTCACTATAAATTTAATTAGTGAGACTCATAGTTATGTGAGAGGAGAAAGTATGCATTTATAGTACTCCGAGAACACCTAATAATTATCCTAGAAAGTATACGTACAAGTTAATTTCCATAGTTGTGTATAGAATTATAGATTTGTTTATAAAGTTCATTAAATTTAGTTGTATATGTTCAAAGAATTTTATCTTGAAATATATCTACGTATAAAGAGAAGTCTTCGGTATAGAATTCATTCACTCTTTCTAAATTCTAATGCCCTTTAACCTCCTTAACTGAGTTTTTTTAGCTCACCCCTTTGTAAAAACCTTTTGTGAGCATGTTTTATGCAATCGAAGAGCAGTTAAAGCCTTAGTTGAGCTTTGTAGGAGCTAGTTTAGGTTTTTTTAGTTATTGCTTTTTATTTGAATAGTTTTAAGCTTATCTTTGGAGGAGCAAAATTTTGGTACAATACTTAAGCCATATAGCTTATTGTACCTAAGTTTTATCATTTTTAAAGAGATTTTGTATTTTTAAATCAATAGTTGAGAGTTGGAACTTTTGATGTAATCAAGGATTTTAGTATATGAACTTATGGTGTGTGTGTGTATATATATATATATATATATATATATATATATCCTAACTGATGATGCTTATTATGATTTTGAGAAAATTATTAGATACTCTGCTTATCAAGTACTAGCAAATATGAAATTTTTTGTTAATATGAGGCTGATCGGGTTGGTATTACCATGCTGAACATGGCTACAAATCTGAAATTTGGGTTTGGGTTGTGACAAAATCCACTTCCGGGTTGACTTACCTCAATAAGCAATTCACTATAAAAGGAGCTTTACAATTTAGAACAAACATTTGTAGTCTTAAACTCTATGACCAATAGATAACTCACTGAGTTGACCCATATTTGCTTCAGAACTATGAACTTCTTCTTATATAGATCTCTTCACAAACATCATATTCAGTTCAACAAACTAGAAACCTTGGCGCACTCTTTGACAGTCTTCAAGCTAGATTTGATCTACAAAGAACACACCGGAAGAAAGATTATTTGGTTTTAAGCATGATAGGATGTTTGGATAATAGGTATGGGTGATAAACTAGCATAGATTTGTCCCTGAAGCAATATGGAAAAAGAAAAAAAAAGGGGGGGGGGGGGGGGGTTGAATATTCTTTCCTAAGGCTTTGATTTTTCTGCCTCTCTTCACTCAGTTCTCCAACCAAGAATCATACATATCTGAGTTTAAATTACAAAACCCACTTCAAGTTGGATTCAAAAACAAGAAGGGATGTTCTATCCTGCAATCTCGATCAAGCCAGGGTTAGTCGAGGTCCTCGCTTGAGCAGGCTTTAATAAGCCACTTGAGTCCGCATCTTCAATATATCTCATTTGAGTGAGCCAATTCAATCAGTAATGCTTCGAGTTCTTCTAGCACATAATTTTACAATGAATACAGTGCATCAATTACCTAATTTGATTTAAGACTATAGATTTCTTTTTTTTCTTTTCAAAAATTTTTTTTTTTAATTTTTGAGAAAATCCTAACCCTGAGTTAAGAAAGACATGCATTCTTTCAATAAGAGACCAAATTGATCAGTTTTGAAAATTCTTGAACTTGATTGATATTAGCTCAAATCTAGGGTATATTAGTGAAATTTACCTTACTTTATAAATTTAGGGTTCAAGCTTTAAATTTTCACTATGAAAAAAAAAAAACTAAAATACATAGGGGTTGGCAGGGGAGTTTGAGTAATGGTGTTTGTTTATTTTTGAAATAGGCGTATGCGAAAAAATGTGTAAAAAAATGTGTAATGTTGTATAAAAACTGAAAATATGTGTTTAAGATACTTTACCAATCGGGGCCATAATCATTTATACATGCTGCAAAATATTATAATTGTGTATTAATTAATTGTTATATTAAGTTTGTCAATTAAAATATATAACTATATGCTGCTTAAGAATTTACATTTTATTTTTTCCCTTTTCGGAGTGAAATCGGACATGAATTAATATAGTTGAAATTAGTTTCTTAAATATTAATGACGTGATGTATTATGGAGTGAACATCACACATGGATCACAAAGGAATTTTAATTTAAGATTTTTTTGAAGTGATTACGCTGTGTTTGCCACAATTTCCAATCTCATTATTTACCTCTCTCAAAAAATATTATAACTTGTTTGTGCACATTGCAAGTCAAAACATTGTCATTGGTGATTCAAGCTCATATCAACCAGAGGAGTCGAGTAGTACAACGCGAAGATTTAATTTCAAATCGCATTACCGGTATCTGTAGGGTGCCATATCTTCTTCGCAAATTGAACGAAGAAGCGTACACACCTCAGGTTATTTCAATTGGCCCTTTTCACAATCAAGAGGACAGCAAAAGATTGCGAACCACTCAAGGTCTAAAAGAGGAATATTCCGAACGTTTCTGGAAACGGGTCACTGCCGAAAACAGGAATAATGTATCTGCAATTGAAAATGAAGAGACGATGGAACAAATTTGCGAGTTCTACGGAGAGAAAATTTGCCAAAGTGATGATAGTTTTCCAGAATCGGTCTTGGCGGATACCTTCTTCATTTTGGAGCTTTTTCTAAGATGCCATTTGAATATTCGGACAAGTGAAGATCCCATGTTCAAGGAATCATTTCTATTCCAAACGGTGATCGATGATTTGTTATTACTAGAAAATCAGCTTCCATTCTGGTTTCTTGAAAAAGTGTTCCAACGTGCAGCTCTCGTGTACCCAGGTGTCTCTTCTGTACGTCAACTTACATTTGAATTCTTTAAGGCCTTCACTGTTCAAAACATAAGCCATGAGAATTCTGATGTGGAAATACGGCACTTCACGGATCTGCTTAGAACCTTTCTTCTACCTCAATCACTTTGGCCTTCATCCCCTCAGCTACCCCAAAGAGGCAATAAAAAGGTTAAACTTTTGTACTCTGCAGCACAGCTGCAAGATGCAGGAGTCAAGTTTAGGGTGAATTCAAATGAATGTTTAGCTGGCTTGAAATTTGAAAATGGAGTGCTGGAAATCCCACGCTTAGAATTTTATGATACAACGGAAGCTCTTATTCGAAACATTATGGCATTAGAGCAAACTTGTTACATAAGACACGGATACATTACTGATTACTTTACCATGTTGGATTTCCTTACAAATACATCCAAAGATATGGATTTACTTTGTGACAGCGGAATCGTGGACAATTATCTAGGTGATAACAATGCTGCAACATCGATTGTTAACAATCTTAACAAAAATATCTTATGGTCAGGTCTGAGCACTGATTATTGTAAACACTGCGAAAGTTTGAATGCATTCTATGAGGTCCATTGGCACAAATGGAAGGCAATGCTAAAGAGAGATTATTTTAGCACTCCTTGGAGAACTGCTTCTACCGTGGCTGTTGCTATCCTTTTTGTTCTGACTTTCATACAGACAGTATGTTCTATCCTCCAAGTATTACAGGCTTAAGAGCCATTGTAATTTTAGATGGTTGTTTGATTTCTTTGTGTCAAACTTCTCATCTTTAGCTATTATTGTCAATGTAATTGAATTTACTATCGTAAAATACATTATTTTTGTGTTTCCACATCCATGTAAACTAGTCCCTGTATACTCAGCCAATAAAATATGTTGTTTGAGCAAATTGCTTGGGTGTCTAAAAGCCAACCATTATAAATTGCTTGGATGCATGCAAACAAGGTTTTCTTCAAAGCAATTTGTAGGAATGTCTTCATGTGTATAATTTAAACTTCAAACGAGTCACATGACTCAATGTTGCCACCAAATTTTTCACACAAAATATGTATCCATGAACCAAGCTCAATATCCAAAGAATGCAAAATCATGCGTGCACTACAAACAATCTAACCTGTTTTGACCATTTTTTTTCAAGGATTACTAAAATTTGTCCAAATAAACACTTATGTATGACTATTACTAAATTTATTAAGGACCTTCAAAATAATTAACACAACCCTTAAAATAAATATATAAAAAAAGTGGTTAGTTTTGTCACTAAAATGTAAATCCTCTTAAATTCAAAATCCCTAATAAAAATACCCAAAAAAATTTTCAACCCTTGAAAAAAATTTCAAAAAAAATATTATAACCTGAAGCTAAAAAACTAAATGTAATACCCAACCTTCCTATATAAATAATAAAAAAAAAACCACGCTCTCTCTCAACTCTCAATCTTCCCTCCAAAAAAAACAAAAAAAAAATCAGTCTTTCATTTATCACAAGCTCTCTCTCTCTGAGATCTCATTTTCCCCAAATACAAATCTAAGCTCTCTCTTTGAGACCTCATGGAAATCACATAGCATTCAAGCTTAAGTTCATGATTTCTTTGTCTGTGTCACTTCTTCTAATGATAATAATAATAAACACATTATTGTTGTTATTTTGTGTTTATTTATTATTATCTAATTGTGTTTTTTTTTTTTTTTTTTGCAAGTATCACTTTATAATTCTCACGATTATAGTAAGCATCTCAACTTTCTAATTAAATTTATGTATGTGTTTTGTTAATTTTGAAATTATTTAATATTATTTATTGTTATTATTAGTATATAACCACAAAAATTGTAATAAATTGTATTATTGTAATCTTTTTATAATCAATTTTACTTTGTTATTATTAATTATTACATCTATTACTTGGAAAAAAATATATTGTATAATATGTTTGTTGCTTTATAATAAAGATATGTATTATTATTATTATTATTTCTCCTCCTATTTCGGCAATGGCATTGCCGAAATAGGGGGGCAAAATTTTTTTTTTTGGCACCCCTCACACTTCGCACTCACTCAGCAGAATTTTGGCAATGTCATTGCCGAATTCAGCATTTCTCTCCCCCACTTTTTCTCTCTCTCTCTCTCTCTCTCTCTCTCATTCTTTTGATTGAATTTCGGCAACACAGTTGCCGAAATTCACTCTCTCTTCTCAATCCCCTAAATAACTTCAAACAGTACACATAACGCAAACTTCAAAAAATGCAATATTCAGCCAAAAGACTCGTAAGAGCGACCCCTTTTTTTTTTAATTTACTTTTATGGGAAGCAAGAGCGAAATTTAGGACTTTAAAGATTAATTTATATATTCTAGACCTATCACACACACTCTGCATATGTCATTAGACTTTTTTTATTTTTTATTTTGAATTTATTCAAGTAATTTTTAAAAGTGAGATAGATATTGTATCTTAATTTTTAGGATCTTTATTTATGTAAAAATTTATAAAAGTTTGAAAGCCTAAAACTTTGGAACATTTTTAAAAATAACTAATAGATAGGGGTATTTTAGAAAGTTTAAGAATTTGTGTAAGGATATTTTAATACACAAAATGATGAAACCCAGACAAGAATCTTATTATTAATAAACTTCAAAGTGAAATTTAATTACTCTTTTTTAGTAGTGAATTTTAATTACTTAAAAGTAAAAATTGATAAAAGTTTGAAAGCCTAAAACTTAAGAACTTTTTTTAAAAATAACTAATAGATAGGGGTATTTTAGAGAATTTTAAATTTGTGTAAGGATATCTTAGTACACAAAATGATGAAACCCAAACAGAAATCCTATTATTAATAAACTTCAAAGTGAAGTTTAATTACTTTTTTTAGCAGAAGTGAAATTTAATTAATTAATAGTGAATTGAGATAACAAACCAAAAGAGAACTATTATAAAATTATTATAATATAATCTTAAAATATTGATTTTTTTTTCTTCCAAATAAAATATTGAATTTTTTTTCTTAGATTGCAAATTACACCCTTAGGTGGCGTTTGATATGAGTAATATTTGGAAATGTTAAAAGATTCTCACATTTGATTGCAAGTCACACAAGAGAATCAGATGTCAGAGGTATTTAGATTCCCAGTTAATGCACTTTTTGCAAGAATGTAGATTCCCTTAAAAAAAATGTGGGTATTAACATTCCCATGCATAGATAAAGTTATATTTTCTATAAACCAACAACCTTACCCATTCTCCCTACATTTTAACCAACATAAATAAAGAAAATAAAAATATTTTTATAGATTTTCAATTTAAATAATTATCTTTTTATTATACATGTTATTTTTTAAAAAATGTTATAGTATATTTTTATTGAATTTTTCATGATTTATAATTTATAATTTGTTTCTCATAATTTATTTATTAGAAGATTTAAAAAAAATGTTGTATTTACAACAGTGGCGACTCTAGGATTTTTTTGTAGGGGGGTCAGTAAGAAGATATATCTTAAGTAAAATATGAATTTTATAGTCTAAATAATTTTCTTATTACAAATTTGTCTATAATACGTACTAGCAAGAGAATAAAAAATAAATTATAGGTTCATTTGACATATTATTTTTTAATGTAACGAAAATGTTAATTGTTGTTGTTAAGTGAATTTTAATTATTACTACTTAAAATACTTTTATTGATTAGTTTATGATGATTATATATTTACATTGTACTATTAATGTAAGATTTATATCATAGATAATTATACTACACTCATTTGCAAAAACAATACAATATTGTACACATTTATTTAGAAACAATGTAGATATTACAATAATAGTACAATGTAAACGATGAATTTTCCATTAGTTTATTTCAAATTTATTAAGATCTAAATGGGCTTTTTAAAATAATTTTAGATGAAAAAAAAATTACTTTGTTGTTGGGCTTACTATTTCTCCCAGATTTTAGATAAAATTAGATTGTTGTTAGGCGTTTTTTTTTTTTTTTTTGTATTTAAAAAAATAAAAATATTATTAAGATGATCATAATTAAACTTATTTCAAGTAGGTTTTAAAAAAATTTAGGATCAAAGTGTTCAAATTTTTATTTAGGAGGGTTAAATTATAAAAAATATATATATATATATATATACATATATATATATATATAATTTGCTAGCTTAGGGGGTTCATTTGAACCCCCTGAACTATACATGGCGCCGCCCATGATTTACAAATCAAATGGTATTTTGAGAAAAATAAAATAATTTTTATAAGGATTTTTAGAATAAACCAAATAGAAATATCCTTTTATTATTAGTTTTTAAGTCAAACAAAATATAAAAATAGTTACGTTTCCAAGCATCTAGATTGTCAAACATTACATTCTCAAGCATTTAGATACCAAAGATAATATGAATTTTCCTATACTAAACGCTACCTTAAAGTTTAGAAGATTTTATGTCGTAAAATTAAAAATTTTGATCAACTTTCCTTTTCATTAATAAAGTTGTCATTAAGTGTGACTCACACAATTTACATGTGCTAGTTTATCCAATTGAATCATGAAGTGTCAATTCAGTTAGGTTTTTTTGTTTTGGTTTCTCAAAAAAAAAAAAAAAAAAAAGCCTAAGAAAAACTTTAAATAATTAAAATAAATTGTCACAAATTAAAATTACACAAACTAAAAATAACATAAAACTTTCTTACCAAGATTTTTTGGGTATCCGAACTAAAATTTTCCAACATCAAATCAATCCTAGCAAAATTAAAATCACTCCGCCACACAACAATACTAATAATTTGAAAGATCAAAACCAAAGCATAAATAAGTCTCAATCTAACCCAACTAAACTAAACAGAAGTGTTTTTTTTGTTATATATTGGATATAAATTATAAATAGACTCAGTCAATCCACTCTGGAACAATCAAAATACCCAAAACACTGACCGTATCTATGACCAAATCAAATAATAAAACATTACTCATCTCAGATTCAAAGCAGAATATAACTTCAAAACGAGTTGATGCCACCTCCCATTGGCTTGCCTAGCCTGCCTTTGAAGCATGTCGCCTTGTTCTTCTTCATCTCTCTCCATACAATTGCACCAACTCATAAAACACTTCCTCCCACATCTATAACAGAAATCAGTCCCGCATCTGCGTCCAAAATCATAGAACCCACATTATGAGAAACAGTACTATCTAACTGCAAAAGCAAATAGATCTAGTCAAGAGGAAAACAACTAAAAGTTGTTTATGGTCGCTATATAGAGATATCCAAGACAAAATCCTAAACATATGTATGTACAAATGAGATCTTTATACGTACGTTATTGTGTTAAGTTATGTGCTTTATAGCCTAAATGACAGAATTGAAATATCATCTTTTTTTTTTTCTTTTTTTTTTTGATAACTCATGTCATGTACTTCCTTATTATATAGTGAATTAAAGGCACGATTAAAAAAAAAAAGCTCTCTAAAGTAGAAAATCTCGAATGTCCTTAAAGTAATTCATGTTCCTTAGCATATGGTTCCTTCACAAATATCAAATAGAAAATTCTTTCCAAAGTAGAAATTTAGTTGGGGCATCTTTCACCTAAAATCAAATATAAATATTATAAATAAATAAAAGGTTGGGGCATCTTTAGTTATTCACTTATTTGTTCTTTTCTTTTTTTCATTTTGTTGTGAAACCGAAAAGAGTAGGGGTATATGTGTCTGTCAGTTCTTGCTATGTAATTGCAATTCTGAAATAGAAAAAAGATGAGAACCTTTCAGCAGTTTCCCTCACAAATCTTCAGTGGGGGGTAGGAAATTGGTATAATTTGTTCGACTTTACACAAAACCTTTAAATCAGAAAAAATTCAATTGAGTGGTGAACAAAAAACAAAATAAAGCAAAAAACTGTGCTGATTCAAAGATCAAAATTCAAACAAGACTGAATACTATTTCTTTCTTGCTGAGATACAGACAGGCCCTCTTATATTCAAGTTTTGAAAATCATATGACAAGGAATCCAAAATACATGATAAAAAATTTCTGAGAAATTTCTAATTAGTCAACTCTATATATGTTTTCAATTTTGAAACAATAGATTTAGTAATGTTGAGATTCAGAATAAATAAAGCTTATATCACTTAATGAAATCCGCATCACTATATAGCCAAACTTCTTAAACTCACTAGGTCATTATCAGAAGAATTTGCTACTATTTGTTAATAAGACAAAAGTACTATTAAAAATTTTTGTTTATATGGTGGCAACAAGAAATAGAAGAGACACATTATATCTTTGGAGTTCTGTAAGATCATAATCATAAAGGGTAAAAAATAAAAACATAATTCTAAAAATAGAGCACTATTCATATAAAATAAATGTTCATGTATGTTTATGTCTCTGAGTGAGAGAGAGAGAGATATCAAACCTGCATATCATATGTCTGCAGCCATTTATACGCTCCACATAGTAGCTGCAAGAAGGGCATTTGACCCACTTCTTTGACACTGCCAGCTTAAAAAACTTTTTGTCATTTTCTAATTCTTGACAGTTGTTGCACCTTGGCCACGGCACATTGCGTTGAAAGCAATACAGCTCCTTGCATTTGGGACACTTTGATTTCTTAACAGTTCCTCCACACTCGTTAATTATCAACTCCGAGCACTTTTTATTAGGGCAATAGCTTCTTTCATAGGGTTGAAGAGCCAATTCGCAAAGAAGGTGGCACCATTTCTCAAACAATAATTTGGGGATGATTTTATGGCAAGTATGAGGGTTTAGAAGATGTTTACAAGCTGGCCAATTTGGGCATTTTATCTCGGCAACAGCATCTTCCACCTTTATAAGTATGTGCTTGACAATGAAATCTATGCATATAGAATGCGCACACCCCTTCTTGTTCTTGAACATCTTCTTTGATGACTTTGAGTGTTTGCATATCAGACATTCATGAATGAATATTGACTTCATATTGGTGCTTTTTTCACTTGTTATAAACTTCAACAAGTTCACCTCCAACTTCTTGCTGTTGGGTCACAGTCTAATCTTATTAAAGAAAAAAATCAACTAAGAATTTTAATTTATACAAAAAAAAAAAAAAAAATCAGTCACACAGAAAACCACAAAAATTTACACAAAACACCCTATATAAAAAACCAAGTGACAAACTCTGAATAAATTCATTATTATAAAATCAAATATAATATCTTTTCATTTATGCCTAATTTGAGATTCACCAATTCAATAATTTCTTTTACATAGGAATTAATATGAACTCACCTAAGATAAGATCTTCACCGTGACTGTAGCATCCAAAACAACTCCTTGCTTTCTTTGTATATATCTCAAGACTAAAGAAAAAACCTCTTGTTTTTATGTGCCCCCTCAGTATCTCACCCACAAATACACATACATTTTGCTTTTAGATAAGGACCCAGCCACCTATTTTGTTCCTATTAACTCAAGGATTCTTATCTGTAACTCTCTTTGCCACTAATCATGCATCAGTGGGCTGCACTTTGGTGCTGTGCACCCAACACCTCCAACTATCTAGCGAGTCAACCACGCTTTAAAACTTCAAACACAAACGTTCTCTCTAACAAACATTTCTTGGCTACCTGATTTTCGTTCTTAATCTTTTCTTTTAGTTCCAATCTCATCTTAAATCCACGGAATTATTCTTATGTATGTCCAGTACTTAGCTTGGACCTTGGATCCAGAACTATTGTGCATTGAATCTGTCAACCAACAGTAGGCATGTGTCATAATCCGTAACGGGTCTAGTGCACAGAAGCGTTGGACTTAATCTTTATAAAACAATATTAAGTGTAATTACCAAGCTAGAATTTTGCCTCATGTTGAAGTCCTAAAGTTAGGTGCGAACTTCTAGTCCTTCTAGGTTCTAGCTAACAGAATTCTTTTATTTTTCTTCTTTTCCTTTTAGTTATAATAATAATAATAATAATAATAATTGACATATCTCTCTAGATTTAACTTTCAGTTTCAATTGGACTAAAAAAATATAATATATGAGATTTTTTTATCCTCTATTTTTGGATCTTGATTTGCCCACTATATATAAATATATATATATATATATATATATATATATTTCCAGTGGAGAGGCCATCAACTAATGGATCCACTTTTGGAGGATAATACGATCAATTCAAAGAACTTCTGGATTTACATTTTAGACTAATGAGCCAATCCCCTAAGTCCCCGTGAGAGTTGATTTCCTTGATTTTAAGCCTGTCTATCATATAAATATCATCAAAGATAAATAATCCAGATTATATCCTTAGTTATGGCTCTAGAGGAGCCGTATGAAAAGCTGAAAGAGTGAACAAAAGATTTTTATCATTAAAATTTGAAATTCCTATCATTATCTTAATGCAGTTTTTCAGCTGTAGGGAGAAGATAAAACTGTTTAATAAAAATTCTCAAACGCTGTAAAAATCTTAAACTTGAAGCTTTTTTGGATTTTAAAATGAAAAAGTCTAAGAACATAATAAAATATTATGACATTTACAAAATACTTTTATTTTTAGTTACGGTGGATATTAATATAATATTTTATTATTTTATCTATTTTTATTTTGACCTAGGTTACATTTTAACTTTTGTAAAAATGTTATGTATTTCATCACGTTAATACAATTTAGAATAGGCTGTTAGTAAATAGTAATATTAATCAATAGAGGTCTAAGCCCCTATATTGATGCCATGCTTAATTGATTTGGAGTTCAAGGGTCGTCCGTATATTTGGTGCAATCAGAGAGCAGAAAAAGATAACATTTGAGAAAAGATTGGATAGGGCCTTGGCAACTAAAGAGTGGGAAGATATGCATAGAAATGCTTCCTTAACTCACCTTGGCAACTAGTAGCATTGATATCTGATCATGTAGATCATAGGTACTCCTTATAAAACAGATGGAGGAAGCAGTGAGAGAAGGAGGAAGGCCTTCGGAGTTGAAGAAATGTAATAATAACATCCCAACGGTACGAATAAGTTATAAACAATAGTGTGATAATCATACAAGCTTAGAGGAAGTAGCATGTACAAAATCACCGAGAAGATAAAAGCTTGCAAGAAAAAACCTACAATTATGGTATAGAGGGGTATTTAGCTAAGTACAAAGAAATATCAGGGAAAAGAAAGGGCAAGCTAACATTAGAAGTGTGGTCTAATGCGCATGATCTCAGACTAGCTAAGGAATTCAGTAAGCAAATAAATAATCTACTAGAATCAGTAGTCAGAAGAAATTATGTGGAGACATAGATTGCAGATTTCTTGACTACATATGGGAGGGAGATTATAGTGCTAGGTTTTTTTTCAGCCCAAGGCAAACCAGATAAAAAAAATAAATAAAATAAAAAAACTGGATTATAGGTCTACATTGTTGGTACACAGCAATTGTAGATAGATGGGCCTTCTAACATTTTTATGAGCTGTCTTGTTTCTAAAGCTGATTAGCCTTCTTGTGATAGAAACTAGACTCTCCATGAAAGTAATCACCTACCCTCAGTCTGAATTTTTATTTTTATTTCTTGGATGAAGGGTTCGAACAAGACTTAGCTGCCAGTGTCGTAACAACAACGTAGTGTCATTCTTTCAAAACCCGAATGGTAGGTTAATTCATGTAAGAGATCCAATAGTGATAAATAGCTTAGTCCAAGGCTCCCTAACAAGAAATTTAAGCAATAAGTATCAAACAAATCTCTGACGGTTCTTCATCTTTGATAAATAAAAATTGAAAAAAAAAAAAAAAAAAACCATAGCAAAGATTCATCCGACATGAAAAAGCTTGAAGGGTGGCAAATGAAATCAAGGAGTGGAGATAGGGAAAAAGACAAAGACACGAGAATTATCTAAAGGACTAAAGAAGAGTGAAAGTGAAAGACGAAGGGGATGGAAGGTGGCCATTGTTGATCGGGAATTCCTTGAACCGTGCGTACATAAATATGATTTAATAGAATATTAAATATAGAGCAACTTTTATATTTCTTCTAAAAAAAATTTAACTTTTTTTTGAGGGAAAAAGAAAAGATTAACTTGTTTATTGATTTATTTATTAGGTAATTTAATCTCTCTCTCTCTCTCTCTCTCTCTCTCTCTCTCTCTCTCTCTCTCTCTCTCTCTCTCTCTCTCTCTCTCTCTCTCTCTCTCTCTCTCTCTCTCTCTCTCTCTCTCTCTCTCTCTCTCTCTCTCTATATATATATTATAAACAACCCTTTAATTCGTTTTGGTAAACTGGATATATTAAGGAAAGCAACTAAAGAGTTATGGCACTGCTACGGAAGTGCCTACACTAAAAAGGACCTAACGCATCAATTCTAAGTTTATCAATAATATAATCCGGGGGAGAGGTAAAAACCACAATCTATATCTATATATTGAATACTAAAAGCTGAAGTATAACATTCATTATTATTATACTCTTATTGAGATTTGAGTCACATCAACATAACATTTTATTCAATTTTGGTCTATTCAGTCCATTTTAGTCAACTTCCATCTATTGATCCATTTCGGTCCCATTCAGTCCTATTTGATCCATTTGCTCCACTTCGATAATGCTTTGGGAGGAGAGGTTTGTGCTTCGTTGAAATTCTCAGCATAATGTTGGTAGATTTTTTATAAATATTTTTCTTATGTTATTATCTAATTGCTGAAACTAAATTTTCAAGTTGGTACTCGGAGTTGTTAGCAAGATGTTCACATGCAACAATCATATATAAAAATAGTCTGTGGATTCAGAGCTTCGTTCGGTAATCACTATAAATACTGTTGATTGAAGCAAACTAAAATAAGGTTATTCTGTTTATAAAAACATCGATTTTATATGGTGACTTGTTTTGCTTTTGGGATTGATAATTAAGCCATTTCTGTGATTTTTCTTTTGAATAGCTCTCTATCAATTTTCCCCATGTCCCCATGTTGCGTTTCCCTTTCTATTCTGCATTTATTTATTCTACGAATATTATTTGTGTAATATCTTAAGCCAAGGCCAACTATATAATTGGACTAATTAGCACTAGGCTTAAAATTGGTTTGTGGGTTTGGTTAAAAAGTGCTTTAAGGGTATTTGTTAATAGACAATTTTAAGAAAGTTTTGATACAATTTTCATAGAAAAATATAAAAAATTGTCAAAAAATCAAATATTTTTTTCCATAAAAAGTTTATAAGAATATTTTCTAAATTAATGCCCTTAGAACATCCGTTAACTTTTTCCTTGGTTTATTAGTAAAACTGGGATGAACTTAGTCTAAATAATATAACATAGGTAACAAAAAAAGAATGAAAACAACCAACACGAGAAGCAACAAAGGCAAGAAGTCATAGCACTCTACGCAGTTGCACCAATGTATAGTTAACTTCCTTCCACATTTATAGCAAAAATTAGTACCGCATCTGCAAAAATTAGTACCGCATTGTGAAGAAATTATTGATCGAGTAAAGAGGAAAAGAAAACAGGAACATAAACATGCATGGTACTATATAAGTAAAATGAAATCTGTAGGTTATATCAAGTAAAATGCTTTATAGCCAAAGTGATAGAAAAGAAATCTAGTCTTTTAAATTTCTTTTTTCTAACAGGGTATGTCGACACGTATGCCATTTTTCATTGAATTTTTTTTTTTTTTTTTTGGGAAACATACATTGAAATGTAAAAAGGAAAAAGAAAAGGAAAGATACCATATAAAAGATTGGCAAAAGTTTTTAGATTGGGTTTGCTATCAATGCATGTCGTACAAAAATACAATTCTCTTGCTTTTCTTATTTCTTCCCATTTTTGGTCTGGCCCAACCCATATTATAAATCTGTTAAAAGTAATTTCCATGCATCTTTCACAATTATCAAACAATTAGCCATAGGCCAAATGGAAATTGCTCTCTAATGGTAAAGTTGAAATTAATTTGGGGAATGTTTGGTTTTTGTTCTTTTTTTTTTTTTTTTTTTTAAATTTAAGTGAAATGAAAAGAATAGGGATATTTGCGTCAGCCAGTTCATGCTAAATTAGATATGAAAAAGCCATACTGTGGAATCAATAAGAATATATATGTTGGCACTTTCGAGAAGAAAAAGAAAAAGAAACTAAGAACATTTCAGCAGAATCCCACAGAAATCTATAATGGAATGGATTAAATTATTTGTTGGATTTTAACCAAAAACTTTAAATCATAAAAAATTCAATTGCAGCCAAAAATAAAATGTGCTGAGTCAAAGATCAAAATTTAAAGGCTGCCAAAAACAGTTGTTTTCTTCTTGAAATTGAGGCAGGTCCTCAAATATATTTAAGATTTGAAAATCATATAGCCTTCCCTCCCCCCTCACACCCCCCCCCCCCCCCCCCCCCCAAAAAAAAAAAATCATATAATAAGGAATCGAAAATACAAGGTAAAAAAATCTTGAAATTTTTAATTAGTCTGTGTTTTCAATTTTCAATCAAATGCTTTAGTAGTGTTGAGATTTAGAACTCACTAATCAGGTCACTTTTAAAATGAATTTCCTAAATGATTTGTTAATATGACAAAACTACTTAAAAATATTTGTTAATATATATGGGCAATGGGGGGAAACAAGAAAAAGCAATAGAAACTTTTAAACTTTGGAGTTCCTTGAAGATCAAAGTAAAAAAATGTCAAAATAAAACAAAAATATAAAAGTCGATCAAACCTGCATGACATATGTCTGCAGCCACTAATACGCTCCACATGATAGTCACAGGTAGGGCATTTGACCCATTTCTTTGACACTGCGAGCTCCTTAAAAATTTGATCATTTTCTTCTATTCTTTCGCAGTTGTTGCACTCTGGCCACTGCAAGTTGCATTGAAAACAATACAGCTGCTTGCATTTGGGACACTCTGATCTCTTAACAATTCCTCCACATTCATTAATCACCAACTCCAAACACTTCTTATTAGGACAATAACTTTTTTTATTGGGTTGAATAGCCAAATTGCAAAGAACATCACACCATTTCACAAAAAGAGATTTGGGTATGATTTGCTGGCAGGTGTGAGGGTCTAAAATCTGCCTACAAGTGAACCAATAAGGGCATCTTATCTCGGCAACATTGTCTTCAACCCTTGCAATGATGTGCTTGACAATACAGTCTGTGCATATAGAATGAGCACACCTATCCTTGTTCACGAACATCTCTTCTGATGACTTGAACTCTATGCATATCTCACATCTTTTCTGGTTGCTAGACTTCAACTCCATTCTCCACCAGTAAGCGATTTAATCAATCACACTTAAAATTTCAAAGAGTTACTTTCTCTCGAACAAAACTCTCCTTGCTACCTAATTTTCTATCTTAATTTTTCTTTATTCTTCTCTTCTTTTGCATATCAAATCCATGGAATCATTCTAATCTATATTAAGGTCAAGGTTAAATTTGTAAAACAATAGGTCTAGTTTGTTAGCTAGAATTCTACCGGATGATGAGAGCCCTAAAGTTGATGCGAACTTCAAGCCTAACTATCTAACAGAGTTTTTTAATCTTCAATTTTTCTTTGAATAATTCTATTACCACACACTTTTTAACATATTTTTCGACAATTGTCCTACACACTTTTTCATAACTGTCTTACGATTACAGACTGTAATTGACTATCTATCACTATGACACATAGGGTCCATTTAATGTATTTTGGAGTCTAAGATGAAAATTTTAAGTTAGTCTTTTCTTATATTTAAATATTAATTAAATAATATTTATTAGCTTTTTATATCATTTTATTTTGTTAGGATTACTGCAGAAACTAAACGACAAAAGATTGAAGGCAAAATGACTTGTAGCAAGTCCACAAGCAATAAAGAAAAGAAGACAGCATGTGTGAAAGGAAAGGGAGTTAGTTAGTTAGTTCCTAGCACTTGTGAAAGGATGAAATGAGTTAGTTAATTTTAGTTTAGGCGCCAAAATGATATATATATATATATATATATATATATATATATTGAAAACTAGAGTGTACAATATTCAAAGAGTGTGTAATTTTTTTTAAGTAACTTTTATTAAATAAATTTTTTTTGAACAGTACATTCTAGGGGCCTTAATTTATTTTATGGAAACAAAAAAGAAACCGTTAATTATATTTTATTGGGTAATAGTGGGGGCTTTAGGCCATTATCTTAGTGACCTATAGTGTTACCTTGACAACATGGATGCGTTATTTTGTTTTCCACCACCCACAATCTGCCGTGTAGGTACTCTTAAAAATATTTGTTAATATAGGGAAAAGCAAGAAATAGAAAACATACCTTTAGAATTCTTTAAGATTTGTAAATATCTTTTAAATCCGTTTTGAGCTATTTCTAGTTGTGGTGGTGGGTCTTGATATCCTATCTTATTATCTTATCTACTTTTATTTTGATCTATAGTTGACTGACATCCCAATCGTATGAAAAAAAGAAGGGATAATTACAGTAAACCCACCTGTGGTATGACCCGTTTTCACTTTGCCTACCCGTGGTTTAAAACTTTATACTTTGCCCACCTAAAGTTAGTTCCGTTAACTTTCCATAACCCACATCTCTGTTTGCCGTTAGAAAAACACATTTTTAGGCAAAAACAAATATAACAAGAATAAAAAAGCTAAGGTTTTGATTGCTTAAGAACTTCTAAAGAACAAAGTGAAGGAATAGCACACAAATCCCACTCTGATCTTGGCTTCTCTCCCCACTATGGCTGGGATTCAAAGTGGGTTTGAAGTTGGAATTGGAGGTGAGTTTGCTACTGTGGTTAGGTTTCATTTAAGTTGCCTCAAAAAAATCCCTTTTCTCTCTTCCTCTTCTTCTTCTTCTTCTTCTTCTCTTTTTCTCTCAATGGCCACAAACCCTTTCTCCCCAAATCCCCCAACTCCCCAAAACCCCACTTTGGCAGAGAAGAGAAGAGAAGCAAAGGAAGCTTACAAAGAAGGAGGGATTTATTTGTGGTATTGGGTGACTGTTGGAAACAGATTCAGATCAGGGGAAGCTATTCACAGGTGGGATTTCATGGGAGACCACTGAGGAAAAGCTGAAGGAGTACTCCGAAGCGCGTCCATCGCACAAACCCCAAGCAACAACAGGTTCCTCTTCCCGCTCTTTCTCACCAAAACCTCCGCAATTCTTCTCGAATTCTCGTCTTCCATACCCGGAAACCCGAAACTACAGCGTCGTTGTGTCAAATCCGGATCGTTTAAGTTACAGAGAAAAACCGGCGGGCATCAGGTTCGAGCGAAACGCGAAACCGGCGGGTGAATAATCGTGAGCTTAATATCGGTGCTCCGAAAACCCGCTTCGCCGAATACCCGGCTGACAATCGGTGCTTCGAAAACCCACTTCTCGATAGGGTTCTTCAGGACAAGTTGTGTTTTTCTTCTTTTTTATTTCCTGGGTTTTTGTTGTCTGGTGGTAATTGTAATGATTCGGCTTCTAGGTCTTTTTTGTTTGTTTGTTTTCTTATTGGGTTATTGTGGTTCTGCTTCAATTTTTTTTTTTGTGCTTGTTTGTATGAAATTTTGAGTTTTTGGGTATTTTGGAAATCTTATGTTCTTGTTGCGAAATTGTGGTTTTGTTTAATTTATGCTGCCATTGATGTTTTTTCTTGGGATTTTGGTGTTTCTGAGTTTAATCGTGATGGGGTAATGTGGTTTCTCATTTTATTTTGTTAAATAATGTTGTTTTTGAACTTAAATTATCCGGTGGTTTGCTATTCCTTCACTTTGTTCTTATAAAAGTTCTTAAGCAATCAAAACAAACAATTTTTTGATTCTTGTTATGTTTGTTTTTGCCTAAAAATGTGTTTTTCTAACGGCAAACGGAGAGGTGGGTTACGGAAGGCTAACGGAACTAACTTTAGGTGGGCAAAGTGTAAAGTTTTAAACCAAGGGTAGGCAAAGTGAAAACGGGTCATACCACAGGTGGATTTACTGTAATTATCCCAAAAAAGAAAATAAATAAATAAATAAATTGGGTCCGCAAAACAACTCACAGCTTTTTGAGAGTTTCCTTACACGGACGGAGCCAGACAGGCTCGTTACTCGTTAGTAATATTAATCAATGGAGGTCTAAGCTCCTATCTTAAAGAGGCAATTTCATTAATATAGTACTGCACAGAAATGAGAGGCAAAATATGTGCAAGAGTACTAATTGAAAGCCTTCAAAAGTTCCTTAACTTGTTGCCATAGCTGATTTGGGGTTTAAGGGTTATTTGCATATACATGGTACAATCGGAGTACAGACAAAGATAACATTTGAGAGAAGATTGGAAAGATCCTTGGCAATTGAAGAGTCGGAAGATATGAATAAAAACGCTTCCTTAACTCGAATAGTAGCAATAAGTTACCATAATATCAAAGCAGATCTCTGATTCTATTTCATCTTTGATAAACAAAAATAAAAATAAAAATTAGAGTTAAAATTCATTTAACATGAAAAAGGGTTGCTCCCATAAAAAAAAAAAAAAAAAAAAAAAAAAAAAAAAAAAAAAAGGTTGCTAATTATGATGTTAATTTTTCCCAAAGTTTTATCGTTTTTATTTTGTGTGGTTCGGAATTGGCTCAGTTAAGAGAATTTGACAAACAATAATAATAAGATAAGAATTTATCACTTATGATTTATTATAAAAATATTATAGATGTGAGTTCACGTTAAATATAAGTATAAGAAACACAAAGAAAATGTTAAATTGGTCTTGTACTCTTAGCGAAATAAAGTGTATTGAAGACTTTTCAACTTTGTCTTCTTAGTATTTATATGTTGCTACTGATGATTTATTCCTCTAGAACATGTCATAATGTGAATGCATCAAGCATCAATCCTTTGGTTTTATCCAAAAACTGAAAGACTCATTCACCGTCAAACCAATGATAGTGCACCAATTGTGGCAGCACGTAATTTACAGTTTTTATTTTTTATTTTTTTATTAAAGCCTTACACGTGTCAATCTTAAAATCTTGCTGACATGGAAATTTTAATTTTGGTGTAAATAGGTAATGCCCAATAATGCTGATATCCGTTCTATCATATTTGGCTAAGACAAATATGCTCTTTATTTGAGAAAATTCATTTTATAATTAAGATTGTATTTTTTGGATTCAACTGTCCGACTAATGTCATATGATTAATGCATTAATCACATGACAATCTTTACACCTCAAATGGAGAGAGAGAATCATTTTCTAATTTTGCTAAAGCTTTTTTTCTAATTAAGCCCGTTTTTCTTTTTCACCATAACTTGTACATGCATGAATGATCGATGAATGTAATATTGGAAATTCACACTTATCAAAAAAAAAATAAATAAATAAAAAAAGTAAGGAATTTCACCACTTGTGGCTGCAGTTTGCAGATCAACATGGTCAACTTTGCTTCAACTGATGCCGAGTCAAGATAGTTAATACGGTCAACCATCTATGATATGTAGATGGAGACGCACCTTATCCAAAAAATAATAATAATAATAATAATCATTAAAGAGTTAGATTTCTTCAAAATTGGCCGCTTACCCTTAAAAAATTCTAAAATTTTGAGTTTTGTTTGGCATATATTTCTGTATTAGCCTTAAGATGAAGAAGTTCTTACTTCTTAGAGCTTTTACTTTAAGATTGTTTTGTTTTGTTTATTATACACATTTGTGGATCCCACACGTGCGTAACAAGTTTTTCCCTTTCAAAAATCTTCCGGCCTGCTTTTATAAGTTTTATTATCATTATTATTGTTTTGAATCTTTACAGAGTCTTAAGTTTGGGCTTTAAACAAAAACAAAAACTAATAGCGTATGGAGCTAGGCGCCATTTGGGATGACATTTAAAGCAACAGTTTTCAGTATTTAAACAACATTACTCATATTTTTATACACTTTTTTATTTGCACGTATTTTTAAAAAATACAAAAAATATTACTAGAACAACGTTATCAAATAGACCTAGAGTTTTCAAAACTAGATTATATATATGCTAAACCCTTTTGAAAAAATATTTTTTAGTGCGATTGAACTGTAAGACCTGGATAACTTGAACCTTTAGATCACTTGACCAATATATAAATGCCAGAGAGTTCACAAAGGAGGACAAAGTCACCTTAAATATCTGCGCTTCAATCATTTCCAAGTTTAAATATGCTATCATATTCATGGTACGTACGTAAGGTTTAATTAGTATTTAATCTTTAAAAAAAAAAATACTAAAAATGCACATGATAATTAGTCAAAGAAACATTAATTGCCCTAAACAATGACAATGAACCGCCCCAATAATTGGTTTTTTAAGATGGGTTAGTAGAGGTGGTTAAGGAATAGTTCTCGCATAAACTATAATACAAAAAATCACCGTTAAAAACTACCTAGTCTTGTGTCCACTTGCGAGGAAATACGTAGACTTATTCAGTGACTCCACTCTATAAATAGACATGTTCTGATATGCAATATTATTCACACCTCAACTAAGCATTCAGCAAAAACAACCAAGCATACAGCCTCAAATATGACGAAACTTTTTACTTGCCTTCTAACTGTGGCCCTATTGGCTTTGGCATCCTCTCTTGCCTCTGCTCATGACCCTAGTTCTTTGCAGGACTTTTGTGTTGCAGTTAACAATTCCAACTCTGCCGGTATGTACCTACTCTATTATGGTTTTCTTGGAGTCGTTTCAAGCTATTTGGATTTAGTTTTCTCGGTTATGATTTCACATATTAATGAAAATTTCATGATATTGGGAATCTACATATTAATGGAATTATTCTTGGAGGTGATATTATATACATGAGATTTAAAAAAAAAAAAAAACGTACATGCATGACATGTTTCAACAATTATTATTGAAGCCTCACATTCGCGATATTAACAATTTTTTGTTTTGCAGTATTTGTGAATGGAAAGTTTTGTAAGGACCCCAAGCTTACTACAGCTGATGACTTTTTCTTACCCGGGCTTGACGTTCCCGGAAGCACCTCAAATCAAGTTGGGTCAAATGTAACTCTTATAAATGTGGACAAATTTCCTGGCCTCAACACTCTAGGAATAGCCTTGGCTCGTGTTGACTATGCACCATATGGCCTAAATCCTCCCCACATTCACCCTCGTGCAACTGAGATTCAAACAGTCATAGAGGGTACCCTTTTAGTTGGCTTTGTTACATCCAATCCAGATAACCGTTTTATCACCAAAGTTCTGAACAAGGGTGATGTCTTTGTATTTCCAATGGGTCTCATTCACTTCCAGTTCAATATAGGAGAGACCAATGCCCTTGCATTTTCTAGTCTCAGTAGCCAAAATCCTGGGGTTATCACCATAGCAAATGCAACCTTTGGATCTAATCCTCCTATCAATCCTGATGTTCTTGCCAAGGCATTCCAACTCGACAAAAGTGTGGTTAATTATCTTCAACAAAAATTCTAGTGCAGTGATGAACCATTAGACGGTTCCAATAAAGTTTGGCATTTTCGATTGTTGTAATGTGAAAAGTAACAATTTTTAATTTTTTTTTTTATAGAGGTGATATGATTTGAATTTATGATGTCTGTTTTATAATTATTATTCCTTATTATTAAGTCAAGATACCAAATTGCGTTTAATGAGTAAATACACAACTAAATCTCAATTAGATCTTCTTGTGATTGTTAGTACTATATCACATATGTAGCATATTTTTCATTTGTTCCACATTGTATGTATTTTACACAAGTTTCATATTGTTCTTACTGATCGATGGAATATAGGAAAATCAATTCCTATTGATGGTTGCTATGGAATAAAGCGATATCTTGAGAAAATTTACATCGCAAACTTTCCAATGACATTTTATACTAACCCATACCTAGCAAGACGTCTCCATGATCTAATAGAGAGAGAACTAACAAATCAAAATCTTAGATTACATGATTTCCTGAAACAAATTATGGAAAGTAAAAATCTCAAAACTCAAATTAGTGGTGAAGCCAAGAATCTATTTTTAGGAGGGTCAAACATAAAATTAGATGACTAACTTTTCACTATAAAATCTAAAATAGTAATGTACATACAATTTAATAATCAATATAAAAGTTAAGTACTTTATAATTCAATATACAAAAAAAAAATGTTATGGGGTCATAGGCCCAAATCATGCAATTAGGTCTTGAGCTTTGGCCGAAAGCGTAGGGCTTTAGCCGAGATCGTGACTAATCCGAGTCCGAGGAAGAATATCTCCTCGGATAAGCTAAACACAGATTAGGTATGGATCCTAGTGATCAAAGTGACCTTTCAGAAAGCTCTAGTAATAAGGACGTGTGCCACAGGCATACAAGAAGGATAGGAACTTAAAAATATCTAAGGGAAAGCTGCTACCGCCGCATTGAATGTCTTGCAGCTAATTGTCTAGCCGCATTTATGTGGATAAAACCTCTGAACAGTGCTACCTCGAGTACCGCAACTCACAAAATGCCAGAGAGGATGTCTGATGGGATAGACATTCAGGAATAGGTTTGGATGATCAACAAGTGGGAGGCCAAGATCGTTTAAAGGAGATATATAATAGAAGAAACCCACCATGGAGAAAAGGGGGAGAATGAACAAAGAAAGCACTATAGTAATCTCAACAACTCTTGTAATCATTGTCATCCAATATATATTATAATAGAGCTCCTCGGATTGTGCCGAGGACCTATTCTCTTGTATAAACTTGGTTCAAGGACATGTGCCACAGGCATACAAGAAGGATAAGAACTTAAAAATATCTAAGAGAAAGCTGCTACTGCCGCATTGAATGCCACAGACATTTATGTGGATAAGACCTCTGAATAGTGTTACCTCGAGTACTGCAACTCACAAAACGCTAGAGAGGGTGTCTGATGGGATAGACATTCAGAAAAAGGTTTGGATGATCAACAAGTAGGAGGCCAAGATCGTTTAAAGGAGATATATAATAGAAGAATCCCACCATGGATAAAAGGGGGAGAATGAACAAAGAAAACACTATAGTAATTTCAACAACTCTTGTAACCATTATCATCCAATATATATTAGAACAGAGCTCCTCGGATCGTGCCGAGGACCTATTCTCTTATATAAACTTGGTTCAAGGATATGTGCCACAGGCATATAAGAAGGATAGGAACTTAAAAATATCTAAGGAAAAGCTGCTACCGCCGCATTGAATGCCCTGCAGCTAATTTTCTGGCTGCATTTATGTGGATAAGACCTCTAAACAGTGCTACCTCGAGTACTGCGACTCACAAAACGTCAGAGAGGGTGTCTGATGGGATAGACATTCAGAAATAGGTTTGGATCATCAACAAGTGGAAGGCCAAGATCGTTTAAATGAGATATATAATAGAAGAAACTTACTATGGAGAAAAGGGGGAGAATGAACAAAGAAAGCACTATAGTAATCTCAATAACTCCTGTAACCATTCTCATCCAATATATATTAGAACAGAGCTCCTCGGATCGTGCCGAGGACCTATTTTCTTATATAAACCTGGTTCATTTCTATTTGATTGTCCTGGAAATTCATTATAACTGTTATCTCATTCACTTTAAGCCTAGTTCTTCTACCCACTCTCTACAAATTCATTATTTTGGGCCTAGGATCAAATCCAGTCCTTACAATTGGCGCCTTCTGTGGGGAGAGCTTGTGTGATAGTGAGTGCAACGGTTAATTATGGTAGGTTTAGGTCCCTATCAGCAAGAGTCCCTAGGTAAAGCCATTATGGTGGCCAGTTTACTATGTGAGCAAGTCACTACATGAGGCCGAGGTCTATACTTCGAAGTGTTGATTACACGGGGAGGATCGCTACATAGGGCACAGTTCTGGGGGTTTTTGACATTAAGTGCATGTCTCGTACCTCTGACAAAGGACCAAGTCCTTACGAATCTAGTAGCCGAATTCGTTGAACCTCCATTAGAGGAAGTGGCAGCAACATAGAGCATGGATGAAAAATCGGTTGGCACAATCTCCCTGCAAAAACCTTTATTCTAGAAGGTATATGTTGATAGTGTGGCAAATCAAAGGGGCTCCGCAGCAAGGTTAGTTCTAGAAGGCATATATTGTTATCTTCTAATCTTTGTTCTAAATTGTTAAACAGAGCCTTAGTTACGTCTAGTCCCTCGGACCTTCTGCTAAGAAGAGCTTTAGCTACGTCGGGTCCCTCAGACCTCTTACTAAGTGTTAAACAGGGCCTTAACTACGTTGGGTCCCTCGGACCTCTTGCTAAGAAGAGCCTTAGTTATATTGGGTCCTTCAGACCTCCTGCTAAGTGTTAAATAGAGCCTTAGCTACGTCGGGTCCCTCGGATCTCCTACTAAGAAGAGCCTTAGCTACGTCGGGTCCCTCAGACCTCCTACTAAGTGTTAAACAAAGCCTTAACTACATCGGGTCCCTCGGACCTCCTGCTAAGAAGGGTTTTAGCTACGTTGAGTTCCTCAGACCTCTTGCTAAGAAGAGCCTTAGCTATGTTGGATCCCTCAGACCTCCTGCTAAGTGTTAAACAGAGCCTTAACTATGTCAGGTCCTTCGGACCTCTTGCTAAGAAGAGCTTTAGCAACATCGGGTCCTTCAGACCTCCTGCTAAGTGTTAAACAGAGTCTTAACTACGATAGGTCCCTTGGACCTCCTGCTAAGAAGAGCCTTAACTACGTCGGGTCTCTCAGACCTCCTACTAAGTGTTAAATAGAGCCTTAGCTACATAGGGTCCCTCGAACCTCTTGCTAAGAAGAGCCTTAGTTACGTTGGGTCTCTTAGACTTCCTGCTAAGTGTTAAATAGAGCCTTAGCTACGTCGGGTCCTTCGGACCTCTTGCTAAGAAGAGCCTTAGCTACGTTAGGTCTCTCAAACCTTCTACTAAGTATTAAATAGAGCCTTAGTTACGTCGGGTTCCTCGGACCTCCTGCTAAGAAGAGCCTTAGCTACGTTGGGTCCCTCGGACCTCCTGCTAAGAAAAGACCTTCTGCTAAGAAGAGCCTTAACTACGTCAGGTCCCTTAAACCTTCTGCTAAATGTTAAATAGAGCCTTAGTTATGTCGAGTCCCTTAGATCTCCTACTAAGAAGAGTCTTAGCTACGTCGGGTCCCTTAGACCTCCTGGTAAGTGTTAAACAGAGCCTTAGTTACGTTGGGTCCCTCAGACCTGCTTCTAAGTGTTAAACAGAGGCATAGCTACGTCGGGTCCCTCAGACCTCCTGCTAGGAAGAGCCTTAGCTACGTTGGGTCCCTTAGACCTCCTAATAAGAAGAGCCTTAGCTATGTCGGGTCCCCCAGACCTTCTGCTAAGTGTTAAACAAAGTCTTAGCTACGTCGGGTCCCCCAGACCTCCTTCTAAGTGTTAAACAGAGTTTTAGCTACGTCGGTCCCTCAGACCTCTTGCTAGGCAGAGCCATAGCTACGTCGGGTCCCTCAGACCTCCTGTTAAGAAGAGTCTTAGTTACGTCAGGTCCCTTAGATCTCCTGCCAAGTGTTAAACAGAACCTTAATTATGCATGGATGATCGGACCACATACTTTGGGGAAAGTAACGTTCCATGATATCTATTTGTTTCTCACTAAGCGTCACAACAGACATAAGATTATAACCAACTCTTTAGATTGGTAGCTCTGAAAGGAGCAATTTACTGTACACATATAGGGCGCGTAAAACGGCACTCCCATGGGTGTAAGTCAAAGGATCAAGTAGAATTAACTCTTAAGAATTCAAAACCCCACTTTTCTCCTCGGATGAGAGGAGAAAACTGGAGTTTTGAGGGGCTATTGTGGGGTCATAGGTCCAAATCATGCAATTGGGTCTTGGGCTTTGGCCAAGAGCGTGGGGCTTTAGTTGAGATCGTGAGTAGTCCGAGTCTGAGGAAGAATATCTCCTTGGATAAGCTAAACACAGATTAGGTATAAATCCTAGTGATCAAAGTGACTTTCCAAAAAGCTCTAGTAATAGGAACGTGTGCCACGAGCATACAAGAAGGATAGAAACTTAAAAATATCTAAGGGAAAGCTACTATCACCGCATTGAATGCCCTGCAGCTAATTTTCTGGTCGCATTTATATGGACAAGACCTCTAAACAGTGCTACCTTGGGTACCGTAACTCACAAAATGTCAGAGAGGGTATCTGATGGGACAGACATTCAGGAATAGGCTTGGATGATCAACAAGTGGGAACCAAGATCGTTTAAAGGAGATATATAATAGAAGAAACCCACCATAGAGAAAGGGGGGAGAATGAACAAAGAAAATACTATAGCAATCTCAACAACTCCTGTAACCATTGTCATCCAATATATATTAGAACAGAGCTCCTCGGATCGTGCCGAAGACCTATTCTCTTGTATATATCTGGTTTATTTCTATTTGATTGTCCTGGAAACTCATTATAACTGTTATCTTATTCACTTTAAGCCTAGTTCTTCTACCCACTCTCTACAAATTCATTGTTTTGGGCCTAGGATCAAATCCAGTCCTTACAAATGTATTTAATTAAAATTATTCAATCATGAGACAATATTGACAAGAAGATTTAATATCTTTAATCAATTATGAAATGGGCAAAGTATAATGACTAAGATAAAAAAATACTAATAATTTAAAGATTGCTAAGTAAAAGACAAACAATCATTTAAACTTAAATGAACAAAAAACATCTAATAAAATACAAGTAAAACCAAATACATGTTATACATGTTATATTACATCTATTATTTTTCTTAAAACAGAGATAAAAGAAAATATTATTTTTTGGTAATATTTTCTTTTATCTCTGTTTTTTGCAGAAATAAATTCATTATACAGGGAAACCAAATCAATTTCAAAACTTTGATTAATAGAAGTTAAAACTCTCAATTGGCTTTGAAAAATAGGAGGTTCAACAGTTTGAAAATCAAAAGCAACAGGAGACATAGATTTGGTCTCTTCTTTTTCTTCAGCAGATTTCTCATACGGAGAAGAAGTTTCTGCCTTGGTTGAATAAAAAGTAGTGCTAATATGGGAGTTATTACTTGAAACTTCTTTTAGCTTCAAATCAGGTTTAACAAAACTTTTTTGTAAATAGTTAGCAAGATCTTGATCTCTTTTTGAAACACTTTCAGATCCAGCAAAGAAATGTCTTCCTTCGTTGATCTTTAAAGGTTTATCATCATGAAAACTTATTTTAACAGTTCCATCAAGATATTGTTGAATACATGCAAGATCAGTATCATGATAAACAAGTTTACCAGAAGGATCTTTAATATGAGCAGCTCGAGGATTCAACTGGGAACCCACAAGTCTGTAATAAATGCAGCAAATAAGAGCAAAAAGTTTACTACCTTCATCCATATCATAACCAGAAGTTAACACATTCAAAGTCAAAGCTTTAATAATATCAGGATCATCAAAAGTAAGACAAATATCAGGGTAAACATCAAAGTAAATAGGACCATCATACAAAGAAGCAGTAATCATGCCAAGAATGATATCTTTAAACTTTTTAAATCTAGCATCTCTTAAACACATCAGAGCAGAAGCATTAATACCTTTTCTTGTAAGTGGTTTAACAGCAACTTGAACAAGACCAATATGCAAATATTTCAATTTTGTAGCAAGAAATTCGTTAATATACTTTTTGGAAAATAAACTACATTTTTCATGATGTCTGGAAATAGAAAATGTTTGTTCAACAGTTCTTACACGGTACTGAGAGAATCCAGTATTCTCAGTCCAGGTAGTATTATAAATAGTTTTAACATTAACCTTGGGGATATTCCATCTTCGGAAATTCGAAATTTCTTTCTCTTCAACAACTTGATCATCTTCGTTAATGATGTCAGGAGGACAGTCAGTCCTGGAGCTAACAGAGGAATTGGATCTCCACATCTTATCCATACTATCCTAGTTTTAACACTCAATTATTATGTTTTTCTCACAATTGTTGCATTTCGTAACACAGACCCTAAACAACCCTATACCTCTTCTCTTGCCCTACACGCCTTCTCTAGCTCAAACAGGCCTTACAGAGATTTGCTTTTGAGAATTCACTTTACATCTAAGGTGGCGCCAATGACCATAAGAAAGGGACACAACAATGGAGTATCAAAGATTTAGGTAGACACAGACAAAGGAGCAAAGACACAACAACATTATCGGCGGCTAAGGAAGGAAAGACTCTAATACCAACACTTTGGAAGGTGCTTTCAAAGTGTTGAATATATATAGCTAGCCCATTGTGGTTTAATGAGATACGTGAAGATCAATAGGATTCCTTGCACCTGGTTTCGCGATGGGTAGATAGATAAAGGAAATATGGATGTGTTCGAACTCTTCTTCACAATTAATAGCTTGGAAAATCTGACTTGCTTGAAAGTTGAAAACCTTTGGGTTATCGTGCGAGACTCCCAAGTTCCCAACTCCAAAGCGCATTTCATAGATTGGTTTAAGCATAAAAGTTAGAGCTTTGATCTTTAATATTGAGGTTGACAGTCGTGTCGACATTAATTAGGATTTTCAATCAATATGATAGCCGCGATACAATCTCACAATGAAGAATTCTCCTTATTAGCTAGTAGCTAGGCAACATGATTCAAGATAGGGTCTCGTTAGGTCATATGATAATAAATCATTTTAAATAAATATTGATATCACTATTATGAGAAATATAAAAAATTATCTAATTTTTCAATTACTTTTTTTTTTCATAAAAAATTTATAAAAATATTTTCTAAACTCTCTTAAAATATCCGTTAACTCCTCCCTTCAAGATATTCAACATTTCTTGCACAAATTTTGCACCTGGGAAGTATGGCCACATCCTTTCTAATTAAACATGCTCAAAATGTCGTATCATTTGATAGCTAGCTAGAGGAGAGCATACTTTGTTTTTACAGCACGAATTATTATTGGATCTATCCCTTATTTCCAATTAATGAAGGTTAAGCTTTCCTTAAAAATAAAATTAAAAAAAAAACTTCTTTTCTATATATAGTAAGATATAGAACCTGTAAGTGAAAATCATTAGAGCATTTTTATCAGGTGTGTCAAATGTCAAATATTTGGCATTTGGCACACTAAACACCAAAAAAGCCCTCCTATGAGATGTTCCAAATGTTATAATTTTTGACATACATGAACAGTACCATTTCATTTTTAGAACGGTACGGATGAAAATGCTAAAATAAAAAATTTATTCATTTTCTCCAAACTTGTTATAATAATGTTGTATATATTATTTTAATATAAAGAAGTGAAGAATAGAACATGTGATAAATGATGTATTGTAAAATGATGTGGTAAAATAATAAAGTAGGTTTTAAATGTATTTGAATGGCATAATTTTGCAACTCCTGATGGGAATGCTCTTAGGTCACATTTTCAATAATTTTAACCCTTAGAACAGTTAAGCAGAAGTTGCATTAGTCTTGAACTCTGCGCAAATTTTATACTTGTGGAAATTATCATGAAGAGGCCTAAACTCATAGTAGGCTCATGTATATATGTATTTATATGACAAGCAAACTAATCATAATTTGACTTATAGTGCAAGTATTATAACTGTAGGAGTAGTCTAGAATTAGTTACTAAAATTATAATATATATATATATATAAAATTTAAGTGTATATATATATATATATCAACTTTTATTCCAATTTTAAACTTGCCAATAAAATCTTTGCACATCATATTTTCTTTAAATAGGAGAATATATAGTTCTGTACAAAAATACAATTATAATAAATTACTATTAATAACTACCAAAATTATCAAATTTCATAGGTAGACAAGAGGAAAAAAGAAAAAGAAAAAGAAATTTTATTACATTAAACTTTCTAATGCATTATACATATTTATATGGCTTATTGATTAGTATGCCTTATATTGGATTTATTGTAAAAATGCAGTTCATATAAATAATGTAATAAAGATATAGTCACTGAAGGTTTGTCATTGTGCGTGGACATTGCCTGTCAAGACAAATCATGTTAATCCTCTTACTTTTGCTTGTCTTTTCTCTCTCACTCACATTCTCAACAAAAATTCTAATATGGTGCCAAAGCTAGATTAATTAGAACATTAATAAACCCTATCTACATATTGTTATTTCACAAATCATGTACATTTTTTTTTTCTTTAAAGTCAAACCAATAATATCATGACATATAATTAGTTATAATCAATTATTTTGAATTTCAAATTATAATTAATCACTCATAGTCACTTGTTAACCATCGGTTTCAAGAATGCATATTATCCAATGAAATTTGATGTGGCTTCATATTTAGTGGTCCGATTGTTGCACTCAAAATGTCGTTTCGATTGTTAAGATTTTATTTTATTTTATTAATCTCTTATTTATCGAAAGGTCAAACTGACGATTTTTCCCTTTATGATGTAAAATTATGTTTTGCTTTTCTGTTGGGACGTTAAACTGGCGGTTGCAACAAAGGGGTGTTTACAGCAAGCCCATGGAGTATGAACAAAGTTTCTCTCCAAACTAGTTTGGAGAGAAACTCTACAAACTCATCATATATATTTATGTTGAATGTGGATTTTGAAAATCTAATAGCTAGATTGTATATTCTTATTACATTCTTAATGCTTACAAAATTTCAAGAAAATCAAAGATTAATTGCTATGTCATCAATTACAAAATTTCAAGTTTTTATAATCTAAAGTTGTATATAAAAAATAAGTTAAGTGATTAAAAAGTAAATAATATCTAATTTGAACAAAATTTGATATGCATGTTGATATATATCTATGTTAAGAACATAAGGAATATAAAATTCAACGGTTAGATCTTCAAAATTCACACCCAAAAAAGAAATATATGAGAAGTTTGAAGAGTTTCTCTCCAAATTAGTTTGGAGGTAAACTTTGTTTATGCAATATTGTTCTCAGAACTCAAATTTATATTGCTACGAGAATGAAGCATGCAAGAACAAGAGCAAGACTACCGCTGATTACTACCACAGTAGCACCGAGGGTTTTGCTTGACCAAGTCATTGGTAGTTTATGGCAACAACTCGTTCAAGAATCAACAGGTTCAATATTGTGAACAGGATTGTTGAAGGTAATTTGGATCGATAGGGAAAACAAATGGTGGGAAAGAAACAAAGACCTTGAGGATATCTTCTTTACACTCAAAAAACCTGAACACGACCGAAGCCAAATGTCAATGGCCAGCTTGTCCTTCACTCTGTCAACCTTCAAGGCTCTATGCATCATTGGTGGACCTCACCATCATGTCTCAGGCAAGGCAAACACTGTGGCTCAAGTTAGAACTCGCAATTCCATTTCTCATTAAGAACCATTGGTTCTGAAACTACATAACAACAATGAACTCTGTCTCTCCTAGAGGCCAAGTTATACAAGTGACCAAGTAGACTAATTATCTCTTACTACTAAGCCAACGACGTGTTAGACATAGCCTTCAATCATTTCAAGTTTAAATATAGTATGTATCATTGTACGTAAGGTTTAATTATTAGTATTTGACCTTTTCAATAAAACATGTGTATAATAATTGGTCAAAGAAACATTACCCTGAACAATGACAATGAAGTGCTCCAATTAAATTGGTGTTTTAACATGGGCTAGTAGTGGTTGTTAAGAAATGGTTCACGCATTACATAAAAAATATTATAGCCGTTTAAATTTACTTTGTCTCATATGCTATTTGCAAGAAAATATATAGACCAATTCGGTGACTCCTCTCTATAAATAGACATGTTCTAATCTGCAATATCATTCACACCTCAACCAAGCAATTAGCAAAAATAAACCAAGCATACAGCCTCAAATATGACGAAAATTTTTACTTGCCTTCTAACTGTTGTGCTATTGGCTTTGGCATCCTCTCTTGCCTCTGCTCATGACCCTAGTCCATTGCAAGACTTTTGTGTTGCAGTTAACAATCCCAACTCTGCTGGTATGTACCTACTCTATTATGCTTTTCTTGGAGTCGTTTCAAGCTATTTGGATTGATTTTTCTCGTTTAGATTCTTCACATTAATGAAAACTTTCTGATATTGGGATTCTAAAAAATTAATGGAATTATTTTTAGAAGCGATATATAATATCTACATGGGATTTAATTTTTTTGTTTTTTTTAGCGTACATGCATGACATGTTATCATCCTTTATCATTGAAGCCTCACATTTGTGATATTAACAATCTTTTCTTTTGCAGTATTTGTGAATGGAAAGTTTTGCAAGGACCCAAAGCTTACTACAGTTGATGACTTTATCTTCATGGGGCTTGATGCTCCTAGAAGCACCCTTAATCAACTTGGGTCAAATGTCACTCTAGTAAACGTGGACATGTTTCCTGGCCTCAACACTCTAGGGATAGCCTTGGCTCGTGTTGACTATGCACCATATGGCCTAAATCCTCCCCACATTCACCCTCGTGCCACTGAGCTTTTGACAGTCATAGAGGGTACACTTCTAGTTGGCTTTGTCACATCCAACCCTGATAATCGACTCTTCACCAAAGTTTTGAACAAGGGAGACATCTTTGTATTTCCAATGGGTCTCATCCACTTTCAATTCAATATAGGAGAGACCAATGCCGTTGCATTTTCTAGTCTCGATAACCAAAATCCTGGGCTTATCACAATAGCAAATGCAACTTTTGGATCTAATCCTCCTATCAATCCTTATGTTCTCGCCAAGGCATTCCAACTCGACAAAAGTGTGATTAATTATCTTCAACAAAAATTCTAGTGTAATGATGAACCATTAAACAGTTCCATTAAAGTTTGGCATTTTTAGTTGTTGTATTTGAAAGTAACAATTTATTTATTTTTTATAGAGGTATTATGATTTGAATTTGTAATTTCTGTTTTATAATTATTATTCCTTATTGTCAGACCAAGATATCAATTAATTTTTAATATAATTATTATCAAATAAAATCTTTGTTTATGTGTTTTAACAGTATGACAACAGAAGAATAAATACACAACTAAACCTCAATTAGATATTGTTGTGACGTTTAGTATAATCACATATTTAGCAGATTTTCCATTTGTACCGCAATTGTATATATTTTACTTATGTTTCATATTCTTCTTAAATGGCCAATGGAATAAAGCAATATCAATTGCTATTGATAGTAGCTATATAATAATGGGACATTTTAGAAAATTTACGTCATAAACGATCCAATAATATTTTTTTTTTGAATTAAATTAATGTTTAGAAGGACAAAAGGTAAGTTCGCAAATGTAAAAAGAACTGAGCCAAACCCACTTTTTGTATCCAAAACTATATTGAGGGTCCAACTTTGCACACAAATTCACCACAAATCATGCATGAGTGATCATAAAAGTTGTTACTTTCATAAAATTGAGTTGATTATCTAGGTACAACAATAATTGTACATCAAGATCATCTCTGTATTGTTAGATATCTCATGTGCAAGAATGACAGAAAATAAACTTAATTTGCAAATTTTCCATGTTGAATTACCATACTTCCCAATTGTTTACCTCTCCAACATCACCAAATTGTAAAAACGTTGGGACCTTTAGAAAGTAGAATACAAAAACATTCCTTTCTTCTTGCCATTTTTTTTCTTCTCTTAATTTGTTCTTCTCTATTTTGAAGCTTGGAGTAGAGTAATTGTTGTCTATTTAATTTTTAATTGGTGTCAAATTTTACATCACGTGTTCAATTTATTTTTCTTAACTTTGGTGTTAAGTGATATCCATCATAATGCTTATCATTGAAGTTGAAACTATCACCTTACTAATTTAAGTAAGACTAGTTCATCAACACTACTGTTGAATGTTTTTATACAAAAGCATGACTTACAACCTAATTCTCTTTGCAAGAAAAACCAAATAACATTACTTAACTCTAATATTTTTGAAAATTAAAATTAATATCGTTAATAAATTATTTTAAAAATTTTACACTACACTTAACCAAAAAAACAGAAGAAGTTTTGTTTTTGATTTTTTTTCACATCTCATTTACATCAAAAGTTAATTGATGTTTCTAATGATAAAAAATAATCAGTATTGGTTCAACACTATAGATTCAAAGGAGCTTTATTAGTACTTTTGAATATTGTTCTTTTTCTTTTGTGTTAAGGGAGGGTAATTTCCCTGCCATCTTTTGGCCCAATGGATAGCTATGTTCAAGTGGACAAAACTGATTACTCTCTATAATCTTCCTAACTTAGACTTCAGACAAAAAATGGTTATAGATCCTCTCTCCTTTTCTAATCTACTCTCCTTGTATTCAAATACACTATATTAATTATTATTATTATTTTTAATGGTAATTACATTCTATTCCCTTGAAGTTTGAAAAAATGACACTCTACTCCAAACTTGAAGAGAAAAAACACTTCCCCCCTTGACATCCAATTGAAGAAACTTTATTAAACTAATATTAAAAATGTTGTGTACTAACATGCCATTTGCTTAATGACAAGAAAAGTTTATAAACTTATCTTATTTCATAATTAAAATTTATTATTTTAAAATTTTAATTAAAGTGTATTTGAAAAAAATAAGTATGAATTTTGCTTATTATTTTTTTTTCTTTTTTCAATCGGTCATGAAGAGATTTGCTCTGACAAGTGTTTTGGTGCTTGATAAATTTTTAATTTTTTATTCTAAATTTACCAATTATTATTTTTACCTAATCATGATTAAACTTTTGTTAAAAAATTCTTATAAAAATTTAGAATATTTTTAAACTTTTAAGGAGGAGTGTCATGTTGGGCTTTGTGGAGCCTAGTTATGTGTTGATCTGGTTGACGACTTGACTCGACTCGAATTATGTTGCATGGTTTTCAATGGAAGATTTTCTGAGGCTTATCTATGGAGCAGAGGCTTGGGCCGACAGGCCCAAGCCAGAGCGCTAATGTATAAAAACCGTTTTTTGGTGATTAGAGTTTTTCGTTTTGTTGTTTTTGAGAGAGTGAAAACACTGTAGCCGCACTTTGTATTTTTTCCCTGATAATAGTGAAATTTCTGTAACTCCTTGGACGTAGGCAAATTGCAGAACCAAGTAAATATTGTCTTGTGCGTGTGATTGTTTTTTCTTTGACGTATGTTTTCTTTATTTTTTTGTTTCTCATAGATTGGGAATTTCAAGTTAATTTCCTTACATGTTATACTTCTAAACCTTAAGGGATGATCGTGTAATTATCCATTATTTTTTTAAAAAAGGCGAGACTTAAATCCAGTATATGTCACTCTAGATCCGTTAACATAGTGACATATATTCAAAAGTGAATAGGTGTTATTATTTTAAGGATCCAGTACAATCGGCCACGGACCAAATCCTCACTTTTTTTTTTAAACCTTACGCTTGAACTAGATAGATCCGGATTCGACCCGGTATATCCGGGTCTGGAAACACCGAAAACACCAAAAATTCTGAAAGGCACCAATCAGTGGAAGAAAAGTGCGATCCCAATATCTAATCTTTCTTTCTTTCTCTCTTCTGCTTCATCTTCTCCTCTTATCTGTCAATTTTATAGAACCACTCTGCTTTGTACTGATTTCACCAAATAAAAATGGCCACGAAACTGCAGACATTTACAGGACTAACCCTGGCCTCAACTCCTGCCTCTTCATTGCAACCCTCTTCTTCTTCAAGCTCTCACAGTCTATGTATGGTCAGGAAGCCACTCACGACCTCGTTTTTTGGCCGTGGAGGTATGTGCCTTTTGCTTCTTTTACTCCATGGATTATTGGGTGTCTGTTAAATTTTTCTTATAAGCTTCAAATCCTTGTTTCTTTATCTGGGTTTCAATATACACTCTGTTTGGTTGCATAGAAAAAGAAAAGAAAAGACAAGAATATTGAGTTCGTTTAATCCGAATAGTAGTAGTAGACTTAGTAAAGTTGAAATTTTTGTTTTTGTTTTTGTTTTTAATGGGTCTTATTCAAAATTTTATAGTACCACTATCTCAATTCATTTTCTGAGCAATGTGATGCAGTATATGGGTTTCAATTTACACTCTGTTTGGTTGCTTAGCAAAGAAAAGAAAAGCATATTGAACTCGTTTAATCCGAATGGTAGTAGTAGACTTAGTGAAGTTTGAAATTTTGATTTTTCTTTTTCCTTTTTTTAATGGGTCTTATTCAAAATTTAATAGTACCATCTCAATGAATTAGCTGAGCTATGTGATGCAGTATCTGGGTTTCAATTTTCGCTCTGTTTGGGCGCTTAGACACGAAGAGAAATGCATATTGAACTCGTTTAATCCAAATGGTAGTAGAAGACTTAGTAAAGTTGAAACTTTGATTTTTCCTTTTTTATGAGTCTTATTCAAAATCTTATTGTACTATCTCAATTCATTTGCTGAGCAATGTGATGCAGTATCTGGGTTTCAAATTACTCGCTGTTTTGTTCCTTAGAAAAGAAAAGAAAAGCATATTGAACTTGTTTAATCCGAATGGTAGTTGTAGACTTAGTAAAGTTTGAAATCTTCATTTTTCTTTTTCCTTTTTTTAATGGGTCTTATTCAAAACTTTATAGTACCATCTCAATGCATTTGCTGAGCAATTTGATACAGTATCTGGGTTTTAATTTACACTCTGTTTGGTTGCTTAGAGTAGAATTGATTATTGAACTCGTATAATCTGAATGGTAGAAGTAGACTTAGTGAAGTTTGAAATTTTGATTTTTTCTTTTTCTTTTTAATGGGTCTTGTTAAAATTTTTATGATTGTTTCTTAATGCATTTGCTGAGCAATGTGATATAACAGTGGTGAATTTGAAAAGTTGTTTCTGGTATGAATGTATTATTTGTTTTATTTATTTTTATTTTAAAGAACAGCTTACTGAATTTTTCTGATTGTTTTTAATATGTATTTTGTGGCTGAGCCCCTGTTTATATTGCTTAATTATAGAAATTTGATGAAATTATTTATACTCATGGATTTGTGAACAAAGTTTGGTATTTCAGATTATCAAATCTTGTGTATTTAGATTTTTGGAGCTAATTGTATAAGGTTGTGTTTAGTGCATAAAGCTCCCACTTTTGGAGCTGTTTGTCTAATATGTTATTACGGTTTTCCCATCTAGGTGTGCTTACTGTAATAAAAGTTTACTTTTGATGTGTAATTCTACACTTTGCTAATGCCAGAGTTATGCCATAGAAAGGAACTATCTAGAAATATTTCAAGTAGTATGTATATGAGAGCAACATGCTTATTGATGCGAACTTTATACTCATGAGACACCAAGGAGCTAAAGGAGTATGGGACTAAAATTGTTTTGGTATCCTGATTTGACTCATTAAGCAATGATGCAAGAGAATGTTTAAGAAAGTGATGAGTTTCTTGCTATAATTCTATTTTCTTTGTGGAGCTAAGTGTAAAAATATGAGATTCAATGAATTTTTTTTAGATGATCTAGATGTGGCTGAAATGAGCTTGATGTGTGTTTGTTAGCATTATTTGATTGAACCACAAACATGTTAAGGAGAAAGCTATTTTTTGGAAGTATGTGGAACTGGGTTTTCAAGCACCTTCTCTCAAGTAAACTTGTCTCTCAAAGTTGTTCAGAAACATAAGAAGTTTTTCTATCAAAGGACTTAAGGATCATGCCATTTACAAGGAGAGGACTAGATTTGGAGAATTGCATGTGCTCAATACTTGGAAAGGAGCTTTCCCAAGTAAACTTGTAGCTCAAAGTAGCCCTCAAATATAGGTTCCTCAAGCAAAGTGAATTATGGATCATGCTATATACGAGGAGATGAGTTAGTATATGCATGTCTACATACAAGTTACTGATGCAGCCACATAACAGAAAAGAAAAAAAATCCTGGCATCTCGAGCCCTTTTCATGAGTTGGAAGTTTGTAATTGGAATAGGATTTCTCATGGTGGACAGTTGGCTGGAGTTTTATTTTTCAGAAAATTTTCTATATGCGTATCATGAATTTGAGGCACTGACATTACACAGTTCTGAAATTTACTTAAGGTTAATTCTTTGATTGGCTGCCTAGCCAAATAAATTCTAAGGCCTCTCTCTTGCTCTCCCCCCCATATGAAATTTCAACTTGTATCACCCGTTTAAACTCATATGGGAAATATTCATTTTGCTCACAGTAAAAGTTGTGGGGTTAAGAATTGCTGCTTCCAACCAATCTCGTTGTAGGCAACGTGGAGGTTCTCTTGCTGCTGGTATGAACCTTTTTGACCGGTTTGCTAGGGTTGTCAAGGTGAGATATCAGGAAATTGTTCACATGCATTTATGTAATATTTATTGTGGTCTGCTTATTATGATGGCTCCTAACTGCTATTTGTTATATAAAACATATAACATGATATAGTTTTCTCTTTTTTGCAGTCTTATGCAAATGCAGTAATAAGTTCATTTGAAGATCCAGAGAAAATTTTAGAGCAAACAGTGCTTGAAATGAATGAAGATTTGACAAAGATGCGTCAGGCTACAGCACAAGTAAAGCATCAGTATCTTGCTCATTTCTAAAATTTCCTTTCTGTCAGTTTATTCTCCTGGATTTTTCCTAATTTTTTTCATTTGTTTAGTCTGAAGTTTCTTGTCCATTCTTTCGCTCTTTTTTGTTCTTCTATTTTATAAAAAGGCAAACTAGATACTGTATTATAGTGCTCATTAAACATATGGGTGGTATTAAACTCTTGATAGACTTGGATATCTTATAATTCTCTGCTCTATGCATGGCCAGTGTATAACATTGAGATTTTTATCCCTCTCTCTCCATCTTCATGTGTGAAATTGGTGTTTTTTTTTTTTGGGTGAAGGTTTTGGCATCTCAAAAGCAGTTGGAAAACAAGTACAAGGCTGCGCAACAAGCTTCTGAAGATTGGTAATTTATTAGTGGAGTTATTACCTTACTTATAAAATAAAATAAAATAAAAGAAGAAGAAAGAAAGAGTAGAGTTATTACCTTGGTTTCCTTAGTATAGTGGTGAATACATTATAATCTGTTGATTTAAATTTAATATAGGTATCATAACTAATAAAAAAAATTAATATAGGTATCGTAGAGCACAATTAGCTCTTCAGAAAGGAGAAGAAGATCTTGCACGCGAAGCTCTAAAGAGGCGTAAATCTTATGCTGTAAGTTTCATCTTTAGAGGTGTTTTTAAGCTACTAGTTCAGATTTGTCATTTTGGATTTATAATGAGAATTCTAACTAATTTTGTAGGTAAAATGCTAGTAAGTGATCAATAATGATCCTTTAATCTTTTCTTTTTGTTATAATTTTCCTACCATGACCTCTCCTAGACCGTGCAAAACTAGGAGCTTTTTGTACTGGGTACGACCTTTTTATCTTTTTTATGATAAATAGTGCAATTTGTTTTTATGCACTGTGCTTACATTGATTGCATAGATCAAGCCTACATATTATAAGACCACATCTGTAGGTGAAGCTCCTCGACCTTACAAGAAATGGGGGAAAAAAAAAACTTTGGGTTTACAATAGAATATGATAATTTTAATCCCTTTCCTAAAATGTGTGTCATCAAATTAACTTGTATTCAGATGGGTTTGGCAAATTAGAAACCAAGATTTACATATTAAAGATCAACAAAACATCATGATGAATTTGTTCTTTTCTCGCTTTTCATGATTCTTACGTCTACCTCCATTGCCTGGCAGCCGAGATATCTTAGAAAGGGTTATGAATAGAAGAATTTTGGACTAAATATAGCCACTAGGCTGAGGAACTGGCTATGTAGTTTAGCTTTTATTTATCTACTGCTATCATGTATATCAGGATAAGCTGCTTACATAAAAAAATTAATTTTTTTTGAATTGACTGATTTTTGCTGATGCAAGAGGGTGTGACTAAAAAGGTGGAGCTATGTAGGCATGCCTTGGAAGCTGGACCTTAGTAAGGCAACACTTCGAAGGATTTGATGTACACAATGATGTTTATTTTTAAATCTTTTTGCAGGATAATGCTAATGCTTTGAAATCTCAACTTGATCAACAAAAAAGTGTTGTTGAGAATCTTGTCTCTAACACACGGGTATGTAGATATATCTTTTCTCATGCTTCATTCACATCTATTTGTGGTTATTTTGACTGAAACTTATGTTTGAAATATTGTTGTTTATTAGTTGTCTGCATCCCTGCGAAGGAGCCATGTTTTGGTTTGATGTATAAATATTTGAACTAAAAGGACGCATCTTAGTAATATAATTGGCGAAACAGAGCAAGTTGTTATTTAGAATGCATTTAATTAGTTTTTGTTTGTCAAAGTTTGTATTACTTGTTTTAGGTATTGTCAGAATTTTATTTATAAAAAGAAAAAGAAAAAAAACCAGCTATTACGAGGGCCACAGAATTGTGGGAGAGAAGCTGTGATTGTCTTGTTATAGATTTCAGTTACATAGTTGTATTTTGAACTTTAAATGAAGACATGAAGCTAGGCAGAAAGCTGAGGCAATGACTTGTTTCTATATTCTATCAAAAACTAACTGAAATGCTAATTATAATGAGATCAATTTTGTTTGGTGTACAGAGACTGACGGATTAACTTAGCCATATGCTGGCTGTATTTGCAATCATTTTTTGTTTCATAACTATCAGAATGTTATTTAGTGTTATGAGTATACATCAAGGAATTTGTTAAACTTCATTCTATAATTTCATATTGTAGCTTTTGGAGAGTAAGATACAGGAAGCAAGATCGAAGAAAGATACTCTGAAAGCACGTGCTCAGTCTGCAAAGTTTGTCTTCCATCATCTTTTCCCATCATTATGTTCCTTGCTGATCTCTTGGTTCCTTAATGTTGTTGGTAATGGCCACTTTGGTGTTCAGGACTTCAAACAAAGTGAGTGAGATGTTGGGGAATGTCAATACAAGTAATGCTCTTTCAGCTTTCGAAAAGATGGAAGAGAAAGGTGAGACATTTAGACTGCCAGAATCCTCTCTAAATCCATGTATTACCCATTTTGAATAAAAAAAAAAAAAAATTACAATCTTTGTTTTTTCTGCATTTGACCTCTCCTCCTCCCTCGGCAACTACTGAAAGAATTGAGTTTCAATTCCGTTAACCTTTTTCCTTTAAAAATTGAAAAATAAAACTTTATTACATGCAGAAAATGCTGCTGGGGTTGGAATCTAATCATTCCTCTTTTTAAAATTGTCTACCATTGGCTGTATGGCTTAGCATACTCTGATTTGAGGTCATCTTGTGTTCTAAATGATTTTACTGAAGACATTTTAGTACTCTTACGGTTCTTTCAACCATCAAGTGCAAATGCAGTTGATTTCATGGGACACTTGGAGAAGATAATGATAGAGGACACTGAATTTTGTGTAACTTCTGAGAATGTAGAAGATCATGATACAATTTTTTTTACAAAAAACTTTAAGGGATTATCGGGGCATTCATGCATGCAAGCACATGCACACACACAATTTATTTTAAGAACTCTTTGTCATTACTTGGGTCATATTTTTATTAACTATTTGTCCATTGGGTCTTATTTTAGACCTTTTTAGCAAGTAAGGCCATTAGTATTATATTTAATTTCCTAGTGTCAAATTTTTTTGTAATAAAATAAATGGGCTTTGGCCTAAGTCAATTAGGGTTTAGTCCTTGTAGTCTATAGAAGTCACTATTGTACTCCATTGGGGAGAAGTTTATGATTGATTTATAAAATTTCTATTAGAATTTTTTTCAATGACTTTGTGGTGGTGTTGATTCTAGGCAACTGTAGTTGCGGATTCTTAGGTTTTCTATCCTGCTTGGTACTTAAACCGAACAACTTGGAGCAGATTTCTGGATTTATTTTATTTTACTTTTGTTTTTCCACAAATTTCTCTAGAGAATTTCATCTTGCATGAGAGAGAGAGAGAGAGAGAGAGCACTTTCCAGTCTTTGAAAGGGGAGAAAATGAAATTTTTTATTTTATTTTTGATTGAAATCGAGTGTACTAAAATAAGCTCACTATGCTCTATGTTTGCTCCTGGCAACATCCATGAGTACATGCTTTAGTTGGCTAAAGTTTTAAACACAAAGATTCAAAATATATTCATCATTGTGTCCTGTAAAGTCAAATGGAACCCCTTCAGTCACATCTGAAAACACTGGTTACAATAGGTACTTGATAATATTTCTTTTTCTGAACTAAAATATGTAGGTCACTCTTTGCATAACATCTTATTCTGCAGTTCCTGAAGAATGAATCTGGATGTATCATACTGATTGCATTTTTTTTTCCTATTTAATTTTGTTTGTCGTATTTAATTTAATTTGATTTAATTTATTGTTTTTCATCTTGATAGTGTTGGCAATGGAATCCCAAGCAGAAGCTATTGGTCAATTAACTACTGATGATCTTGAAGGAAAGGTAGTAATCGTTTCCCATTCTTTTTTCTCCCATTCCATATCTTGTGAATTTAGATAGATCCCTACAACTGTTGTGTCTATTCTGGGATTAAGTCGATGAGCAAAGCTCAGTACACCATGTGGAAATTTGTTTGGACGTATATGCTAAATTTAAGTGGATGTTTGTTATAATCTGAATCTGAAGTTTAAAGATTTTGGAGTTTTGTTTTTTTGTTTTTTTGATAAGTAACATAAAAATTTTATTAAAAAAACACAGCCCAGTACATAGGAAATGTACTAGAGGGGCAAAAACATCAAGGAACCAAATTACAATGATCAAGCAAAATGGGAAGGGAATGACAAGAAAAAGATGGTGAAACTAAACACCATTCGAGAAGAGTAAAAAAGAAAAAAAACTTAAACTTAACAATGGAATGTTCACATCCTTTAAAACTTCTATTATACCGTTCCTGCCAGATACACCATTTCAAACAGTGTGGCACAATCCTCCATATAGCTATATTGCGATTTCGCCTGAAATTTCATGACCAAGAATCCAACAAATCCACTATCCTTTGCAGCATCACCCAACAAATACCAAACAAGAAAAAGACCACACTCCACATCTCATATGCTATAGGACAGTGAAGGAGGAGATGATCTATAGATTTCCCACACCTTTTGCACATATAACACCACTCAAGAACAACAAAATGCCTTTTCCGAAGATTATCCGTAGTTAGAATCTTGCCTAAAGTAGTAGTCTTAGAGAAAAAAAGCTACCCGAGGAGGAACCTTCGATTGCCACACAATTTTCCATAGGAAAGAAACGACAGTTTAAGGGGATAGAGAATGATAATATCCACTCAACTCGAAACCTTGACCGCTAGCTGGCTTCTAACAAAGTTTGTTAGAACCAACACCTCGCACTTTCATGGAATAGATCAAAACCATAAACAAACCTAAAGATTGTGACTCTTGATCATTCATAGAATGACAAACTGTAAGTCCCAAAATATTCTCCCATTTGCGTAATGCATAACCTCAGAGATCGAAGCATCCCTTGTTTTACTAATGTTATAAAAATCTGAAAACGCCTCCTTAAGTGGACGATCCCTATACCACACATCATCCCAAAACTTTACTCGTGTACCATCACCCACTTCATACTGAAGGAACTTGGAAAAATTCAACCAGCCACTTCTAATGAACTTTCACATACAAACACCATATGCTCCAGACACAAATTTTGTACACCAACCACCCTACCCATTCCATACTTCGCCTCAATGACCCTTCTCCAAAGGGCATCATTCTCCAAACCATAACGCCACAACCATTTGTCTAATAAGGCAGAATTAAACCTTCTCAAACACCGAATGCCTAGCCCTCCATTTTTCACTTGCCTACTTACCTTAGACCAATTTACTAAATGAAGTTTACGTTTCACCAATAGTAGTCCAAAGAAAATCTCTCTGTAATTTCTCCATCTGCTTAGCCACCTTAGCTGGAATAAGGAGAAGAGAAAGAAAATAAGTAGGCAAGCTAAAAAGAGTTCTCTTAATAAGGGTAACCTTACTCCCCTTAGATAAATACATCCTCTTCCATTCGGCTAGCCTTAGCTCCATCTTCTCCAAAATAGGATTCCAAATTGTCTTATCTTTAAAGGTAGCGCCCAATAGAAGACCTAAATATTTCAGCAGAAGAGCAGACTCCCTACAACCCAAAATCTCCACTAACTCATGTAGATTATGCACATCCCCAACTGGAACCAATTCAGACTTTCCTAGATTAATTTTTAACCTTGATACCTACTCAAATCTGGGGAGAATCCCACGTAGAGCTGTTATATGATTGATGTCAGCATCATAGAAAACAAGGGTATCATCCGCAAACAACTAATGAGACACCGTCATCAAGGAACCAATCGCATTCCTAACTGTGAACCCCGAAAACTGTCCTGCTGCAGTAGCTGCGACCAACATACGGCTCAAGGCCTCCATGACAATATCAAAGAAAAAAGGGAATAAAGGATCACCTTGCCGAAGTCATCTAGAACTCCTAAAAAAATCATATGGGGAACCATTGATCAAAATGGAGAATTTAACAGTTGATATACAACACCTAATCCACCTTCTCCACTTTTCAGAAAATCCACACCATCGTAACAAAAACATGAGAAACTTCCACTTCACATGGTCATACGCTTTCTCAATATCCAGTTTGCACAACACCCCCGAAATCCTTGCCTTCAACCTAATGTCTAAACACTCAGAAGCAATAAGGACAGAATCTAAAATCTGTCGACCTTTCACAAAGGCATTCTGGGAATCTAAAATAAGACCGTGTGCCACCCTTCGAATTTGATTGGCTAACACCTTAGCAATAATCTTGTACAACCCTCCCACCAAACTAATAGGCCGAAAGTCCTTGACATTCAAAGCATCATTTTTTCTTAGGAATGAGTGCAAGAAAAGTAGCATTAAGGCTCTTTTCAAACATAGCATGGGCATGAAAATTGTGAAACACATTCATAATATCTGTTTTTACAACGCTCCAACAAGATTGAAAAAATGCCATTGTAAAACCATTCGAACCTGGCGCTTTATCACCATTGAAATCATGGACCACTCCAAATACTTCATCCTCATCAAAAGATTTTTGTCCAACCAAGTTGCATCTTCCTCAGAAATTTTAGAAAAAACAACCTCTTTGACCTCATTCTCCGAGTATAACTGCCTATAGAAATGAGTAATGCACCCCTCAATGATCCCCTATTCCGTAGATAACTCCCCATACACCATAAGCCTATCGATAGTATTACATCTTATGTGGGATTTGCAATATGATGAAAAAATTTTGTGTTCCTGTCTCCCTCGTTAAGAAAGAGAGCCCTAGATTTCTTCCTCCAGCAGATTTCTTCCAACAAAGTTGTTTTTTTTAACTCTCCACGAATTTGTTCCTTTTCCATACTTTCCTCCGCTGTAAGAACACGATCATCCTCGATAACTTCCAACACATTAAAATCCTTCCACAAATTCTGCACCCTAAGTCCTACATTACTGAACTCCTTCACATTCCATCTCTTCAAATCCAATTTCAACATCTTCAGCTTGTTTGTTAAAGTATAACTGGGAGTTCCATGGAAATGATAGGACTCCCACCATGAACACACCCTTTCCACAAAGCCCTCATCTTTTAACCACATGTTCTCAAACCTAAAAGATTTTTTGCCTCCTTGTAAATTTCCACCCTCAAGTAGGATTGGAAAATGATCCGATAGCAACCTAGATAGTCGGTGTTGACAAATAGATGGAAATTTCTCCTCCCAATCTGCTGACAAAAGAAACCTGTCCAATCTAGATCTTGAAGCAACCTCTCTAGAATTAGACCAAGTGAATTCCCCCCAACCAGAGGCAGATCAACAAGGCTTTGCTCTGAAATAAAAGCTGAAAACCGATGCATAGCTATAGTGATATTCACAGCACCAGAACGTTCAGAAGGAAACCGCACCACATTAAAATCACCTCCCACACACCAAGGCACATCCCACCAACTACATAAGCCAGATAACTCCTCCCATAAGAAATGGTGTTCAATGCATTTAATCTTTTGTGTCACTTTCAATCTATCTTGCATGATAAATTTTGCTAATTGCTACATGATTAAGTGATTCTCCAATATCTTTGACATATTATTTTGTTTGAACTAAGATGCATTTTGTGTTACTGAAATTCCTCACCATAGGACACATAACAAGCCATGCTATTGTGTAATATGTCATAGTTGCTATTAGAATAATCGTTGAGTGATTAAATTCATCATTTCCTACCAGTTTAAGCTTTGGAGATTGGTGGTAATTTATTATGGTATAAAAGTAGGTGGTCTTGAGATTGAACCCTGTTTGTGTTCTACCTCTCCTTTGAAGTTAATTTTTTCATGTGTTTCACCCTCCTTATTGAGGGGAAGTCTCGGTCCACACAGGAGAGGGAGTGTTTGAAATTTATTTATTCACACCAATTCCTATCAACTTAAATATTTGGGACAAGTGATAATTTATCAGTTGCAATGCCATTATAAGTGGTATGTGGGAATGAGTTTGAGTCACAGACACATACTATCAACAATCGTGGCCTACTGGGCTTGTGGACTGCCTGAGTTCAACATATATCTACATAACTAGGTTGTGGGAGAAGATGGCTCTCGAGAGGTATGGCAGTCTGTTATTGATATGTTTGTTAGGGAGGGGAATATGATGTCATCGAGCTTGGACTAATTGAGAGGTATGTTGTATGCGACTGACTGGTTAATACATTCATGTACCAGTGATGTGAATGCCCAGTGGAGAGCAGCATTTATTTGCAGTCCATATGATAAAAAATTCTGCTATGGTCTGGTCCTTCTCAGAGTTCTTAGACCTTCCTCAGCTGAATTCTCTTGAATTCTAAGTCAGCCCTATTTTGCAATTATTCATCCTTGGACAATTTTCAGTAGATATTGAGTGGGTTTTGATAAATGTCATCTCCAATACACACACAGACACATGGCTGCCTTAGATGTTCTGACATAGCCACTAGTGTGCAAGCACACTTGCATGTATGTTGGAAAAATCAATCATTGTTAACATATGGATAGCAAAAGCAAGCCTCAGAAAGTAGACAAGAACTTTAACACTATTTATGTCACATTTATGGCTCTCTTTTCCTTTCTATTGCTTATGAATAACATGATTGAGGTATGTTTATTCTCCTAAAAAGAAGAAAAAATGGGGCAGTATTAGAAGAGAAAGTAGGGAGAAAAGAGAGAGCAATTAAGAAGGATATGGATAGCCCTGACATAAATCATTGTCAAAGTTAGTGTTACAATTACTTTTTATTTTGAAAGTATGATAGGGTTAATTTGGTATCTGGTATGAAAAAGATTAAGAGAAACTGTTTGAAAAGTCAACTCAAGTTGTTTTTATACATTAGCATTGATGAGTTGGAAAGTTGGCTCCTCCCCACTCCTTTCTTATTTATGGATTTTATCGTAGAAAAAAACATGATTGTTAAAAAGGTATATAGTGTGACATGCCCTGAATAAGACTGAGTACTGTAGATGGATCATTTAATTAACCGCAGTTAGTTGGGGGATTGAGGCTTAATTTGTTGAGTTTATCTTAATACTATGAGTAAATTATGTTTTAAATATCTAAAATCATAATGGTTTTAATTGTGAGACTGGTTTATCTCACAAATTTACCTGTTGAATTTTTTTTCCCCATCTGATTATCTCAAATCAATCATCTGACATTCAGTTGATTGTAGTGCATAATGACCTTACTGATTTAATCCAAGCTATTGATTTGTCAGACAAGATAATATGGTTTTAACTGCATTGATGGTTCCTTCTCTGAAAATATACATCTAATTTTGTTATGCATTATCCATGGTGCAGTTTGCATTGCTAGAAGGCGCATCAGTTGATGATGATCTAGCAAACCTGAAAAAAGAATTATCTGGTAGCTCAAAGGTATGCCTTATACAGTTATACTTCCTATTATAGGGAAAGAACAGTGTTGGTAAAAGTGTAAGGCCAAGCGCAAAGACCTCTTGGAGCCTAGGTGCGAAGTGCAAAGCGTGCACGCTTGATTGAAGTGAAGCTCACATTAAAAAAAAAAAAAAATTTAATAAATTTGAAAATAATTATTAATGGGCTATACAACAATCAAGTGATCAAATAATCATATAAATTGAAATAAAACATTTTATATACTTCATATAGCATTTATAATATAAGCCCTCCTTTTGTAATTTTACCACAAATATTGCAATTTTGAAAAATACAAGCCTTGCTTTTTTGAATGTGCTCTGCTTTAGAGGCAAAAAGTGCTTGAGCCATGGCGCTTCATGCTTTGTGTGCTTCTTCTAACACTGGGAAAGTTTGTAAGCATCTTTTGCTAAAATAAAAAAATTTCTGCTTGTTTGGGTTTAAAATTATATGGGTTGCAATTGTTTCCTTTTCCTTCATTTTTCAAGGCAAGCAAACAGGCAGTTTGTAGAAAGGTGGGAAAGAAAAGTTTTGACAGGGCTGAAAGCTTCTAATTTTCTTTTTATTGCTTTTTCCATTTTCCTCTCTATTGCTAGGACACTGGTGGAACAGAGAAAAAATTCATTATCTATTTTAAAAATTATTCGGTTAAATATTTCTTTTATATTTTCCGGCTTCTAAACCACCATGGACTGTGCCTTGTTTTCCTTCTTTTCATAACAGAAAGGAGAGCTTCCACCAGGAAGAACTGTCAGTACCAGCTCAAACAAGGCATATCCATATCGAGATTCTGAAATTGAAATGGAGCTTAATGAACTAAGGCAAAGGGCAAAGGATTTTTAGACTTACAATTTTTCCTGTCTTTTTTACCCCCTATACTTTCTTCTTTCAAGCTCAGGATTGGTTTCATTTTGCAGTCAGACTTAAAATTGTACAGCCAAAATGCCAAACAGATAAACATTGTATAGCTAAAAGGCCACGCTTAAATCAATTATAGTTCTGTTTGGAGGGATATGTAATGAACAAATCTGCATGATTATATATGATAACACAATTTTCATGTTCCAAGTGTATGATTACAATTAAACTCTGGGGTACCGCTGCCTATTAATTTATATTTACAATGATTCTTTAAGAGTTCTTCTATAGGTAACAAAAGTTTTATCAAATCTTTCATTTTCTCATGTATTTACCTCACTTGAGCTCACCACAACACAAATGAAAATTAGAGTTCTTGAAAAATTCGGTAGTTTTTTCTGTGTCTACAGACTATATTCTTAAAATTTTCTTTGATCATTCGTACATGTTATACAAACAAGGATACACATTGAAGAATGTGGGAGTCTACTTTGGCCACTATTGGATTGTACTTAGTGAAAATGGGTCCTGCAACTAATTGAGTTAATATCTATTATAAAGTCAAGTGAGAATGGCTGCACAGGATGGGTTGTTTACTTTTTCTTTCTTTTGCCCGGTTTTTTACATGTCTATAATTGGTTGAGACTTCCTTTGGGTCATCAAATACTCATCTTTGAAGTAATATTTAACATTGTTGAAAACTTCAAATTCAATTTGTGAGTTGGTGAAGGTCTCAGCCTCTCAGCTACTTTTAGAGGCAAAATCTTCTGTCAAACAGACAATCAAATCTGTTCTAGCCAAGGATGATGAAGTATCCTTGCTACATGAGTGCTTTTGACCCTTTCGAATGGTTTGAAAGCCCAAAAACTGAAGTGCACTATGATCACTAGCAAAACTCAGGTGTCATCTGGGTTGCTTCCTTTAATATAATTTTCTCATTTTTTAGCAAGGTCCATTCAAAAGCAAGAACAAGATGAGCAAGTCAATTCAAAATTTCCAAGCTTTGGACTTTATTAACATGTCACCCTAAATCAAATTTTAGTTTTATACTTTTGTGATGCCTTCTTTGGCTTTGCATTTTTAAATTTATCTTCTACGAAGTGCCTTAAGATAGTCTTTGGGTTATCAAATTCTCATATTTTTGAAAAGTTCTTAGAATTTAATTTGATAGTTAATGTATTACTTAGGCTTCAAGGTAAAGTATCTAGATATTTTATGTATTAATTTTAAGAAAAATAAATAGTATACACATACGGGGAGAGTCATTTGACTTTTTTTGCCACCTCCCCAAACATGGGATTTTGTAATTTGTATTCCGGACATAAAGAATAGTACATATGGAACAAAGCAAAATGCTTAAAAATCCAACTAGCTAAGAGTTTATTTCTCAAAAAACATCTCCATTCTAAAGCAAATTAGAACAAGACTAATGATGAAGTCAATTCAGAATTTCTGAACTTGGACTGAATTAAAATGTCACCCACATCAAATTTCAGTTCTACACTGTCACCCACTTTGAGGTAGATCCATGACCAATTGTGCCCTGCTCCACTATTGACTTCATATTATGAACAAGGCGACCTATAAAAATAAACATTCAAACTTTTAGCCGTTGACACATTCATACACCGATACACGGGAGCCCGTGTATATTTGCTTTACCCAGAAAAACCTAAGAAAGTCCCTCCTCATAATTATTTTAGCTCTAATAAATGCATGACTTATATAAAAGTCCCTCTTCAACACGTACCTCTAAAAAATCCCACCAAATTCAAAACCGCAGTCCAAAGACATGGGGTACAAACTACAAACTCTGGCCTATAAATACCTTCACATAATTCATACTTTGTCACACATCCACAACCACAAGAACTTGGCAAAAAGCTCATAGTAAAGAATACAAAAACAGTACTAACCCTTTTTCTAGTCTCCTTTACATATTTTGTCCAAAAAAGCAAGATGAATTCCAGAAAGACGAGCACCCTTTTGATCTTTGTTATTTGTGTGGCTATATTGAGCCATGCTGGGGTTGAAGCAACCAGGGTGTTATTTGAGGATTTTGGCAATGCTAATCAACTCGAGACACATTCTCATATCTATGTGAAGGCCAAGGACATCATGGCCTATTGGCTCCAAAGGTTGTCATCTGGACCTAGCCCTGGTGGTGAGGGTCATTAATTCATTCAAGTTGTGAAACAGAAAAGTTTTATACAATCGTATGTATCCAAGGGAAACAAAATGCACATAATTTGGGGTTGGTTTTTTTTTTTTTTTTTTTAATTCTTTTTCTTGCTTGAGATGTACTGTAGCTTTTGCTACGTAGAAGCAAACTATACAATGTAAATGAAAACAAATAAAATTCATTCATCCAGTCAAATTCCTAAGCCATTGGTACTATTATTAGTTTATAATTCTTGAGATTTGTAGCAACTTGGTAAACTAGAGGTGAAATGGTAACTTTCTTGGTACTTGTGTTATGAAAAAAACTGGCAATTATGGAGTGCAGAATAATATCTCGACAAAGGTGTTGTAATCAACCATCAAATATTGGTTTGAAACAGAAGCACCATATCATTCTTGATTGTATCTAACATCACAATCCAAAAAATAGATAAAATTATCAAACAAGAGACAAATCAATATAAACTCTGAAGTCACATTGATTTTGGGTTCAAAATGCCCCAATTGACGTAGCTCTTGAGACTCAAATATATGACAATAAAAGATTACGTTTGGTAACACAGTATCCTCTAGTAATATTATTATTAAACTTTAAACAACACAATTTGAAACATGAAAAATTATTAGGTACTTTCGGAGTACAATAAATGCGTACTCCATCCTTTCACATGAATGGTGGGTTCTACTATGAATTTAATTAGTAGGACCCATTATTCATGTGGGAGGAGGAAGTGCACATTTATGGTACTCCGGAAGTACACAATAATTTCCCTTGAAACAAGATACACTTGAATTTTTTATATAGCTCCTCTATGTCTTGGATAAATGCTAATATTCCTCTAATTGTATCCGAAACTGTAGGACACTTAAAATATAAGATACACCTTAGTAAATGAAGAGGATATATAAAAATGTAGAAAAACATATTTCTAGTTTTCTACCATGACAATCAGAAGGTTAGTTATAAATGATGTATGATGCAAGAAAGGAAAGTAACCAAGTACAAATTAAACTTTATAATGGTTGTGCTATTACAAAGAATCTATTAAATATCATTAGTAATCATGTGCATTCAGAAATTTTACACTATGCCCAATAAATCATGATGTATATTAAATCGAAAAATATGTTAATGTCATTCTGGGGCCACATGTTATCTAGTTAGTATGAATAAGCTTGCCAATCACAATTGTAATATGGGGAGCTCATGTCATTTCTCATCTGTTAATCAAAATTAAAATTAGGAATGTATAATATAAGATTCTTTACTAACAAATCATCAATAAAGGATTATTCTCCAAAAGTCACAACATACAAGTTATTAAAAGAAAGTCATTAAAGGGTGTGTGTCCGTGTAGATTTTTATAACAATTACTCTCTCTCTCTCTCTCATAAATAACGTGGAACTTAGTATTTAAAAAATTAAGAAAACCAACTTGAGAGTAATTAAAAAATCCTAACAGACAAATTTTAAATAGAAAGCATTCCAAAATAATTACAAATAATTCCATGAGTCCAATTGTCTCATTTAATAAAATTTAACTATAAAATTAAGTGATACCAAATTTTCATTACGATATTTAAATGAAAATTTCCCTCTCATGTTGTTGATGAGCATTATAATTTACATAATTTTCTAAAATATCTTCGGTAGGAATATAGAAATGAGAAATATTTTCTTCCCAAAAAGCCAATCTCTCTCTCTCTCTCTCTCTCTCTCTCTCTCTCTCTCTCTCTCTCTCTCTCTCTCTCTCTCTCTCTCTCTCTCTCTCTCTCTCTATATATATATATATAGGCAATGTTTAGAGAAAGTTCAATTAGAATTTGAAATTAAAATCTAATTTTGCATCATGTATTTAAATTTATGTGGAGATCACACCATAATTATTCATTTAAGTTAGTGCCATATGTCAATTTAAGTTTTTTAATCTTTGTACCAAATGAGTTAATGAGTGTAAAATACTAAGAATTTAATATTAATGAACTGTAAAATAAAAAATATATAAAAAAAACCAATTATATATACTCAATAAAAATAATCACACAACAATGATTACCGCACGTTCTATCTTATTAAAAATTAGAAAAAAAAATTATTATAAGTAGTATCAAATTTATGTAAGAATTGTAATATGTGACTAATTACGTTTACATTTAAAAAAAAATTTTTGACAAATTATTTATATTTTTATGATAAAAATTGTGTTTAATTTTAAATAAATCCATATGTCTGCATGTGTTACATGCTAGTTATAAGAATAACATAATTCATTTATTCAGAAAGAAAGTGAATTATGAAACCAGGGGCATTGTAGAAGCATACCTGGATTATCTACTCAATTATCAGTCTCACACCTTACTCCAAGTGGGTAATGTCATAATCTTATTCTAATGTTCAAGGTAGCTAGGTTTAACCTAATTGAGTTTATCCATGAAAAGGTATCAATTGCATGCATGTTTATATTCTTGCCTAGAGAGAGATGGAGAACGGTTTAAAAAATTATTTACCATTTCAAAATTGGAGCTAACTGATCATGGGTGCCATATATGAGTGACAGTCAATTTTTTTTTTTTTTTTTTTTTTTTTATATGTTCTTCATAAAATTGAAGAAAACAATCACATTGATCAAATATCATGTTTCTATACTTTTGAACACATCCTGATCCAGCCATTGCAGCCTTCAAAAACATGTGGTCAGGCTTTGCATTTTCTGTGCAATGTATAAAACTGTCAGTAACACATAATACACTCTCTTCAGGTTTCATTTCTATCAATTTCTTACATGTTTCAACTTTTTCTTCGACGCAAACAGAAAATGGTATTTTCACACTATCAAGTTTGAAGGGACGAGGGAGTGATATTGGAAGTGATGGGGGATGGAAAGCGGTAAAGGCCATCATCAGTATGATAAATTTCCTATTCATCATTCTTATTCCACTTGAGATTTTTATTTTTTTCCTAATAAAAATTTAGAATAATGGATATGAGTTAAACTATTTCGCCTCATATATAGTTCAATGATTATAAATGTTTAAATAAAGAATACAGTCTATAATTAAATTGATTCTTAAAATTTTTTTATACAAATATGTGCTGTTTAAGAATTATGATTATAAAATGTATGAGCAATTTTAAGTTAAGTGGCTTCCATTTTAATTAAGTAATGCTATTTTTTTACAATATTAAAATTTTGATTTTAGGATCATTTTGTGTTAATTGGCTTCCAGTTTAACTATTGCTTTTTGCACTGGGTCACAAGTCATTATAATATTTTTTAGATGCAAATTTTGTTTTTTGCCAAAGTCAAGCATGCTCATAAGAGTGCAATTACTTTTTTTTTTTTTTTTGAGCAACTATAAGAGTGCAATTACTTAAATATATAAAACAACACGATCCAATAGTATTCATCAAAAAAAAAAAAAAAATGATCCAATAGTAAAAATAAATTGCATCAAGGAATCCGTTTTAATGGTTTTAGAAGAATATATTGATTCGAAAAGCGTGATAAACAAGTCATATTAGTGTATATGAAATTCAAATAATAATTTTACTTGTCATTTAAAAGACAACCTATATGACCTTAGTTATATGCCAAAGTTACTATCCAAAAACTCATTTTAAGGAGAAGAAAACGTATTGGAAATGAGTTTTTGTGGATTATGGTGTAACGTTTAATTTTAATCAATGGAATAAACAAAGCCGATCAAATTGTAACAATTCTTTGAATGATTGCTTAAATAAGTCCAAAAGTTATAAACATATATATATATATATATATATATATATATGGGTATGAGTTAAATTGTTTCGCCTTATACGAGAAGAGTAGAGGGAATGTCAAGAATAGTGAATATGAGAAATATCATTAACAAAACTCAAGTGGATGATCAGTGTTGCGAATTTAATGCGATTCCCAAAACGTGTGAGATGTGAAAATAGAAAAAAATTTATGCCTTTTACTACGGAGTCGTAGTAATCAGAGAGAATGGTATAGTTGTGACATCCAATTTTCAGTACATCAAACTCTAATTCTGAAATAACAGTAGTATATATATCCCAAACAATGGGGGCTAAAAACTACTTTGACTTGGGATTATTGTGTTGAGGAAAAAGAAAAGTACACAAAGAACAAAGCAAAATGCTTAAAAAACAAACATGCAACTAGGTATTTTCTCAAAACATCTTTAGAACAAGACTAGCGATGGAGTCCATTCAAATTTTCTGAACTTTGGACTGAATTAATTGTCACCCATTTCAAATTTCAGTTCTAAAAATGTCACCCACTATGGACTGAATGACCATTAGTGCCCTGCACCAATATTGACTAAATATCATGAAAAAAGCGAACTATAAACATAAAACATTCAGACTTTTAGCTGTTGACACATTCATACGTATGAATGTGTCAACAGCTATAAGTTTGAATGTTTTATGTTTATAGTTCGCTTTTTTCATGTATCCGCTTTACCAAGCAAAACCTTTCCTCAGTTGTTTCAGCCTCAATTTGCATGACTTTTTCACAATTCCCTCGTCAACACGTCGCTCTAAAACTTCCCACCTAAACCAAAACCCCCAATCCAAAGACATGGGGAACAAACTACACACTCTAAGCGGACCACGATTTTGAGCTAGCATGGAGAGTATAAAGGCAAAAAAAAATTTCAAATAGACATCCATATAGCGATAAAAAATTATAAATACACAAAATCGATCATTGTTTTTAAATACATTAAGATGCAATCATTTACTAACAAAGAAAAAAAAAATAATGTTTTTTTTTAATACTAGGCTGGCTAGAATTTATTTTTGAAGTTAGAACATTCACAGTGATGGTGCTAGAACTTTTAGCTTTTAGTACCTAAAAACCTGCTTTATTTATTTTACTACCTCACTTTACAATATACTCAATATCAAATGTTCTATTTTTTTAATCACTTTCTTTAAAATAATATAAACAACTCATTAAAATAATAAGGAAGAGAGAGAATTTGAGTTTTCTAATTGAAGGGAGAGATATAATTTTAATAAAATATTATATTATATTTTTAATATTTCGCTACAGTTAACTAGTATTTATATCAGTTTACTGAAGTTAAAAAAATTTAGGTTTAACTTTTCCAATAACACATGATTTTTTTTTGTTCTTTGGTCGTAAAATAGTTTTTTTTTTTTTTTTTTGAATTCAGCAAAAAAAAAAAAAAAAAAAAAAATTTAGAAATACAATCACCACTGTGAATATTTTTATTATTTTCGTTAAGTTCTTGAATAGGATAGTTGCTATTTGGGTTTGGCTAATTAGACTGATTGGAAGAGAAAGAAGCTCAACTACAAAAATGAAATATACAATGACTTAATATATATATATATATATATATATATATAGGACCGCCGGGGTGGGGGGGGAGGGGGGCCTTGGGCCCCCACCTAGGTCCGTCCTTGCACTCTAGCATATAAATTACCTTCACATAATTCATACTTTGTCACACATCCTCAACCGCAACTACAAGCACTTAGATAAAAGCTCTTAGTAAAGAATACAAAACCTTTTTCTAGTCTCCTTCACATATTTTGCCCAAAAAAACAAGATGAATTTCAGAAATAGAAGCACCCTTTTGATAATTTTTGTTATTTGTGTGGCTATATTGAACCATGCCGTAGATGAAGCAACTAGAGTGCTATTTGAAGATTTTGGGAACGCTAATCACTTGGAGACACAGTCTCTTGTCTATGTGAAGGTCAAGGACATCATGGCCTATTGGCTCCAAAGATTACCATCTGGACCTAGCCCTGGTAGTGAGGGTCACTAGTTCATTCACGTTGTGAAAACAAGCATATATTGTTTTCGTGTTTTTTTTTTTATTTTTTTATTTTTTATTTTTAATTCTTTTTCTTGATGGAGATGTTCTTAGCTCATATGAGCATAGTAAACATTGTAAAAGAAAATAAATAAAATTAAAATTCATTCATTCAATCCCAAGCCATTATGACTAATAGTTTATAATTCTAGACTTTTATTACCTTATTCTTCACTTCATTCATTTTTTTATTTGATTTTGTTTTAAATTTTTGCATGCATGGACATGTGTGTCTATGTATAATCGCATGCTATAGATTCTTTTTTATGTGGCACTCAGTCGTTGTTGACGTGGCTTAAAATTCTCATGGGCATTCATTATTGCCGACTAAAAGAAATCCAATATATATACACTTGGATTCTATAACAGTGCAACATGAAACCCTTGGATATGAATTTTTGCACAGTTTGCTGAATTAGCATATTATATACATGCTGCTATGCTGAAATTGTTTTAAGTGTCAGAGAGTGCCGCAACTTAACTTTGCTTCAAATGCAAAATGCTTTTCCGTGAGAAAGAAGCAAAAGTATTATTGTGTTTTGGTTCCCTCGTGGGAGTGCTATATTGTGTTAATTGTTGTAATCTCATTGTTTTTAGTGATCATATTTATATCAATTTTTTTTCTCTTTTCTTTAATATTAATTTGTCTAAAAAAGATTATTTCACAACAATTATAAATGGACGTGGTAGGAAGAAGGAAAAAATATATCATATATTCGTTATATATAACCACACACTCATATGTACAGGGGTGGATTTTGCAGGCATGAGATCACCCGCTTGTGTGTTTCACCAAAGGGTGGTTATATATGCCAAATACAGCATATATTTTATCGTGAAGAAACATCAGAAATAAATAAACAATTAAATATCAGAACAAAAAAACCATAGAAAGCGCTTGAGCCTAAAGGTTATAAACCGAGGAACATAGAAGCAGAGTAAAGACCACTACGACAAAGCTGACTTTTTCAAGGGTTGAAATCCTTGAAAAAGGTATTAAAAACTCTCAAGAAAAATTATTTTAAGAGTTTAATCGACTATTGATAACCTTTAAAACTTGTATTGTCAAAAAAGGAATTTTGAATGCTTTCGTGACCCTCAAAACAAGTACTCTATCTTATTTTGAGCATCAAAAAACCCTTGAATAACCTTATTTACCAAGGATACAACCCTTGATTAGTAAAGTTATTTAAAAGTCCCATGATCCTCAAAATAAGATTTTCTTTAAAAAAAGAAAAAGAAAAAGAAAACCACAATCGTGCACAAAAACCACATACTGCAGCCAAATATATCAAAAGTCCAATGTATACAAACCAAAAATAGGAGATGATCTACTGATTCGACTTCAGAGACTAGGGAACTTTACTGGCATCCTTTAAAATAGACACATTAATCCCTCAATTACAGCAAATGATTCTATTTAAAATAAGGCGAAAATGTACTTTTGGTCCCTATATTTTGGGTCAATTCTCATTTTAGTCCCAAAATTGATTTCGTTGCAAATTTCATCCCTAAAAAAAGAAAATCGTTTTTAAAATTGTCCTTGCCGTCAACCAACCAACGGAAATATCCTACGTGTCTAACGGAATGCCCTACTTGCTAACATGGCGCTGATGTGGCCATTAAAATATTATTAAAAAAGATTATTTGGAATTTTTAAATTCCATGTCAGCATTTAAATTAATAAAAAAAGCCATGTCAGAGTATTTAAACTAAATTAAAAAATAAATTAAAAAACAAATCTTTAATTTCTTAATTTTAATTTAAACTGAAAATACAAATTTGATTTAAACTGAAATTTTTATTTCATAATTCTCAGTTTTAAATTTTTTTATCACAATCCTCTGCACTAAACCCCAATCCCAACCCCAAAAACCTAAGTTTCCCAACCCAACATCAAATCTTCTTAGTCACCAACATCACAACATCAATTTAACCCCTCTCTCTACCCATTGTTCCCTCACTCTCTGTCTCTTTGATTTCTCTTTGATCTGCTCCATACACAGACACCCATGGCAAGAGACAACAAGCTCCAAAACCTAGACGCCCATGGCTAGAGACAACAAGCTCCAAAACCCAGACACCCATGGCCAAATAAAACAAAACACTCACTTCGATCTACCCATAAGCCCATGGCCAAAGATTCCAAGCTCTACCTCTCACGACCACGAGCTGCCAAGACTCGATTGATGAGGACAACGACAAGACGAGGTGGCCGAGGAGTCGTTTCGTGGTCGGGATGGCGTCGTTTGATGAGTGGCTAAGGAGGTGGATTATGTCATTTTGGTGTTGGGGTTGGTGGTGTGAAACGGTACTGTTGGTTTCGAGGAGGCAGAAACAGCGCCATTGGATTTGATCCAAACCCAGATCTGCTCCTAATAAGAACATTGAAAAGGAAAAAAAAAAACCATTCAAATCTGGGTTGGTGTTTGTGTACAATTGATTTTTGTGGAAGAATTTGTGTACAAATTTTGGAATATTTTGGGTTTCTATTCTTTTGTTCTTGGGATTGAATATTCTCGGTTTGTTGTTCTTATGTTGTTCTTGTGTGTTCCTGATCAAGATGAATTTGGAATAGGAATTTGATAATTTGAATGTGAAATTTATGAGTTTATGGGTTTGCTGGAGATTGGTTGGTTTGTTGGATTTATTTCTTGTTTTCCTGGCATTGATGGAGATTGGATTTGGTTGCTGGGTTTGTTTCTGGGATTTGGGAAGAATATGAAGAACAAACTGTTATGTTCTTACGAAAAAATAATTAAAAGTAAAAAAAAATTAAATTAGATTTAAGGCTTTTTTAAAAATTTAATTTATTTTTTGTTTAAATTTTCTGACGTGGCTTTTAAAAAAATTAAAATGCTGACATGGAATTTAAAAATGCCAAATAATCTTTTTTAATAATATTTTAATGGCCACATTAGCGCCATGTCAGCAAGTAGGGCATTCCGTCAGACACGTAGGATATTTCCGTTGGTTGGTTGACGGCAAGGACGATTTTAAAAACGATTTTCTTTTTTTAGGGATGAAATTTGCAACGAAATCAATTTTGGGACTAAAATGAGAATTGACCCAAAATGTAGGGACCAAAAGTGCATTTTCGCCTTAAAATAAAGTTCTTTCCTGACCCTTTGTACACCATCCGGGCCTTGATATCCTTCTTTTTGCACTTAAGATGTGATCTTCATTTTCTATATCACCCATTCATGAATTATAGCATTTTTTGGTTCCAAATTTGATACACAGAAGCCCACCAAGCTAGTATACAGATGGCTGCTCTGAAGCTCTTGCCTTTTAGGTGAGAGATGCCTCATTTTACTACCTCCTTTTACTTGTGTTTGACGTAAAAAGCCAGACAAAGCTTCAGGACTTCCTCTAGGTGTTGTCAATGGGCTGGGTTGGCCAGTTTTTACTTGGCCCATGACCTATTGGGCCCAGCCTTCCTATAAAGGAAAACTCTTGCCCATTTTAAGAATATTCGTATTAGCTTTCATCAAATTTCTGTAAATTTTAGTATAAGTGTGTGTTTGGGATTAGCTAAATTTTTCAGCTTATTTCTATTTTTAGTTTATTTTTGTTACTATTCATGAGTCTTAACTGCACTTTTTTGGTATTTTTCATGGGTTTCATTGTACTATTCAACTTATTTTTTAATATTTTTTTCTATACTTTCAGCAAAAAGTTTTTAGTTTCAGCTAAATAAGTTGTTCCAAACAGATACTAAAATCTACATTTTACTTTTCAAAAACACTCACATTATATTATTTGTTCTACATTCTATTTTATTTAAAATAATCATTTTTCATTTTTTGTTTATTATTAGCTTCATAAAGTGAGAGAGAGAGAGAGAGAGAGAGAGAGAGAGAGAGAGAGAGAGAGAGGAATTTGATGAGACAAGAGCTAAGAGAAAAAAACAATAATGGTATAGGAAATGCTTGTTTGTTTAGACCTCTTAAAACAGATTGTTTAATCTAATATTTTAGTTAAGTGATTACTTAAATTAATTATGAGATCTAGGTTAAACAGTGAAAGATATCATATCATGTACAGCAGCGAAAAAGTAAATAACACAAAGATATGATCACTTAGAAAAAACTAATGAAACGAACTGTTTCAAGGTAAAAACCTGGGGAGGATTTGACCTAACTATCTTCAAGGAAAAAAATCCACTAATAAAGAATTGAAGTTTTACAAAAGAGTTAACCCTAAATCCATTGCTAACTCCAGTAGTAACTTCTGCGATTTACTGCGATTTTTGATTAGTTGAGCCTATTCTTCAATCGGTTGAGCTTCACAAAATTTCAATTTTTTCCTGCAGCTTGAATGTTCTTGAAATTTGACTTGTTTTTGCTCTCGGTTTGCCAACATAAACAAAATAGGACTCTAAACATTTAATCCTAAATTTTTAAAACCTAACAGAAAGTTACAATAACTATGTATGATAATTCTGAGACAATCAGTAGGCCGAACGCTTCGGACTTGATGATCTGTAAGGCCTGAAAAGAAGAAATAATCAAAGGAGACCGGTATTGACCGGCCTTAAATCCTCCAATGATAAAGTTAGCCTCTTTCTTCAAAATCTGGAATCTAAAGTTTTTGAGAATTCAGTTACTAAGAAAAAATTACCCTTTATTCGTTGGGGATGACTATTTTTATAGTGTTGTGGAAGCGGTTATTTATTTTATAACTTCCCCCATATTTGTGCAGTTGTGTTGGCTTTTTTTCATCTCCTTATAATCATCATAGAAATTGTCTCACACTTTTCTAACTATTTTAGTGAGTTCGGCGTTCTGATGGGAGGTTACAATCCACGTGGCAAGGTGACTCACATAGACGAACCTTATGATGAGAGTCGTCCTAGTATGGACGACCTTATGTGGACGGGCATTACTCAAGCCCAGATGGTAACGGGTTGATTGGTTATTATCATGGCGCTGAGCCTGACAGACGACTGCTCAAGGACGAGTTCGAGCCCCATGTCCGTGGATAAGTCACACTAATTACGGACGAGGTACACTTATATTCTTCAGTTGTATCCTTATCAGTTGCCCCTTTGTCATTGAGTTGTTCGTCCTAAGAGCATATTTTATATTTATTTATTATTATATATATTTTTTGGCGTGTGGTTTAACCAGGCATGCTTTTAATCATGGCTTTTCGCTTTTCGAGGCGGATGCCACGTGGCTCATCCTGGTTGGTCGCATCACTTCGGTCGTTGAACTTTGTTGCCTATAAATAGTAGAATTCCTCTCCTACCCCTCCCATTTCAAAAAATTTTCTTCGATCTGTGTCGTCTAGAAGTCTCCTCACGTCCATTGTCCTATTCCGTCTAGAGCCAGGTACTTTCTACTCTTTCGTCTCTAGGTTTTCCTTTGAGTTTTCAGTAAAATGTCTGAAACCGTTATCTCCTCGTCTAGCAATAGTATAGAAAAAGCTATAGACGAGTATCACGACACTACCAGCTACAGCAACTCTGGTAATAGTACTAGTAACAGTAGTAGTGAGGGTAGTTCTACAGACGAGGGATATACTTTTGGAGTTCTCGGAGTCCCCTTAGAGGTTCTTCAAGAACAACTTAGGAAGACTTTTGGGTCCCAGGCTGGTACCTCGTCCAATGTCCCTTCGTCTAGTCCTTTGGACGAGGAAGAGACTGTCTACAGTTGTGCAATGGGTGTTTCTTCAAAAACTAATTAGCAAAGACTTAATAACCTTAGGTTGTGGTACCAAATCCTTGATGAGCTTAATCCTAGGTTGCCCGTTCATGGAAAGTGGTGTTGTAACCCTTATTTTGGGGTAGGTGTTTATGAAGCTTATTTCTTGGGAGGTCTTAGGTTGCTTTGAATGCTTTTTCTAGAGAGTTACTCGTTAGGTTAGGTTTAGGAATTTTTCAGTTTAACCCGAATGCATGGAGATTGATTATCTCTATGCAAATTTTGTGAAGGGAAGTATTTGGAGGGGATCGTCCTCTCACAGTGGACGAGTTCCTCTTTTGCTACAAACCCTCTGAAATAAATCAATCCCTTAGGTTCTACCAGTTCATAGCTAGGGGCTCAAATTGTAGGTTAATCAAGTCTCTAGCCTTGTCTGACAGAAACTGGAAGACATAATTTTTCTTCGTCTTCGATTTCTGGGCTGGGAACCCCGTGGACGTTGGCAGGGACACCTTTGCCCCTTATACTGGGGAATTAGGGAACCTTCGTCCAGAAGGTATGCCCCTTTATTTTCTTTTCTTCTCCCTCTTTTTTTTTTTTTTTGTTTTTTTTTTGTTTTCACTTAGACGTCTAACCTTTATCCACTTGTTGCTTTACAGCTGTTGGACGACTTTCGTTGAGTAAGTTCTATTGTGACCGCGTCCATATATAGGGCTTGATTGCACGTTGAAAGGGACTTCCATTCATTGGTCACCCTTAGACGTTTAACTAAGTGGGGGCTCAGTCCAGAACCGTCCAACGAAGCTATTGCGCATGAAGTTACAGTTTGTAGACATGAGTTTAGACTTAACACATAATATACATGTTATATTTTTTGATTTAATTTTCATTTTCATTTCATTAATTTGTAGGAATGACAACCATGAAGGAGAACAGGGGAAAGGAAATCACGGATGGGGTAAGACGTCTTGAGGTCCAATCTCAAGTCCGTCCTTCCACTGGGGACAAAAGGAAGTCTGTTTCTAGAAATCTTGACCTAGGAAATTTGCCCAGTCGTCGAGGCAAAAAACCTAAGCATGGGTCGTCTCAGATTTTCAAGCCTACTCCTACTCCGTCCCAAGCTCCTATCCAAATACTGGATATAGATGCATCTCCATTCGAGATTACCCCGTCCAAAACTCCTCCGTCCAAGGCAGCTGCGCCTGCTTCGTCCCAGCCTTAAAGAATTCCCACGAATCTCATTGAAAATGAAGATTTAGCTTGGGGACGTTTTGAGAAGGCTATGTTGGACGAGGACATAGCTGCATGCTATGACATGTCCTTGAAAGACTTTGAACACTCCGGCGTCCATGATCTTTTTAAGGTACGTAATTTTATTTTCGTGTCGTCTTTACTACTTATTCCTTGCCTCGTCTAACCCTTATTTTGTCTTTTCCTATTGTAGGCAATGTCAAGATTCATCGCAGCGTCCAGGCAGGCCACTGAATTGGACAAGACGAGGATCCTGTTGGAGACTAGGGTTCAGGAGGTGAAGGAAGAATGCAAGAAGTGGGCTGAGGTAGCGGCCAAGTCTAAGGACGAGGTTAGGGAGCAACAAAACCATACTGAGGAACTGAAGGCTGACATCGTCGAGAAGGATACTCGTCTTGATCACCTCCAAAAGAGAAACGACGAGTTGAGTACCCTTCTCAAAAAAGCTAGGGAAGACGCAGTTGCAGAGTTCAAGGCATCTAAACAATATACCGATTTGTTGGACGCCAATTACGCAACTGGGTTTGAGGATTTCAGGATGGATGCCATAGAGAACTTCCCTGAGCTTAACTTCAGTTCCATCAAACTCAATCTTGGCGGTGCCACTACAAGTTCCTTCCTCTAAACGAGCTTAGAAGACGTGAATATTGAAGACGACGCTACCACCCAGTCAAATCAAGACGACCCTAATGCAGATCCTCCCCAGTGAAAGACGAAGCTTTTACCTGCTCATTTGCCCTTGTATTATTTTTTCTCTTTTTGTTTTAATTTGGTCCATTGTTTTGGACCACTAAATGTAACCCAAGTACGTTTATCTCGTCCAGAGCTTTAGGATGAGCTTATGAACAAAGTATGTTTTTATTTTATACAAGGGTTTTTGGACGTAGGTCATCCCCCTTTTTTAATTAATGAATATGCGTTTGTTTCCTTTATCTTTGCTTTTATTCATTAAAATGTTGTATGGATGAACTTATTTTGTATCCCAGAGTACAATCTTACACATGACTTGTCCATGACTAGAATTTGTCCATGTTAAGCTTTTATTTTTTTGAATTTGTAATACAGCTCGCCCATGGACGTTGTCTTTGTTAGCTTTATGCAAACTTGACTCAGCATCCCCCTTCGACCATTGGGTGGACAACTTTTTGCTTGTCCTTGGGTAGATTGCCAGTCTTTTTTTTTTTTTTTTTTTTTTTTTTTAAATTCAACTTTTACTCGTCTAAAGATTGGACTGTTTTAGTTGAATTCTTGTCCTATGGACTATGTACGCATTTCCTCGTCTATGGCTGGATTTGAGCATTCCTCATGTAAGGTTGGGTTAACACGTTTTTAAGGCTTGTATTCATCTTTTGTTTGAACGAACATGCCTTGTTTGTGCTTTATCCTTATTTCTTGGGAAGCTTTTATGTTATTCTTTTTCGTCTAGAGATTTTGATCTGTCTTTAGACTTCAGTCTTTCTTGTGGACGAAATCACGGATAAGATTATTACATCGCATGCATTTGAAAGCTTAAACTATTCTCATAATCTATAAACTTTCTTACATCACATGTATTTGAAAATCCAAGCCATCCTGATAATACATAAACATTGTTTACAGGTATGGTACATGCTTTAGGAGCTAGTGCCTTATTCATAATTTATTACAACATGACACATGCTTCGTCCATAGTTGTTTTAAAACTAATACCTTTTAAAGGGTTAAAACATAACACAAGGAAAACACACCACATAATACTAACATATGTAACTGAAATGAGCTGATTCATTCATGGTGAAAGATCTCATCTAAGACAATGTTCATCTGGGCTACTACTAATTATACCTTCTTAGGTGTTCAACATTCTAAGGGTGTTCCAACCTTCTTCCATCCAGGGCTTCCAAGTAATATGACCCCTAACGTTTGTAATTGATAATCCTGTAGGGTCCTTCCCAATTGGGTCCCAATTTCCCATGAGCTAGGTTCTTACTTGCTAAAGAGATCATTTTCAGGACGAGGTCCCCTATGTTAAAACGTCTGGGCTTCACCATTGCATTGTACTGTCTAGACATGAGGTTTTTATACCTTGATGTCCTTTGCTTCGCGTCCGTCCTTACCTCGTCTATAAGATCAAGGTTAAGGTACAGTTGATCTTCGTTATCCTCGCTTTGGTACCTCATCACCCTGTGATTATCCATGTGAATTTCTGCAGGTATCACTGCTTCACTTTCATAGGCTAGTTTAAAAGGAGTTTCTCTCGTAGAGGTTCTCACAGTTGTTCTATACGCCCATAGGACGCTAGATAGCTCGTCCGGCCATACCCCCTTTGCCCCTGTAAGCCGAGTTTTGATGATCTTCAACAAGGATCGGTTTGTTACTTCTTCCTGACCGTTTGCTTGTGGGTGGATGGGTGAGGAGTAATGATTGTGAATTCTTAAATGTTCACAGAAATCTCTGAAAAGTGCATTATCAAATTGTCGCCCGTTGTCTGACACTAGCACTCTGGGCACTCCAAATCTACAAACGATGTTTTTCCTGACGAAATGTTTGACATTTTGTTGTGTGATTTTTGTTAAGGGTTTTGCTTCTACCCACTTAGTGAAGCAGTCGATCCCAACTACTAGAAATTTCATCTGTCTGATTTCAAGTGAAAAGGGACCTAAGATATCCAATCCCCATTGTGCAAAGGGCCATGGGGCCATCATTAAAGTTAGATATTCCGTTGGTTGTCGGGAGATGTTGCTAAAGCATTGGCATTGATCACATACCTTGACATAAGCCTTTGCATTTGCTTGAATTATTGGCCAATAATACCCTGTGCGGACGACCTTATGAACTAATGCTCTTGCCCGCGAGTGGTTACCGCATGCTCCTTCATGAATTTCTCTCAACACATAGTTTGACTCATCTGGGGCTAAGCACCTTAGGTAGGGCTAGGGGACACCCCGTTTGTACAACACCTCGTTTATAAGAACATATTTGGTAGCTTTAATTCTTACCTTCCTGGCTTCGTCCTTGTCTTGTGGAAGCCTTCCATCTTTAAGATAGATAATTATCAGAGTCATCTAGTTTTCTCTTTCTTCAACTTCTTGCATTTCCAGTAGGTCTATGCTCGGCATGTACTGGATTTCATCAATTTTATCCATGGCTTTGCCTGACGAGGCTGCTTTTGCCAAAGCATCCGCTTCCATGTTTTCCTTCCTTGGGAGTTGGACAAAAGTGGCTTCGTTGAATCCCTTGATGAGCTGCTTTACCTTCCTTAGGTACTTCATCATCCGGTTTTCCTTGGCTTCACATACTCCATTTACTTGGTTAATGATCAACAGAGAATCTCCTCGGACGATGACGGACTTCGCTCCCAGAGACTTGGCCAATTCTAATCCTTTGAGGAGTGCTTCATATTCGGCCTTATTGTTGGTAGTTTGGTACTGTAGACGGACGGCGTACTTTAACTTATCCCCCACAGGGGATTTGAGTACAACTCCAACTCCTCCAGTATGCAACGTGGACGATCCGTCCACACTAATGTCCCACTCTTGAACTTCATGCAGCTCATCCAGCTCTCCTTGACTAGGGGTAAACTCTGCGATGAAGTCTGCCAGCACCTGCGCTTCAACCGCATTCCTTGGCTGGTATCTGACATCGAACTCACTGAGTTCTATAACCCATTGGACCAGTCGTCCTGCAGCTTCGAACTTATTCATTGCCTTCTTTAGTGGGTGGTCTGTCTAGACGTTGATAACATGAGCTTGGAAGTAATGCCTTAGCTTCTTAGAGGCTAACCAACGCAAAAGCTAGTTTTTCCATCATGGGATACCGTCCTTCTGCCCCTTTGAGTGCTCGGCTTGTGTAATAAACCGGTTTCTGCACCCTTCCTTCTCTCTGATCAGAGCCGAGCTCACCGCGTGCGGGGACACCGCCAAGTACAAGTACAACTCTTTACCAGGGATAGATGGGCTCAACAAGGGAGCTGCGGTGAGATATGCCTTCAGGTCTTCGAAAGCTTTCTGACATTTGTCCGTCCATTCAAACGCCTTTCTAAGAACTTTAAAAAACGGTAAACACTTGTCTGTAACTCTAGAGACAAACCTGTTAAGGGCAGCAACTCGTCCAGTAAGAGATTGGACTTCCTTGATATTTTGTGGAGATTTCATATCTAATATTGCTTGTCTCTTGTCAGGATTTGCTTCAATTCCCCTATGCGACACCATGAAACCAAGAAATTTTTTTGATGAAACTCTGAAAGCACACTTTTTGGGATTCAGCTTTATGTTGTATCGTCTGAGTGTGTCAAAATTTTCTTGCAGGTCGTCCAAGTGCTCCCTCTCGTCTAGGATTTTTACTAGCATATCATCAACATAGACTTCTACATTTTGACCAATCTGGGGTCGAAACATACGATTGACCAACCTTTGGTACGTTGCCCTCGCGTTCTTTAGACCGAAGGGCATAACCTTGTAGCAAAACAGGCCATGACTAGTGATGAAGGACGTTTTCTCTTGGTCTCTTTCATTCATTCTTATTTGATTATACCCGAAGAAGGCATCCATGAAACTTAGCAACTTATGACCTGCAGTCGAGTCCACCAACTGATCAATGCGCGGTAAAGGGTAGCTATCTTTAGGACAGGCTTTGTTTAAATAGGTGAAATCCACACATATTCTCCATTTGCCATTAGCCTTCTTAACCATCACTACGTTGGCCAACCAATTCGGATAATAAACCTCTCGAATAAACTTAGCTGCAGTCAACTTTTGAACCTCTTATTTGATGGCATTATCTCTATCAGGGGCGAACACTCTTTTCTTCTGCCGTACAAGTTTTGAAGAAGGATGTACATTGAGATGGTGGGTGATGACACTAGGGTCTATACCCAGCATATTTTCAAGCGTCCATGCAAATACGTCAATGTTCTTCCTTAAAAATTGGACGAGGTCTTGTTTCATCTTGTCTCCCATATCCATTCCAACCCTTACACGTCTCTCAGGTTTATCCTCGTCTAAAGGAACGTCTTTTAGTGCTTCAGTTGGTTCTGCCACAACTCGTCTCTCCTCAATGTTCATCATCTATACCTGTTCGTCTATGGCAAACATAGCTAGGTAGCATTCTCTTGCTGCTAATTGGTTTCCTTGTACTTGTCCTACTTTATGCTCTGTAGGAAACTTGATTGACAAGTGATAAGTAGACGTGACTGTCTTCCAACTATTTAAGGTTGGTCTTCCAATGATGGCATTGTAAGAGGACAAGCAGTCTACTACCAAGAAATTCACGTCATTGGTTACCTGTTGTGGGTATGTACCTACCACCACAGGTAAGGTGATAGTGCCCACAGGTTGCACCTTCATTCCTCCGAATCCCACTAAAGGCGAATTCACTAGACAGAGTTGGTTTCGTCCAAGCCTCATTTGCTGAAAAGCTGGATAATACAAAATGTCTGCCGAACTCCCATTATCCACCAACACCCTTCTTGTTGCGTAGTTTGCAATGAACAGAGTGATGACAATGGCATCATCATGGGGTGGTGAACCCTTTCAGCATGCTCGTCCGTGAACATGATGGCTTGCTCGTCAGTTGCTCTTGCTCTGGACGATCGTCCGGAGAGCTGGACGTTCTGCACTACTTTTAGATACGTCTTCTTTGACTTGGAAGATTGCCCCATTGAATTTCCTCCTATTATAACTCTAATCTCTCCAAGTGAGGGGCGCAACGACTCCTCTGCCTTTGCTTTCAATTTCTTGTCCTTGTGATCTCGTCCAAGGAAGTTTCTTAACTTCCCTTGCCTAATAAGATTTTCTATTTGCTGTTTCAAGTCAAAACACTCGTTGGTGTTATACCCATGATCTCTATGGAAGCGTCAGTATTTGTTTCTATTGCGCTTGTTGGGATCTACCTTCATTTTTTCAGGCCACTTCAAGGAAGGATCATCCTTGATTTGCATGAGAACTTGTTCAAGCGGCACATTCAATGGTGTGTATTGTTAACTCCGTGACGGGGAGACCTGCCATCTTGTTATCTGGGTCTTTCCTATCGTCCACTTGTCCCTTCTTTGGACGAGGGGCTTCCTCAGTGTGCCGCGTGGGGTTTGCTTCCGCTCTGTCTACTCTCTTCCTCTTCTTAGCTATGATCGCGTCTTCTGCATTCATGAAATTTTGGGCTGAATGGATGAGTTCAGCCATGGTTTGGGGCTTCTGCTCATAAAGCTTGTGAATGAACAAATCAGAATTAACTCTATTATGGAAGGCTGCCAGTAGCAATTTTTCATCCATCTCATCCACCGCCAGAGCTTCCCTATTGAAACGAGTGATAAAGGAGCGCAAACTTTCGTTCTCCCCTTATTCAATGGTTAAAAGGCTGGATGAGGAACGTTTGTGCCTTTGTCCCCCAATAAAATTATTGACAAACAACTTATTCAACTCTTCAAAAGAACTCACCGTGTTAGGAGGTATCTTACTAAACCACACTCGTGCTGGTCCTTTGAGGGTAGTAGGGAAGGCCCTGCACATGATTTCGTCTGGAACTCCTTGAAGATGCATCGTGGTCTTAAAAGTGGCAATATGGTCAAAAGGGTCGTGCGTCCCATCTTATGAGTCCAAGGAAGGCATCTTGAACTTCGGGGGTAAGGGGTGAGCGTTGATGGAAGCCGTAAAGAGGGAATCCGTTCGATGAACCAAATCCTCCACAGGATTTGTCCTTCTCATGTTCTCTCTCATCTCCTCCATGGTCTTTCTCATTTGATCCATCTCCCTCTCCAAGTGCGTCACCCTTCGTGAAGTAGTACCCCTTGATTGGCTCTCGGGTTCAGGAATTCTGCTATCTTCTTGACTTTGCGCTTGCCCTTCTACATATCCTTCATGACGTCCTTCATGGTGCTGCCTCAGATTAATCTCCCTAGTCAACTCCTGGTTCTAACAAGTTAACTCTGCCATGGCAGCTGCCATGGACTGTATGTGTTGAACTGAAGACAGTTGCATAACAAGCGCTGATTGATGATCTCGATAGGAATTGCTAGAAGCATCCCTGCTTTCTTGATGGCCCGGGCTAGTGGCCCTTGATCTTGTCCGAATCATGCAGCCTTTTGTCAGAGAAAGATATTGCAAAAAGAAAGTGGAAACTTACATTCCTGCAATAAAGCTTCCCCACAGACGGCGCCAACTGATAATTCTGAGACAATCAGTAGGTCGAACGCTTCGGACTTGATGATCTGTAAGGCTTGAAAAGAAGAAATAATCAAAGGAGACTGGTATTGACCGGCCTTAAATCCTCTGATGATAAAGTTAGTCTTTTTCTTCAAAATCTGGAATCTAAAGTTTTTGAGAATTCAGTTACTAAGAAAAAATTACCATTTATTCGTAGGGGAGGACTGTTTTTATAGTGTTGTGGAAGTGGTTATTTATTTCGTAACTTCCCCCATATTTGTGGAGTTGTGTTGGTTTTTTTTCATCTCCTTATATCCGTCATAGAAATTGTCTCACACTTTTCTAACTGTTTTAGTGAGTTCGGCGTTCTGATGGGAGGTTACAATCCATGTGGCAAGGTGACTCACATAAACGAACCTTATGATGAGGGTCGTCCTAGTATGGACGACCTTATGTGGACGGGCATTACTCAAGCCCAGATGGTAACGGGTTGATTGATTATTATCATGGCGCTGAGCTTGACGGACGACTGCTCAAGGACGAGTTCGAGCCCCATGTCCGTGGACGAGTCACACTAGTTACGGACGAGGTACACTTATATTCTTCAGTTGAATTCTCGTCAATGTATATTTACACGGTTATTATAGTAACTTTATAAATTTACACATTTTTAGTTTGATATGATATAGGTTATTTTAAAGTTTGAATGTATAAATTTGAAACATTTTTCTATTATACATATTTTGATGCAAATGTTCTTAGACAAATAAATAATAATATATTAGTTAATCAAAGAAGCTTTCTTTTATTTGGAAGCATTAGACCATTACCTAAGCGCCTAAAAGGTTGAGGCGGCACTGTAGATACGTAAAATCCTAGAAATGAGTCATTTGACTTTTTTCCCATATTGTATTGAGGACATAAACAACGGTGCATATTTAACAAAGCAAAATGCTTAAAAATCCAACACGCAACTAGGTGTTTTCTTAAAACACATCTCCATTCAAAAACAAGGAGCAAAGAGCATGACTAGCGATGAAGTAGTGCATTCAATTTTTCTGAACATTGGACTGAATTAACAATAAGGTCTCCCATATCAAATTTCAGCTCTGAATTCACATTGATTTTGGGTTTAAAATGCCCCAATCGACATAGCTCCTAAGACTCAAATATACGATAATATGAATTTAGGTAACACAATATTCTCAAGTAATATTATTATTAAACTTTAAATAGCACAATTTGAAACATGATACGCTTGAGTTTTTCATTTGGCGTCTCTATGTCTTGGACAAATGCTAGCATTCCTCCAATTGTATCTTAAACCATAGAATACATAAAATATAATATACACCACAAAAAATGAAGTGGTTATAGAAAAATGTAGAAGAACGTGTTACTGAATAGGATTAGTAATCATGTAAGCACGTGCATTTAGAAATTTTACACTATTCAATATGGAAATGAAAAATATCTTTGGTAGGAAAATGGAAATGAAAAATATTTTGCTTACAAAAAGCCAATAATAAGAATATCAAAATTCATTTATTTCTAAAAGAAAGTGAATTATGAAACTAAGGGCATTGTAGAAGCACGCACGGATTATGTTATCTACTTAATTATTGGTCTGTCTTTGAGCCAAACTTAAACAATTATAGGCTAGACTTTTTATGTAGAATTTTGGTTCCTTGTTTTTAAAATCAAGTTAAAATTTCCTTCTCACACCTTACTACAAAGTGAGTAATGTTATAATCTAATTCTAATGTTTATGATAGGTTTAACCTAATTGACTTTATCCATGAAAATGTATTAGTTGCATGCATCGTTATATTACTACCAGGAGATCAGAGAGAATGAGAAGGGTTTATAAAATTATTTACCATTTCAAAATTGGAGCTTACGCATGGATGGCATATATGAGTGACAACTCAATTTTTTTTTCATATGTTCTTCATAAAATTGAAGTAAACAATCTCGTACATCAAACCTTATATCTATATACTTTTGAACGCATTCTGATGCAGCCATTGCAGCCTTCAAAAACATGTGATCAGGCTCCGATTCTTTTGCACAATGTTAAAAACTCTCAATAACACATAGTACGCTCTCTTCAGGGTCCCACTTCTATCAATTTCTTACATTTTTCAACATTTTCTTCAATGCAAATAGAAAATGGTTTTTTTTTTTTTTTTTTTTTTTTTTTTTTTTTTAAATTATCAAGTTTGAAGTGATGAGGGAGCAAGATTGGAGGCAAAGGGGGATGGAATGTGTTAGAGGCTAGATCATTAGATTGAACTTTAACAAGAATAAGGATAGTCAAATCCATCATCAATATGATAAATTTCCTAGTCATCACCCCTATTCCACTTGAGTTTTTTTTTTTTTTTTTTTTTTTTTTTTTTTTTTTTTTCCAAAAAAAAAATTAGAGTAATGTGTATGACTTAAACTGTTAGGCCTTATATATACTTCAATTGATTATAAATGTTTAAAATAGAGAATACAAACTGTACATTGGTTCTTATATATATATATATATATATATATATTTTAATTCAAATAAGTGTTGTTTAAGTATTATAATTTTTCAATGTATGAGCATTTTGAAGTTAATTGGTTTCCATTTAAGGTAATTTTTTTAAAACGTAATATATATATATATATATATATATATATATGAAGTATGTGCTATTTAATAATATTAAACATTAGATTTTAGGATCATTTTTATGTTAATTGGCTTCCAGTTTAACTATTGCCTTTTGCATAGGGTATAAGTTATAATTATATTTTTTTAGGTGCGCATTTTTCTTTTTTGCCAAAGTCAAGAATACTTATTAGTGATTTCTCAAAAAAAAAAAAAAAAAAAGAATACTTATAAGTGTGCAATTATTTATAAATAAATATTTGAAAAGAAGTGTTTCAATAGTAAAAATAAATTGCATCAAAGAATCCATTTTAAAGGTTTCAGAAGAATTTATTGATTCGTAAAGCATGATAAAAAGGTCATATTAGTGTCTATGGAATTCAAATCATTTATCTACTCGTCATTTAAAAGACAACCTATATGACCATATAGTTATATACGAAAGTTGCTATCCAAAGACTAATTTTTAAGGAGAAGAAAACGTATCGGAAAATGAGCCGTTACTAATCCAAAAGTTTTATATATATATATATATATATATATATATATATATAATATGAGTTTAGAAAATGTGACTTTTGGTGGAGAGGAATTTATAAATGAATTAATGGTTTTTCTTTTGTAAAATAATAATGTCCCTTGGTTTCTCTTTATGAGCTTCTAAAATAATGATATGTGATTAGTTGAAAGTTTTGAGCCAAAATCATTTTAAAAAAATTTTTTGAGATCATTTGCAAGATCTATTATAAATTTTAAAATTTTGTCAATTAAAATTAAGGAAGTTGATTCCGTACTATACCGGCCGGTATATTCCATTCCAGTAACAACGCCGGTACAAAAATGCGGTTATTTCGGTCATATCGGTAAAAATATTGTATACTGACCGGCAAATACATTTCGGGCCGAAACAAAAAAACCTTAGCAAAGCGGTGTAAATCTAAGTAAGTTAAGAAAACCCAGCAGAAAGAATGAGAAAAATGAAAGACAAATGCTCAATAGCTTTGCAAAATGACGTTAGAATCACCTCTTCTTCTAGACTTCGGCTTCATTATTCTACTTCACATTTTTCTTTTACAATCTTCTTCTTTAAGGACTTCACAATGACTGATTTACTTCTTGTGTTTTGTAAGAGCATCCACATCAGTTGGTGGATACTCTTCTATAATACAAAAATTTCTTCATTTTACACATTTTGGCCAAAAAAAGACTCACAACAGTGGGTGTAAAGTTGTGCATAATTATACAAATGCTACAGTGACTGTGCATATATGCACGGTCACTGTAGTTTGTGTATTTACTATTTTAATAATTTCTTCTCTCTCCTACATCTAACTCTCATCTCAACTCTCTCTTTCTCATTTCATCACAGCTCTCTCTTTTTCTCAACTCAACTCTACAAAGCCGATCAGCTTCTCCTTCTTCTTCAAAATCTCAGGCTTCGAAGACGAAGATGATGATAGCTCGACGGAGATCTTGCACGTCATGGACTGAGTCCGATTGGTGAGTTTTGGCGGTGAGTGAGTTGGGAACGCCAATCAGCCTCTCCGATCCAATAATCCGTTTGGAAACAAAGATGGTGACGAAGAATTGATCGGACATGGAAGGCGAAGCTCGTTACTACTTGGATAGCTCTAGTGCCTCCTTCAGTGCCATGGGGTTTTTGTGTGGGGCCGAGGTCTCTAACTTCAGTGCTGCCTAGGATTGAGACGATGAGAGTCGTTGATGATGGGGTTTAGGGGTCTCGATTTTTTGTGGGGTTTGGATTTACTATTTGGATTTTCTGTGGGGTGATAGTGGTTGATGATTGTGGGTTGATAGTGGTGGGTGGGTTTGGTGGTGGTGGTTGGGTGTGGGTGATTTTGAGTTTGTGTTGCGTCTATGAGAGGGTTCTAGAGAGGAGGAGAGGGAAGGAAATAATAAAAATTGTAAAAAGAATGAATATTTTATTGAATAAATGTGTAGAATAAATAAACTGATGTGAGTGTTTTATAAAAGTGAATGTGCAAAATAAAAAAAGTAAATTTTTTCTTACAAAATAGATAAAAAATTTGCACAAACTAATGTAGTTGCTCTAACTTTGTTCTCTACATTCCACTCTTCCTTGGTCTTACCTTTTGCTTTCTCAATGTAAGTACTAAGTAACTTGTATGCTTGGTCAAAAAAGTGCACTTGCCTTTTGATTTTCTCATAACATCATATAATAATTTGAATTGGTATCACCAATCTTTTGACACGTGGTATTGGCATTTATTGAGTTAGGTGGGTGTTTGGTTATTTAATTGTTTTCACTTTTATATATTTATACGTCGATAACTCGTCAAAGGAAATATAAAAAGTTGCCAAAGTGATATTTTGACTTCTTAGGGCATCTACAATGAAGTTATTTTTTTAATTATTTGGCATTATAAAAAGTAGTTTTATTTATTTTACTTACTTATTTTACAAAATATTCAATAGCAGTTGATCTATTTTAGTTTTTAACACAATAAAATAATATAAACATCATAATAAAATAATATAAATATCGTAATAAAATAATATATCTACTATAATAAAATAATACATCCTATTATCAAAAAAACACCACAAACCAATCAATAACACAATCCACAATTACTGCCAACCAAGAACCACTACCCATAACCACCCAACAACAATTAGCAAGCCAAGAACAACCACCCACAACCACTGCCAAAAATCCAAATTAGTCAAAAACCACCACACAAATCACCACCAACACAGCCACACCACCACTCATTCTCTGGCCTTGTCTATGGCTCTCATGACTCCTTCAATAAGTACAAAATATACAAAATTCTATAAAATCCATTTGATAATTTTTGCTTAGCTATCCTCTCAAATCATTTTCTTGATGTATTACACAGGTATAGAGGCTCACGAGCACCTGCTAGTGGTGGATGTGGAGGATCAAAGCCCAGGTCAAGAAGAAACAATATACCAGTATTAAATAGCAAAAAATTGCGATAATTCTGAAACGATATACCGATATTAAATGATATCGAAATATTTCGTTCTTCTAATCAAATCGAAACAGCTTTCAGTACGGTATTGATTTCCTTAATTAAAATCCTGATTCATGATTAATTTAAAAATATCATGTTTCAACCGAAGTTCTTCCTAAAATATGAAAAAAAAAAAAAATTGAACTATTTTAGGCAAGTTCAAATCAATCGAAATTATTTTATGCAAGTTCATATTTAGCCTCAGTCCAACTGCCCATCAATTATGAGTCTCTTTTCTCGTGCACTCTTGTCTATGCAAGTGTTTGCACTCTCCCCACCAGCCACAATCACAATTCCTTTATCACCAACACCAATCTTCGCCGGCGCCCCAAAAAGGAGATTGCCGACATCATCAATGGCCACCCATCCACCACTGCAGGTTATCAGTTAAAATAAAAAGAACCCAACACACTCACACCAACCACCACCACTAATAAATAATAATAATAATAATATTTTATTTTTGTTAACATGGACCACCAATAAAGTCCTTTTTCTATTTTTTATTTTTTATTTACGAGGTCCCTTACCGTATTTGAGGACATAAAAAACGGTACATATCAAACGAAGCAAAAGGCTTAAAATTCCAACACGCAACTAGGTGTTTTCTTAAAACACATATCCATTCAAAATCAAGGAGCAAAGAACACATGTCTCAGCCAAAAAAAAAAAAAAAAAAAAAAAAAAAAAGAAGCAAAGAACATGACTAACGATGAAGTCCATTCAATTTTTCTCAGCCTTGGACTGAATTAACAATTAAGAGTCACCCATATCAAATTTTAGCTCTACAATGAAGTAGAATGACCAGTATTTCTCTGCACCAATATTGACTTCTTGGCTCATGTCAATAACAAGGCCGTTAAAAATGAAATAGTATATTCAAACTTTTAGTAGTTGACAAATTCATACATGGGAGCACATGTTTCCAGTTTACCAAGCTAAAACCAAAGAACTTACAGCTATTTTTCAGACTTAACCTGCATGTCCCTTTCAAAATTCTCTCGTCAACACGTAGCAATAAAAAGCCCACCAAATCCCACAGGCTACATACTCTGGCGCCTATATATACCTTCACATAATTCATAGTTTATCACACACATCCACAAGCATTTAGCTAAAAGCTCTTTTCAAAGAGTACAAAACCTTTTTCTAGTCCCCACACCGCTTATTTTGACCCAAAAAAACCAAGATGAATTTCAGAAATACAAGCATCCTTTTGATCATTTTTGTTATCTGTGTGGCTATTTTGAGCCATGGTGGTGTTGAAGCAACAAGGGTGTTATCTGAGGATTTTGGCAATGCTAATAGCCTCGAGACAGGTTCCCCTATTTATGTGAAGGCAAAGGACATCATGGCGTATTGGCTTCAAAGATTGCCATCGGGACCTAGTCCTGGGGGTGAAGGTCACTAGTTCATTCAAGTTGTGAAATAGAAAAGTCTTATACAGATTTACCCCCCCCCAAAAAAAAAAAAAAAAAGATACATACATACATTGTTTTTGTGTTTCTTTTGTACTTTTATTCTTTTTCTTGGTTTAGATGTACCGTAGCTTCTTCTAAAATAGCTAGAAGAATACGAAAAAATGTAAGTGAAAAATAAAATTCATTTATTCAATCAAGTTCATAACCCATTCTTCTTCTTCTTTTTTGTCCTCGCATCCACAGGCATTTATTGTATATACTAATAGTCTAATATAGACATAAATAATTTCAACTTCGAAATTGCATGCTACAGATTCAGTACTATACGGTACTCAGAAATGAACGCGTTGAAGAAGACAAAGGAAACAATAAACAATAAATATGATTTATCCAAAATGATCAGAGAAAAGAGATCAATATTATTGTTTTCCTCGTAACTTTTTAAAATTTTTTTTTAGAAAATTTCATAATTTATGGCATCCGATTCTAATGATAACTCTTTATCATCAAAATAAGACACTAGAGGCAGACTTAGGATTTCAAGTTAGGGGAGCCGAAGTATAAGAAGAAGAATAAAATCCAAATAGGTATCCATATATTACTAACAAATTATCAACTAAGATCAATACACAAAATCATTGTTTCTTAATATATTAAAGTGTAATCATTTACTAACAAAAAAAAAATATATAAAATAATATTGTTTTTTAAGAGCATCAATTGTTGCAAAATATATATATATATATATATATTTTTTTTTTCACAAACCAAAATTTTCTTTTGCTACTTTAATATAGAATTTGAAATGTCTTGTATAATAGTATTTTTGGTATTTGGTTTTTAAAATACTAAATATGTACCATTTAGAACACCTAATGGTGGTACTCTAATACTGGGCTAATTGGGATTTTTTTGTTTTTATTTTAAAATTTTGTTTTTGTTTAGTTTTTGAGTTGGGTTAGGCTAATTAAAAGAGAGGAAGTCTAAGTTTTTGGAAGAGTGGGGCACAACTCTAAAAATAAAAAATATATATAATCATTAAAAGAATTCTTCTTCTTTTTTTTCTTTGGGCTAGGCTTTATTTTCCTCTTTTCTCTATGGGCCAGGGGGGGGGGGGGGAGGCGGGCCCCCTTGGCCCGCTTGTGGATCCATCCCTGCAAGACACCAATCGGTTTTTGGTATAAGTGAGGATTAAATCTCAGATCTATTATTCAAGCATCAAAGATTTTACCAATTGAGCTAATTAACCGGAACCCACAACTATTTTTTTTCTTGAAAGTGTTGCAATAATATTTGTTTTTTTAACCACCTAGGTCCCATATATATACTTCTTTTTCTAATAGGTTAACACAATCTCTGCACCATGCATCATATCTCTAATGGATTAAACTCTTGGTGAGGAAAATATACGATAATTGATATAAAGACTAAAAGACCATTGTCCATTAATATCACGAGTAAATTCTTCGTATCATGACTGTACTAAATAGGTCAATTCTTTAATTTTCAAGTTAAACCATGCAACGAGATCTTTTTTTTATGACGTTTGTAGATCATCACTCCTTTTAGTAATAAATCACGCAACCATGCAATGAGATCTATGATTTCCAAATAAAAACTCTCAAAACAGTCTCTCTCTCTCTCTCTCTCTCTCTCTCTCTCTCTCTCTCTCTATTTTCTTTTTCTTTTTCTTTTTAAAATTTTTTTTTGTTTATATCTCTCTAAAGACCCTTCCGAAGGGGGGTCAATTGGCGGTGTCCACAAAAATATGTACATCCCAACTAAGTTTACCATTCTCAATCCATTTGTATTTGAATATCAAATATTTTTCTCTAACAAAAATGGAATAACTTGTTACATAAATTTTACAACTAATTGTTAACTGTTATCTTCAAGTGGTGGACTGTTGGTAAAGTGGTGGACTACTTAGTACCCATTTGTATTTGAATATCAAATATTTTTCTCTAACAAAAATGGAATAACTTGTTACATAAATTTTACAACTAATTGTTAACTGTTATCTTCAAGTGGTGGACTGTTGGTAATGTGGTGGACTACTTAGTACCCATTTGTATTTGATACTTGTATTTATATAAATGAAATAAACTAAAAATATAAGACAATTATTCTTTGAGCTCTTAATGAGAAATTAGAATAGTCTAGAGAGCTTGAGAATTGAGTTTGAATTTGAATTTGAGAGGCTTTTAGTGAGAAAATGAGAGAAATATAAGGGTATTTATAGAATTTAGGATACTTAAAAAGAAATTAAAAAAAGGCGTGAATAATATTTATTTAACTTTCGGCATACTTTTTTCATTTAATTTAATTTTTTTTTGTGCTTGAGATGTAAATTAATTTACTAATTAGATTTCTATATTCAAGTTCCACTAATATTTTATTTTGAATTGATAATATGAATAATTCATTTAATCTTTCTTGTGACTTAATTGATCTTAAATAAAATTTTATTAATTTTAAGAAAATTTTCTTTTTGCACATTTAATTATAACAACTATTGTTAGTAATATTCTGTAAGCAATATAATGAGACCTTAATCTTCTTTCATCACATTTGAACAAAAAAAATGCTTTCGTGTTTTGAATATTGTGGAGGACTTATTTTCTTCTCTTCATGTTTATTTATTTTGTTTATTTTGTATTTATTTACTTTTTTTTTATACTATCTCTCTTCACATTTTAATAAATAAGAGAAGTGTTATGTCCATAACATATTTGCAACATTTTTATAACAAATCATAAGTGGTTAGTTATTATTAGTTTAAATTTGAACCTAACACTAAGATTACTTTTTTGCCCTAACAATAACTATCAGTAACAAACTGCCACTTAAGATTTGTTGTAAAAATGTTGTGAAAAAATTGTGGACATATTATTTCTCAATAGATAATGCATTCTTTTAGCCAATAAAGGGGGCTCTTAATTTTTTTTTTAGGTGAAGTAATCTTAATTAAAATATCCACTATGTAAGATAAATAAGTAAATTATATTATATTAGTTAACAAAGTTGGCCTTCTTTTATTTAAGAGCCTCATGGCACTCCATTACCTAAATGGCCTAAATAGTTAAGCCGACAGAATATATAACATCCGGGAAATGAATCATTTGATTTTTATTTATTTATTTATTTATTTATTTTTTCTATTGTATTTGCGGACATAAAAAACGGCAAAATGCTTAAAAATCCAACACGCAACTAGGCGTTTTCTTAAAACACATATCCATTCAAAATCAAGGAGCAAAGAACATGAATAGCGATGATATGAAGTCCATTCAATTTTTCTGAACCTTGGACTGAATTAACAATTAAAGTCACTCATATCAAATTTCAGCTCTGCAATGAAGTAGAATGACCAATAGTTCCCTACACCAATATTGACTTTATGGTTCATAACTTCATATATATCATGAACAAGGAGGTTAAAAATATAATATTATATTCATACTTTTAACCGTTGACAAATTCGTACATGGGATCACATGTTTTTACTTTACCAAGCAAAACCAAAGTCCCTCATTGCTATTTTTCAGCCTTAGCGTGCATGACCCTTTCAAAATTCCCTCGTCAACACAACACGTAGCTCTAAAAAGCCCACCAAACCCACACAGGCAACAGACTCTAGCGCTTATATATACCTTCACATAATTCATAGTTTGTCACACACACTCACAGGCATTTAGCTGAAAGCTCTTGTTAAAGAATACAAAACCTTTTTCTAGTTCCCACACCGCTTATTTTGACCCAAAAAAACCAAGATGAATTTCAGAAATACAAGCACCCTTTTGATCATTTTTGTTATCTGTGTGGCTATTTTGAGCCATGGTGGTGTTGAAGCAACAAGGGTGTTATCTGAGGATTTTGGCAATGCTAATAGCCTCCAGACAGATTCCCCTATTTATGTGAAGGCAAAGGACATCATGGCGTATTGGCTTCAAAGGTTGCCATCGGGACCTAGTCCTGGTGGTGAAGGTCACTAGTTCATTCAAGTTGTGAAATAGAAAAGTCTTATACAGATTTACCCAATATATATATATATATACACACACACACACATACATACATACATTGCTTTTGTGTTTCTTTAATACTTTTATTTTTTTATTCTTTTTCTTCGCCCAGATGTACCGTAGCTTCTTCTAAAATAACTAGAAGAATTCGAAACAATGTAAATGAAAAATAAAATTTATTTATTCAATCAAGTTTATTAACCATTCTTTCTACTTCTCTTCCTCCTCCTCCTCCTCCTCCTCCTCCTCCTCCTCCTCCTCCTCCTTCTTCTTCTTCTTCTTCTTCTTCTTCTTCTTCTTCTTCTTCTTCTTCTTTTTTGTCCTCGGAATCCACAGGCATGTATATACTAAATAGACACAAATAATTTCAATTTCGAAATTGCATGGTACAGATTCAGTACTATACGGCACTCAGTTATAAACGAACGCGTAGAAGAAGACAAAGGAAATAATAAACAATATATATGATTCATCCAAAATGATCGAAGAAAAAGAAATCAATATTTTTCTTTTCCTTTTAACTATTTTTTACTCTTTCTTTGGGGAGCGTTTTAATAATTTTTGTTACTTTTAACGACCCAGGTCCCATATATGTAACAAAGAGGCAAGGGGACAAGGGATCACTTTGCCTACCATTCTCCCCATTTAGAGAAATTGGGAATCTAGGGTTTGTGATGCATTCCTTCACCCAATTAACATATTTATTGGGAGGGAATCTAGTTAAGATAAAACACATTAGTATGAAGTTTTCTCTACTGAATCGTATGCTTTCCTTAGATCATCTTTAATGGTACATCTTGGTTGACCCATGCTTTTTTAGTAATGCTTCAATATTAAGTTCATGTGCCAATAGAATATCTTCAGAAATATGCCGACTACATTTAATAAGTGCTCATTGGTTTGAGCTAATTAGATACCCAAGGTAGCATCTCAACCTATTAGCTAGTATTTTTGCAATTCATTTGTACATTACCTATTAATAAATAATGGGCCTAAAGTATTATGCAATAGAGGAGTTGGTGACCTTAGGAACAAAAGTAAAGCATTAGCATGAAGTGTGCTAAATGTTAAATTTTTAGCATTTAGCACACTAAATACAAAAAATCAACTTTGTGAGGTGTGCTAAATCCCAATTTTTTTTTTAACAACATGCTACTGTAAATTTCTACTAGTAGAAGGGTATTTTAGCATGTTGTAAACAAAATATATTATATTTTAATACAAATTTTCTCTCTCCTTTCAAACTCTATCATTTGCCTCTAATCACTTTCTTCCTCTCTCACTCATTCACGCTCTCCCTCCTCTCTCACTCACTCTCACTACCTTCTCTCTCCAATACAAACCTTGACATCCACCATTGCTAATTTTTGGATTTTTTTTGGAGATTTCAAAGGGGTTTTTGGTATGTTGGGAAATTTAGACCCTGGTTGATAGAATTAACACGTTTTAAACTTAAGTTGTTAATTAGATCTATTATGAATAAACCTTATTTAAATTAAAAAAAAAACATCAATATCAAGTCAAAATCATGCACAACGGAATAGAGTAAATAAGGCAAAATATGATGAACTAGGAAAATTAATGAAATAAACTAGTTTCATAGTAAAAAACCTAGGGGGAAACCTTCCCTAAAAGCAATCCACTATAAGAAAGAGAAGTTTAAGATCTAGTACAAAACCTTTGTCTCTAAACTCTACAATCCCAGTAGATGAACTTACAGCAAAAGCCTTCTCCACTTCAGAACCTTTGAATTCTTCAATATATGAACGCTCCACCCACAATCACAATTGGAACCATCAATTGACTTCAAGAACCTCTTTAAGGTTTTCTTTATAGTAGCAAATCTGTGGGGTTGCTATGACTTCAGCTTCTTCACCAATGGAATCTTCAGATCTACTTTGAGACTCTTTGGTTTGGTGAAATAGAGAAAAATTGGTTATAAAATCCTAGGTGCATAAATTGAGTGTTTCTCTATTTAAAAAGTCTTCTAATAGATGGCTTATAATGTACTTTAAATACCAGTTCAAACGGATCTTAATTCAGGCTTCAAATGAATAAGTTATGGGTTTTTTTTGCGTTACTAATTTTTATTGATCCATGATGCTTGAGCGATCGACCTACTATCAAGCTTGTGTCAAAAATAAAATCTCAATAGATCGAGCTTGTGTCGAGGAGACAGTAAGTTTCTAGCTTCTATCAAAAGGTATTAAGTTTCTATCGAGTTGCTATTAAGGTACATATTGAAAAAGTGCTAAAAATGTGTTTTTCTTAACCTTTTCTTGAGCAAACTTTGTGTCTTAAACTTGGTCTTCAATTATAACTTTGAAACACATCAAAACTCAATAAAAGACATATAATTTGGCATGATTTGACAATACCAAAACACATGACCCTAACAATCTTTCTCTTTGTCAATCCATGACAAAATCTCAAGTACAAGAGTAAGCCCAATACAATAATAACCCGAATACGATGGATGAACCCATATTCAAATAAACTAGCTATCTAAGAATAACTAGTCTTGAGAAACCATAGTACGAACTAGGATTGATTGTTTTGATTGGTTCCATACATGTTTTTCCTGAAAGCACTTAACAAATATGTTATATGCACCATGTGGAAAACAATGACAAATAATAAACAAGTAAATTGTGTTTTGTCATAGGATATGCCAATTACATACAAACCTGAACCTAACAATCTCTCCATTTGGCAATCCGTGACAAAAACAAAAGAGTATATTGAATGTCCTAGAATACATTCTATTCAAGATTACAAAAAATAAGCCTAGTCTAAGGGTGCGTTTGGTTCTATGTAAAACGTTTTCCAAGTGTAAAATATTTGCAGGTGAAAATATTTTTTGAAAAAGAAAATATTTTCAGGTGTTTGGTGGCATTTTAAAAAATACTTCGAAAAATATTTTTTAGTGTTTGGTTGTGTTCTTGAAAATACCATAAAAAACACATTTTTTACTTGTTGCTCACATTTTCTCACATTTTCTCAGCTACCAAACATATATATAATATCATATATCAGCAGATAAACCCAAAAGAATCAAAACCCAAAAAACAAAATCATCAAATCCGGTCAAATTGAGAGAAGAAGGAACAGAGAGAGCCGACTGGGTTCGATCCAGAGGCACGATCAGAGAGAGCCGATAGGAGATCCAGAGGCGCGATCAGACCGCGATCCAGAGGCGCGATCAGAGAGAGACGATCGGAGATCCAAAGATGCGATCAGATCGCGATCCAGAGGCGTGATCAGACCAGGTTCATCGGAGATCCAGAGGCGCGATCAGATCGGGTTCATCCAGAGGCACGATCAGACTAGGTTCATCGGAGATGGGTTTGAGCGCGACAGAGGAGCTGAGGCAGTGCGATCAGAGCGGCGATGGGTTTAAGAGGCACGATCAGACTGGCAGGGCCGTGGGTCGGGGACTGGATCTGGGCTTCATCGGCGATAGCTCTCCAGCTTGGGCTTGGCGTGACTGATGAGAGTGAGTGAGGAGAGAAATTTTTTGAAGAGGGTGGAATTAGTTTGAAGGTAAAATGAAACCGGAAATCATTTTACAAGTTTGAGAGGGTTATTTTACAGTCTACGGAAATGATTTTCCGTCTGACCAAATTTTTCATGCGCAACCAAACATACAACTGGGTGTAAAATGATTTCCTGAAATGCTTTTCAGGCGAAACAAACGGACCCTAAAAGATCTGAACTTTGGAAGTTGTTGCAAGAAGAAGACTCGTAATCTTAATTTGGCTTTAACCAGTCTTTCTTGAAAGGCATTAAACAAGACACATCAAGGTACCATATGTGAAATATAAACAAGTTATATAAACAAGAAACATATGTATAAAGTGTGAAAAGAAACAACACGTGTGAGATAAAGAGTGAAATACATTCATCATCATCATATATAGAAATAACAGATGATGTATGTAAATGGTTACAAAACCAAAAGATACACAACACAAAATATATCAATATCAAAGTGTATCAAACTAACTCTCCCCCTAAGTTAGTTAGATCAAAAAATTTCTTCTCTTTAACATGAAGTTCTCCCCCTAAATCTATTCTCCTTTTGAGGAATGACATTCAAATCTCAAATTTCTCCCCATTTTTGACACAATTGTCAAAGGGCATAGAAAGCCAAAAAACTTGACCAGAGATAGACAAAAAACTGACATAAAGGGAATAAGAAGAACAATGAACTATAGACCTACAAGAAAAACATGACAACAAGATACTATGGACACAAAGGGAATAAAAAAATGCAAAACATAAAAAACATATGAAATGCATGCAAAAGGAGCACTATCTATTGAGAGGTAATGAGGGAGGTGTTGAGGAAGACGTTGATAGATCGACACATGTATCAAGCAAACAGTAGATTGAGAAACGAGGTTTGATGGGTCGGGGTGGTATCAAGATGCTTAAAACATGAATTTTCATGCAAGTGCAATATGAAACATATGCAATAATAAAAACTGAACACCATGAACCAACCCAGATTAAGGAAAAAAAAAAAATTAAACATGTGAATGAACAATTCAAAGCTCAAAACTCCAAAAACTTTAAAAATGAAAAAACACAAAATATTTAAAAAAAAAAAAATATACTCACACTAATACAAGAGTAACTTTAAATGACCAAATCACATTGTACCTGTATAATAGTATCAAGAGTAGCAAAGAATTGCATGTTGTATGTGAAACCTTTGCAATAAAGCATAAGTGTCTCATCATATGACAATAATGGTATAAGAGAATCAAGAACACTCACACATAATTATAACCGTTTGATGAGGACCATCATCATTGAGGTACATCATATAACTTCCACATCTCCTAAAAACACACTTTTAAAAGCATTTTGATTCTTTTTTCTTTTCATATTCTTTGCATATTTTTCTTTTAAGTAAAAAGACATATCATGCATGGGCATATAAGAGAGAAAAGAAAATACTCAATTATGTTAGCCAAACATCTTTTTCTTGCTATGCAAGTGTTACATCTTACCAAGCACGACTTTTATGAGTTGCACACAGATGTTTTATGATTGACAAATTATAGTAGTGAGATTGCTATTTATGCATTTTTCTTAGAATTTTTTAGTCCTACCCGTCAAAAAGATTGATATAGTTATGAATGATAAAAGATTAACCAAATCATACAAATCACATAACAAGCCACAAAGCTCACATTGCTTAGTTGTGCATGGAGATACTCATCTAAGTTACAAGAGATGCAAAGTTAATAAATCTTGTTTCAATGGCCATCCAAAGGTACACAAGTACCTGTATACACATACACACTGTTTTTGTGTTTTTCAAAAAATTTCATTTTTCATTTTTTTTTCTTTTCTTGAAAGCAATAAAAAAAAATGCAAAACAATGTAATGCATGAAAGCATGATTCCAAAAACAGATAAGAAATCAAGCGTGAAAGTCCTACTTTAGATAGAAATAATTAAAGCAAAGGACAAACAGAAAGACAATCAGAAAGACAATTAAGTCTTAGATTCCTTTACCACCCACATAGCATGAGTCTTTGGCCGTGAAGATGAAAAGACACGTGTCCTAGTATGTCTACTAAAGGACATAGAGAAATTAGAATTCTCCTAAAATTGAGTTAAAAAGCTCAAAATTTTTAATAACTCACCAAGAATAGATACAGAACCTTTAGATAAAGGATGAGACCTATTAGACACTTACTTTTGAGGGAACAACTTAAAACAATTAGGGCGAGTGTGACTGAAAGCATCACAATGGTGACAAACATGAGTAGTTTTAGAACTATTAGGCTTCCTAGAAGGAGGTCGAACCCTAGAGGTTGATAGAGACCTTAACTTAGGAAATTTTGGCATAATATGACAAAAAACATGAAAATGATGACAAGGACAAATTCAGATTCTTTATTCAACCTAGAAGGAGTTTTAGACATAGTTATAGAAACTTCAACATTAATATCATATTTTTTACCTTTGTATATTCTAGCAATATTAACTTTCAACTTTTTATTATTCCTTTTAAATGGAGGAACATAAAAACCTTTTTCTTTTGAGTTAGGCTCAACAACAATTTTGATACTAGCTGATTTTTCAACTTCAATTTTAGATTCAGCTAGTTGCTCTTCCAAACTCTTAATTTTGTCCACCTGAGATGAAAATTGATTTTTTAAATTCGCATTCAAATTATTGATTTCATCTAATTATGCAATTAATTCATCTTTTTCAAGTTTGACTTTTTTAAATTTAGCTTTTAATTTTGTAGATTTTTTAAGAGATTTCATACAAAATTTATAAAGCTTACAATAGGCATCTTGAATATCCATCATCATTCAACATAAGACCATGCAAATCAAACAATCAACAGTTTCCATGACAACGGGAGCCAAGGATCACACTCAGGAAATTAATCCAATTAGAGTGTACCCACTCTAATACCACCTGTTGGGAAGTTTAGACTCCGGTTGATAGAATTAACAAGTTTTAAACTCAAGTTGTTAGTTAGATCTATTATGAATAAATCTTGTTCAAATAATCAAACATCAATATCAAGTAATCATGCACAGCGGAATAGTAAATAAGATAAGATATGATGATCCAAGAAAACCTATGAAACAAACTAGTTTCAAAGTAAAAAATCTGGGGGAAAACCTTACCAAAAAGCAATCCACTATAATAAAGAGAAGTTTCAGAGCTAGTACAAAACATTTGTCCTTAGACTCTACAATTCCAGTAGATGAACTTACAGCAAAAACCTTCTCCCGCTTCAGAACCTCTAAATTCTTCAATAAATGAACGCTCCACCCACAATCACAATTGGAACCTCCAATTGACTTCAAGAATCTCTTGAAGGTTTTCCTCACAGTATAAAGTCTGTGGTGGTTGCTATGACTTCAACTTCTTCACCTATGGAATCTTTAGATCTATTTTGAAACTCTTTTATTTGGTGAAATAGAGAAAACTTAGTTACAGAACCCTAGTTGCATAAATAGAGTGTGTCTAAAAAGTCTTCTAATAGATGGCTTATAATATCCTTTAAATATCGGTTCAAACGGATCTCAATTCAGGCTTTAAACAAATAAGTTATTGTCTTTTTTCGTTTTTGATTTTTGTTGATCTACAACGCTTGATTGATCAAGTTGCTATCGGGCTTGTGTCAAGGAGGCAGTAAGTTTCTAACTTCTATCGAGCTTCTATCAAGATACTATCAAGTTACATGCTGAAAATGTACTGAAAATGTGCTTTTCTTGACCTTTTCTTAAGCAAACTTTGTGTCTTCAACTTGGTCTTCAATTACAACTTTAAGACACATTAAATTTAATAAAAGACACATAATTTGGCATGGTTTGACAATTCCAAAACACATGACCTTAACAATCTCCTCCTTTGTCAATCCATGACAAAGCCACAAGTACAAGAGTAAGCCCAATACAATAATTACCCGAATACAATGAATGAACCCATATTAAATAAACTAGCCTGTCTAAAAGCAACTAGTCCTGAGAAACCATAGCATGATCTAGGATTGATTATTTTGATTGGCTCCATACCTATCTGTCCTGAAAGCACATAACAAACATGTTATGCGCACCATGTGGAAAATAATAACAGATAATAAACAAGTACAATGCGTTTTGTCATAGGATATGACAATTACATACAAATGTGAACTCATGGTAGTTTTGGTTGGTGGTGGTTGGGTTGATTTTGGGTAGTGATTGGTGGTGGTGGGTTTGTGGATTCAGTAGGTTCCCATCTAGTGGTGGGTTCCTATCTCTCTCCCTTCTCACTTTTTATTTGACTTGGTGGTGGGTGCTAGTGGTTATGGGCTAGGCTATGGGTGGTGGGTTGCGTTGCAGCTTCTGATGGAATTGATTTTGATGGTGTTTTCAATGTGGTATTTTTTTTATATGCAAAAATCACAATGGTCAGTGGTTAAAGGTGGATTTGAGCTGTGGCCACAGTGGATGTGGGTTGTGGTCACGAAAGCAATAGTGAATGAATTCTGGAGAGAGAGAGAGAGAGAGAGAGAGAGAGAGAGAGAGAGAGAGAGAGAGGTTTTGAGTTTAGAGAAATTAAATAATTTTTTTATAGGTTGTTTATGTTATTTTAATGTGTTGTAATGTTAAAATAGAGCATTTGATGTAGGGTGTATTGTCAAATGTTGCATTAATGTAACAAAAGTAAGTTTTTGTGTATTATATTAGCATTTGGCATAACAAAACTGTCAGTTCGTTTAGACCGCTTAAACCCAACAGATTAACCTAGAGAATTAGCCAAGTGATTAACTTAGGTAATTTAAACAAAACTAGGTTAACACAAGTATAATGAAAAACAACAAAGCAGCGGAAAATAAAGAACACAAAGATCTGATGACCCAGGAAAACCAAACCGGTAAAAAACCTGGGGAGGATTTAACCTAGCTATCCTCAAGGTAAACCGAATTCACTATGAAAGAATTGAAGTTTACACAATAAGACTTAGACCACTAACATCCTATTGCTACCCAAGTGTAGGAAACTTACTACCACGATCCCATGATAGCTCCGAGATCCACGGACTCCTTCTTTCTTGAATTCTTTAGCAATTCACAAGCGCACCTGCTTGTATTTCTTGAAGATCTTTGATTCTGCAACTGTATGATTTACCAAGCTCTTGACATGAGTCTTGAGTTTGAAAACCCTAAGTGTATGTGAAGGTAAACACCTCTAGATCTCACAATGAGATTCACAAACACAGCAAAACAGAACCTTGAAAACGTGGCTAGGGTTTTCCCTTATATACTTAGGGCAAAACATAAAACCCTATACATTAAATGGGCTAGGGCTGAGTTGGAAAATTCTGCAGAAAAACAATCTGCACGACTTTCGATCGATCGAGTCAGGCAGAAAGTGCACAGTGAATTCTGCATAAAACTCGATTCCAACTTTACATTAAGAGCCATACTTTGAGCAAGTCTAACACACAACTAAAATAACGTTTTGATCATGGTTTGCCAACATTACAAATTGAAGTTCTAATACATTAGCTCTTAATTCTTAGAACCTAACAAACTCCCCCTTTGGCAATCCGTGACAAAACACAGACTCAACAAAAGGCTCAAAGTTTATAAATTGAAACAGCCCATTACAAAATAAAAAGCCACTTAAACAATTCATCTTAACTACTATCTAACAGTTACAAAGTAGACAGCAGCTTGACTGAATCGACCTGTATATTCCTGTAACACTTAACAAACACATAAACGCATGTGTGAAAAAAAAACAGGAAATATATAAAAATAACTTCTTGATTTCACATGACACAAAAGAAAGACATATATCATGAATAACATCATAAATATAAATCAATAAGCAGAGTAGCATAGTGAAACAAGAAACATAATACATAACAATGTATCTCAACACAAATATCTCCTAATCAAGAGCCAAAAAAGTAAATACACAGTGAAGCACCTATATACAATCTAATAACTCCACAAGCTCCGCAGTATCACTACTAAGTACAAAACTCCCCCTAAAATGAAAATCTCCACAAAAAATCTCCTAGTGCACTCCCCCTTTTTGTGACGAATTGCTAAAGGGCACTCACTCATCATCAAAAGGAGGTGGAGGAGAATGACGAGAACTCGCCAAATCTGCTCGCAATGCACGTAGCTCATCAAGGATGTCCACCAGAAGCTGACCATGAGCCGCCTGAACGGTCACGACAGTATCAAGAGTTCGACGAAGGTCAGAAACATCATCAAAAGGTGGAGGGACAGCAGCAGCAGCAGCAACAGCAGGGTCAGACGATGTCCCAGCTGCAGGAGTATCTGTAGAAAAAGAAGGGGGTAGAGTGACACCGGAAGGCTCTACCCGAGGGCGCTTAGAGCTAGCTCGAAGTTGAGCAGCCCTTTGTCTCAAAAAGGTAGCACCTATAGGAGCAATGACATGTACAGGCTCAGAAGCAGGAAAATCACCTAAACCAAGATAAAGGAGAATCCTATGAATAAAAACCGGAAAGAATAACGCATGAGCCGTAGAACTAGACCGATGAACTTCGTTCAAAGAACAAAGGAACAAATGAGGAAAACTGATAGGAGCATCAGTAACAAATGCGTACAAAAACACACATCGCTCAAGTGGAATGGTGTGGATATGAGAAATAGGCCACAAGGAATGACAAGCAATCCTAAAGAAAAGATAATGAAGCTCGGAAAGCTCAGCAGAAGTGATCCGAGGATCAGAACCCCACTGGATAGAAGATCCAGTGATGGATGACAATACGTCATCAAGAGGTGGAGACTCCTCATAAGGAAAAACGGGATGATCGACAATGGGCACCCCAAGAGCGTCAGACATTACCGACGGGGTAATGCGATACTCTACACCTCGTAACCAAACCTTAACTAAGGTGTTGGTATCATAGACGTGGATAGAGAGATTCGAATAGAACTCTCTAATCAAGGTGGCAAGAGGAGGATGCTCAAAATAGAGCAAAGATAACCAACCCCGACGCTCAAAGTTACGTCTCACCTCAGGATCTACCTCATCTAGGATTACCCTACGCTCAGCCCAGATATGACGCCTAAGATTAAGGTTCTCATAGGTCCCTTGGTTCTTCTCACTAGAGAACTGCTCACTATCGAAAGAAGGTGAAGGATCAGAAGTCCTATGGGCTCTAGTTTTCCTAGGCATGATGCTAAGGAATAAAGAGACACAAAAAAAAAAAAAAAACAAGAGGAGCAAAAACAAAAACCAAGGGCAAACTGTAAGTTAGCACAGCATAAAATATAGAAAAATCAATTCTATATGATGCATGAACAAAATATGCAAATGATGCATGAACTAATGCAGTGACATGTTCAAATATGATCCAAATTAACAAGATTGACTTGAGCATGAGTTTTAAATTAAAAATACCCAATTTTTAAAACCCCAATTTTTAAAACACAACAAATTGAGAAATTGATCATCACAACAGTTAATTAACACAATATAATGATCAAATTAATCAATCTAACAAGTCAATTTCATCAATTTCAATCAAATTGAATAAAAACCCAAAATCCCCAATTTCAAGCCCTAGAAATTTAAAAATTCCACAAAGCACGAAATCAAACAAATTAAAACATATGTAGTGCTTGGATAAGGTGTCCCCACAAAAACCCATAATTCATTTGAATGAAAAAGAACCAAAATCACTCCCAAAAATACCAAAAACAAAAATGCTGAAAATAGCCTAAAATGCATGAAAATAATGCATGAAATATGAAAATAAAATCAAAAGAGAGGGCAAAAATGTCTTACCAGCCTTGGGAGAGAGAGATGATGCAAAAAGATCAGAGGAAAATGACAAAAAAACTCCAAAGATAGCTTGACCGGTTGGTAGGGAGAAAAAGTATTTGAAAAGGTTTTGAAAAAGTGAAGAAATCACGTGAAAAAGACCTTTTTTTTTTAAATACTCAGCCCGATTTTCGATCGATCGAAAAACAGATTCGATCGGTCGAAAATCCTTTGATTGATCCAGTATCAATCGAGAACCGATTGAAACACACAGAGACTTTAGTGAGATTTTGAAAACATTTTCAACCAATCGAAAAACATACTCGATCAATCGAAAATCTGGAAAAATTGAATTTTTGAAAATTGAAACAAATTAGCTCAAAAAATCCTCAAAGCATTAAATTTTATGAAAAGAATGCATGAGTATGAGATGAGATGTTTTCCAAAAACCCATGTTTTTAACCCAGATCTCTCTAAGAAGATTTTCTCATAATATCTCTCAACCAATCTGACAAGCAAACATGTTTTGCATGAATTTCCAGAAATATTCAAACTAGGTTGGTCAGACCAAAAACACACACAATAACATGTACACAGTTTAGCAAAGAATAACTTATGTAGTGTGTGCAACTAGCATAAGCATGGGAAACATGTGAGGTGATATGCACATATTGATTAATCACAATTTCTACAAAATCCATCACATGAATTTGAAAGAGATTATTACTTAAAGAGTTACATCATATAACTCTCACATCTCCTAGAATAAAAGTTTGCAATCATGTAAGTTTCTTGATCTGCCTCATTATTCAATTTAATTGATTAGAAACTTAATAAAAGCTGGGATAATGTACACACCAATTTTATGAATTGCTAAATTATTATAGCCCAATAATGTACACACTAATTTTATTTAGAGGCTATACCTTATGTTCTTTTTGTGCATGTGCTACACTTTCTCGAGCACAAAATCTTACGATATGCACTAAGGTGTTCATGATTGGCTAGTAAACAGTGGTGAGATGGTTATTTATGCCTTTCTCAGTAAGACCAAGTCCGACAATCAAAGACATAAGACTTCAAGATCAAGATAATGTGATCAACAAATATAGCATATTCCCACACAACATGCACAACAAAACTTTAGCTAGTAAAGTGCAATAGAAATAAGTACATCAAAGCTAAACAAGGTACATAAACATGTTATGCAAAATTTGATTAACCAACCTTGTCTTCAAGTTCAAGGAAAAACTTGCAAAAACACAATTTGCAAAAATTTTTTTTTTTAATGAATAAAAGAAACAAACATCTTAGAATGAAATGCATGAATGTTATGCAATACAAAACTTAGAAACAAAGGTCACAAAAGGTAGAGCAATGAAACACAAGGACCAAATCAGATAGACTCAATTAGGTTGAGCCTTTTGCATCCAAAACTTTTTAGATGCAACTCTTGCATTGGAGTTATGATTCACATTAGAATTCTGAGCAACTCCAGGATTGGAATAAAAGTTTAACGCCTTTACCAATTCACCAATAAGTACCATAGGATCATGTGCTTGGGGCACAGGTACTTTAGATTTATTTGCTCGCTTTGCAGCTTGCAACTTAAAACAATTTGGACGAATGTGTCCAGACTTTCCACAAAAATGACAAACCCATGCAGGCTTATCATGCAACTTGCCCTTAGAAGAAGTAGAAGCTCTAGAATGAGAAGCTTGAAGATCAACCCTAATCTTCCTATGTGGAGCAACATCTACAGATTTGACAGGTTCACTCACCAAGGGTTTTACAATCTCATTCTTAGGAGGTTTAGAAGAGGGAACAAATTTAGTGGAAGAAGGTTCAGGCACGGAGACGCTATCCACAAAACCTAAGCTAGTTTTGTCAGAGGGAGACTTTTGAACACTCAGCATGTGATCAAGTTTGGAGCTTGCAGACCTATTAGTTTGTTCTCTAGCAACAGATAATTCAAGTTCCAAACATTTAACTTTATCAAGTAACAACATGTTCTCAGTTTTCACATTATTCAAAAGCTCATTTGCATCAAAAAATTTCACAAGTAAATTCTTCTTATCAAGTTCAAGAGATGCAATTTTCTTTAAGCCTAAATCAACATTCATGGCATCCTTTACAGCAACTTTGCAAAGTTTATTATAGGCTTCCTGTAAATCTGCATCCTCAGAGAGTTCCCCATCAGAAGGGTTCTCTTCAACAGACATACTTTCATTAACTACAGTAGTAGCAGTGAAAGTAATGAAGTTTCCATCCTCATCACTAGCGGATTCATTGTCAGAAACTTCATCATCACTAAGGGTTACAGCCATAGCTTTACCCTTAGACCTCAAATATGTAGGACATTCAGATTTCAAATGACCATACCCTTGACATCCATAACATTGTTGTCCCAAGGAATTATTAGAAGGTTGACCTACTTTCTCTTTAGGTTTATCAGTGTTATTAACCTTAGTGGGATCATTCCTCCTAGAATTTCTAGGTTCAACAGTGTTCTTGCCTCTTGCCCTTCTGTTATTATTCCTAAGAAAGTTTCTAAAGTTCTTGGCAAGATAGGCGATCTCTGTAGCAGAGAGTTCATCATCAAATCCACCATCCTCAACATCATCAACAGACTTAAGAGCTATTGATTTGGATTTGTTTGTCTTGGGTAGGTCCAACTCATAGGACTGAAGAGATCCTACAAGTTCATCAACAGGGATGGAGTCCACATCCTTGCTCTCAGTGATGGCAGTCACTTTGGGTCTAAAGTCCTCAGTCAAAGATCTAAGAATCTTCTTAACAATTTTAGGTTGATCATAGATTTCACCCAGATTATATGCAGAATTAACAATATCATTCAGTTTAGCATAGAATTCATCAAAAGATTCATCATCATTCATTCTAATACTTTCAAATCTAGAGATTAATTGCTGCAATTTATTTATTTTAACTGCTTTTGTGCCTTCATGCACAGTCTGGAGGATTTTCCATGCAGTATGAGCAACCTCAACATTAGAGATCCTCTTAAATTCCTCCATGGAAACATCATTGAAAATAGCATTCATAGCTTTGCTATTGAAAGCGGCTGCCTCCTTCTGAGAAGTTTGCCACTCACTCACAGGAGTAGTGGGCTTCTCCCATCCGTACTCAACAGAATTCCAAACTCTCTCATCAATGGATTTCAGGAATGCTTTCATCCTTACTTTCCAATAAGCATAATTGTTTCCATCAAAGCGAGGTGGAACAACAAGAGAGTGTCCGTGTTCCATGACAACAAGGGTCAAGGATCAGCAAAAAGATCAAAAGATCAAACACAAAAGCTACCCGCTCTGATACCACTTGTCAGTTCGTTTAGACCCCTTAAACCCAACATATTAACCTAGAGAATTAGCCAAGTGATTAACTTAGGTAATTTAAACAAAACTAAGTTAACTCAAGTATAATGAAAAACAGCAAAGCAGCGGAAAATAAAGAACACAGAGATTTGATGATCCAGGAAAACCAAACCGGTAAAAAACCTGGGGAGGATTTAACCTAGCTATCCTCAAGGTAAACCGAATTCACTATGAAAGAATTGAAGTTTACACAATAAGACTTAGACCACTAACATCCTATTGCTACCCAAGTGTAGGAAACTTACTACCACGATCCCATGATAGCTTCGAGATCCACGGATTCCTTCTTTCTTGAATTCTTTAGCAATTCACAAGCGCACCTGCTTGTATTTCTTGAAGATCTTTGATTCTGCAACTGTATGATTTACCAAGCTCTTGACATGAGTCTTGAGTTTGGAAACCCTAAGTGTATGTGAAGGTAAACACCTCTAGATCTCACAATGAGATTCACAAACACAGCAAAACAGAACCTTGAAAACGTGGCTAGGGTTTTCCCTTATATACTTAGGGCAAAACATAAAACCCTATGCATTAAATGGGCTAGGGCTGAGTTGGAAAATTCTGCAGAAAAACAATCTGCACGACTTTCGATCGATCGAGTCTAATTTTCGATCGATCGAGTCAGGCAGAAAGTGCACAGTGAATTCTGCATAAAACTCGATTCCAACTTTACATTAAGAGCCATACTTTGAGCAAGTCTAACACACAACTAAAAGAACGTTTTGATCATGGTTTGCCAACATTACAAATTGAAGTTCTAATACATTAGTTCCTAATTCTTAGAACCTAACAAAAACTAATACTGGTGCTCATAGTAGAGTTTATATCCTTGAGCAATTTGCCTGAGCTGATGAAGGAGAAATTGCTTCGACAATACATAGCACTCATCACTATACGCTTGGCTTCTTTAAAGAGTAACATAGTGAAGCCATTTAGACCTCGCGCGGGCTTTATCATTTTTCAGAGAAAATAATGTACTTTGAATCTCTTCTTCAGTGACTTCCATTTCCTACTCTTATTTGCCTCAGAGACTTGATCTGTAAATAATGTTGTTGTCTTGCTTATCATGAAGGATAAGATTTTATTGATTTTAAGAAAAATTTCTTTTGGATCATGTAGCTGTAACAGTTTTTTTTAGTAATACTCTAGCTGTAAGTGATATAATGAGACCTTTTCACATTTAAATAAAAAATGCTATAGTGTTTTTAATAAGATCTCTTAATGTTTATTTTTGCTTTTTTATTTTTGTTTATTTACTTTTGTTTTTGATACCATCTCTCTTCATGTTCTAATAGATAATGCATTCTTTTAGCCAATAAAGGGGCTCTTTATATTTTTTTCTAGGTGAAGTAACCTTAATTAAAGTATCCACTATGTAAGATAAATAAATAAATTATATTGTATTAGTTAACAAAGTTGGCCTTATTTTATTTAAGAGCCTTATGGCACTCCATTAATTACCTAAATGGCCTTCCATTACTTAAATGGCCTATATAGTTAAGTCGAATATGTGTGTATATATATATATATATATATATATATATATATATATATAAACATTTCGGAAATGAGTTATTTGAAATTTTTTTTATTGTATTTGAGGACATAAATAAAAAAGGTACATCAAACAAAGTAAAATGACCACCACGAGGTGTGGCATAATAGGAGGAATTTTTGAATTGCTTCACTTGGTAAGCGGTTCGAGCAATTGCTTCACTTGGTATTATCCATTATAGTCATGTGGCATAGGGTTAATGAATTCACATTGGAGTCCCACTTTTATATTCAGGAAAAAAAAAAAAAAAAATGCTTAAAAATCCAACACGCAACTAGGCGTTTTCTTAAACACATCAATTCAAAATCAAGGATTAAAGAACATGACTAACGATGAAGTCCATTCAAATTTTCTCAGCCTTGGACTGACATAACAATTAAGAGTCACCCATATCAAATTTCAGCTCTAGAATGAAGTAGAATGACCCGTATTTCTCTGCACCAATATTGACTTCATGGCTCATGTCCATAACAAGGCCGTTAACTTAAAGAAAAATAGTATATTCAAACTTTTAGTAGTTGACAAATTCATACATGTGAGCATATGTTTCCACTTTGGCAAGCAAAACCAAATTCCCACTTAGCTATTATTTTTCAGCCTTAACGTGCATATTGACCCTTCCAAAATTCCCTCCTCAACGTGTAGCTCTAAAAAGTCCACCAAAACCCACAAGGTACAGACTCTGGCGCCTATATATACCTTCACATAATTCATACTTTGTCACACACATCCGCAAGCATTTAGCTAAAAGCTCCTGTTAAAGAATACAAAACCTTTTTCTAGTCCCCACACCGCTTATTTTGACCCAAAAAACACAAGATGAATTTCAGAAATACAAGCACCCTTTTGATCATTTTTGTTATCTGTGTGGCTATTTTAAGCCATGGTGGTGTTGAAGCAACAAGGGTGTTATCTGAGGATTTTAGCAATGCTAATAGCCTCCAGACAGATTCCCCTATTTATGTGAAGGCGAAGGACATCATGGCGTATTGGCTTCAAAGGTTGCCATCAGGACCTAGTCCTGGTGGTGAAGGTCACTAGTTCATTCAAGTTGTGAAATAGAAAGGTCTTATACAGATTTACCCCAAAAAAAAAAAAAACATACATTGTTTTTGTGTTTTTTTATAGTTTTATTTTTTATTCTTTTTCTTAGTCCAGATGTACCGTAGCTTCTGCTAAAATAGTTAGAAGAATTCGAAACAATGTAAATGAAAAATAAAATTCATATATTCAATCAAGTTTATAACCCACTCTTTCTTCTTCTTTTTTTCCCAGCATCCACAGGCATGTGTATACTATTATACACATAAATAATTTCAATATCGAAATTACATGCTACAGATTCAGTACTATACGGAAATTATTATATATGAAAAGGAAAGAAAACGACATTATTCTTTTCTTCTAAGTTCTATCTATCTTTTTTTTCTCTTTCTTTGGCAAGCGCTGTAATAATTTTTATTTTTTCTTAACGACCCAGGTCCTATATATATATATATATATATATACTTCTTTTTGTAATAGCTAGGTTAAAACAATCTTTGTACCACGCATCATGTCTCTAATGGATTAAACTTTTGGTGGGGAAAATATACGATAATTGGTACAAAGACTAAAATACTTTGATATCATGTGTAAATTCTACGTATCATGACTGTACTCAAGAGGTCAATCTCTTTGATTTTCAAGTTAAACAATGCAATGAGTTCTTTTTGTTATGACGTTTGTAGATCATCACTCCTTTTCGTAATAAACTCTTAACCTCTTGATTATAATTTAAATCTCGGGACCCTGTTAGGGACATAATTTTGGGAGACTCTAATTGAGTCCTTAATTAATGGAGAGAATTAATTTCATAGAACGAAACAGGCATTAAAAATAAAATTGGTCAATACAGTATCATAAGATGAATCAGGCAGTGAAGAATGAACTTATCATTATAATTAAATTGTAGAAATTTAAAACAATGATATGTGAGATAATGGAAGCAATAAACGATAAGGTAATTCAATTCAAATTAATGAAAAAAAAATAGCAACTCATCAAAATTTTCAAGTTACAAAGACTTTACATGTCTACACAATGATTCACAGATAAATAGGAATTAAATTCAAGATATGATTAATAGTACCGTTACCAAAATTTTTGGAGTTCAGATGGCACCTATAAGCATGAGTGCATGACCTAATGCCATGTATTGGCCTCAGGAAATGCCATATATAAAACCTCCACAATCACCACCACCATCGCATCCTCTTTAACACCACATATGTATTAGAACAAGGTAACATAGATCACCACTCAAGTATTGGCCCCCATGGACGGGTACCACTCATAATTCATGCGCTATAAACACAAGTAGGATTAAATGTATGGCCAAAATTGGAAATCAACATCATTTTTCAAACAATATAACTAATAGACATCATTTTCAAACTATATTTTTTACTAGCATCTCGAGTCTAAAAGACTCGATTTAGGGCCTATAAATCGAGTCTTTGAGACTCGATTTCTATGGTCTGATCATGTCTGAGATGGCGTTTTTTTCACGTGGCGTTTTTTCCACGTGGCGTCTATATGAAAATCGAGTCTCTAACACTCGATTTATAAAATAAAAAACCCACCCGTATTTTCTTTCTTCCTTCTCTATCTCTTTCTCTCTCGCCCAACAGCCAACATCCAAAACCAAACACCCAACAACCAAAACAAAAGAAAAGAGAGAGGAAAAACCACCGATCACCTTCAACCCACGGCGACCCACGGCTAACCACGACCACCGACGACCACCAACGGCCACCCACGACCACACACGGCCAATGCCGATCTGAAGCTACCCACTCCGACTCGATCTTCGACGGCGATCTAAACCCGACCCCTAGCCACGAGCAATGAAGACCACCGACGGCCAAGCCCACGCCGAGCTGAAGCCATCACGTTGGTCCGAAGCCACGGCGATCTGGGGTTTTTTTTTTTTTTTCTCTCTCATTCTTCACCTTCTGTTTCTGGGTTTTGTCTTTGGGTTTTTTCTGGGTAGCCGTGGGTTGAAGAATGAGTGTTTGTTGTTTGCAGTGGCTTCTGGGTTATGTACCAAAAGCTGAAGAATGAGTGTTGGCTATTTGCAGTGGCTTCTGGGTTGTGTACCAAAAGCTGAAGAATGAGTGTTGGCTTTAATTAATTCTGATTGTTGTTTGTAGGATTAGTGTATATAAATCAGGTCTAAAAGACTCAATTTTCAGGTAGATACCACATGGAAAAAACGCCAAATCGGATGAAATCTGATCATAAAAATCGATTCTTTGAGACTCGATTTATAGGCCAAAATCGAGTCTCAAAGACTCGAAATGTTACTAAAAAATATAGTGTGAAATCAGTGTCTATTAATTATATTGTTTAAAAAATGATGTTAATTTTCAATTTTGGCCTTAAATGTACTCAAGAAAAACTATAATAAAAAATGTTTATAATAACAAAAAAATCATTTTATTGACATCGGAGTCATTGCAATAGTTGAAGTAAAGTGTTGCAAAAAGCTTTGAGGTAATAAGTTTGTACAATAAAAAATTTCGTTGCAATAAAAAAAATATTTTACTGACAAATTTGATGCAATAATATTTTTGTTGTTGCAATATACAATATACTGCTTCGAATATCTTGTAGCAATTGAATATTATTTCATGAATTTTATTGCAATAAATTGCAAATAATTGACAAAAATAATTTGGATTTAGTTATTGTAACGAAATATTTATTTTAATAGATAATATTTTTATTTTTTCATTACAATAGATTATAAAATAATTTATATTAGATTATTATAATAATATCTTTGTTGAAGTTTCATGTTTGTCATTGCAATAAATTGTAAAATAATTGATATATAGTTATTGCAATGACAAAATAAAAATATACAATTTGATAAAATTTCAAGGTTCGATTTTGGGAATAAATTTGAAAGAGGAAGAAGGAATGAAGGAGGTGAGAGAGTAATAAGTGGCGGGCTTTGAAAACATTTCAGGGGCACGACTATCTTTTCTTTGTGTTGGTAGAGTAAACTGAAGTGGATTTTTCGGACAGGTGTCGATCATTTATTGGTGAAGAAACACCAAACCAAATGCTGAGTTGATAATACTAAAACTTAGAATACTTTTTCCTTTTAGGGAGAGACTCCATCAGTACTTTAGGCCACCAAACACTTATTTAGAAATATTGGAGTTATTGAGATGTAGAAGCTAAGGAAAGGTCTTTAGGTGTCAAAATCACCTTGACAAGCAAATATATGCTCTAAAGATAATTTTGATTGAAAGAGATGAAAAAAGATTGAGGTAAATTGTATTTTTAATATCTGTTTTTAAAAAAATACTATTGATAATTTTTCATTTATGATTGAAAATGACAATAGAATGCATAATGTGTGAAAATTAATATTTTGTAGAAATCACTAAATTTATTAATAAGCGTTAAACAATTTTGCATCTATGTTATTTAATATTTATGTTAATAGTTTGCACCTTGTGAGAGAGATCAATGCTCGCAGAGATGTGCACACAAGACCACCCTTGAGGTTGCTTTTGTTTATGCTTTTATTATCTTGCCATAACCTGTGTACTGTGTTTCTGTAGTGTACTATTATAAATAAATATCCATGTTCATATTTTGATGGTTGCAAAATTTATTAAAAAATTTCCTAGGTCCGTTCCTGGCAATGACTACAACTAAGATATCATTACAATAACTTAATATCGATTATTTTTAACCTATTGGCCTATTGCAATAACAAAATGAAGTAGTTATCTATTACATCAAAGATATCATTACAATAGTTTAATCCGAATTATTTTTGCCAATTATTTGAAATTTATTACAATAAGATTCGTGAAATAACAACCTATTACTACAAGCTATTCGAAATAATAAATTTTTTATTGCAGCAATATATATATATATACACACACACACACACGCACACACACTAAAGTTGTGGAGTTTATTACAATAAAATTTTTTGCACAAACCTATTACTTCAAATTTTATTGCAACACACTCATCAACTATTGCAATGATGACTCTAATGTCATTGCAGCGATTATTTATTTATTTTTGAAATAAACATTTTTTCTTGTAGTGAAAGATCATGATAAATATACTGTTAGGTTCTAAGACTTAGGAACTAATGTATTAGTACTTCAATTTGTAACGTTGGCAAACTATAATCAAAACAATGTTTAGTCTTGTGTAAGACTTGCTCAAAGTATGGCTCTTCATGTAAAGTTGGAATCGAGTTTTATGCAGAATTCACTGTGCACTTTCTGTCTGACTCGATCGATCGAAAATTAGGCTCGATCGATCGAAAGTCGTGCAGATTGTTTTTCTGCAGAATTTTCCAACTCAGCCCTAGTCTATTTAATGTATAGGGTGTTATGTTTTGCCCTAAGTATATAAGGGAAAACCCTAGCCACGTTTTTAGAGTTCTGTTTTTGCTGTGTTTGTGAATCTCATTGTGAGATCTAGAGGTGTTTACCTTCATATACACTTAGGGTTTACAAACTCAAGACTTATGTTTAGAGCTTGGTAAATCATTCAGTTGCAGAATCAAAGATCTTAAAGAAATACAAGCAGGTGCGCTTGTGGATTGCTGAAGAATTCAAGAAAGAAGGAGTCCGTGGATCTCGGAGCTATCATGGGGTCGTGGTAGTAAGTTTCCTACACTTGGGTAGTAATAGGATGTTAGTGGTCTAAGTCTTATTGTGTAAACTTCAATCCTTTCATATTGAATTCGGTTTACCTTGAGGATATCTAGGTTAAATCCTCCCCAGGTTTTTTACCGGTTTGGTTTTACTGGGTCATCAGATCTTTGTGTTATTTATTTTCCGCTGCTTTACTGTTTTTGATTATTTGTGTTAACCTAGTTCTGTTTAAATTACCTAAGTTAATCACTTGGTTAATTCTCTAGGTTAATCTGTTGGGTTTAAGGGGTCTAAACGAACTTACAAGTGGTATCAGAGCGGGTAGCTTTTGTTTTTGATCCTTTGATCTTTTAGCTGATCCTTGACCCCTGTTGTCATGGAACACGGACACTCTCTTGTTGTTCCACCTCACTTTGATGGAAACAACTATGCTTATTGGAAAGTAAGAATGAAAGCATTCTTGAAATCTATTGATGAGAGAGTTTGGAATTCCGTTGAGTACGGATGGGAGAAGCCCACTACTCCTGTGAGTGAGTGGCAAACTTCTCAAAAGGAGGCAGCCGCTTTCAATAGCAAAGCTATTAATGCTATTTTTAATGCTGTTTCCATAGAGGAATTTAAGAGAATCTCAAATGTTGAGGTTGCTCATATTGCTTGGAATATCCTCCAGACTGTGCATGAAGGCACAAAGGCAGTTAAGATTAATAAGTTGCAGCAATTAACGACTAGATTTGAAAGCATTAGGATGAATGATGATGAATCTTTTGATGAATTCTATGCTAAATTGAATGATATTGTTAATTCTGCTTATAATTTGGGTGAAATCTATGATCAACCTAAAATTGTTAGGAAGATTCTTAGATCTTTGACTGAGGATTTTAGACCCAAAGTGACTGCCATCACTGAGAGTAAGGATGTGGACTCTATCCCTGTTGATGAACTTGTAGGATCTCTTCAGTCTTATGAGTTAGACCTCCCTAAGACTAACAAATCCAAATCAATGGCTCTTAAGTCTGTTGATGATGTTGAGGATGGTGGATTTGATGATGAACTCTCTGCTACAGAGATTGCCTATCTTGCCAAGAACTTTAGAAACTTTCTTAGGAACAATAACAGAAGGGCAAGAAGCAAGAACACTGTTGAACCTAGAAATTTCAGGAGAAATGATCCCACTAAGGTTAATAACACTGAAAAACCTAAGGAGAAAGTAGGTCAGCCTTCTAATAATTCTTTGGGACAACAATGTTATGGTTGTCAATGGTATGGTCATTTGAAATCTGAATGTCCTACATACTTGAGGTCTAAGGGTAAGGCTATGGCTGTAACCCTTAGTGATAATGAAGTTTCTGACAATGAATCCGCTAGTGATGAGGATGGAAACTTCATTGCTTTCACTGCTACTACTATAGTTAATGAAAGCATGTCTGTTGAAGAGAACCCTTCTGATGGGAAATTCTCTAAGGATGCAGATTTACAAGAAGCCTATAATAAACTTTGCAAAGTTGCTGCAAAGGATGCCATGAATGTTGATTTAGGCTTGAAGAAAATTGCATCTTTAGAACTTGAAAAGAAAAATTTACTTGTGAAATTGTTTGATGCAAATGAGCTTTTGAATAATGTGAAAACTGAAAATATGCTTTTACTTGATAAAGCTAAATGTTTGGAACTTGAGTTATCTGTTGCTAGAGAACAAACTAATAGGTCTGCAAGCTCCAAACTTGATCACATTCTGAGTGTTCAAAAGTCTCTTTCTAATAAAACTGGTTTAGGTTTTGAAGAAAGTATTTCTGTGCTTGAACCTTCTTCCACAAAATTTGTTCCCTCTTCTGAACCTCCTAAGAGTGAGATTGTCAAACCCTTGGTGAGTGAACCTGTCAAACCTATAGATGTTACTCCACCTAGAAAGATTAGGGTTGATCTTCAAGCTTCTCATTCTAGAGCTTCTACTTCTACTAAGGGCAAGTTGCATGATAAGCCTGCATGGGTTTGTCATTTTTGTGGAAAGCCTGGACATATTCGTCCAAATTGTTTTAAGTTGCAAGCTGCTAAGCGAGCAAATAAAATTAAAGTACCTGAGCCTCAAGCTCATGATCCTATGGTACTTATTGGTGAATTGGTAAAGGGGTTAAACCTTTATTCCAATCCTGGAGTTGCTCAGAATTCTAATGTGAATCATAACTCCAATGCAAGAGTTGCATCTAAAAAGTTTTGGATGCAAAAGGCTCAATCTAATTGAGTCTGTCTGACATGGTCCTTGTGCTTCATTGCTCTATCTTTGGTGACCTCTGTTTCTAAGATTTTCTTTGCATTACATTCATGCATTTCATTCTAGGATGTTTGTTTATTTGATATATAAAAAAATAAAAAATAAAATAAAAAATAAAATAAAATTTTTTTTTTTGCAAATTGTGTTTTTGCAATTTTTTTGAATCTGAAGACAAGGTTGGTCAATCAAATTTTGCATATCATGTGAATGTACCTTGTTTAGCTTTGATGCACTTATTTCTATTGCACTTTACTAGCTAAAGTTTTGTTGTGCATGTTGTGTGGGAAGATGCTATATTTGTTGATCACATGATCTTGATCTTGAAGTCTTATGTCTTTGATTGTCGGACTTGGTCTTATTGAGAAAGGCATAAATAACCATCTCACCACTGTATATTAGCCAATCATGAACACCTTAGTGCATATCGTAAGATTTTGTGCTCGAGAAAGTGTAGCACATGCACAAAAAGAACATAAGGTGTAGCCTCTAACTAAAATTGGTGTGTATATTATTGGGCTATAATAATTTCACAATTCATAAAATTGGTGTGTACATTATCCCGGCTTTTATTAAGTTTCTAATCAATTAAATTAAATAATGAGGCAAATCAAGAAACTTACATGATTGCAAGCTTTTATCCTAGGAGATGTGAGAGTTATATGATGTAACTCTTTAAGTAATAGTCTCTGTCAAATTCATGTGATGGATTTTGTGGAAATTGTGATTGATCAATATGTGCATAACACCTCACATGTTTCTCAAGCTTCTGCTAGTCGCACACACTACACAAATTATTCTTTGCTAAACTGTGTACATGGTATTGTGTGTGTTTTTGGCCTGACCAACCAAGTTTGAAATTTTCTGGAAATTGTTGCAAAACATGTGTGCTTGCTTGATTGATTGAGGAAGATTATGAGAAAAGCTTAATCTGAGTGATCTGGGTTGAAAACATGGGTTTTTGGAAAAACATTTCATCTCATACTCATGCATCTTTTTCATAAAAGTTAAGGCTTTGAGGAGTTTTTGAGCTAATTTGATTCAATTTTCAAAAATTCAATTTTTCCAGATTTTCAATCGATCGAAAAGCGATCAACTCTGCTTTTCGATCGATCGAAAATGTTTTTAAAACCTCAATAAACTCTCTGTGTGTTTCGATCGGTTCTCGATTGGTTTTGGATCAATCGAAGGATTTTCGACCGATCGAATCTGTTTTTCGATCGATCGAAAATCGGGCTAAATGTTTTTTAAAAGGTTTTTCTCTCACGTGACTTCTCACTTTTCAAATCTTTTTCAAAACCTTTTTCTCCCTACCAACCGGTCAAGCCTTTTTTCTTGGAGATTTTGTCGTTTTCCTCCGATCTTTTTGCATAATCTCTCTCTCCCAAGACCGGTATGTCCTTTATGCCCTTTCTTTTGCTTTTATTTTCATGTTTCATGCATTAATTCATGCATTTTTTGGGTATTTTCGCCATTTTAGTTTTTAGTATTTTTGGGAGTGATTTTGATTCTGTTTCTTTCAAAAGAATCATGGGTTTTTGTGGGGACACTATATACAAGCACTATACGTGGTTTAATTTGATTAATTTGGTGCTTTGTGAAATTTTTAAAATTTCTAGGGCTTGAAATTGGGGATTTTGGGGTTTTTGTTCAAATTGATTGAAATTGATGAAATTGATTTGTTAGATTGATTAATTTGATCATTATATTGAGTTGTATGACTGCTGTGTTGATCAATTTATCAATTGATTGTGTTTTGAAAAATTGGGTTTTTCAAAATTGGGTATTTTTCATTTAAACCTAATGCTCAAGTCAATTTTGTTAATTTGGATTATATTTGAACTTGTCACTGCATTAGTTTATGCATCATTTGCATATTTTGTTCATGCATCATATAGAATTGATATTTCTATATTTTGTGTTGTGCTAACTTGCAATCTGCCCTTGGTTTTTGTTTTGCTCTTCTTTTTCTGTGTCTCTCTTTTCTTTTCTTAGCATCATGCCTAGGAAAACTAGAGCCCATAGGACTTCTGACCCTTCACCTTCTTTTGATACTGAGCAGTTCCCTAATGAGAAGAACCAAGAGACCTATGAGACCCTAAACCTTAGGCGTCATATCTGGGCTGAGCGTAGGGTCATACTAGATGAGGTAGATCGTGAGGTGAGGCGTAACTTTGAGCGTCGGGGTTGGTTATCTTTGCTCGAGTATGAGCATCCTCCTCCTCCTGCCACCCTGATTAGAGAGTTCTATTCGAACCTCTCTATCCACATCTATGATACCAACACCTTAGTTAAGGTTTGGTTACGAGGTGTAGAGTATCGCATTACCCCTTCGGTTGTGTCTGATGCTCTTGGAGTGCCCATTGTTGACCATCCCGTTTTTCCTTATGAGGAGTCTCCGCCTCTTGATGACGTGCTGTCATACATCACTGGGTCTTCTATCCAGTGGGGTTCTGATCCTCGGATCTCTTCTGCTGAGCTTTCCGAGCTTCACTATCTTTTCTTTAGGATAGCGTGTCATTCTTTGTGGCCTATTTCTCATGTCCACACCATCCCTCTTGAGCGATGTATGTTTTTGTATGCCCTGGTTACTGATGCTCCTATCAGTTTTCCTCATTTGATCTTTCGTTCTTTGAACGAGGTTCATCGGTCTAGCTCTACGGCTCATGCGTTATTCTTTCCCGTTTTTATTCATAGGATTCTCCTTTTTCTTGGTTTAGGTGATTTTCCTGCGTCTGAGCCTGTTCAAGTTATTGCTCCTATAGGTGCTACCTTTTTGAGGCAAAGGGCTGCTCAACTTCGAGCTAGCTCTAAGCGTCCTAGGGTAGAGCCTTCAGGTGTCACTCCACCCCCTTCTTCTTCTACAGATACTCCTGCAGCTGGGACGTCTTCTGATCCTGCTGTTGCTGCTGATGCTGATGTTCCTCCGCCTTTTGATGAGGTTTCTGACCTTCGTCAGACTCTGGATACTGTCGTGACCGTTCAGGCGGCTCATGGTCAGTTATTGGTGGACATCCTTGATGAGCTACGTGCATTGCGAGCAGATTTGGCGAGTTCTCGTCATTCTCCTCCACCTCCTTTTGATGATGAGTGAGTGCCCTTTGGCAATTCGTCACAAAAAGGGGGAGTGCATTCTATTGTGTAGTTCTTATGTATCTAGGAGATTTTTTTGTGGAGATTTTCATTTTAGGGGGAGTTTTTGTTCTTAGTAGTGATACTGCGGAGCTTGTGGAGTTATTAGATTGTATCTAGGTGCTTCACTGTGTATTTACTTTTTTAGCTCTTGTTTAGGAGATATTTTGTTGTGATATATTTTTATGTATATGTTTCTTGTTTCACTATGCTACTCTGCTTATTGATTTATATTTATGATATTATTCATGATATATGTCTTTATTTTGTGTTATGTGAAATCAAGAAGATATTTTTATATATTTCCTGTTTTTTTTTCCACACATGCGTTTATGTGTTTGTTAAGTGTTACTGGAATATACAGGTTGATTCAGTCGTGCTGCTGTCTATTGTGCAACTGTTAGATAGTAGTTAGGTTAAATTGTTTAAGTGGCTTTTTATTTTGTAATGGGCTGTTTTATTTTGTAAACTTTGAGCTTTTTGTTGAGTCTGTGTTTTGTCACGGATTGCCAAAGGGAGAGTTTGTTAGGTTCTAAGACTTAGGAACTAATGTATTAGTACTTCAATTTGTAATGTTGGCAAACCATGATCAAAACAATGTTTAGTCTTGTGTAAGACTTGCTCAAAGTATGGCTCTTCATGTAAAGTTGGAATCGAGTTTTATGCAGAATTCACTGTGCACTTTCTGTTTGACTCGATCGATCGAAAATTAGGCTCGATCGATCGAAAGTCGTGCAGATTGTTTTTCTGCAGAATTTTCCAACTCAGCCCTAGTCTATTTAATGTATAGGGTTTTATGTTTTGCCCTAAGTATATAAGGGAAAACCCTAGCCACGTTTTTAGAGTTCTGTTTTTGCTGTATTTGTGAATCTCATTGTGAGATCTAGAGGTGTTTACCTTCACATACACTTAGGGTTTACAAACTCAAGACTTATGTTTAGAGCTTGGTAAATCATTCAGTTGCAGAATCAAAGATCTTAAAAAAATACAAGCAGGTGCGCTTGTGGATTGCTGAAGAATTCAAGAAAGAAGGAGTCCGTGGATCTCGGAGCTATCTTGGGGTCGTGGTAGTAAGTTTCCTACACTTGGATAGCAATAGGATGTTAGTGGTCTAAGTCTTATTGTGTAAACTTCAATTCTTTCATAGTGAATTCGGTTTACCTTGAGGATAGCTAGGTTAAATCCTCCCCAGGTTTTTTACCGGTTTGGTTTTCCTGGGTCATCAGATCTTTGTGTTATTTATTTTCCGCTGCTTTACTGTTTTTGATTATTTGTGTTAACCTAGTTCTGTTTAAATTACCTAAGTTAATCACTTGGCTAATTCTCTAGGTTAATCTGTTGGGTTTAAGGGGTCTAAACGAACTTACATATACAATTATTAGCTAGATATAAGAATAACCCAAATGGCAATAATTGTTCAAATATACAAGTTTCAGAAGAAGAAGAAGAAAAAAAAAAAACACGATACTGTCATAAGTTTCCATTAAATAAAACACAACGAATAAAAAATATTTAATATCTCAAGATCATGTGCACGTATACACAAAAGTAAAAACTTTTAAGTAACAAGGTTACAAGTTTAGGGAGAATTCAAGAAAGTTAAATATGTTAGGACACACACACACACACACACATATATATATATATATATATATATCAATAGCTTAAACAGAGAGAAAATTCAATTAAATTCTAAATTAGAGTCTAATTTTATGCTAAGTATCTCATCTAATTTTTAAATTTTTGTATCAAGTAAATTATTATGTGCAAAAATCAAAAAATCAAAATTCAATTAGATTTTAAATTGAATTTTAATTAAAGTTCAATTTTGTTCCATATGTGTCCTATCTAATTTTTTAATTTTTTTGGTAAGTGAATTATTGGGTACAAAAACCAAAGAGTCTAGATACAATTAGATCCTAAATTATATATATATATATATATATAATGAGAAACTGTTAGGTTTATAATTTCTATGTAATTGGCTAATCCTTTTACAAAACGCACTTTACTTGTAATTAAGTATACCTAAGTTGGGTTTAATGTATCAAGAAGTATGTTGCTCAAACATATCAAGTGGTATCTTTAAAGTCATTAAGATTGATCCAGAAAATAAGTGAAGAAAAACTGATTCATTAAGTCTTGACAAAAGCTCGAGAGATATTGCTATTAAGGTTAAATGAAGAAGCTTGACACAAGCTTGATCTATCAAGAATTACAATTTCAGAAATTCTAGATCTGAAATTTGGCTATTGCTGTCTTATTTGATTAGGGTTTTTTTTTCTCACAACTCTAGTCATATATAAGACATATTTTAAAAGCCGTCATACACGGATATAGAGACCAAAACTCATATACTCTGTGTGAAATTATTGCGTTTGTGTGCCTTAGGATTTTATAACCAAGTGTTTCTTGATCTTCATTGTTTATGAATAAGTAAAGAACTTTGCAACCAACAACAATCATTCAAGTTGCTGGAATTAGTCGCAGATTAAAGGAGTTAGTCACAGATTAGAGATTTGTGCAACAAATGAAAGAAGGCTACTACAAGATCAAATCTAATTGGGTATTAGAGTAAAAGTTCAATTGTAAGTTAGTATCTTGGGATAGGCCAAGGTAGTGGTAAAGTTCTTTATATTTGTAACTGTTTGATTATTGATTAGTGGATTCTTGGAAGTAGTAACCTTAAATTCACCCGATGGGGTTTTTGCCTTCGAGAGGTTTTCCCATTCGTCAACAAATTACTGTGTTAATTTATTTTCCGCTACATATTAGTTATTTAGTGATTTGTTGATGCCTTCACAATTTGCATATAATTTGACCTAATTAATCAACCTAGATAATTGAATTAATTAACTGGGGTCAATCTATCTTAACCCAATAGAAACTATTACACAATTTAGAAATTCATGGTTTAAAAAAAATGTGCTAGTTGTAATTCTTATACTAAGCTTAATTTGAACTCATATATATATATATATATATATATATATATATGTATATATATATGTATGTAATTGTGATTATATTTAAACGTACCCGTATATATGCATAGGATTATACGCCAGTGTATATAAAGAAAGAACATGGCAAAACAAGATATGAAAGGTCCAATTTCAAATTTGAAGATGTTTCAAAGTATGGTTTTTTGGAGAATCAGTTTTGGCATTTCTTAAAAATTATTCTCTACAGTTATATTTGAGAGAATCAGAAAAAACAACGAGAAAATACTCTTTTTGGGTATAAATTTCTTCCTTTTTTATACTTGAAAATATAAACATTTTTTTTTTTATAGTATTCCAATTTCGCTTGTTTATTGTTTTTCTATTCTTGTGATGTCAGTGGTTTTAAATTTTCAATACTTATGTTTCTTTCTTTATGAAGACTGGACCATGTGAGGTTGAACTTGGTTGGGCATGTTGGGCTGGACTGGGCTGAATTTTATCAAAACAATTTCTCATTTTCTAGCACAGTTCATTCAAAACCAAGAACAACACTAGCCATCTAGTCAATTCAAATATAGTTTTCTAAACTTTGAACTGAATTAACGAGTCACCCAGATCAAATTTCAGCTATACACTCTTACCCTTTTACTGTAAAATGACCATTAGTACCCTCCTCACGCATATCGACTTCATGTCATAAACAAGGCCATTTTAATAAATTAAAATGTTCAAACTTTATAGCCATTGACTGATTCACAGTATCCCTTTTACCCAGCAAAACCAAAGCTCCTGGCAAGTCCGTCACAACATGCATGACTCCCCAAAAATCCATGGTCACATCTTTTTTTGAGCAAGTATTCTTGGTCAACACGCACGTAAGACTAAAAGCTAACCAAAACCTCAGTCCAAAACGATGAACAAAAGTACAAAATGTAGCCCTATAAACACCTACACCTAGTCACATATTTATTCCCACACATCCACAAGCACCAGCAAAAATTCTTACCAAAGAATTTTTTTTTTTAATTAGGTAAAAATTGTTCTATACAGCTATATTTGAGAGGGAAAAAAAAAAAAAAAACGAGAATTTTTTTTTATTAGGTAAAAATTTCCTTCTTATTTATTTATTTTTTTTTGTGACGTGCTCCAATTAAGCCATAGGTCGTCTTTTGTTTGTGTATTGCTTTTCTATTCTCGTGATGTCACTGGTTTCAAATTTCAATACTCTTATCTTCCTTTCTTTTTGGAAACTGGACTGGACATGTGTGGTTGATGCGTTAGGTTGGCCAGCTTGGGCTGATAACTTTACAAAATCACGAGTCATATGGGCGAATTTTCTCTAAACAATTTCTCATTTTCTAGCACAGTCCATTCAAAACCAAGAACAGTGAATACAATCGCCATCTAGTCAATTCAAATACAATTTTCTAAATTAATTAACAAGTCAAACCCAGATCGAATTTCAGCTATACATTCTTATCCTCTTACTGTAAAATGACCAATATTACCCTCCTCAACCATATCAACTTCAAGTCAAGAGCAAGGCCATTTTAATAAATTTAAAATATTCAAACTTCATAGCCGTTGACAGATTCATAGTAGCCCCTTTACCTAGCAAAATTATAACCCATCATATTAATTTTTTTCAAATCCCAGTCCATGACAACATGCACGACTCTCTGAAATTTCTTGGTCACATTTTTTTTTTGGGCAAGTATTCTTGTTCAACACGCACATAAGACTAAAAGCCCACCAAAACCTCAAGTCCAATATGAAGTACAAACTATAACCATACACTCTAGCCCTATAAATACCTTCACATAGTCACACATTTATTCACACACATCCACAAGCAGAGGCAAAAGTTCTTATCAAAGAATACAAATTATAACAAAACCTCTCCACCATTTAGTTGTGCTAAAATTTCATACATTCAACCTAAGGTCTTTCTTAAGATGAATTTCAGAAATACAAGCACCCTTTTGATCATCTTTGTCATTTGTGTGGCCATTTTGAACCAAGTTAGAGTTGAAGCAACCAGAGTATTATCCGAGGATTTTGGCAATGGTAATCAACTCGAAACACATTCCCCTACCTATGTGAAGGCCAAAGAAATCATGGCGTATTGGCTCCAAAAGTTGCCATCCGGACCTAGTCCCCCTGGCGAGGGTCACTAGTTCGTTCAAATTGTGAAAGGTCTTATACAACTATACCGGAGAAAGCATACTGTCTTCTTATTTCTTTTATACTTTTATTTATAGTTCTTTTTCTTGGTCCAGATGTATTATAGCTTTTGTTAAATAGCTAGAAGCATAGGAAATAATGTAAACGAAAAGTTAAAAATTCATTTATTCAGTCAAGTTCATAACCCATTATTAGTAGCTTTTAATTCTTGACTTAAAAAAAAAAAATCATATCCTTTCTTCTTCTTTTATGCATGCGTAGACTTATGAGTATACTGTATACGTATACATACAAAAATAATTTTGATTTCAAAATTGCATGCTACAGATGCGGTACTATATATATTTGGCACTCAGTCATAAATGAACGCAACGAAGAAGAAATAGGAAACATTTTGATTTATCCAAATAGATCAAAGAAAAGAAAACAATAATTCAACTATTTTTTTTTTCTTTGCTAGGCGTTGTAACAAGTTTTTTTTTTTTTTAGACCGAGGTGCTATATGATATGTTTTAAACATATTTGTATATATGACTCTTTTCCTCATAGGTTAACACAATCCCTGTACCATTTAATAATTGATACGAAGACCATTAATATCGTGTGTAAATTCTACTTATCATGACAAAATCACGTGTGTACATGGGTGATTTTTCTCAATACAATTCCTCATTTCCTAGCACAGTCCAATCAAAAAACGAAGCCAATGACAATACTAGGCATCCAGTCAATTGAAATATAATTTTCCAAACTTTGGGCTGAATCAACGTGTCACCGAGATCAAATTTCATCTATAAACTCTTACCCTCTTACTGTAAAATGACCAATAGTATAACCTCCTCACCCATATCCATTTTAATATATCCCAAAGTTGACAGATTCATAGTATCCCCTTTGCCAAGCAAAACCATAGCCCATCATATTTCAGACTGCAAGCCTTTGACAACATGCATGATTCTCTGAAATTCCTTGGTCACATTTTTTTATTTGGACAAGTAATCTTGGTCAACACGTACGTAAGACTAAAAGCCCACCAAAACCTCTAGTCCAAAACGATGAACAAAGTTCAAACTCTAGCCCCATAAATATAAATACCTTCAACTAGTCACATATTTTGTCACTCACATCCAAAAGCACCGGCGAAAGTTATTATTATAGAATACAAATTATAGCAAAACCCCTCCACCATTTAGTTAGTCCTTGAATTTCATACATACAACCTTTTTTTTTTTTTTTTACAACAAATTTCATACTTTCCTGTTTGGTCATGCATTTCAAAGTCATATTTTCATATTTTAAACATTACATACATTTTCACACACATTTTCACCTACGCGTATTTCAAAAAACTACAAAAATCTCATCTCAAACTACTCTACCAAATACCTGTATCCCAAAAAATTAGAATAACGAATCCAACCCAAGAAACCACACTATGGGCCTTATGTGAATACAAAGAACCCATAATTCTATGGGAAAAAGCTTTTGAAAGAAGTTGAGGAACCCTGAAAAAGGGAAAAAGCCCAATAGTAATATGAAGTAAAGAAGAGACCTTAAATAAGGTGCAAATGACTAATAAAAAGGTTGCAAAGGAAGGGTTCCTCGAATGAGACCCATTAGAAAGCCCAACAAATAAATTTACTGGGGAACGACCATAAAGGACCAGCTCCCCTTGGTAGGAAAGCTTGAAAGTGACAAATGATCTCACATGACCAGGGAATCTAAATATGAAAACCAACTAAGGTTGTGTTAACGGGCACCACACAGTACCTATTAATCACAATTTTTTTTTTTTTTACTTTTTTCTAACACAATTTTTGTCTTTTTTTTTTTTCAATTCATGTCATTTTTTCAGTTTTGTAGTATCATTCAGAATTTTTTTTGACTTTTTCTGACAAATTATTTTTGTCTTTTCTGCACTTAACCAGCACCAGGCGGTGCTGGTTAACATTCTCCAACCAACTAATCCATGAGAGAAGGTTCGAGGAATTTCTATCAGAAGGAAACAATGAAAGAAGAAAAATGCCCAATAACTTTAGGAGGCCACTCACAAAAAAAGGCATCTATTAATCTATACCACTTTCAAGAAAGAAGCTCAATGTGTAAAGTCACCATCAAGATCAAAGAACCTTAGAAATGTCTCTCTCCTAGCCCTGCAAAGGGACCCATTCTTGTTAATCTCAACCGATGCATGGATTTCTTGGGAAAAACAACATTTATGAAAGGAAAAACAATTGGAAAACTTTCAAGGAATAGTTCTCCAGAAAACGAAACAAGAAGAAGAAGAAGAAAAAAAATATGTAGGAGCTTCAATCCAAGGGTAAATGGCAAAATCAAGATAGAAGCAGAAAATAGTAATTTTAAGTCCTCCAATACTAGTATAAAAGGAGGAGAAAGCAATAATTTTAAGTTCTTTAGTATTAGCATGGTCTTAAAAACTGAACTAAGAGCCGAACCGTTTTTATCAAAATTCCCGGTTCAACTCGAATTTTGACTGTTTTTTTTTTCCTGGTTTTTGACAAGTTTTAGGGGTTTTTACCGGACCGAACTAGCTCTAGATTCCTAGTTGAACAGGTTGGACCGGCCTGTTCGGTCTGGGTTTTAAAATAATAAGTATTAGCATGGTTTCAAAAAGGACCGAATCGGCCGGTCTAACCGATTCAATCGAGAATCGGCCTTCAATCCAATTCGGTTATGGCTAAAAACCGAAAATAGCTTAAAAACCAGGAAAAATTGAAAGCCGGCCGGTTTAATCAGAGAACTAAAAACTGGCATGGTCAAACCGATTATGGACCAGTTGGGATTTTTTGTCCTTTTTCCAGCCTAAAACTACGTTGTTTTGGCTAAAAACTAACCCTAAAAACTCACGCCTAACTCCTAAACATTCTCATCTCACGACTGACGTCTCAATGCCTTATCTCACACCTCACTCTCTGAAATCAAGCTGTCTGCCTCTTTGCCTCACTCAACTCAAGCTCACTCTCTTTGAAATCATGAATATCCCTCACTTTCTCTGCCTCACTCTCACGGTCTCACCTCACGCATGCCTCTGAAATTTTTTTTTCCCTTCTCATCATTCCTCTCGGCATCTGAAACTGTGAAGGTTAAAGTGTTCTGGGTTCCCCACCCCTTTCTCAGTCTCACCCTCGCCCTTTTTTTCTCTCTACTTCTCGGTGTCTGAAGGTAATATTCTTTTCTATTGATTATGATTACTTCATTTTGATTTTGATTTTCTCGATTCTTTTTTTTTTTTTTTCATTTCTTTCAGCTTCATCAAGTAATGTAATAATTAATATTCTTTTCTTTTGATTTTGATTACTTGATTTTGATTTTGATCATTTTCTTTTTGTTTGTTTATTTGTTTATTTTTTTTTCATTTCTCTCAACTTCATCTCAGATTCCCAGTTCATGTTCTCAGCTTCATCTAAGGTTCTCCTTCTGTGACTTCATTGGTAAGTGGTAACTTTAATTATTAGTTTACAATAGCATTTTAGTTTCTTTGTGATTTTCTGTATGTTGTGGATTTGATTTACAGAGCATTATTGTTTGTGAAATATAGTTTACAGAGTATTATACTATTAATTGTGTATGTTGTGTTGATGAATTTATTTATTGATAAAATGGTTGTTGCTGATAGGCCAAAAACGTATTGACCCCCTTGTGATGAATTAACCAATTAATTAGCCAAGTGAATTAATTAGGTTCAATTACATGCAATGAGCGTGGTAGTACAAACAAATCATCAATTAACTAAATATGCAACGAGAAAAAAAAAAGACACAGTGATTTGTTTACGAATGGAGAAAACCTATACGGCAAAAACCCCGGGTGATTTTAAGGTCACCACTCCTGAAACTCTACTTTTATCACAACAAGCGGTTAAAAGTAAAGGAATCACAGTACCTTATACTAACCTACAGTTGAACCTTTACCCCAATACCCAATTGGATTTGTTTTGTAGTGACAGTTTCTCCTTTTGATGCACGACTCCCAAGTACGTGACTAACCAGATGCGCGGATCCCAGTACGTGACTTCAATCACTAACTAGAGAAGTTTGTTGGCTGCAAAGTTCATCAGTTCATCACACGATGAAAATCCAGAAGATGCTTGATCACAAAACCCTATGGTGTACATACACAGCAACTTCTTCACAAGAGATGAACTAGGGCAAAACTTTGTCTCTGGTCACAATTTTCTTGAACAGACTTTGCTCAATGCTTGTGCAACTTGTGAACACTTTGACGACCCTTAAAATAATCCTTTTATATGTCTAGGGTTAGAAGAGAGGAAGGCCCAATGACATATTCATGGATCCCAAGAAAACAGAATAGAGAATATGATTTTCTTAAATCTCGACAGATAGGAGTTGTCGAGCAGCTATCGAGTAGGTGTCGAGCACACGGGCTAGAACAGCTTACTGAAGCTCGATAGATGCAGCTGTCGAGCTTTAATGAATCAGCACTATTCAACTTGTTTCTTGGACAGACTTGAATGACTTTAGCACTTGATCTTGAAACAGGTTTCTTGAAGTATCAAACACATCTTAAATCTACCCAATTTCAAGTAAAGTACGTTTTGTCAAAGGATTAGCCAATTACATAAAAATATGACATATGTTCTTAACAAGTGAAACACATATGTCCTACAGCTACTAGTCTAAAATTATTGACTATTGTTTGTGTATGTTGTGTCGATGAATTTAATTGTTGATAAAATGGTTGCTGTCAGTCTGAAATTATTGACTATTGTTTGTGTATGTTGTGTTGATGAATTTATTTATTGATAAAATGGTTGCTGCCAATCTAAAATTGTTGACTGAAATGGAGTCCGCCTCTATACCATCTAATGAATATGCTTTTACAACTGGGTCTAATGCTAATTCTTCATCTGTGAGAGCGAAATGTGATCCCACATGGGATCATGTGACTGAAGAGTTGAAAGACGAAAAAAGTAGTTATAGATGTATACATTGTGGGAAAATTTGTAAAGGAAAGGGCATCAATAGGATGAAAAGACATCTATCTAGAATTAAAGGTGATGTGGATGCATGTACAGGTGTACCTTATGATGTTAGGTTTCAAATGGTTAAGAATTTGAAGGAAATTTCTAAATCTAAAGACCAAACAAAAAAGGATCAAGAAGCATCTAATTATTCGCCATTAGAGAACTCACCAGAATTTGAAGGTCCAAGAAATTACTCCTAGAGGTAGAGGGTTAGATAGGGGAAATAGAAGTGGTCCTAGTCGTTTTCCACCAAGATCCAATCTTGGCAAGAAAAAGGTTAATCGGTGACATTGGTAATTAGTGACATTGATAATTACTTCGCTTCTAGAACAACACCGAGAGCTCACCCTTCTATTAAAAGTGTGCTTGCTAGCAAAGAAAAGAAGTGGAGGGTTGATATGGCTGTAGCAAGATGGATGTATGATGCTTGCATTCCAATTAATGCTGTGAATTCTAGATATTATCAACCTATGTTGAATGCTGTAGTTTCTTATGGTCTTGGATATAGAGGCTCAAATTATCATGCCCTTCGAGTTCCTTTGTTGAGAGAAGCAAAAAGAGAAGTCCAATTGATTGTTGATTCTCATCGTTCATATTGGGCTGTCACTAATTGTACAATAATGACTGATGGGTGGACTGATACTAGGCATAGAACATTGATTAATTTCCTTGTCTATTGTCCTAGAGGAATTATTTTTATACATTCTGTTGATGCTTCTGACTTGGTTAAAGATGCTATTAATTTGAGTAACTTGTTTGATGAAATTGTTAATTGGGTTGGTCCTGTAAATATAGTACATTTGGTCACTGACAATGCTGCAAATTATGTAGCTGCTGGAAGAATTTTGTGTGGAAAATATAAGAACATTAGTTGGTCACTTTGTGCAGCACATTGCCTAAACCTAATTTTTAAGGAGATTGGGAAGATGGATCATGTAGATAAACTTGCAAAGTGTGCATCCAAGATCACAGTGTTCATCTATAATCATGTGGCTTTGCAAGCTTGGTTGAGGACTAGAAAAAATTGGACGAAAATTGTGCGTCCAGGGCTAACTAGGTTTGTTACTCCTTTTATTGCCTTAAGGAGTCTTAAGGAACATAAGCATGACTTACAAGCATTGGTGACTAGCAAATTTTATGTTGAATCAAGATATGCAAATGTTAGAAAAATATATGTTTGTATCGCATACAAAACATACGTAGCGAAAAATTAACGGATCTACTTCACTCGCAATTGATAATATGTACTATGTAAGTTTCAAAATTCAAGAATAAGAGAGTGTACCTTGGTGTGGTGAAATTCAAAACAAAAGACTAGAAGTACTTAGGAATACTTTTAATCTTCACTAAAATTCCACTTAATGCCCAAGAAGTGTGGTCTCTCAATCAGTTTTCAATGAGAGAATAAGAGAATGTCCAACACTCACATACAAACCATTTCATGTTATTATGTGATCTTAATCAAAATCTTATGAAAAGTCTTATGAAATTCTGTATGTTTCTCTCCTTATATATAACTGATTATCTAATTGGGCCAGCCTTTTGAGCCAGCCTTTTGGGCCATTCCAATTAGGCTCTAGCATGTGGCTTGGAGTGGGACTAAAATGGAATAAATACAACTCTAGCTTCAATGGGCCTTGGGCTTTTCTGCCAACTCTTGACAAGTCCAAAGTTACCATTAATTATATTCAATACCACTATATGAATATAATTGCACTCGGCCTTATTAATAAATTATATCCCAAGAATTTATTATACATGCAACTCCTTCATTAAAATACTCGTAGTAATACAAAGTCATGAATATAGACTGCCACTTTGAAGATTATTACATCTTAATCCTTGAGTACCCGGTTTAATCCTTTATGTTATTCATAATGTATTTATGAAATCTAATTCCATAAATATATACTTTAGTAACTCCTTACTAAAGTGGTTGGGCCCAACACTTTGAATAATCAAACCCATTAAACTTATTTCAAGGGAATATTTTATATCTCTGTTAAAAGATTATGAATTTTATCTTGAGAATATATGTTCCATCAACACTAAATAAGGTTGCCCAACATACTAAGGTTTTGATTGTGACTTATAGAACCCACTCCTGATATATCAAAGTAACCTACACCTTATGATCAGATCCATTATTCTTTCAGGATTTAGAGTTGATGTAAATAGCAGTTGTAAGATTTACTATTTATTTGACAGTCATTAGGAGAATAATAAATCTCACAGCAGTCCAATTCAATATGTCTTAACTCTTAAAATATATCAACTAGAAGTCTTTGTACATTTTTAGATCCCTTAAAAGACAACCAGATTAGCCTAGGTATTTAGCCAAGTGATTAACCTAGGTAAATTATGCACATCTAGGTTAACACAGATAAATCATATCATTGAACAGTGCGAAAAATAAATAACACAACTATATGATAACCCAGGAAAACCAAACCGGTAAAAAACTTGGGGAGGATTTAACCTAACTATTCTCAAGGTAAAACAAATCCACTATGAAAGAATTGAAGTTTACACAATAGCGACTTAAACCGCTAACATCCTATTACTACCTTGAGTAGGAAACTTACTATTGCGATCACGTGATAGTTCTGAGTTCACGGACTACTTCTTTCTTGGATTCACAGCATCCACAAGTACTCCTACTTGTGTATCTTTAAACTTTTTATGCAACAACCGAACTGATCATCAAGCTCTTGATATAATTTTGATTCTTGATAACTTTAAGTATATGTGAAGGCAATCACCTCGAGATCTCACAAGAGATTCATATACACAGCATAAACAACAACTGTAACCACCTTAAAAACGTGGTTATGGTTTTCTCTTTTATACCTAGGGCAAAACATAAAATCCTACACGTCAAACGGGCTTGGGCTGTGTTGGAAAATTCTGCAAAAAAACACTCTGCATGAGTTTCGATCAATCGAGTCTAATTTTTGATCGATCGAGCCAGACATATTTACACAGTAAATCCTGCAGTACACTCGATTCCAACTTTACACTTAAACACACTTTGAGCAAGTCTAAAACAAGACTAAATGTTTTGATCATGGTTTGCCAACATTACAAATTGAAGTTCTAATACATTTAAAACTAGAGAGTCTTAGAACCCAACAGTCTCCACTTCCATGATCAAGACAAATTATCTTAGTTGATATATTATAGTCTTTGCAGATGAAATGCCCAATTTTATTACCAACTACGAACTAAAATTCTGAGTTTACAAAGAACTTGTGATTTATATCTTCTGTGACTTTTCATATAAATCACATACTATGCATCTCATGGATTAAGATAATGTCTCATTAGTTCATTTATAGATGGTCTCATATAATTAAACAATTTAATTATTTATGACATGCTAATAAATTGGATTTTAGGGCATAAACCCCAACAGCAAAAGATAAGAAAGCAAAGGCAGTGGTAAAAATCATTCTTGACAATCAATTTTGGAATTATTGTCATGTAATTGTGCATATTATGTCACCATTGATTCGTTTATTACGCATTGTTGATTCTGATGAAAAACCAGCTATGGGTTATGTATATGATGGCATGTACAGAGCAACTGATGGAATAAAAAAAAAAATTTCAAGGACATGAAGAGACTATGGGAGTCTTATGTTAATATTATCAAAGATCGTTGGGATACTCAATTCTATAGAGATATTCATGCTGTTACTTATTAGTTGAATCTTGCATTCCAATATGACTCATCCACTTTTAATAAGAGAATAAGAGGCTAGAGACACAATTTGCTGTGACAGATGTTATTGAATAAAAAGTTTCGGTTGGTCGATTGAAGTTGGTGGAAGAATTAAAGTTATTTCAAGAGCCTGAACAAACTTTTGGGACCCAACTTGCTCAAGAATCAGCCAAGACATCTCAATTAGGTAAGATATTGTTTACTTTAGCTAATAATAAAATGAAAATATATTTTAAAGATCATAGCTCTTTTTTATATTTATGGGATAAGTATAGCTGTGTTTATTGATTCTTTGTATCTTTGTTTTGTGTTCTATATGGAACTTAGAAGAGTGATGGAAGTTGTTTGGATCTTGTGCTTCAACCTTACAAAAATTTGCAATTTGGATCTTTAGCCAAACAACTGCCTCTTCGGGATGTGAGTGGAATTGGAGTGTTTTTGAACAAATACATACTAAAAGAAGAAATAGATTGGAGCATCAACGACTTAAATATCTTGTGTATGTTCATTATAACTACCAATAGAAAGAAAGGTATATATTATATAATCTCTTTGTTTCAATGTTTTTATGGGGAATATGAGTGATTCACTGATTTGGTCAAGTGGGTTCTTTGTGATTGTGAAATATAAGTGATTTGGTTACTAATTATTCATCATGTGCATCTTATGATATAGAGCCAAAAGGAAGAAGTTCAATTTTGATCCTATTGATTATGCAAGTATCAATAAACTGAATTTTGGGTAGTGGAAGATGAGGAACTTCCATTTCTTAATCATGAGGAGATAGAGAATGCATTATATGAAGTGGAAGCCTATCCAATCGAAGAAGGGTCTTCTAGCCATGTACAAGGAGGTTAGCTTATAACAATTCTTTGCCTAGTTGCATATTTTAATTAGACTATTTATGATTTATGAGAAATGATTATTAGAATCGTTATTTCATTTATTGTTCTTTGGTTTTGGAATTTGTATAGATATGGACAATGAAGTGATTGAGCATGATGATGACATCAATTTGGAATCATTTGGTGATGAACTTGATGCTCCTCTTGGATTTAGAGATAAAAATCATCCTATCCAAGTTGAAGATAGAAGATGACAATGAGGATGATGATAATGATGCTAGTGGTGGAGCATTTGGTTCACATGATGATATTGATTTCAATTTTTTTCACAACAAATGAGGCATGGGTCTTAAAACTTAGTAGTTGTTTGTTTGAAACTTTAAAACTTATTTGCTATTTGGATGTAATGAACTTATTTGTTATTTGCCATTTGGATGCAAATGTAATGACTAATGAACTTATTTGTTATTTGCCATTTGGATGCAAATGTAATGACTAATGAACTTATTTATTTGGTTTTGTTAAAAGTTTATTATGTTAAGGATAATTGTATTGTAATGTTATTATGTTAAATTCTTTAAAAATATGTTATATACTTATATACTTGTATTTTTTTAAAAGGAAACATATTTATTACTATTACTTTGTTAGTTTTAGTATATTAAAAAATTATTAATTATTTATATAATTTAAATAAATAATAATTAAATTATTTATGACGTCATTGGTTCGACCATCAGTTGAACCCTAGTCCGACCATAAAACTGATAATTAGCTCATTTTTTGGTTCTTTCACCATACCGGTTTTTAAAAAGAATAGAAACTATACCTGTTAAAACAAGAAGAAAAACTCAGGAAAGAATAGCAAGCATAAAGCCTAGAAAAAGTATTTTATTTTAGAGATAAGAGTTTTGGTCAAGGTCCTAGAAAAGGGTATTATACTATTATAGAGTCCACTCGCATTGTTACCTGGGAGCTCCGTCTTGATCTAGTGACCCAAGCTTTACTAGTCTTGTAGAAGTTGAAGGTCTATTTAAGGCTAGAGCATCCACATCAGCATGTGCAAAATTTTTTCTATTTTGCACATTTAAAACCAACTTTTTCTATTTTACACATCTATTTTTAAAAAACATCCACATCAGTTTGTCTATTATACACATTTATTCAAATAAAATATTTATTTCTTTAACACTGTGAATAGTAACTGTGTGAGTGAGAGTGAGAAAGAAAATGAGAAAAAGAGAGTGAGGCGAGAGAAAAAAAAAAAGAATAAAAAAATTATTTACACAGTGAATAGTAACCATGTATATATGCACGGTTACTGTTCATTTACAAGACCATTGTGTATATTTTAACATTTTTACAAAGACTGATGTGAGGGGTTTTTGGGTTAAAATGTGTAAAATTGAGCACTTTTTGTATTTTAGAAAACTATTCACGAGCTGGTGTGGTTGCTCTAAAGTTCCTATAAAAAAAAAAAAAAAAAAAGTCTATAAAGTTTGGGACATTTGGGCTTTTTGGCCTTCCTTTCGAAGAATTTTTACTTAGGTTCCGCAATATATTAATAATAATTCATTGAAGCATTCATATTTACTAACATTGTCTTATTTCCTATATTTCCTACAAACTTATGAGTATATGTGTGATGATGTTGTGTCTTGGGTTTGTTTGTGCGCAAGTCGGTCCAGTAGAACTGTAGAACAATATAGTTTGACTACGGTGGAACTAGACCCAGTTCCCTCATTCAACATCTCATAGTCTTCAACAGACTCCTTGCTTAAATATTGGGCTTGGGCCTAAGGAGCCGTTCAAAAAGGTTTCCACATAACTTAATGCACTTTTGAAGAAAAGGATAAGTACCATTTTGGTCATCTTTTTATTTGTGTGGCTATCTAAGCCAAGCTTGGGTTGAAGTAACCCGAGTGTTACCTGAGGATTTTGCTAGTGCTAATCACCTTGGGACATATTCCTCTATCAATAAGAAGGTGAAGCCCACCATGGCCTTTATGCTTGAACAGTTGCCTTCCGAACCTAGTCCCAGTGGCGTAGGTGATTCAAACTATGAAGAGAAGTGTTACGTCTGCAATATTTTCACAACACTTTCATAACAAATCATAACTGGTTAGTTGTTATTGATTTTACTTTGAAACTATTACTGAGATTACCTTTTTGCCTCACTAATAACAACCTATAATAATCTGTCATTTATGATTTATTGTAAAAATATTGTAATCGTAACATTTTTCAATTATGAAAAGTCATACTTAGTGTGTACTTCCACTTTCACAAGTCCAAAAAAAATCTGAGACAAATAGTACCTCATAGGAAAGAAATCAACCCTACAAAAGATTGGGGTTAATCCGGCGTTTTAAAACCGCTAGAATATCCCGGCGTATAATCTAAAATGCAAGCTTTTATATATATATATATATATATATATATATATATTATTCCCAGATGCTCTGTTACTTTTACTATATTATACGAAACAAACATATAAAAAAATTATTTATCTAATCAATGTTTAATTACTTCTTAGCGTTTTTCATGTCAAACAATGCGAACAACTATATATACTTCTTGATGTTTATTTTATTGTTTTCTTTTGAATGTATGTGCGGAGATGAATTCGAATTCAAAAATGTCATGCTATAGATTCGGCACCATTTGATGCTTAGTCATTAACAAACGTGATGATAAAGAAGAGAAGAAATATATAACAAAACCTCTCCACCATTGTTTCGCATCGCAGGAGATCCAACCGTCCTTTTTAATTACAACACGGTCTCTTGTACCATATGTTTTTCATTTTTTACATTGTTATCAACCTCAACTCTCAGCCCCTTTTCTCAAAAAAGAAAAGAAAAGAAAAAACCTGCCTCTTCAAACTATTAAAATCCTAGGAAGAACCAACACGAACACGAATTGAGTATAAGTACAATAAAGCAAAATGAGTTATTTTTAAAAAATTATAACATAACATGACGGATATAATACCCAAGTATTCATGCTTCTTAGTTAAGATCTCTAGACATCCATGCACCATCAATAATCTGTGACGAGAGAATGGATGTTTTGATTTATTTTTTGGATGAATTTATTTGTATTAATAGTGAATGGGCAGTGGAATTTTTTGCCATTTTGCCAAGTTATCCCGCTCCAAATCTGTCAGTTATTCAAGTTAAGAAATCATCCCCGGGCTGGTTCAAACTAAACACGGATGGATTGTTTATGGAAAATCCTGACCCTGCAAGATGTGAAGAACCTCCTCCTATTGTTTTATTTTCGCTAGAATTTGATAACTTTGAGACTCTTTCAAGTCGGTTTGCTAGATTTTGATAATTTTGAGACTCTCTCTCAAGTCTTATTGAAGGGTTCCTCTTTCGAAAGGTTCCAAAGTTTTTTTTTTTTTTTTTCGGTAAACAAAAGGTTCCAAAGTTTCACGATAAAGATTAGTTTCATAGGAAGGGGAAAAAAAAAATAGCAGGTTGTGAATTCTTTTCTCTATATTCAAGAATGCCCCAAAAATAGTAACAAACGAACAGTCAAATTTGCATTTTAAACTATTTCTTTTAACGAGTTGGTATCTAATGCGCCAAACACACGAGAACCGTTTGGGGTGAGCCCCACACATGAGATTTTCGTCTTTAGACATGCAGGTGAGTGACCAAGATGGCAATATCACCCTCCCGACAATATTGACTTGACAATTTGAGCACGGGTAGGATAGTGAATTTGCCTGAATGAACTTCCTAGAATTTAATACGTAAGACTAATTTGCTATAATATTTCAAACCCCACGTAAGACTAATTCACAAACATATTGGTCAACACGTAAGCCCCCTTAAGAGTCCACCAACAACTACGAGTCCGAGAAGACACGTGAACTCCGTCGCTTATATATTGCGTACCTCACAGGTCCATATGTTCTCATTCACAAACACAACCGTTTACCTACTTCTTTCAAAGAACACAAAATTTTCTTTGCCTTTTTCTTAGAACAAAGAAAGTTCAAAAATCCCAGCAACTTAATTTTTGGTTATTTTCAAAGATGGGTTTTGGAAAGACTAGCACTATTTTGATGATGATATTTGTAATCTTGATGGTCCTCTCGTGTCAAACTGGGGTCGAGGCAGCAAGGGCATTAAAGGAGGATTTTGCTAGTGTTAATCAACATCAGACATCCTCAGCAATTTACGAGAAGGCAAAGTACGCCATGGAGTTTTGGCTTCAAAAGTTGCCCTCGGGACCTAGTCCTAGTGGCCCTGGTCATTAGTTCATTGAATTTATGAAATGCTTATGCAGCGACATGCTTATGGTATATACAGTGACTTATAGGAGAGACAAATGTAAATGAAAAGAAAAATTCTTTGATTCTTTGTTCTTATCAGCAGCTTAAGCTGCTTGCATTGACGGTTGTATATATTTCAATTTGCATTTGAGTAAAAGTTCTAATTCATCAAATATCAGTTAATTCTTTGATTTAATCAAATTGATAAGTCAGTATCATTTGAATTGTAATGAATCAAGATATATGACCATCTTGGTATTGGTATATAAAAAATGTATGTCAAAAGTTTAATTGAGGAACTCTACAAGTGCCCATATTATATGTGCTATTGAACCAAATCCACATTCCTTAATATATCCCTGAGTTAATCATATAATTGGCTCTGACATGCATGGTTGTAACTTGTAACTTGTAAATATTCCTACCTATTAATTAACATGCTATTGACCCAGAACATTTAACAGATATATATACCTATAGAGCAATAACATAAACACAATAATATTCACTATTTGTTTTTATAAGAGTTGAGTTGACAAATTGTAATTGGTTTTCATTTGGATCCATTATTACTAGCACTGTTAACATCATTTTTTTTCCCGACCTCTTTTGAGATTTTCTGTTATTACACTCACATATCCTCTAGTTTAGAATAAGATACTCACTCCCATAAAATGTAAACTATTTACAGCAACCTCTAAATGGCTGAAAAAAGATTTTAAAACTAGAGTAGAGATGTGGGTGTAATAACTAATAACAGAAAAATTTAGAAGGGATTAGTGAAATTTGTGCTTGGGGTCTAGCAAGAGAAATTATTTGAGTTGCGAGATTAGTGAACATATTGTAACTATGCAAAAAAAAAAAAAAAAAAAAAAAAAAATCAGCAACACTGGTCTGTCAAATGCACAAATTTTCAACAACCCATATATAGATAGTTAAGAATGAAAAACCAAAATCTATTTTGAGGTTTACACTATTTGTTCTGTTGAATCTTGAACATGACACGAAATGCAGGTAATTAATTCAAACTATATGGCCTTGATTCTTAGTCAGCTGCATTACTCGTTTAAAATGCCCTAGTCAATACGAAGGCCCTAAAAACCCAAATAGCACGATGAGTCCAAGAAGACTTGGCACAATTTTATCACTACAAAAAGCTTCACTTCATACTTTCTCAAACACACACACAAAGCACCAAAAACCTACTTTTTTAAGACTCCATAATTCTCCATCTTTTTGGCAACTTAGGGCAGTTTCTTTGAAATGAACTTCCGCACCCTTTTGATCATTTTTTTTTTTTTTTTTAAATTTCAATGGCTATCTTGAGCCACACCAGTGTTAAGGCAACCAGGATGTTGTGTGAGGATTTTACTGGAGCAAATCACCTTCAGAGATACTCATTGGTCTACGAGAAGGCAAAGGACTCCATTGCATATTTGCTGGAACGATTGCCATCGGGACCTAGCCCTAGAGGCTCTGGGCACTAGCTCGTTGGAACTTGAAACGGGGTTATACGCTTAAGCAAATAAAAGGAGTTATACGTACGCTCACACAATGGTGTGTAAATTTTCATATACAGATTCAAAATTATAGAAATCTATTAATGTAATTGAAAATAATGTCTTAATTTGATTATTTCAAAGTGCTAAGTGATGAAAGTTTGCAAATTGTTACTCTCTTGTGCATCTTGTTGACTTATTTTTCTTATATATTATTCTTTTTATGCACATATAGTTGCATGGACACGTGACAGTGAATAGTTGAAAAAAATTATGAATTTATATGAAAATAAATAGATAATTGTTTATAATTTGTCATGTAAGATTTGTAACAAAAATTGTGGACTTAAAAAACTGTGTGTGCTACTATGTTAGTGCGGAAATTGACATGCTTTGAATCCTGTGCATCCTAGCAGCTGTCATATTTGAACACGAAGATGAGATTGAAAAAAAAAAAAAAAACTGTTACTACATTTCTTTTTTTGGCATGCAATTATCTTGATATTTGAAAACCCACGTCCTATAGTTGATCATATACACGAATGCATTTGGACAATCATTTATACACACTACAAAAACGCAAGCTATAACCGCATTTTTTTAGCCGCGTTTTCAAAATACAATCCTGTGCACCCTAGCAGCTGTCATATGTGAACAAGAAGAAAAGATTGAAAAAAAAAAAAAAACCTGTCAGTACTAGTACATTTCTTTTTATTTTTTTTTTTTTTTGGCATGAAATTATCTTAATATTTGAATAACCGCGCCCTATAGTTGATCATTTACAAGTACATGCAATTAAACTCACATGCATTTGGACAGAATCATTTATACATCAAAATATAAATCAGTGGAATAGGATAGAGTTACGGATTCAACGTCCTGCATAATGTGTTTACTTACCGTGGATAAATTTACATGTATAAACTATGAATAGTTCCAGAGTCACTCATCCCAATCATAACTGTCAACTTCTCATATCTTTTTCCATTTGTGAAAAATAAGGTTTTATTTAATTTTTATTATTGTATTTTTTTTTCTTATATATTGATCAAGCTCAAAATATCGTCAGTAAGCTGCAAAATTCTCCCGTTCGCACTCGATGCAACCAGCAAAATACAAAGCAACAAATACCTTGAAAAGGTACTGGTGTGGCATCGGCTAAGGACCCTCCGAAGGTTAAGTTAATAGATGCTTACAACCCTAGAGTGCCAGAGTTGGGGAATTGTATGCGTACTTTTTGTAAGAGTCTTTGGGGTTTTTATAGTAGTGTAGAATCGACCTTCCTCCTTGTAAGAGAAGTCTTTTCCATATCGGACTTGTCATTGATTGGGTGAATGTTACGAAATCCTCTTTTTATTTTGATTCTATTCCCATTGGGATTCTACTTACCCTAGTTGTATGTGAGACACAAGTTGTTCTTATTTATAAAGAGTTGACACGTGTACCTCAACCCCTTCTGCCTTACATCCGTTCACCACGACTCTGTCCACATCAGATCTCTAAATTTCTCTCTTGTCACCTCAACTAGGAATCAATTTTTACCCTTTTCAGCTGCCCCCTCACTCCATGGGTCTGTGATCTCTTTGAGGACGGACCTATGGAGTGACGGCCAAAGCAAGTATTAGCCTGTTATTAGGGCATGGGGTAATTAATGCAGGGTAACTATTGCTGTCGGACACGTGTAACTTTTGCAATGGCTGTTTGATAGGAACGAAGCGTCCCTTCGTCTTCCATGCTGTTCCTCATATATAAGCTTGCCATTTTCCTTCCTCATTTCTCACTTTTACTGAAATCAAACGATCAGAACGCATCCGTTCACCTAGCCTATCGCTTGATTCGTCATCCTTCATTCGTCCGTCACGTTCGTACAACCGTTGTTCGGATTTTTCAACATCAAATGCGACCAGTATGTACTCGCTCCTTTTGATTCGTTTACTTTTATCACCGTCGAATACCTTTAGATTCGTTAGTCATAGGGTTTACCGTCACGTGTAGGTGACAGATGTCTAGCGCGTCAAGTGACCAGTCGTTTGTCTGCGATGGAGCTGGCTACGATGAAGTTCACCCGTCGGGTCTAAGAGATCCTGACACTTCGAGTGAAGAAAGTTCATCTACCACCTCCTCTTCCTCAAGTAGCGATAGGACAGAGAGTAATCTTAGTGACGACCTAGGGGAAAACAAACCACAAATCCAATCCGTCGTTGACTCTGATGGGACGAGGAAGTTCATAATACTTTCATTATAGATGGTAAATGACTTTACATCCTCAATTAAGGAATCCCACTTTAAAACCCTAAGGAATAAGTACCAGATTCCCGTCAACATACCCTCCGTTTACCTTACAAATCGGAGATGTGTTATTACGACGGCATTGAGGGTGTCGGGATCTATGAGCAAATGCTCAAGGCTAGGTTAAGATTCCCTTTGAGTCGTCTTCACCGTCAGCTCCTCCAATACCTAGGTTTTTCCGTCAACCAGGTTTTCCCAAACGCGTGGAGGGTTTTCCTAGGCGTTGAAGTCCTCTACGAAGTTATATCCAAAGGGAAGAGAAAACTAATAGTAGAAGAGTTCTTCCACTACTACCGTCCTGTTGAAATAACAAAGTCAAGAGGAATGTATAGTTTTGTCGCGAGGAGTCCGTTGCTGCGACTTATGAGCGACACTCCTGACTCCAATAGGGACTGGAAGTCAAGGTACTTCTTTATGGACGGTAATGAGTGGATGTGTCATCTTGGCGAGACTGAGTTTATGCCGCTTGACACAACTTGGGGTGTACTACCCCCGTCTGGTATGTGCCCGTTCTCTTCTTAGTTTTAAATTTTATGCACCGTTGATTTCTAACCGTCTACCTTTTGCAGCTCAAGACCGTCCACAAGTTACACTTGAACAGTGGAGTTTTTTGGAGAAGATTTTTCAAAAAACTAAATTAGAAGAAAGGTCTTGGGCCAAATTAGTTAGTCTAGAGAGTATTCATTGGCATTGTGACGGATCCGAACCGTCTGAGGAAGCAATTCGATATGAAAAACAAGTCCACTCACGTAAGTCTCATAAGCATTTTACTTGTTTAATTCTTTCTTTTTAATTTGTTAACTTTCATACCATCCTCCTTTGTAGAAATGGATGACGCTAGGAGAAGAGCGATCATTAAATAGCAGGCAGCTGCCAAGAAAAAATTAGGCCTGACTGGTGGAACCGAGGCCCCCAAGCTTCCCTTTACCAAAAGAAAACCCGTCCAGGAGACTGACCGTCAAGCCAAAAAGCCGAAGGTCACGACTGAAACCGTCGTAGGCCTGGAGGCGGAGGCAAAGAAAACAGCCCCTATAAAACATAGGAAGGGTAAAGATCTAATGATGGGTGGCCAAGTCCCTCCAGTAGAAAAGCCACCCGTCCTCCTTCGCGAAGATTCCAAGTATGCTTTGGACAAGCTGTCTTCGATCTTAACATCAGATGACGATGAAGACCTTGGGAGCCATGCGACGGAGGCGATGGGTGAGACGGGTCTCTTCAACCTTGCCCAGGTGAAAACCCTATCCGTCGTTTCTAAATTTTTTTTTTTGGTATCGTCATCTTTGGCTTAACGTTTTCCTATTTCAGGCCGTGGTTATGATGAAAGGGCTTATGGACCGTTGTGTTCATCACGAGACGGCTTTGAGCCATGTAAGGGCCAAAGCGGCGGAGACGGAAGATGAGTTAGCCCAATTTCTGGCCTGCAAAGTAGTCATTGAGAAGAAGCTAGCCCTGTCTGAGCAGGAAAGGGGCGAGTTGGAAAAACAGACGATGGTGCTCCAAAAAGTTCTTGAAGATAAGGAGAAAGAAATCGAATCCATCAAGGATCAATTCTGTCAGGCCAAGGAGGATGTTGTAAAAGAGTATCGCGACTCCGAGGCGTATTTGACGGAATTGGGCGGCACCTTCGCTGACGGGTTTGATGATACTCTCTGTCAAGTAAAGGTTTTGCATCTAGAGCTAGACCTGTCTTAGGTTAGCATCGATGAAGCTCATGCCCAAACATCCGTCCTTCTTGCTGCTTCAGAGAGCACCGAACGCTTATTTGCTGACGAGACCCGTAATGATGGAGCCCATGCCGAAGATATTGAAGTTGACGGGAAATCTAAGGATCCCACCGTCTAGCTTTTTTAATTCTTTATTTTTAACTTGTAAAAAAGTTTAATTTTGTACCGTCAGGAACAATTTGCCTTTGATGGTATTTTTATTTAAGTACTTTGATTGTTTCAAACTTTATTCTAAATTCGTCTTTATATATATTTTAGACGGTATTTCAGCCCGTTCTTGCTGTTATGCATATTTAATGTATACGTCCTTGATAACATTTTTGAATTTTAACTGATGCATCTGTCTTCTTGAGGGCTATTTTAATGTTTACAACCCCGTGTGATGTATCCGTCCACTAAGGATTTGTTGCTTTTTCTTGGTACGTTTCCGTCCTCTTAAGGACTAAGTGATTTTTACATCCCCTTGGGATGTGCCCGTACTCTTTAAGGACTTAGATTTTACATCCTATTGTGATGCATCCGTCCTCTTAAGGACTTAGATTTTACGTCCTCTTGTGACGTATCCGTCCTCTTAAGGACTTAGATTTTACATCCTCTTGGAATGTATCCGTCCCTTTTAAGGACTTAGATTTTACATCTTCTTGGGATGTATCCGTCTTCTTTAAGGACTTAGATTTTACGTCCTCTTGTGACGTACCCATCCTCTTAAGGACTTAGATTTTACGTCCTCTTGGGATGTATCCGTCCCCTTTAAGGACTTAGATTTTACGTCCTCTTGTGACGTATCCGTCCTCTTAAGGACTTAGATTTTACATCCTCTTGGGATGTATCCGTCCCTTTAAGGACTTAGATTTTACATCCTCTTGGAATATATCCGTCCCTTTTAAGGGCTTAGATTGTACATCCTCTTGGGATGTATCCGTCCCTTTTAAGGACTTAATTGTACACCTTAGTGAATGTGTCCGTTCTCTTTAGGACTTAGTAGTTTGTGAACGTCACTCCTAGTTCCGTTCATTACAAAGGCATCGCAATTAGTGTAGAAAAACATATATCTGAATAAATTCCTCATGCATATGTAGAAAAACTTTGCCTCTTGGGCTTAAAAAGTATTGTAGAAAAAATCAAATGTAACTTAAACGACTATTGAATTAAAAACCAAGAAAAACTAGGAAAAAAAAAAAGATTATAGAGCATCCTTCTCTGCTTTCTCTTCTACTGGTAGTACTTCTTGAGGTGTTCGGTGTTTCACGGGTGAGACAATCTTTGTCCGTTCAGGGTCTCTAGGTGTTAGGTGCCTTTTCTTACCCATGAGGTAATTCTGTAGGGGCTCTCCAAATTTGGACCAAGTTTCCCCCGAGATGGGTCTCTAGTATTACCCATCACCTTTCTTAAGACAAGGTCCCCGACCTTGAAGTCTCTGGGCTTGATCTTGGAATTGTAGTGCTTGGCCATGAGATCCTGATATCTTGTAAGCCTTTGTTCAGCTGTTACTCTGACTTTGTCTATTAGGTCGAGCTGGAGACGAATAGCCTCGTTGTTTCTTCTTTCGTCGTAGTTATTCACTCTGTAACTGGTGAGTCCTATTTCTGCAGGGATGACTGCTTCACTTCTATATGCCAAACGGAATGGTGTTTCACCTGTAGGAGTTCTTGCCGCCGTCCTGTACGCCCACAGCATGCAAGGAAGTTCCTGTGGCCATATAACCTTTGCCCCATCGAGTCGCGTTTTGATGATCTTCAGCAAGGATCGGTTCGTAACTTCCACTTGGCAATTGGCTTAGGTGTGATGCCCCAATTTGATTGATTGATTGTGTGATGTGTGTGGGTGTGTGATGAGTCCCACATCGGGTATTTACTGGGTAGATCTGGGCTTTATTAACAACTACAAGGAGCTTCAATTGTGACTAGTCCTTTTGAGGTATAGCGCAGATGTGGCTAGCGTTTTTCCTTGGGTCGTTACTTATGGTATCAGAGCCGGCCCAGTAACCCCGTGTGGGCTCGGAGACACTACCCCACAAAGTGGGCCCTAATGAGGACATTAGGGATTTAAGTAGGGGAGATTGTGATGTCCCAATTTGATTGATTGATTGTGTGATGTGTGTGGGTGTGTGATGAGTCCCACATCGGGTATTTACTGGGTAGATCTGGGCTTTATTAACAACTACAAGGAGCTTCAATTGTGACTAGTCCTTTTGAGGTATAGCGCAGATGTGGCTAGCGCTTTTCCTTGGGTCGTTACATATGGTATCAGAGCCAGCCTAGTAACCCCGTGTGGGCTCGGAGACACTACCCCACAAAGTGGACCCTAACGAGAACGTTAGGGATTTAAGTGGGGGAGATTGTGATGCCCCAATTTGATTGATTGATTGTGTGATGTGTGTGGGTGTGTGATGAGTCCCACATCGGGTATTTACTGGGTAGATCTGGGCTTTATTAACAACTACAAGGAGCTTCAATTGTGACTAGTCCTTTTGAGGTATAGCGCAGATGTGGCTAGCGTTTTTCCTTGGGTCGTTATTTATGGTATCAGAGCCGGCCCAGTAACCCCGTGTGGGCTCGGAGACACTACCCCACAAAGTGGGCCCTAATGAGGACATTAGGGATTTAAGTGGGGGAGATTGTGATGCCCCAATTTGATTGATTGATTGTGTGATGTGTGTGTGTGTGTGATGAGTCCTACATCAGGTATTTACTGGGTAGATCTGGGCTTTATTAACAACTACAAGGAGCTTCAATTGTGACTAGTCCTTTTGAGGTATAGCGCAGATGTGGCTAGCGCTTTTCCTTGGGTCGTTACATAGTGTAATACCCCAATTTTTGTTTTTATGATTATCACCGTATCTTGTCACTTTTAATATAGAGTTGAGGTACTATATGTGGGTGCACAGTAAGATGGGAGTAGACAATTTTGTGGTGCTACAAAATAAGTAAGAATATTAAAGTTTTAGTGCATACAATTTTGGTGCTGCAATTAAAATAATTAATAATTAGAATAAAAGAGGAGGATGTTTATGGGCCTCTTGAAGACTAAAGAGATAAGTTTAAGTGGGTTTCAAAGTCCAGCCCACTGCCCACTAAGCCCACATCTCTAATACAAATAATGAGGGTTTTATAGGAAGGGATTTATCAAGAGGCTAAAAGGTGTTTTCTTTGGAGTCTAAGCACACACAAGTGAAGAGGCAATCATTTTTTTCAAGGTATGATTTCTCACCATTAGAAACAAAAAAAAAAAAAAAAAAAAAAAAAATTAAAAGTTTATAACCTTATCTTGGAATCAGTTTGTGATGATAGGTTGTTCAGAAGGTTGAATTCAGTCTTAAAATTCTACTTAACTTTTACGGTCAGATCTGCCACTATGAATCCTTGAACAAAAAGCATGAATCTAATCCTACTCACATGTACCTGTTGCGTTTTCATTAGGATATATAAATATATATATATATATATATATATATATATTTATATTTATATATCCTACTCACATGTACCTGTTGCGTTTTCATTAGGATATATATATATATATATATATATATATATATATATATATATCTACACATATAATCCTAGATGGAGTCACGAAGTTTCAAGAAGCTGTAATGTTGGAGTCTTCCTTCGGATTTGTACACATAAGATATATATTATAAGTCATGATGCTGCCACTAATAGCCATTTAGGTTATATATTAAATTTTGGAATTGGCTTTTGTTGGAGTTTGGTTCTCACATTGTTCTCTATGGGTCCCTTGAACATGTAAATTTTTCCATCAAGTCTTCTATTGGATTGGTATATATTAGGTCCTTTTAGTTTTACCACGTTTCCTTGATTATATATGTTAGGATGAATTAACTTTTTCTTTGGGGTTTGATATTAAATCCTTGGTCAATGACATTTTGGCTACTGCCGTCCTCATGGCAATATGAGTTTCGATTAATTCAAGGGAATATTATTGGTTAAAATATTATTGGTTAGAGAAACAATAATTTAGTGTTAAAAGTATTATTAGTTCAGCAAAGTTTAAATCCTAGTGAGTCTTTTTATATAGTTCTATAGGCTTTATATTTAGTAGAGGATATTAAGTATATTTTCATGATTGATTATAGGTCCTATTTAAGAGTGTTTTGAGGCTCTTTGGAGGTTGTTTTGACTGGAATTTCAGAGTGATTCAAGCACTGTAAGTAATTATGCATAATATGCACAAGTTTCGTCATTTAGGTTCTTAGATGTCAAAGATTTTCAAAAGTTATATATTTTTTTTAAGCTTACGTTTTCTAAAGTTTATCGAAAGCATTTTTACATCATTAAAAGAGAAACTTCGACTTTTAAATAATGTTTTAAAGAGAAACTTTGAATTTTAAATAACGTTTTGAATGTTCGAATCTCATTAAAAAGATGATTTCTAAATTAAACTCTTTTCAGAAAATAATTGAGTTTCAATGTAAGTTTTCTAAAAGGGTTCTTGTTCATTAAGTTTATTTGAAACCAAGTGATTTCAAAGTCATATTCCAATTTTTTTTCAAAAAGTATTTAAAACGTTTCTTTAAACAAAATTGAATTTTCAGCTTTACGCAAGAATTATAAAATATTCATATAAACTCTTCAGTTCTTATCCATTCCCTAAGAGAGTCAAGCATCTTTTGATTTATGCTCCATTCGATATTGTGATCTTTAATATGCTCCGGTATTTGGAAATAATTGTTAATATCAAGTAAATTATTATATTTTGTATAAACGTTGTTTTGTGATATGTGATATGTGATCAAAAATAAGTGTTTTTTTTTTAGAATTGATCAGATATATCAGATATATGTGTAAATCCACTCACAGGATTGTATGTGAGAATATGTGTTGATCCCTCACCAGCAGAGGTTAGATGTTGGTATCCGCTCACAGGATTGTATGTGAGAATATGTAATGTGTATATGTGGCACTGTGCTCTGATCAATTATATGTATGTGTTTTCGAATGTTTTTAAGATGTGATTACATACGTATTAATTGATTTACTATATATTTTGGAATAATTATATTTGATATCATTGAGTGAGTTGTGAAAAATCAAAACACTCGTGCTTTGCTTGACTCTATTCCATTGTGTATTCTGTGTAATTACTTACTAGATGTGTGGCTCACCCCATCAATTACAATTTTCAGATTAAAGTTTAGTTGGGGAACTGAACCATTGGATTGCTTCGTAAGGTGCAAGGTAGAGCGTGGGAGTTTTTAGGCGAAGTCATTAATTCTTGAAGCCTAAAGGATTATTAGTTATTTTCTTTATCCCGTTTTAGATTTCACAGAATTTTGGAGATTACTCTAAATTGAGGGTTTTAGTATTGTAAAAGATTTATTAAGATCATTGTTTATTTGGAGTTTTATTGAATTATGTTTAAATTAATTATGTTTATTGAGTTATGTAAGTTCAACAAGTTAGTCATGCATCTAAATTCATGTTCCATGGATTTGGGTCGTGACATTAGGGGTGTGCAGAGGATGAATAATGATTCTTGATCCTAAATTCTGAGCATAAATTTCTGAAGAGTCATTGTCGAATTGTTTCCCATTGTCCAAGACCAGAACTCTTGGTATGCTGTACCTGCAAATGATATTCTTCCATACAAAGTTGCGCACATTTGTTTCCGTGATTGTAGCCAGTGCTTCTAATTCTACTCATTTGGTGAAGTAGTCGATGCCGACGACTAGGAACTTCAACTGCCTTGTTGTGGTGGAAAAGGGGCCCATTATATCTAAACCCCATTGGGCGAATGGCCATGGGGCCGTCATCGGAGTTAGTTCCTCCGTTGGTTGTCTTATGAAATTGGCAAATCTCTGACATTTGTCACAAGCCCTGACGTATACTTGGGCGTCCTTTTGCATTGTAGGTTAGTAGTATCCGACTCAGATGAGCTTGTGAACTAATGACCGTAACCCTGAATGGTTCCCGCAGACTCCTTCATGTACTTCTCTCATTACGTAATCTGCTTCCTCGGGACCAAGGCATCTTAAGTATGGGTGTGAAAACCCTCTTTTGTATAGGACATTGTTGATCAATATGAATTGCGCTGCTTGGACCTTCAGCTTCCTAGCAGTTTCTTTGGCGTTATGTAGCGTTCCCTCCTTCAGGTAGGCGACTATAGGCGTGGTCCAATTTATTTCAGAACCTATCTCCTGCACGTCTATGTTATCAATTGCAGGTGAAAGTTGAACAAAGGAAAGTACCTTATTATGGACGGTCATATGTTCTCCTGACGCGACCTTGGCTAGCCGATCGGCTTGCTCATTTTCCTTTCTTGGGATCTACACAATCTCTGCCTGCAAATCACTCATCTTCCTTTTCGCCTGGTCCTGGTACATCCCCATCCTTGTGCCCTTGCATTCGTACTCTCTGGTCACCTAATTGGTGACTATCTGTGAATCACAATAGACAACTGCAGTGGTGGTACCAGTTGCTTTTGTGAGGTCCAATTCTGCTATCAAAGTTTCATACTCCGCTTCATTATTCGTCGTAGGAAAGTTGAGACGAACCATGCATTCCACTTCGTCGTCTTCTAGAGATTGAAGTACGATTCCTGCTTCGCCTGTTTGTTTATTGGACCAGCCGTCAGTGTAAACACTCCATGGTGGATGTTCTTCTGCCCCCTGGTCCTCTAGACATGTAAATTTTGCAATGAAGTCGGCCACTGCTTGTCCCTTCATGGCTGTACGTGGGCGGTACTGTATATCAAACTCGCTCAACTCAATTGCCTACAGCGCCATCCTTCCGACGGCTTCGAGATTACTCAAGGCTCATCTCAATGGTTTGTCCGTCAGGAAGATTATCGTGTGAGCCTGAAAGTAGGGCTTAAGTCTTTGAGCAGCCGTGATTAAGGCAAAGGCGAGCTTTTCTATCGGCGGGTATCTTTCTTCTGCGCCACGAAATGCACGGCTAGTATAGTACACGGGTTTTTGAATTTTGTCTTCCTCTCGGATCAAGGCTGCGCTGACTGCAGCTGGGGACACAGCTAAGTATAAGAACAACTCTTCTTCTTCTCTGGTTGGGCTCAGCAGCGGGGGGGAAGAAATATAGGTTTTAAGATATTCGAATGCATGCTGACATTCTTCCGTCCACTCAAAGGATTTTTTCAACGTGCGAAAAAATGGTAGGCATTTATCCGTCGCTTTTGATACGAATCTATTTAACGCAGCGACCTTACCGTTGAGGCTTTGTATTTCTTTCACATTCTTAGGGGGCGTCATCTCTAATATCGCACAGATCTTATTTGGGTTGGCTTCAATCCCCCTTTGGGACACCATGAACCCCAAGAATTTTTCGACTGTTACCCCGAATGCGCACTTGCTTGGATTAAGTTTCATATTGTAGGACCAGAGGGTGTCAAAGGTTTCTTTGAGGTCGCCTAAGTGGTCGTCCTTCTTTCGGCTTTTGACCAACATATCTTCTATGTATACCTGGATGTTCCTTCCAATCTGTTTTGCGAATATTTTGTTCATAAGTCTTTGGTATGTCGCACCGGCATTCTTGAGGCCAAACGACATCACTCTGTAACAGAAGAGGCCTTGAATTGTTACGAACGAGGTCTTTTCCTGATCCGCCTCGTCCATCTTGATCTGGTTGTACCTGGAAAAGGCATCCATGAAACTTAGCAATTGATGTTGCGCAGTTGAATCGACTAGGGTGTCAATTCTTGGGAGAGGGTAGCTGTCTTTTGGATAGGCTTTATTTAAGTCCGTGAAGTCTACACACATTCTCCATTTCCCGTTGGCTTTTCTAACCATCACGACATTTGCCAGCCAATCGGGGTAGTAGACTTCTTTAATAAAGTTCGCTTCCTGCAACTTACGGACTTCTTCTGCTATAGCTTGGTCTCTTTCTCGCGCGAAAATACGCTTCTTTTGACGAATTGGTAGAAAGGTGGGAGATACATTCAACCTGTGGACCATGACTGAGGGATCAATTCCAGGCATATCTTTATGACTCCATGCAAAAATGTCCTGGTTTGCTTTAAGGAATGCTTCAAATGCTTGCAGGGTCGTTGGGCTGGCGAGGGTGCCAACTCTAGTTATTCGCTCCGGCATTGAGTCGTCCAACGGTATTTCCCTAAGCTTTTCGACAGGTTCTGCAATCATCCGTTGTTCTTCGATGCTCATTGTCTGCATCTGGTCGTCCATTTCCATCATCGCCACGTAACATTCTCCCGCAGCAACCTGGTCTCCACGTAGTTCTCCTACTCCATACTTAGTAGGAAATTTGACCATTAGATGGTAGGTCGAAGTTACGGCCTTCCATAAGTTAAGAGTGGGACGTCCAATTATGGCATTGTATGCGGACGAACAATCGACCACGAGAAACGTGACGTCTTTTGTAGTCTTCCGGGGATAATCACCAATAGTGACGGGTAAAGTAATCGAGCCGAGGGGGTATACCTTAGTTCCCCTGAACCCGACAAGGGGAGCACTTGTTGGAGTCAGTCGCTCTTTACCAATCATCATCTGCTGGAAAGCCGTGTAATACAGGATATCAGCGGAGCTTCCGTTGTCAATCAGAATCCGGTGCATGTTGTAATTTTCCACTTGTAAACTAACGATAAGTGCATCGTCATGTAGGTGGTGAAGATGTCAAGCGTCGTTCTTTGAGAACCCAATGATGGGTGTTTCGTCCTGTTCTTTCCTGGGAACGAAGCTTGTCTCTTGGATGTTCTGGACCGTCCGAAGGTAAGTCTTTCGAGCCTTCTTTGACGAGCTAGATGTCGCTGTGCCCCTTACAATCATCCTTATATCCCTTACGAGTGGTCTTGGGCGCTCGTTTCCTTGTCGTGGAATCTGTTCTTGTGGTGGGTTCGCTCTCTCCTTGCTAACGAACCTCTGTAGCTTTCCTTGCCTTATGAGAGCTTTTATCTGCTGCTTCAAGTCATAGTAGTTCGTTGTGTCATGGCCGTGATCTCTGTGAAAGTGGCAGTATTTGTCCTGAGGCATTTTATTGGGATCTCCCTTCAGCTTTTCTAGAAAAGTAAGGGCCCTTTCTTCTTTAATCTGCATCAGGACTTGGTCTATCGGGGCTGTAAGCGGAGTGAAGTGTGTAAACCTTCCAGCTGGAGGTTTAGAGCGCCTCTCTTCTCTTTTATCTCTCGTCCTTGCGGTTTTTTGTCCCCTGTCTTGATGTACGTCGTCCTGCCTTTCTCTCTTCCTGGATGGCTTTTCTTCTCGGGTCGAGAGTGCATCTTCCGCGTTCATGTACTTGGTTGCCCTGTACAGTACATCAGACATGGTTTTTGGGTCATTCTTGTACAGGGAGAATAGGAATTTACCCTTTCGTAGTTCATTTGTAAATGCGGCTACTAGTATTTTGTCGTCCGCTTCATCTATTGAAAGAGCTTCCTTGTTAAAGCGGGCAGTGTATGACCTTAGCGTTTCGTCTTCCCGTTGTCTAATGTTCATCAGGCACGTGGTGGACTTCTTCTGCCTATGCCCTCCAATGAAGTGCGAAACGAATTGAGCACTTAAATCATTAAAAGTACTGATAGAGCCTGGCGTCAATCTGCTAAACTAGACTCTTGCAGAGCCTTTCAATGTCGTAGGGAAGGCCCTACACATAATTTCGTCTGCCACTCCTTGCAGATGCATCAGCGTCTTGAAGGTCTCTAGATGATCCAACGGGTCCTTGGATCCGTCGTAGCTTTCAATCTGAGGCATGCGGAACTTTTGAGGGAGCGGATACGAATTGACGGACACTGTGAATGGTGAATCGGTTCGATGAACCAGGTCGTCGAGGTCGTTAGGTACCCGTCCTTTGAGAGCGTTCATCATAAAATCAATACGCTCCTTCATCATTTGCATCGCTGCCACTACACTAGAAGGGACCTGTTTTGCAGTTGAGGGCCGGTTCGTATCTTGCCGTTCTGGCCTGCTATGGGCGTTACTCCCCTCCGGGCCGTGGTGGGTTCTCCTTTCAGCGCTGCTGGCCTCCTGCTCTTCCTCTTGAGTATTGAGCGTTGCGTCCTTCTGGCGCAATTGTTCTTCCAGGTCGTTGTTACGTTTAGTGAGGCGTTCTACTGTTGCTGCGAGGGTTTGAACTTGCCTCTCAAGAGCTGTCGTGTGTGTCTCCCCTTGATCGTTCATTGTGGTCGCCATCGAGCGCGTGAGTACCATACAATTTTTTGTCCAGAATGCTCAAAGCAATGACTTTTCCTTGTGTTCCCCACAGGCGGCGCCAACTGATGAAGCTCAAAATATCGTCAGTAAGCTGCAAAGTTCTCCCGTTTGCACTCGATGCAACCTGCAAAATACAAAACAACAAATACCTTGAAAGGGTATCGGTGTGGCACTGGCCAAGAACCCTCCGAAGGTTAAGTTAGTAGATGCTCACAACCCTAGAGTGCTAGAGTTGGGGAATTGTATGCGTACCTTTTTGAGAGAGTATTTGGGGTTTTTATAGTAGTGTAGAACCGACCTTCCTCCTTGTAAAAGAAGTCTTTTTCATGTAGGACTTGTCATTGATTAGGCGAATGTTACGGAATCTTCTTTATATTTGGATTCTATTCCCATTGAGATTCTACTTACCCTAGTTGTGCGTGAGACGCAAATTATTCTTATTTATAAAGAGTTGACACGTGTACCTCAAACCCTTCTGCCTTACATCCGTCCACCACGACTCCGTCCACATCCGATCTATAAATTTCTCTCCCGTCACCTCAACTAGGAATCAATTTTTACCCTTTTCATATATATTGACTTCTAGATATGATTAAGCATAAAAATTAATATTTATTATTTAAATTATTTAAAACTAAATAATTTTTTACATGTTTCATAATGTTAAAAATTATTAGTATAATCCAATTCTACAATCTTTAAATTATTCAACAAAAAATATTATTTTAATTTAAAAAAAAAATACTATTAGTTATGATTAGATTATTTTGAGTTATTTTACGACTAATTTAGTGTAAATATTTTTTTTTATTATATATTGGGAAGCTAAATTATGTTATAAACTTGTTTTATTTACGAGGAATACGTGTATATATATATATATATATATATATATATATATATATATTTATTTATTCTTTCATATATATGCAGTGGGACCCTAAAACAAAAAGTTTGTCAATACCACGGGTTATTGAACATTTTCTTTATACACGTGAGTGACCAAGATCACCCTCCCACTATATTGACTTGGTGTATCCTGAGCAAGGGCACTATAGTAAATTTAAAAATTTGAACTTCCTAGACTTTGACACGTTGGTGCTTGGAATTTTAGATAATAAATTTCAAACTTGACGACTAAATCACAACTTCTTGTTCAACACGTAACCCAGCTAGTTGAATACACAACTGCTGAACTCCATCACTTATATATAGCATACCTCACACCTCCATTTTTTCTCATTCACAAACACAATCAATCTACTTCTTCTCAAAAAATTCTACTTCTTTCAAAGAACACAAAATTTTCTCTGCCTTTTTCATTGAAGAAAGAAAGTTCAAAAATCCCAACAACTTAATTTTGGGCTATTTTCAAAGATGGGTTTTGGAAAGACTAGCACTATATTGATGATGATCGTTGTGATCTTGGTGGCCATTTCGTACCATTCTGGGGTTGAGGCAACCAGGGTGTTAAATGAGGATTTTGCTAGTGGTAATCAACATCAGACATACTCAGCAATTTACGAGAAGGCAAAGTTCACCATGGAGTTTTGGCTTCAAAAGTTGCCATCAGGTCCTAGTCCTAGTGGTCCTGGTCATTAATTCATTGAATTTATGACATGCCCAATTATACAACTACAAGCATATAGTATATACACTGACTTATAGGAGACAAATTCAAATGAAAGGAATAATTCTTTGATTCTAATTATTTTTGTCAGCAGCTTAATTAAGCTACTTGTATTGACGGTTGTATTTTTTGCAATTGCACTAAATAAAAGTTCTAATTATCCAAAAGCAGTTCTTTGACGGTGGGTATCATTTGAATTTTAATGAATTAAGATATATGATCATCTTGGTTTTAAAAAATATATTGTTTGCTACGTCAACATCTTATCCTGGAAACCATAATTGGTGGTCTTTCTTGGCGTTCTAGTTTGAATGTAAGCTCAGAAATCAAATTGTGAAAGAAATAGTAAAATATTGACGTTCATGCATGATTAAAATGTCCATATATATGTGTGCTATTTTACAGAAACCACATCCTGTTAATATCCCAGAGTTACCATAAATGAGCCCTGTCATGCATGGTTGTTACTTGTAATGGTTAGACGTACTATTAATGTGCTATTGAATCACGACTTTTAAAAGGTTTACCGACAAAGAATTGTTATAGATACATATATTTTTTTACAATTATTTCACAATAGTTGAGTTGGTAAAACTGTTCTTGTTTCTCATTTGAAGTCACTACCAATTGATATATTTTTTTTTATCTACTGATAACAACAATTACCACCTTAGTAATTGTGAAATTTTTTGTATTTATAGACTTATTGTTACTCATATATATGTAGGGATAGCAATGGGGTGGGACGGGGCTAAAGGATGGGGTCTTTGCCCCCGCCCCACGTAGTTTTTTCTTGCCCTATTCCTGACCCTTGAGGTCGTGCGAAGTCTGGCTCACCTTGTAAAACTCTACTTCTTGTTAATTTACTTCACAATTATTATAATTTAAAAAAAAATATAAAACCTGTTTCATTAATAAAAATATATTTGAAATTACAACTAAATTTATCTTATCAAATCAAACTTATTTTTAACAAAAACTAAATAATATTATGCGTGTGTTTAAAAATATGATATCACAAAAGAAAAAAAAAAATCTCATAGTATAACAGATAACAAAATAGAAATAGAGAGATATGTTTGGTAAAATAAAATAAGCTAAATTGATATTTTTGTTCGAATAATAAGGTTTTATGAGATAGGAAATTTACAATTATAATATTTATTAATGCTAAATAAGGCAAGGATGGGGTAGAGTGGGGTGAGGTGAGTTTAAAAAGTTTAAATTTATCCCCGCCCCGCCCCATCCCTTCACCTCTGTGGGATAGGAAAAACCCGCACTAGATGAAATGGGGAGAGACAAGTCAAGTAGAGCAGGACAAAATTGTCATCCCTACTCATATTTTATCCAATCTTGTGCCATTTAAATTACAATTCATCATACTTGGAAAGCAACGTTTTTTTCCCCAACAAAAACACATTAAAAGGCCATTTTGTACATTATTAAAGGCAAAAAAAAAAAAAAAAAAAAAAAAAAAAAAAAAAAAAAAACTGCCAATGGACTCTAACTGAATTGTTATCTTCTCTCCATATAAGTGTTAAATGGAGGGTAAAAACATAGTTCAATACTTATTGGATATGTGTGCAACCTTCTCAATATTTTTTTTTTCTTTTTCTCTTAAAAGAATACAATATCAACTTACACTGTCAGATCTTGTAACAATACAGAGTCAATGCAAAATTTTCAACCTATAAATAGTTTAGCATGAAAACCCAAAATATGTTTTGAGGTTTACACTATTTACTACGCTGACACTTGACACACAACTTGAGAAACCAAGATTTACCTTTGACATAGGCAACTCCATGTACCACATGAAGTACACTTGTTAATTAATTCAAACTTTATGGCCGTGGACAAATTCAAAACCTTGGAAAACATATGTATCCCCCTTAGGCAGCAAAACGTGGTCTTGATTAGTCTTTCAGTCTGCCTAACTAGTTTACAACGCCCTAGTCAATACGCAAACCCTAAAAGCCAAATATAACATCATAAGTCCAAGCAGACTTGGCACAATTTTATTACTATAAAGCTTCACTCCATAATTTCTCATACACATACACAAAACACCAAAAACTTACTTTTTTCGGAATTCATATTCATCCAACTTTTCTGCAAATTATAGCTATGAACTTCAGCACCATGGTCATCATTTTTGTCATTTCAATGGCTCTCTTGAGCCACAGCGGTGTCAAGGCAACCAGGCTGTTGGATGAGGATTTTGGTAGTGCTAATCACCTTGAGACATACTCATCGTTCTATGAGAAGGCAAAGAACTCCATGGCGTGTTTGCTGGAACGATTGCCATCTGGACCTAGCCCTAGAGGCTCCGGGCACTAGCTCATGGAAGTTGTAAACAGGGTTATACACTTACACCAATAAAACAAAGAACAAGCATATGCTGTTAAATAAAACAGATTTATAATGGTGAGTGATTTTCAATATACAGAATAAGAATTATACAAATCTAATGTAACTGAAAATAAACGTCTTTGATTATATACTTCAAAGGTGATAAGTGATCACAATTTGCAAATTGTAACACTGTTGTGCATTTTTCTGACTCATTTCTCTTACATTATATACTTTTTACGCTTCTATATATATTTGCTTGTGTAAGATAATATCTGTGGACACAATATTTGTGCCACAACTCTGATGTCCCTGACTGTAAATTATGAAAAAAAAGAGTTCAAATTTTCTCTCATTTTTCTTGTGGCACTTTATACTACGTCCATTTAATTCAAATCTAATTTTCAGTATTTTTTTATTTATTTTAGTTTCATAAAATAAATAAAAACCTAAACCATACCCATCAGCCACCACCACTACCGCCATTGCTGCCACCCACCATCGCTAATGTCATCAACGGTCAACCACCAGCTTTGGCCACTAGTTATCACCACCAGCCACCACTTCACCAGTTATAGCCACTACTTTCTCTTGATCTACACACCACATGAAACCCAAGCCACTCTCTCTGCCCCTTTCAATCCCGCCAACCACTATCACTCCACCATAAAAAATTAAAAAAAAAAAAAAAAACCATAAAAAACCATAAAAAACCCATCAAGGTCAGTCACGACCATGTCGCTGCATGCATCCGAAGCGCCACCATCCGAAAAAAAAAATATAAAATAAACAAAGAAACAAACCAGCCTTATACTACGTGCACTTTTTTTTTTGGCATGCAATTATCTTTATATTTAAATAACCATGTCCTAAAGCTCATCACGTAAAAGTCGAATTAAACTCGAATGCATTTTGCGTAATTATTTAGAGTTATATTTTTTGTACACACATTATTTTACACGCACCCCAAAAGCCTTGAAAATCGTAGCTTCAAAGTTCAAAATCACGATTCCGGTTAATTTTAGAGGTATTTGTAAAATAGTTTGTATATAATTCAGCAGGAAAAAAAAAAAAAAAGTTTGTATATATAAAGTGAAGGTGGAAGGGGATAAAGTGACGGATTCAACCTCATACGTTATGCCTCTTTTTATCAATTTATATAAAAACCATGAAAAGTCTCAATCCTTTAACTGTCAATTTCTCCCATCTTTTAGCTAAGCAGTGTCTGTTTGACAAAAATTATTTTTGCCTGCTTATTTTATTATTTATAGGTCCCACTGAACTTTTTGATACTATTTATAAGTTCCACTATATTATTTCAGCTAACTTTTACTTTTATTTACAGTACTTTAAGTAAAAAATTTTCAGTTTTAGCAAACTAAGCGGATTCCAAACGGACTCGCAGTGCGCTTCTCTGGTCAAACTGAACTTAAAGAAGGCTGCTTGGCCCAAAAGTTCTTTCTATTTTTAAAAGATATATATATATATATATATATATCTTTTTTTTTTTCATTTGAAGAAAATTAGAAATATAGATGTCGCAATGCTTTCAATCTTTTTAGATGAAAGGAAATTTACAAATTTCATCATTAGGATTTAGAGACTATTAATTATTACATTTTATCTATAGTACTTTCAGCAAAAAATTTTCAGTTTCAGCAGAATAAGCGGATCCTAAACGGACCCGTAGTATGCTTCACTAGTTAAACTGAACTTGAAGAAGGCTGCTTGGCCCAAAAGTTTCTATTTTTAAAAGATATATATATATATATATATCTTTTTCTTTTTCTTTTCTTTTTTTTTTCATTGAAGAACATTAGAAATATAGGTGTCCCAATGCTTTCAATCTTTTTAGATGGAAGGAAATTTACAAATTTCATCATTAGGAGTTAGAGATCCTTAATTATTACATTTGTACCTACAAAAATTATGGTTTTTTTAGTTTTTATTATTGTATTTTTTTTTTTTTGCTTATATTGACTTCGATATGTTTAGTATGTAAAATAATATTTAAAATTAATTAAATTTTTACCTGTTTCATAATGTTTAAAATTATTGGAATACTTTTCCTCGAGAAAAAATTTGTTAGAATACTATAATTGTGTATTCTCTAAATTATTCAACAAAAAATCTTATTTTAAAATATTTAAAAGAATATCATTTTTTATCAAAAAAATTCCAAAGATAGTTCACACTTTACAAACCAAATAAATAAAAAATTATTTTGATTACTTAAAGAACAATTTAGCGTAAATTTTTTTTTTTATTATACATGGGAAAACATCATATGCTAAATTATGTTATAAACATTTTCAATTTATATATATATATATATATATATACACACACACACAAAATGTCATTCTTTATATTTATTATTCTTTATATATTTTTCTCGGACCCTAAACAAAATTTGTCTATGCCACGGCTTATTATACATTTTCTTTATTCACACAAGTTACCAATATTATCCTCAAAGTATATCGACTCACTTAATGTTTTGAGTAAGGGCAAATTTGTAAATTTGAATGATTGAACTCTATACACACAATACTTTATAGACTTTGACACATTCGGACTTGGATATTTGGCAATAAATTTCAAACTCTACGACTAATTTACACTTCTTGGTCAACACGTAAGTCCCCTAAACGCCCATCAACAATAAAACGAGTCCAAGAAGAGCATACCTCACACCTCCATATTTTCTCATTCAGAAACACAATCTTTCAAAGAACACATAATTTTCTCTGCTATTTTCTTTGAAGAAAAACAGTTCAAAATCACAGCAACTTAATTAGAAGCTATTTTCAAAGATGGGTTTTGGAAAGACTAGCGCTATTTTGATTGATAGGGACAAAACTCCCACTAGACGCCGGCAGCCTGCGTGGGCTGACAGTGCGAGGTATGATGACGGACGTGGACGACGGACGCGACACCTTGACGGCACGACTGTTAAACGAGATGACGGGAGCAACGGACGACGGTGTGAGGCAGGGGGCACCAAAACGTATCTTGCCACGCACGCTTCCCTGAGGAAATGAGTCTTGCTACGTACGCTAATACTCGGACAGATGTCTTGCGCAACACGATTGCCCCCAAAGGGATGTCTTGCCCAACACGCTTGTTGCTTAAAGGGTATCTTGCGCTATACACTAATCAGGGGTAATTCCGGTATAGAGGTATCTTCTCTAGCAAGCTTTGGCTAAGGCCCTATGCTACTATAAATACTTCTAGGCCCTCTCAAATCGAGGTACGCATGATTCTACCCGACTCTGGCACTCTAGAGTTGTGAGCAATACTAACTTAACCATCGGAGGGTCGCTGGCCGGTACCACGCCGGTACCTCCCTTTGAAGTTCTTTTTACTTGTGCAGGATTCGTTCGAGGTACGTGAAGGCCCTGCAGCTTACTGAGTTGATTCTTGACTTCATCATTGATGATGATTGTTGTAATCTTGGTGGCTATTTCGTGCCATTCTGGGGTTGAGGCAACCAGGGTTTTAAAGGAGGATTTTGCTAGTGGTAATCAACATCAGACATACTCAGCAATTTAAGAGAAGGCAAAGTACACCATGGATTTTTGGCTTCAAAAGTTGCCATCAGGATCTAGTCCTAGTGGCCCTGGTCATTAGTTCATTAATTTATGAAATTCTTATACAACTACAAGCATATAGTACATACACTGACTTATGGAGAGACAAATGTAAATGAAAAGAAAAATTCTTTGATTCTTATTATTACTGTCAGTAGCTTAAGCTGCTTTTATTGACGGCTGTATTTCTTGCAATTTTCATTGAATAAATGTTATAATTCATGCATCAAAGAAAAGTTCTTTTTTTTATAGACTTTCATTTATTTATGTTTGCTTTGTCTTTTTTACTTATTCTGCCGACCATAACTGTTGCATCTTTGTTGGTGTTCTCGTTTGAATGAAAACACAAAAATCAAGTTTTAAAAGAAATGGAAGGAGATTGATGTACATGCATGGGTAATTCGGGTGGGTATGTAAAAAATGTGAATGAAAAGTTTGACTGGAGAACTCTGCTAGTATCCATATATATGTGCTATTGAACAAATCCATTTCCTGTTAATATCCCGTAGTTGATGATAAATAAGCCCTGACATGTAAGGTTGTAATGTTTTTACCTTGTTTTAGGATGCGTTTGGTTCAGTTTTTTGAAACTGGGCTTTTTGAAAAAGTGAAGTTTTTAAAAAGTGCGGTATGAAACTAGCTTTTTGAAAAAACTGAGTGTTTAGCTAATAATTATAAAAGTGGCAGTTTGAGTTATGAATTACCAAAAATGAAAAAATATATATAAAGAGAATTCTTTATTTTAATTACCTCTCTTAATGCAAGTTATGGATATAATATTTTCACATAAATTTCACAATAAAGTTTATATGACAAGTTATTAATGGTAGAAAAAAAAAAAATGTTACTAGTAGGTCTAGATAACAACTTACTATGTAAACTTTATTATGAATTGTTATAAAAATATTCGGTCAATAACACTATTTTTTTTTCTAAGAAAAAATAGTACTAATTTAAAATGTTACAATATTTTTACAATACTCTTTGTTTTTAGTTGTGGTCAATTCTAGTATAATATTTTATTAATTTATTTAATTTTATTTGGACATATGAAATATTTGATACCTCAACTATTGTGAAAATTTGTTGTGTTTTAACACAATTGTTATTTTTATTTAGTAAATTTCCCTACATCATATCCACTTGTCCCACTCACTACCAATTTTTTTTTTCCTTCCCTTTTTTCTCATCCACCATTTCTTTCCCCATTCCCATCAAATATCTTTTCTTTTCCTCCACTCACTATCTTGTCTCTTCTTCAGGTCTTCTTTCTCACCCAAAATACAGTTCTTCTTCTTCACCCAAAAGACAAGATAGAAAGAAATATATTACACAAAAAAAATGAGAGAAGAAGGCGCAACTACAGAAGCAGAATCATGCTATAGAAGAAGAAGCTTGCAGCAGTAGTGGGTTTATGGGTTTATATTGGAATTGAAGAAAAAGCCTACAGCAATAGAAGAAGAATCACGTTGGATTTCTCAACGCGCACGGGCTTTTGATTTATCAAAGGGTAAAATTAGATTTTCAATAATATGTGAAGGACAATTTGGTAACTTCACCCTGAGTCTAACAGTAGGATTTCTCAACGCGCACAGGCTTTTGGAAAATGCTCCTCACAACTCCATTCTGTGAATGTGCATTCTCTTCACAAACCCAAAACACAACTTTTTCTAAAAAGTTGCTTTTTATACATAACCAAACACATATTTTATATTTATAGTTTCAAAAAGTGTTTTTTGGGTTGGGAAAGCTGAAACAAATAGGCACTTAATTTGCTAGTGAACCAAAACTTTTAACAGGTTTACCTATATGTTGTCCAATCTTTTGCCATTTAAAATCACAATTCACCAAACTTGAGATGTGATTTTTTTCCCAACAAAAACACTTAAAGAACATTGTGTACAAAATATAATACAAAAATTGCAGATGAGATATAAGTAATTATTGTTGCTTTCTCTTATCTATGAGACCTAAGAGTAGCTCATCTTGCTTGTTAACTTGTTTGCTGAAAACATTGATAGTCTTGTTCCTACTACAACTATCTCTGCAGGCCAAATCAATTCCTGGGCTACTAAAGGAGCTTGAATCTCTAAAGGGTTCTGAAGATGATGACAACTGGTTTAATTGATGGATCTCATGGTCACTAGAACTGTTGGTTGACTCACTTTCTATGCGGGTTAGTTCTAGGAGTCTAAAGATCTCGTCTTTGCTAGTTTGGTCACTAATAAGAGTGCTGATAAGGGATTTTGTCTTGGATCTACATTCTTTGCTAAAATGACCTTTTTTTCCCACAATTGAAGCATTTTCTTGATTCTTTTGAGGGTTTCTCATATCTGATTGTGGGCTTAGATCTAGAAGGTTTTCCCCTTTTTATAAAAATCATCACCTTTGGAATTGCTGTACTCCTATTTCCTATAATACCTAGTTGTCCTTCTTCTGTAAGGCTTCTCAGGGGATTCTGTCCTCCTGAACTTGATTTTTCTCTTAGAAGGTGCAATTGAAGGTAAACCATATTGTGTACAGAAAGTTCATACTTCGTACTTGGCTTTACTTTTGTTGGCTTGGTTCTGGATCTTAAAATTTCTGCACATCTTCATTCCTTCACTTCGAATTGTGCTAGAGATGTCACCATAGGTTAGGTTGTCATAATCTATGACACCTAAGGGGTTACAAAGGATTTTTTTTCACCTTTTCACCAAATAACCTGAGTAAACCATTAATAAACTTCTCCTTCCAAAATAGAGAGATACAATTACTCCTATGCATAACTCTGGTGGTGAATACATCTTCATACTACCTGTAAATGCATTGTCAGTCAAAGGAAACCCAAAATATATTTTGATGTTTACACTATTTACTCAGTTGACTCACAACGCAGTCGGCATGGAAAACCAAGATTTAGCCACTGACATAAGCAAATTCGTGTGCTTAATTTATTAATACCAAGATTTACCTATTGACACATTCAAAAGTTTAGAAATTCATATGTATACCCCATTTTCCCTTAGGCAGCAAAACGTGGTCTTGAAAATAATCCTTCAGTCTGCATGACTCCATTAGAACGCCGTAGTCAATACGAAATCCCTAAAAGCCCACATAGCATGACGAGTGCAAGAAGACTTGGCACAATTTTACCACTATAAAAGCTTCACTCCATACTTTCTCATAAACATATACACAAAGCACCAAAAACCTACTTTTTAAGAATTCATAATATTCTTCCAACTTTTGGGGCAATTTTAAAGATGAATTTCTGCACCCTATTGATCATTTTTGTCATTTCAATGGCTATCTTGAGCCAGACTGGTGTCAATGCAACAAGGTTGTTGTGTGAGGATTTTGTTAGTGCTAATCACCTCGAGAGATACTCGTCGGTCTACGAGAAGGCAAAGAACTCTATGGCATCTTGGCTGGAACGATTACCATCTGGACCAAGCAATGGTGGCAATGGCCACTAGTTCATTGAAGTTCTAAAATGGGTAATACATGCAAGATGCAACTAAAAGCACATACATGCTGTTAAATAAAAGAGTTATACTCTCTTACAATGGTGTGTAAATTTTCAATATACAGACAAAGAATTATACAAATATACTGTGACTGAAAATAAGTTCCTTAGATTACTTCAAAGTGATAAGTGATCGCAGTTTGTAAATTGCAACTCTCTTGTGCATTTTTGCTGATTTATTCTGCTTATGTGTTATTCTTTTTATGCATATATATATATATATATATATATATATGCATGGACATGTGCGTTTATTATCTCAGGGGAGAAATTGGCATTGAATCCTGTGCATCCTTGAAGGCTGCTGTCATATATGAACAAGAAGAAGAGATTGAAAAGAATGTAGAAAGAAAAAAAGAAGAAGAAAGAAAACAAACCTGATACTGCACTTTATCTTTTTGGAATGCAATTATCTTAACATTTGAATAACCATGTCATAAAGTTGATCATATACAAGCACCTTTTCTTTTTCTTTTTTTCTTTATTTTTTTTAAAATTTAATAATTATATTGAAAAATTTAAATCTTAAACATTTGAGTTAGATATACCTAAAGTTGCCAGTTAAGTTTCTTTATTTCTTGTGCTTCACGCTTGCATGAGTCACTTTTCCCAATTTTTTAACTGTCAACTTCTCTTATCTTTCAACTGCAGAATTACTCTCTTTTTGCTAAAACCTTAAAAAACTATATTAAAAAAAAAAAAAAAAAAAAAAAAAAAAAAAAAAAAAAAAACAGAAAAAGAAATGCTTAATAAACAAGACTAGGCGACGAGTGTGGTTTCTAATGGGCCCAGCAGCCCAGCAGCCTGCCTCACTTGTCAACTGAACCTAAATTCAACAGTTTTTTTGACTCATTCAATTGGAGTTGGGATTTGGTTTTTAGTTTATAGGCCCAGCTAAAGTTTAATTTAACGATGCCTTCTTTCTTTATATTACAGGCTCTTTAAAAAAAAAAAAAATTTAAAAATTCTCTTAGTGAGACTTCAAATCAATAACTTAATGTTTTTGGCTTAATTAGTTTTTGTCCTTATTTTCTACGTCGGTAGATTATTTAAATTAAGAAATTTGTAATATTTTTAGTCAGGATTAACACTGCAATTAATAATCCACAAAAAGCAAGTATTTCAAGCTTATAAAATAAACATTCTGTCTTATATTAATACCACTAATTTTCATTTAAAAGAACACTTAAAAAATACACTTTTTTTTAGAAGACACAAAAAAAAACTTTTTAATAGAGAAGACTTTATCTAAAATATTTCAAGGCTATTTTTTTGTACTTTAAAGTTACAAGACTCTTTTACATTTAAATATTAAGCTAAAAGACACTGTTGGTCTGTAATGTTCACTTATTTAGCAATTTTAGTCCCTAAAATTTTAAATGAGTACTATTGATCTTTAAAATTTCAAAAATAGCATTGTACGGCATAAGGTTAGAAGCCACCTTCATTGGGCCCCAGATAGGGAAGGCCCATTTACAATATCACTCTTGAGCTTATCCCCTCATGTTCGGCCCATGAGTGGCCCAAAAACCTTAGCCCACTGATCAATATCTATATACCTCGGTGATCCCATGGTCAACTAGTGCACCAACGATGTTCAATTAAACCTTGGCGGACTTTAAGTGCCCTGGGAGATTGTGTTGCCGACCAAGTTTTGGCGGCTAGCTCCAATTTCAACGTAATAACTCTCATTCCCAACGAAATTTATTACTTGTCAAGAATGATCAACTTGGGCCCCATTCGCACGAGTGGATTCAGAAAATAATCATAGTTCCTTCATTGGCCTCAAGCTATATATAGCAGAAGGAACAATGAGATAGGGGTTAGACAATTAAGAGCAAAAACATAGAGAATAACCAAGCAAACTGTAGAGCATAGAAAGGAGAGAAGTGGAGTGAGTATCTAAGTGTATCTTGTTATTAAGCCTGTCCCAGGATTATCTATATTAGGATACCCAATACCCACTGTACAAATAAATCGTGAGCCCAAGAAGTTAGGTCCCGTTAGGTGAGCGATTGTAGGCTACACAAGCACTATTAATCTTTCTATAAACTTTTGTTAATTTCCTTGCTTATGTCGTGAAAAAACCAATTAAAACTGTTTAAAAAACACCTATGTGTAAATTTTTATTATTACAAAAAATAAGGTGTCATATCATTTAAAAAATACCACCCTATTGCTTCATTAGGCATATAGGCAAAGAAAAAAAAATGAAAATTAATAGAAGAACTACTAGCTCTTATTTTTGAAACTTTATTAACCTTTTTTTTAGAATAAAACCTTTATGAACTAAAAGTATTGAATAGGTCAATTTTAGTGGTCAACCATGTATTTTGGCCTAAATAAAAAAAACAAAATGTTACAGGCTTCTTATAAATTTAATTCAATAACTAAAGCTACAAAGATCTTGAAAAACATAAATGGCATAAAAAGTAAAAATCTATATATAAACTTTAAAACATTTATATATAAACTTTAACTAATGGCCTCTCTTAGATTTGTTTTTTCAAATATAAAACTATGTTGATATAAATGATTGGCTGATCATTATCATACCATATGTAATTCATTAAACAAGTCCATTCAAGGTATAGTTTACTAAAAATATATCAGTTCATATGAATAATCAATTATCATTTTTTCCTCTTATTACACTTTCACCATATGCAATTAATTAACTCAAAGCATATTCAAGGTATATGCTCCTAAAATAGAAAAAAAAAAAAGAAGAAGAAATTTTAATAAAGTTCTTGATTTTATGTTTCTCATTTGTAGAATTAAAGATATGAATACTATTTTTTCTGTTTTTTTTTTTTAATATAATTTTTAGAAGAATGGAAAATTACAGATTGTGTTAAGGACATATTTTATGTAATTGGCTAATCCTTTGATAAAACGCACTTTACTTGTAATTGAGTAGATCTAGGATAAGTTTAGTACTTCAAGAAACATGTTGTTCAAGTCTAGTAATAAAGCCATGAAGATTGGACCAAGAAACAAGTGAAGAAAAGCTGTTCATTAAAGCTGGACAGATAGCTCGACAGCTGTAGACAAATAGCTGTTTATCGAGAATTACAAAATCAGAATTTTCAGATCTAATTTTCAGCTCATGCTGACATGTATGTGTAGGGTTTTTTTTCTCACAACCCTAGACATATATATAAGGCTTATTTTAAAGGCCGTCACATAAGAGAATACAAGGAGAACACATGCCAAAAGGTGACCAATGCCTTATTTTCTCTGAAAGAAGCTACTATATCTTTGCGCCTTAGGATTTTGTAACCAAATGTTTCTTGATTTTCATTATTGATGAAGTGAAGAACTTTGCAGCCAATATCCTTCTCTAGTTGCTGATCAAGTCGCGTATTGGGATTCACACAATTGGCTAGTCACGTACTAGAGCCGTGCATTGAAAAGGAGAGATTGTCACTACAGAATAAGTTCAATTGGGTATTGGGATAAGGGTTCAACTGTAGGTTGATATAAGGTACTTGGATTCCTTTACTTGTAACCGCTTGTTATGATAATAGTGGATTTTCAGAAGTGGTGATCTTAAAATCACTCAGTGGAGTTTTTGCTGTGTAGGTTTTTCCTATTCGTAAACAAATCGCCGTGTCAATTTATTTTCCTCCACATACTTTAGTTAATTGGTGATTTGTTTGTGCTACCACGCGCTTTGCATGTTAGTTTGATTAATTAATAAACTTAGATAATTAATCAATTAATTTATCACAAGGGGGCAATACATTCTTGGCCTGTCAGATTTAATCGCTAAAAGTTAGATCCCCTATTGTATTTTTCCTCTTTTAAAAATAAGGTTATATTTATTGTATATAAATGTATATTTTTATTCTTATATTGACTTCTATATTTTTAAGCATGTAAATTTACAATTTTTATTAGTTAGAAAAAAAAAAAGACACTTGTTATTTAAATTATTAATATTCAATTTCATTTTTTTAAATAGTTCGCAATTTCTAAGATTATTAGTATACTCTAGTTTTACAATCTTTAAATTATCTAACAAAAATTTCTTAATCTAAAATATTTAAAGAATACTGATTATGACTAACAAGATTTAAAAGATAGTACACACCTTACAAATAGAATAGGTAAATAAATAAAACCCTTAAATGGAGGTATTTAAAAAGTAACTTGGTGTAATTGTTTTTATTACATATATATGAATGAGAAAAAATTGTATGATAAATCATGTTATAAACTAATTTTATTTATAAGATATACTTGTACACTTTCTTTATTCACGTGAGTAAGGGCAACTAAGTAAAAATTTGAACTATTCTTTCTTAAAAAAAAAAAAAAAAAAGAAGGTAAATTTGATGATCTTCATAGACTTTGACAAATCCGGTGTTGGACTTTTTGCAAATATTTCAAACTCCACGATTAATTCTTTGTCAACATGTAAACCCCTTAAGCCTCCACCAACAATATCAATTCGAAGAAGACACGCAAACTCCACTTATACATAGCATACCTCACACGTTCATATTTTTCTCATAATCAAAACAAAATCAAACTACTTTTCTTTCAAAGAACACACACAATTTTCTCTGCTTATTTCATTGAAGACAGATAGTTTAAAAGTCACAGCAACTTATTTTCAAAGATGGGTTTTGGAAAGACTTGCAGTACAATTTTGATGGTGATCTTTGTAATCTTCGTGGTCATTTCGTGCCATTTTGGGGTTGAGGCAAACAGGACTTTAAAGGAGGATTTTGCTAGTGGTTGTTGGGAAATTTAGACCCCGATTAATAGAATTAACAAGTTTTAAACTCAAGTTGTTAATTAAATATGTTATGAATAAATCTTGTTAAAATAAACAAACATCAATATCATGTTAATATCATTCACATCGGAAAAGTAAATAAGACAAGATATGATAATCCAAGAAAACCAATAAAACAAACTAGTTTTACAGTAAAAAAATGATTTTTTTTTTCAAAATAACAATAAAACACCAACTATATAGTTAGTAAACTAAGGTTTGAAACAAATTTGGTTTATAACAATTCGAGTCCTTTGGACTCGATTTCACTGTAGCAAATCGAGTTCAATACACTCGATTTCAATGTGCTAGCATGGCTGATGTGAAAAATGAATCCACGTGGAAATCGAGTCCTTAAAGCTCGATTTCACTGTTCATCATCTGCTACCTTCCATCGTCTCTCACTCACTCGCTCAAACTGAGCTGAAGAAAAAAATGTCAATAACCAGGCTGTTGTTTCTCCGACGATGCTTATACAACGACCAAACTCCCAAACTCACTTTCCTCTCCTCCCATTTCCAATCCTTCTCTTCTTCTCCTTCCCCTTCTCCTTTTTCCGATGATCCCGTTTCTCTCTCTGTTTCCTCGGAGCTCCTTAACGACCCGAACTCCGACCCGCTTCCGATCTCCGAACGCCTCCACCACCTCAAGTTCTCTCACATCAGCCCAACGCCTTCTCTCGTCCTCTCCACTCTCAACCTCTCTCTCGAAGCCGGCCGTACAGTCCTTGGCTTCCACCAATGGCTTCTCTCGAACCCTAACTTCACTCACTCCGACGAAACGGTGTCGTTCTTCGTCGACTACTTCGGCCGCCGCAAGGACTTCAAGGCCATCAACGAGCTCCTTTCCTCTTCTCGTCTCTCGCTGTCGCTCGGCCCTAAAACCCTACACGCCGCCATTGATAGGTTGGTCCGAGCGGGAAGGCCTGCCGATACAGTGTCGTTTTTTGAAAAAATGGAGTGAGAATACGGCCTTAAACACGATCGCGAGTCGCTCACTTTGGTCATCGAGAAGTTTTGTGAAAATGGTTTTGCTAGTCATGCGGAGAAGATGGTGAAGAATTTGGCGAATGAGTTTTTTCCTGATGAGAAGATTTGTGATTTGTTGGTGAAAGCTTGGTGTGTGGATCGGAAGCTTGATGAAGCTAAGAGGCTTGCTAGGGAAATGTATAGGGGAGGGTTTGAGATGGAGGAGAAAAAAAAAAAAAGATGGAGAAGACGATGAACAGTGAAATCGAGCCTTAAGGACTCGATTTCCACGTGGATTCATTTTCCACATCAGCCATGCTAACACCTTGAAATCGAGTGTCTTAAACTCGATTTGCTACAGTGAAATCGAGTCCAAAGGACTCGAATTGTTATAAACCAAATTTGTTTCAAACCTTAGTTTACTAACTATATAGTTAGTGTTTTATTGTTATTTTGAAAAAAAATCCGTAAAAAAACATGGGAAAAAACCTTCTTGAAAAGCAATTCACTATAGTAAAGAGAAGTTTCAGATCTAATACAAAATCTTTGTCCTTAGATTCTGCAATCTCGTAGATGAACTTACATTAGAAACCTTCTACCTCTTCAGAACCTCTGAACTCTTTAATATATGAGCGCCACCTTTTTGATACACAAATCTCAGTACGTGACTAATCAATGATGCACGATTCCCGGTACGTGACTAACTCACCAACTTGAAGAAGATTGTTGACCACAAAGTTTTTCACTTTATCAATAATGAAGATCAAGAAGCACTTTGTTACAAAACCCTACGGCGCAAAGACGCAGTAGCTTTTTTCAGAGAGAATAAGGCACTTTGTCACTTTTTGCATGTGTTCTCTATGTATTCTTTCGTATTACGGCCTTTAAAATAAGTCTTATATATGTTTAGGGTTGTGAGAAAAAAAACCCTACACAAATACATAAGTATGGACCGAAAGTCAGATTTGAAAATTTTGATTTCGTAGATCTCGATAGATACATCTATCGAGTTTCGGTCGAAAATCTGTCCAGCTTCCGTCAAGATTTAATGAATAGCTTTTCTTCATTAAGTCTCGATAGATATTTCTTTCGAGCTTCTATCGAGAATCTATTTAGCTTCTATCCAGCTTTAGTGAATAGTTTTTTTTTCACTTGTTTTTGGGTCTAATCTTTATGGTTTTAATATTTAGCTTGAACAACATGTTTTTTGAATTATTAAACACATCATAAATCTACCAAATTACAAGTAAAGTGCATTTTGTCAAAGGACTAACCAATTCTAAATGACATATGTTCATAACATATTTTACATATGTCCTAACAGTGGTAATCATCATCAACACACATACTCAACAATTTACAAGTAGGCAACGTACACCATGGAGTATTGGCTTCAAAAACTGCCATCAGGACCTAGTCCTAGTGGCCCTGGTCATTAATGCATTGAATTTATGAAATGTTTATACAACTACAAGCATGTAGTATAGTATATACAGTGACTTATAGGATACAAATGTAAATGAAAACGTTAAATTTATTCTTTGATTCTTTATTTTTAACATCGGCAGCTTGAGCTGCTTGTATTGACGGTTGAATTTTTTGAATTTGCATTGGTATAAAAGTTCTAATTCATTAAAAAAAAAAAAAAACAATTATTTGCTGTCTGTTTACTTATTAATTCTTGTTGGCGTTTTCACGTTTGAGTGTAAACTCACAACTCAGGCTGAGAAAGAAATGGTATGAGGTTGATGTGCTTGCATGGTTAATTGGACAAGAATCTCAAGTGTCTTGAACTTATTTATTCAGGTGGGTATTCGACATATGTGTAACAAAAGTTTGACTTGGGAAGATCTCTAAGGTCCATATATTTGTGCTACCGAACCAAATCCGAAATGAGTTACAGGTTGAGTAAAATTCACTGGCAGGAATGCAATATTTCTTTTTTCTATGAAAAAAAAAATATATATATATAATACAAAAAAAAAAAAAAAAGTAAAGAATTAAGAACATGATCAGTCAGTCAATGCAAAAAATTCCAACCCAGTAGATGGTTTACCACGAAATGTGTCCCAAAATCTATGTTAAGCTGTACACTATTTACTCTCTATTGACTCTTGATACAGTTGAAACCAAAAACTAAAATAAGTAATTTTAAGAGGACTTGGTTTAGGTCTAGTGCATTCAGTACACTGGACCCAGTCAGATAATGATACATGTCCAAAAGTAGACATGTCATCATCTCATCGAGTCCAGTACTACTAAACATTGAACCTAACTCTAACCCATTTTAAGAATATTACAAATTTTACCATATAACTTTACAAATCAAGTAATTTTGTTTTTGAAATCCACTTTATTACTACATTCGTTTGCAGATTGCTTTAGCGTTTTCCAAGCAAAGTTATAACTTTGACATGAGAATTTCATTTGTCTTGAAGATAAGCACTTAATATATGGCCATGTAGACGCATTCAAACCCGAAAATCCATGTATCCCCACTTAGGCAATAACACGTGGCCGTGAATCTTTCAGTCTGCATGACTCGTTTAGATCGCCCTAGTCAATACGAATGCCCAAAAAGCCCACGAAACATCATGAGTCCGAGAAGACTGCTAGCACCAATTTATCACTATAAATAGCTTCCACTCCATACTTTCTTATGCACATTCACAGAGAACCAAAAACACCCTTTTTTTTTTGGTAGAACAAAAACACCCTTTTTAAGCATTCATAAACTCCAACTCTCTTGGGCCACTTTTGGTACTTTTAGAGATGAAGATCAACACCCTTTTGATAATTTTTGTCATCTCTGTTGCTATATTGAGCCACACTACTGCTGTGGAGGCAAGTAGGCTGCACATGTTGTGTGAGGGTTTTGGCAATGTTAATAACCTGGAGAGACCCTCGTCGGTCTACGAGAAGGCGAAGAACTCCATGGCATGCTTGCTGGAACGATTGCCATCAGGACCTAGCCCAGGAGGCATCGGCCATTAGGGTCTTATATATACAGCCAAATCCAAGCTTAACTAGTAAAAGAAGAACATGGATTATGCTTGTACTTTCTTTTAAATAAAGAAAATTATAGGCTCACACAGGTGTGTATTCATATACTGATATACAGAATCACAAATAGAGGGTTAATCAAATTTATTGTTACCAAATTAAATAAATTTATTTGATTACGTTCAAAGTGACAAGTCATTACTGTTTCTAATATATCGCTTGCGCACTTGGCTTATTTTTTTACTTATTTTACGCTATTCTTTGTCGGCATTCTTGCATAGACTTGTGTGTTTATTGGCTTAGAGAGGAAATTGTGATGCCCTGAATCCTGTGCACTGCGCAGATGTTTAAATCATATTGATCTCAATTGATCATATCTGAGTCCAATTTTACTCATATGCATGTTGAAATAAATATTTATACTTTTTTTTGCTGAGAAACATAAATATTTATACGTTAAAACATGAAAGGAATGTAGGAGAGGGTCACGGATTCAATCTAGCACAGAATCTGTTCAGTTATCATGAATAAGTGTATAAATATACCATGAAATGTTCTTACTTTTAAGTTTATATATATATATATATATATATATATATATTAATTCCCAACATACCACAAACTCTTCTGTTTTACACTTGTATGAGTTAGATTCCCAGACCTTTTACGCGTGTGACTTGAATGGTACGTTCATTATTAGAGCATTAACATTAGATTTTCTTAAAAAAAAAAAATATTATTTTGACATTTCAAAAAATTATTTTATTTATTCTAATAGACTATTTTACAATATTTTCTACGTCAAATCTTTTATTTTAAGATTACAACACATTAAATTAATTTAAAACAAACTTCATCTATATTTAAAAATTAACAAAACAAATATATTTATCATTTGTAGGGGTCTGACGAAGAGAGAGACAAAGAGAAAGGGAGAGAGAGAGGATGGGGGGATGTGATGTGGGACATAAAATTGAATAAAAATTAAGAGAGAGAGAGAGAGAGAGAGAGATGACATAACATGACATGGCGTGAGGATGTTATACGAGAGAAAAAAATTGAATAAAAAATACCAAATATGTTTAGCACATATAACGGTACCGGTTTATTATTAGTACATTATTATAGCAAATGTCAAATTGATTTAGCATTTGAAATATTTCATAAATGTGATTTTTTTTTTGTGTGTGTGTGTTTTGGTGTGCTAAATGCTAAAAAATTTAGCATTTAGCACACCTGATACTATTACTCTTAATGGATTAGAACATAAATTACAATAGAGCAATCAACTCAGGTATCCTATAGATAAGCCAATCTATAGCTGAGCAAGTTCGGCTGTGGAGTCTCTACTAGGGTGTAATATTTTACCACGCCAATCTGTTTCTTCCTATGCCAAGAAAAGAGGGAATCGCCAAAAATAAAACAAAAACTTATGTTCATTAGAGCATCCATATTGGTAGTTCTAAAAAATTTAACTTTTAACAACTCAAAAAAATTATTTTATTTATTTTAACATTACACTTTACAATATACTCAACATCAATAATTCTATTTTTTTTTACCACTTTATTTAAATATTTTTTATTCTTTTTTTATTCTTACTTTATTATTTGTCTTCTTTAACTCTCTACATTTTTGTCTCTTTACCATTCACAATCACCAAATAAACAATAGTTTTTTTTCCCCCTTTGCACTTACAATAAATTTGTAAAGATTGCAGTTCACTGTTCACCATTTGCAAAAGCAATTTAGATATACCACCATCACTATAGCTTGCTTTTTAGTAATCGTGCCATCGTTGTCGGTGCTCTCATCCAATTTTTAATTTATCTTCAAATCAGGTAGGTAAATTTTCCCAACGTTTTTGGTTGACTTTATTTTCCCAATGGTGTGCGGCGCAAGCAAATTGAGGTATAGTCGGATTTGTTTGTTGTTCCATTGTGGGGCCCAATGACTTCAAAACGGAAGAGTAGAAATTAAAATTTTCCCAACGTTTTTAATTTCTAACACTTTTCTCTTGGAGTAAGGAAAAAAGTAACTCTACTACCGCAAATAAATAAGGAAAACGCATTTGCGACAATTATCATGCTTAAAAACTTATAATTAATTATTTATCACTTACATAAATTTATAATTTTTTTTACCACTCATAGTCTACCACGTAGACAATTGTAACAAGAGTTATAATATTTTTTAAGAAAAAATGCAAAGTCCTCTTTTTATGTTACACCAAAATTTATTTCAATCTTCTAACTTTCAAGTTTATTCAATTAATAATTTTTTAATAACTTTTGTTATATGTTGTGATTAATTTTTCAATTTTTTAAAATTTTCTACAAATTTTTTAACTTAAAAAAATTTAATTAATGATTGAAAAATATTTTTCATTTTTTTTTTCAAAAAAATTTTAACAAAAATTGACGAAAAGATCTTAATTAAATAAATCTAAAACTTAAAGGACTGAAATGAATAAAAGTAAAATTAGTGTGCGTTTGGCTCCATATTAAAAAACCAATTTATTTTACTATTTAACTTATTTTTGCTACTATTCATGGCCTATTGCATTTTTTGTTACTATTTATGAGTCTTATTGTACTATTTCAGCTAACTTTTACTTTTATCTACAGTACTTTTAGCAAAAAGTTTTCAATTTTAGCAAAATAAGCAAATTCCAAACAGGCCCTTAGAGGACTAAAATGAATGCTAAAGAAGCTTAGAAGGTGGGTTTACATTTTAGCCCTTTTTTTTTTGTGTGTTACTAGAATTTTTGTGCAGTAGAATTTCGTTCAAATAAGTTGTGCTAGTTGGCATACCGTATCTAACACTTTATGTTCCTTCATTTCATACAAAAGAATATAAGATCTAATTAAAATTACCATTAACTAATTCAAAAGTCCTTGGTCAACAAGTATATGTTCCCTAAGCCCACTAAAACCAACGTGTCAAAGAAGACTGATGTAAACTCCATCACTTATATATACCTCACTGGTTCATATTTTCTCTTACACTTACCCGAAAAACCTAGCTCTTTTCAATGAACACACAACCTTCGTTACTTTTTTCTTGGAAGAAAAATTAAAGTTCAAAAATCACAGCTAAGCAGGGGTAATTTTCAAAGATTTGTTAGCAAAGTTTAGCACCATTTTGATTAACGTTATCTTAGTGGCCATTTTGTGTTATATTGGGGGTCTAGGCAACCTGAACATTAAAAAATAATTTTGTTAGTGGTAACCACCTCAAGATATAATAAAAAAGTAATGAATAAAGCTTCTCTCCAAACTAGTTTGGAGAAAAACTCTACAAACTCTTTATATATCTCTATATTGAGTGTGAATTTTGAAAATCTAACCGTTAGATTACATATTCTTATTATATTCTTCATGCATGTAAAATTTTAAAAAGATCAAAGATCAAGTGCTATCTCATCAAACAAATGTTAAAATTTCAAATTTTTATGATCTAAAATTTTGTATAATAAATAAGTATATTAATCGAATAGTAAATAATATCAAATCTGAACGAAATTTGATATGCATGTTAAAAACATAAGGAATATGAAATTCATCAATTAGATTTCCAAAATTCATACAAAAAAAAAAAAAAAAAAAGAGATATATGAAAAATTTGAAAAGTTTTTTTCCAAACTAGTTTAGAGAGAAACTTTGTTCAATAATAATTATTAGAGCATAAAATGAAACATAGAAAGTCGAATAGCGAATTTTTATTATATATTCAGTGCAAAGGTCACCATGGCATTGACCCCAATGGTTGCCATCGAAACCTAGTCCTAGCTAATGACCGGGTCATTAGTTCATCAAATTTGGGAAGTTCTTGTACTAGGTTACAGCCACACACCAAAAAAAAAAAAAGTAAATAAATTAACGTAGGAGAGACAATGACATGGTCTTTGTCTGCAGCTTGTGCAGCATGACCACTTTGCAATAAATTTAATCCTTGACCTTAAATTTAACCAAATTGATAATTAACTGAGTCTCGATTACATTTTTAATTCTCTTTGAAAGTGAATAATTAACTCAGTCTCATTACATTTCTAATTCTCTTTGAAAGTGACTACTGCATTAAGTTTTTTTTTTTTTTTTTTTTTTTTTTTTTTTTTGTGATCATATATATATATATATATATATAAAGTTATTTTTTTAATGTTTTCTTACTTATTTTGGAAACCATAATTCTTGTCATGTTTAATTTGTTGAAGTTTACATTTGAGGGTAAACTTTCACAACATAGTAAAAGAGATAGTAAGAGATTCACGTTCATGATAATTTCACTAAGAATCTAATGTCCTAATTAAACTTTTCTTTTAAATCGGGTATCCATTTGATCGGAAAACACTCTAATGTGCATTTGGATGCAGCTTTTTATTAAACAGTGTGTTCAAATTGCCAACTGCCAAGTGCTACTAACCATCTACGTCCTGTTAATATTTCGAGAATTGATGAAACATGCGCCCTCACATATGGTTGATATAGTTATACGTTACATTATTGTTCTTTTCTTTTTGTTTTATTTGAATGGATATATCATATATTTGTTTTTGTTTTCGAGGGAAAGAAGTATGATTCGACGTCACATTTGTTCCAAGGCAACAAGATGCAATAAATTTATTACTTATGGTTTTAGAAAGACTTGCACTATTTTGATGATGATCTTTGTAATCTTCGTGGTCATTTCGTGCCATTCTGGGGTTGAGGCAACCGGGACTTTAAAGGAGGATTTTGCTAGTGATAATCATCATCGCACATACTCAAAAATTTACGAGAAGGCAAAGTACACCATGGAGTATTGGCTTCAAAAATTGCCATCAGGGCCTAGTCCTAGTGGCCCTGGTCATTAATTCATTCAATTTATGTAATGCTTATACAACTACAAGCATATGATTCTCAAAAAAAAAAAAAAAAAAAAAAAACTACAAGCATATAGTACGTAGTATACTATATATATAGGACACAAATGTAAATGAAACGTTTAATTTATTCTTTGATTCTTTGTTTTTACCATCAGCAGCTTGAGCTGCTTGTATTGACGGTTGAATTTTTTGAATTTGCATTGGTATAAAAGTTCTAATTCATTCCACAAAAAAAAAAAAAAAAAAAAAAAATTGTTTGCTGTCTGTTTACTTATTAATTCTTGTTGGCGTTCTCACGTTTGAGTGTAAACTCACAACTCAAGTTGAGAAAGAATAGTAATTAAGAGGTTGATGTACATGCATGGTTTATTGGCCAAGAATCTCTAGTGTCTTGAACTTATTTATTCAGGTGGGTATTCGACATATGTATACCAAAATTTGACTGGGGAAGATCTCCAATGTCCATATTGTTGTGCTACTGTACCAATATGGAGATAAGCACTAAATTTACCTTCGACATGAGAACTTCATTTGTCATGAAGATAAGCACTAAATTCAGACGCATTCAAACCTATAGATCGATCCATGTATTCCCACTAAGGCAACAAAACGCGTGGCCTTGATTCTTTCAGTCTGCATGACTCGTTTAGAACGCCCTAGTCAATACGAAAGCCCAAAAAGCCCACAAAACATCACGAGTCCAAGAAGACTGCTAGCACAGTTTATCACTATAAAAAGCCTTCCCTCCATACTTTCTCATGCACATTCACAGAGAACCAAAAACGCCCTTTTTAGGCATTCATAAACTTGGGCCACTTTTGGTACTTTTAGAGATGAAGTTCAACACCTTTTTCATAATCTTTGTCATCTCTATTGCTATATTGAGCCACACTACTGCTGTGGAGGCAAGGAGGCTGTACATGTTTTGTGAGGGTTTTGGAAATGTTAATAACCTGGAGAGATCCTCGTCGGTCTACGAGAAGGCGAAGGACTCCATAGCATCCTTGCTGGAACGATTGCCATCAGGACCTAGCCCAGGCGGCATCGGCCATTAGGGTATTATATATACAGCCATATACAAGCTTAATCTAGTAAAAGAGGAACATGGATTATGCATGTACTCTCTTTTTAATAAAGAAAATTATAGGCTCACACAGGTGTGTATTCATATACTGATACAGAATCGCAAATACAGGATTATACAAATTAATTTGTTGTAACCAAATTAAATAAATTTATTTGGGTACTTTCAAAGTGACAAGTCATTAGTGTTTCTAATATTTCGCTTGCGCACTTGGCTTATTTATTTGCTTATTTTACGTTATTCTTTGCGACATTCTTGCATGGACTTGTGTGTTTACTGCCTTGAATCCTGTGCACTGTAGCAAATGTTTGAATCATATTGATCTCAATTGATCATATCTGAGTCCAATTTTACTCATATGCATGTGGACATAATCAATCTAGCACAGAATGTGTTCAGTTATCAAGAATAAATGTATAAATAAACCATGAAATGTTCTTTACTTGAGTTAAAAAAAAAAACCCAACATACCACAAATTCTTCTGTTTCACACTTGCATGAGTCATATTCTCAAAACTTTTATGTGTGACTTGAATGTTACGTTGCTTGTTAGAGAATTAATATAAGATAGTTCTTAAAAATAAATAAAAGATATTTTGATATTTTAAAAATTACTTTATTAATTTTAATAAACAATTTTACAATACATCCTACATCACATTTTCTATTTTAAGATTACAACATATTAAAATAATTTAAAACAAATCCCATCTATATTATAAAAATTAACAAAAAAATATATATTTATCATGTGTATGGATCTGACAAAGAGAGAGGCAACGAGAGAGAGAGAGAGAATGTGGGAATGTGATGTGGGAGGGAAAATTGAATAAAAAAAACCAAAAAATATTTAGCACATATAGCCATACCATCTTATTATTAGAATAGGACACTGTTGCAAATGCTAAATTTATTTGACATTTGACACATCTCATAAAAATGATTTTTGTATTTAATATGTTAAATATTAAAAATTTAGCATTTAGCACACATGATATTTGTGCTCTCAATGAATTACACTGCAATAGAAAAATCAACTATGAGATCCTATAAAAGCCAATGTATAGCCCAAGAAGTTCGGCTGTGGTGTCTACAAGGGAGCAATATTCTACCACGCGAACAACTACCATATGTTTCTTCTTATGCCAAGAAACGAGGGAATTGCCAATAACAAAACAAAAACCTAAGTCTATTGTGCCATGTTTAATTTCTCTTCAAATAAGAAAGGTAAATTTTCCTGATGTTTTTCATTGACTTATATTTTCCCAATGGTGTGAGTTACAAGCAAATTGAGGTAGTCTTTGTTGTTCACTTGTTCCATTGTGGGGGTCCAATGAAATCAGAGATGAGTACATATTTTTCATTTCTAAAACTTATTCTCTCTTGCATTAAGAGAGACTAATTCTAGTATCACAAAAAAAAGTCATAATTTTTACTACAAATATCCTATATAGTAAACTGTGATTTGTTATGTATTACTTTTATATAGACCCACACTTTTTATCTACCACTCACAGTTTCTCTTGTAGACAATTGTGTTAAAAGTTGTAATATTTTATTGGGTTCATAGAATTTTTGTTCAATTCAAATAAGTTGTGCTAGTTCCCTTTACTCAAAAAAAAAAAAAAAAAAAAAAAAAGTTGTGCTAGTTGGCATACCGTATCTAACACTTTATGTTCTTTTATTTCATACATAAGAATATAAGATCTAATTAAATTTACCATTGAATAATTTAAAAGTCCTTGGGTCAATAAGTATATGTTCCCTAAAAGCCCACCAAAACCAACTTGTCAAAGAAGACTAATGTAAACTGCATCACTAATATATATATATACACACACACACACACCTCACTGGTTCACATTTTCTTATACACTTACCCAAGAAACCTAGCTCTTTTCAAAGAACACACAACCTTCATTACTTTTTTCTTGGAAGAAAAATTAAAGTTCAATAAATCACAGCTACTTAGGGGTTATTTTCAAAGATGGGTTACCAAAGTCTAGCCACGCATTTTGATTCTCTTTGTCGCCTTAATGACCATTTTGTGCTATACTGGGGTCTAGGCAACCAAGAACATTAAAAAATAATTTTGGTAGTGATAATCTTCTCGAGATATACTCAAAGAGTGATTGTTAGAGTATAAAGCGGAACATAGAAAGTCGAACAGAGAATTTTTATTACTCAGTCATTTATGAGAAGGCAAAGGTCACCATAGCATATTGACTCCAATGGTTGCCATCAAAACCAAGTCCTAATGACCTAGTCATTAGTTCATCAAATTTGGGATCTTGTACTAGGTTTCAACCACAAATATATGTATATATATATATATATATATATATAAATAAAATCCTGACCCGAAATTTAACCAAATTGATAATTAAGTTAGTCTCAAGACTCAACTATTATTATTATTATTATTATTATTATTATTTTAGAAACAAACTAACTGTTAAACACGTGCACACACTTAAATCACACTTTCTCACCAAAAAAAAAAAAAAAAAAAAATTACATCTCTAGTTCTCTTTGAAAGTAAATATTGTATTAAGTTTTTTTTTTTTTTTTTTTTTTTTCGTAATGAATAGAGAAGTATGTGATCATATATTGATATTAAGTTATTGTTTTAATGTTTATTTTGGCAATCATAATTCTTGTCATGTTTAATTTGTTGGCGTTTACATTTGAGGGTAAACTTTCACAAAAAAGTGGTGAAAGAAATAGTAAGCGATTCATTTCACTAAAAAGCAAATGTCCTAATTAAACTTTTCTGTTAAAAGTGGATATCCATTTGATCGGAAAACTCTCTAATGTGGATTTGGACGCAACTTTTTATTAAACAGTGTGTTCATATTGCTAAGTGCTACTAATCAAATCCACGTCCTGTTATTATTGCCAGAATTGATTACACATGAGTCCTCACATGGTTGATATAGTTATACGTTTCATTATTGTTCTTTCTTTTTGTTTTATTTGAATAATGGATATATTTGTGTTTGTTTTTGGTGGGATGGGAATTATCCATTCTAATTTTTAAACCAACACCACACACACACACACACACACACAAAAAGAAAAAGAAAAAGAAAAGAACGCTTAGTCATGTCCGCGAACTTGTAACAAGGCAAGTCAGTCAATGCAAAATTTTCAATCACTTGGACATAGTTAACATGAAACTCAAATACCAAATTGAGTTACTCTATTGACTCTTGACAAGAGTATCCATAGATTTCACCTAAGCAAGTCCATGCATATCTCCTGAAGAAACGCATTTTATTTTTCAAACTTTATGGCTGTAGAAATATGCAAAATTGGAAGTCTATCTAGTCCCTTTAACCCAAAATCACACTCCTCTTTTTTTGTTGCCTTCAGTCTGCATGACTATTTTTGAACACCCTAGTCAATACGTAAACCCTAAAAGCCCACAAAACATCATTACTCCAAGAAAACTGACACAACTCTATCACTATTTAAAGCTTCACTCTATACTTTCTCATACACATCCACCAAACACCAAAAAGCTCCTTTTAGTAACTCAATAAGCTCCAATTCTCTTGTGCAACTTGGGGCACTTTTTAGAGATGAAATTTCTCACCTTGTTTCTATTTTTTGTCATTTCAATGGCTATCTTGAGCCAAACCCGTGTCAAGGCAACCAGGGTGCTGTGTGAGAATTTTTCCAGTGCTAATCATCTTGAGCCATACTCATCGGTTTATGAGAAGGCAAAGTATACTATGGCATCTTGGCTGCGACGACTGTCATCCGGACCTAGTGCTGGAGGCTCTGGGCACTAGTTCATTGAAGTTGGAACAGGCTTGTACAGTCAATTGAAAGCTTACTAGAAGTATGGTTATAATGGCCAAAGCTCACTAGCTTGCTTTGTATCAAATCATCAAGTTATATGTTTAACTCATCAAATTTACCTTGCCTTGTTTGATATTAAATAAATTATTAAACTGGTACTTAAATATAAAATTTTCTACTTAAATTTATCTCGTTAAACCTCAAACAATATCGAGCTAGTCATTGAACCTAAAATGGTTCCCGTTAAATTACCCAATTTGTTTGTATAAATTAGGGTGGATGCAAAATACTATTAATTCCACCATATTTCTTACCCTTTGAACCTAAAATGGAGACGGAGTGTACGTGGTTTTTCTTTGTAATTTTTTAAGATATTTTTTTAATAGTTTTTTTGGAAAAAGAATTTTTGCAGTTTTATCACATTAATTTGTAGCTATATCATAAGGTCAGAATTTTTAATTATAGGATTTAATATTTAAAAAAATAATATAAAGTTGATCTTTTTTTTTTTTCTATATTTTATCCTATAATTAAAAAATTATATGCTTTTCTTTTCATCAACACAGGAGATAAATCCATAGTAGTATCTCCACCATAAAATTTACTATCAAGATAGTTGAATAATCACGATCAGGATTCAATCTGACTTTTGTTATCATCATACTAATAAGCGATGACCTTCCCATTTAATAGTAACCAAATTAGCTAGTTTATATCATATTCATCCAATGAATAACATGAGTTCACCATTATCTTTGTTGTGGAATCATTAGAGGGTGAAAAGCACATATATGTTACAGATTTTACTATAACTTCATCATCAATTTATAAACATTTTTAAAATTGAAACCTAAATCTTTTGGAAAAAATTAAGTAGTTAAGCAGACAGTGTCCTATACTTTGAAATTAGCCATGTAAATAAATAAATAAAAACCACAACTATTCTTCTCCATTTAGTTTATATATAGTTGATAGTATAACTTTTGTAAAATAGTTCTACCGTGCGTTGTTTGCAATAAATAATTACATATGTACAAGTACTACCACACTTTACGAAAAATAATTATAACTCTTATTTGGCTCTTTGAAATGGCGTGTAACAAGGTGGCTCCATACACATGTATAGTTTTAGGAAAAATTATAACTTATTTACTTATGACTTAACCGAAATTAAAGTCGGTTACCTATAATTTGAAATCCCATAATGTAAGTGTTTTAATTACTTTGTTTTAATCTTGACTTTACCAATAATTGTATCTTGCAATTCAATTAATTTGATGTGTTATTTTTTTTTTTAATCACTTTTTCTTGAATGAGTGTAGAACTTTTTGCCTAACCTTTTAATGCGGTGTGTACCTATATAAACCAAGTGGAGGTAATAATTTATTTCATTTCACTTATCCATTAATTTTTCCAGAAGACGCACTTATAACTAAACGAAAAATCCTTTGATTCCTAATTAATCCATTGAAGAATACATAATACACTTCCAAATACGCATGTGCTTTTCCAAACCCAAAAATTATTAAAATATACTAAAATTTCGGTATCTCTCAACCTAACCTCTTTAAGGATTAGCCAAAGGGTATTTTTAAAATTAAATTGAAATTTCTATAACTTAGAAATTTCTTAAAACTCTTGGATAATTCAAGTTTAGATGCTATGTATTATGGGTTCATACTATGGTTCCAAGTAACAAAAGAATGAGTTGGGTTATCGATAAAATGGTTATGAAAGTACTTAATGTGATGATGATTGTGTCAATAATCATTGTTCAAGTTGTGGTTGTAGCCATCAACAATCCTTCATTTTTAAGTCTTTCTTCTCATCATTCCCCACCTCATATCACCTTTGCGATCCCTCCTCCAGTACTTCCATCCCTGTTTGCACAAAATGATGCAAGGTTTCGGAAGAATCAACCTTGGGATAATAATAGAGACCCTGTAGTTGCATTGGCACGAGCAATAAAAAAGACATGTAGGAGGAAGTGCAACAGGAAAGTTAAAGCAAGTGATCCAAAATCTACATTCAATGATTTTAAGATAGGTTATGATTCATGCATAGCAGAAGAATTGTTGAAAAGACCTGGAGATATCATTCTGGAAAAAATACTTAGGCCTGAATTGAAAAAATTAGTTATTTTGTAAGGTACGCTTTTCCTTTTACTAGGATTACCCTATACAACGTTAGGATTACTTGTGGTTGATGTCGTTTTGGCATGAATTGGGTAAGTTTTGGATATTAGTTTATTTCTATATTGGGCATGGCCTATGAACACCAATGAGCTTTATCTTTGGATTAAACATGGATGGATGCCAAATATACCATTCCATCTTTGTACTCTTACTTTTGACCCAGTCTAGTAAAGATGAGTGACACCTTGGCACACAAGAGATAAGTTGGTTCATGAACATAAACCTAGTTGGTACTTATATAGAATGGGCTCACATTGGACTTCTTTGACTCATGAGCTTCAGACACTTGGTTATTGTAGCAATTTTGTAAGAAAGTGGTTAAATAGACAATTCTAGCAAATCTTGTTCTCGAAATCATCTTGATCTTCACCTCAATAACCACCAACTTGGCCAAGAGTGTGGGATCTTCTTGTAGAGGACAAAACCCTAGTTGTATGCCACGTAAGGAGAAGAAAGGTGCTTTTCTTTTTCTCTATTGCAGCAATGCCTAGCAAGGAGGGAGGGAGACAACTCTATTCTCCTAGCTATGTGCCTCTAGAGTTTATGGTCTCTCTTCACACACACACAAAAAAAAAAAAAAAAAAAAAAGCTATTTTGCAACAAAAAGACATTATAGTTGCAAGAAATATATACATATATATATATATATATATATATTACCTTTTGTTGCAATAGGGACTTAAAAATACTATTATATTACATCAATATTTTATTTGTTGCAATATCTTGCAAAAACTTTGTCGCAAAACATTAATCCCTCCTACTTTTAATTTGTTGTAATATTTTTTTATTCAAATAAAGTATTTTTGATAATAATAAAAATATTTTATTGCAACAAAACTCTATTGCAACAAAATTTTTGTTGTAATATTCTATTGCCAAAAACTTTATTACAACAGTGGGCAACGAAATTTTTTCGTTGCAATAGAGGTTTATTGCAAAAATTATTTCTTTATTGCAACAGTTGGTAACAAAAATTTTTCATTGTAATAGATGTTTATTGTAACAAATAATTTCGTTGCAATAAGGTTTTTTTTTCTTGTAGTGATACATGCTCTTACGAATTCTCTAATTTCACTTCTATTTATTGATACCTATTAATTAAACATATATCATACATACTTTTTTTTTTCATAGCTTTCCCATGCATTGCACCTATTAGATTTCTTGTTGTCATTGTTAAATTTTTTTTTTCTTCTCTTTCTAGGTTCAAGCCATTCAAAATTTGCAAAACCAATCTCTAATAACATATATTGGTTGAGACAGATGCTGTACAATCCGCAATTCGCAATCATCATTTTAAGTTGTTAATGGATAATTTTAGATACCTTTTTATTATAGGGAATAAACACTAAAAAGAGTTATATACTTGCTTACAGGTACGGGTAAAGAAGCTTGTGGAGGATCTTTGTTAAAAAAAATTATGAGCAAGATTTCGGTTGATCCATATGATGTTTCATAATTTTCTGAGTTATTACCCTATACTTTCTTCCTTTTGATTTGAAGCTTTAATCTTTTTTTCCCCAAAGTTATTCTGAACTAGTTTGCTTATGTGGGTTATTATTAATACGTGTGTGAATTTTCTGTAATTTTTTTCTCCAAGTGCTCTTGGAAAGAAAAAAGCAGGTCGTAGAGGTCGAAGAATAGGAACTTGAAGGACAAAATACACCTTATAGTTTTTTTAAAGCATTAGTTAATGGATTAGTAAGGTGTGAAGAATTAGAAGGGCAAATGGAGGAAATTTTTATTTGTACAAGCTATATGACAGTACTAGTGACTTCATTCATAATGACATAACATTTCTGAAGGTTTAAAATATCAATGGTTTAACATCTCACTACTTATCTTTGTACTTTAGGATGTTTTTGTTCAACGAATTTAGTTTGATGATGTTGTCCTTCTCTTTTATGAGAAGCATGAGTATTAAATTTCAATTTCATTGAAAAAAAACTAATTTAGGTTTGACTGATTGCCTAAATTAAGTGTACTATTGAAGTATATTACTTTTTGTTGCAATAGGGACTTAAAAATACAATTATATTACATCAATATTTTATTTATTGCAATATGTTGCAAAAACTTTGTCGTAAAAGATTAATCCTCCTGCTTTTTATTTGTTGCAATATTTTTTTGTTGCAATAAAGTATTTTTAATAATAATAAAAATGTTTTATTGCAACAAATGTTTTGCAACAAAACTCTATTGCAACAAAATTTTTGTTGTAATAGTCTAATGCCACAAACTCTATTCAACAAAATTTTTCGTTGCAATAGAGGTTTATTGCAACAATTATTACTTTATTGCAATGGTGGCAACATAATTTTTTCTTAGCAATAGATGTTTATTGCAACAATTTCAAGTTTATTGCAACAAAAAGTTTTGTCGCAATAAGGCTTTGTTCCTATAGTGTTACTTGTCCCCGTGTAACATAAAGTAAATTAGAATATATGATTACTTGGTTAGCCCATTATGGGCTTTAGTATATGTGTATGTGGCTTGAGGTGGGATTAAAGGAAAAATAGAACTAGCTCTATTGGGCCTTGAGCCATTATTAAAATATTACTATACTCTAGATTTTTGTTTATTTAATTGAGTTATCACAATGCTCTATTAAATAGGAGTAGCATTTAACTTCTCCTTGATTTCAATCACAGTGAAAGAACAAAAAAATTCATAAGTTACTGTCACTTTATAAATTACTACATTTTAAGTCCTTGAATCTTTTATTTAATCTCTTGATTATTCTTATATTTATAAAATCTAATTTCATGAAATATAAACTTAAGTAATTAATTAACTCTTTCCTAAAGTGGTCTAACACCTTGAATAATCGATTCCATCAAACATATGTCAAGGGGATGTTCCATATTTAAAAAAAAAGACTATGAATTTCTTTTTGAAAAATAGTATTAATTCCTACAGCACTACATATGATTACCTAATATATTGAAATATTGACAGTACAAGATTTTTCTCTAGATTTTACAAGATATTTTGGTGCACATAGCAACTGTGAGTATTTGTTCAAATGACAGTAGTTAGAAGAACAATATCTCACGACAGTTCAGTTTAATTTATTGCAAATACACCAAATTATCAATTAGAAATTTTTATTTTATGGTTAAGAGACAGATCATCATAGTTTCTATGTTATGGTCCAATAAGGTGGGATGCTCAATCTCATCACAAAATACAAACTAAAATTTATGAATTTATATGATGGATTTGTAATTTAGATCTTCTATATGTAAATTTCATTCTTATTCCTAAATCACAAACAATGCATTTTATGGACTACAACACATAATGTCCAAATATTCAAACAGATACATTTCTGAAAAAAAATAAATAAATAAAACACTTTTATTAAAAGAATAAAATCAGGACCTACACTAGGGCAGAAGGGGGCCATTGCCCGCCCACCCCCCCATTTAAAAGAAAAAAAAAACTAGTTTAAAAAAATTAAGATTTCCCTTATATATATATATATATATATATATGTCTCTCTTCTTCTAAATTATTTAAATATTGACCTGCAAGAAAAGAAATACAAAAATAAAATTCATACCCCTTTAACTATAAAAACAAAATAAAAAAATAAATATGGACTAAACAAAAATTGTGCACAAAATAAGAAATACTTATTTTGTATGTTATACTTTGTTAATGTGCTTTATAATATGAAATGTTTTAGAAATGCTTATTTTGTATGTAGTATTTTGTTGAATATGAAATAAATGTTGGTTTTTATATTCAATTTTTTTTTTTTTTTGGTTTTAAGCTTTGCCCCCCCCCCCCCCCCCCTAAGTACAAATCCTGGTCTCGTCCCTGAATAAAATCATAAAATCTAAAACATGAAACACAAAATAATATTTCCTTACATCTCTTCGATTAATCAAACTGCAGATGAACATTATTTTTGTAGGCGTTCTACACTACCCCTTACATATGAACCAGGTCCATTACAGGCATACTTAATCCTTTGGCTTGGTATAATCAAATATTGTAAATAGTTTTATTTTATGTAAATTATTCATGAAATACGGACAGTTCAAGGTTTTCACACATGCATTAAAGGTTTTTATCATTATTTTTTATATCGCGAAATGCAGATAAAATGGAAGGCGATATCAATACTTGTGGTCGCAAAGGGAAGAAGGAGAACTATTAGTTTTTATTTCAATTGTATGTCCTTTGTTTCATCGAATAAGGATATTATATATATCCAAAAAGAATTTGAAAAATATTTTGATGGAATTAACCATTTTGTACCATTTATTTTTGATAATAAGTCCCAAAGTGTTTTTTTTTTTTTTTTCTCTTTTTACCAATATTATTTTATTTAGTTTATTTTTTTCGTGTTATTTAGGATGTGATTTTTTTTTTTTTTTTGGTTGATATGAATCATGCTTTATAAGTATGATAACAAAATTAACAGAAAACAAGTATTTGTCACCGCGTTTTAGGACAACAATTATACAAATATATGATGTTTTCTGGTTTTATACACAAAGCTTGAATGCCTTAAAATTAGTAATAACAAATTCAACATATATGGTATATGTGAATGTCTATTATAGCGATATGTACGGTCAACATTGGCAATATATATTCACATAATCGTCACTTGTAACTAAGCATCATTTTTTCCTTTGTGCCAAGTATATCACATTTGATAGTGAGCAACGATGGAAAAAAGGTCTTCATAGTGTACAATTAAATCATGGGTACTTTATGTCATTTTACCTGCAAATCTAATGAGAAATTTGAAAATAAATTTGAAGCAATGGATAGGGGCGAAAATGGCCAAATAGCACCTTTTTGCAAATTATGTTGCAATTTACCACTATTTCGATAATATTTAGTAATTTTTCACTTTTTCAATACTCGAGTTTACTGAAATTGAGTTTTAACAGTATTCAAGTTCTACGAATTCGAGTTCCTACTGAGTTTGCCAACGTGGCAGTAGCTGAGCTGGAATTTTGTGCATAAAAAATGCCACCTGGAACTCAATGTCACTAAGCTTGAGTTCTTTATTGACCAAACTCGAGTTTCGAAGACTTGAGTACTATGTTATTTTACATACACAATACCCGAGCTCAGTAAACTCAAGTTTGGTACCATGTTATTTTACTCCACCATACTCGAGTTATGTGAACTCGAGTTTGGATTGGGTATCTTGTTATTTTACTATACTGCACTTAAGTTTTATGAACATGAGTACCATCTTAGGATTTTAATATAGACTAGATTCAAACTTTAGATATTTTAGTTCACGACATTAAACGTTAATGGTTGAGCTAATTGTAACGATATAACCATGGCATCCCACATTTTAAAGTTTAAAGCTCTGGGAGGAAAAAAAAATTGATCATTCTAAAAATATAAATTCCAACGCAGGAGTTTTAGGGTATTAATCTCATACTATAAAATAGATCAAAAACATTTCATATGCGTTAGTAGGCATCCATATGTGGTCACACAATATAACAAAATCAAACCTCGATCCTTCACATCCCCAAGGAAATGAAGGGGGGTGGGTGGATGGGAAGGAACACACTTTTTAATATCTAATTTACCCAAAAGGTACAAATTAAAATTCAATACGAGTGTTTTGGAGCTATTCTTACATTCCACTATTACATTACTATTAAATAATCATTTTGTAAAATCCACTCTCGGAAATTATCGTCATTAATGTACATAAACAAAAATCCCATGCAACGGAGGCCTTATCCACAAACATCTTCAAGCCTCAGTGGCCTTTGCTGTAGGTGCTGCTGTTGTACTACCATTTGCTTTACCATTTTCCAGGCAAAGAAGTAACTTTGACATGAGAACTTCATTTGTCTTGAACATAAGCACTTAATATATGGCCGTGTAGACGCATTCAAACCTGAAAATCCATGTATCCCCACTTAGGCAATAAAACGTGGCCTTGATTCTTTCAGTCTGCATGACTCGTTTAGATCGCCCTAGTCAATACGAAAGCCCCAAAAGCCCACAAAACATCATGAGTCCAAGAAGACTGCTAGCACAGTTTATCACTATAAAAAGCTTCCCCTCCATACTTTCTCATGCACATTCACAGAGAACTAAAAACTCCCTTCTTAAACATTCATAAACTTGGGCCATTTTTGGTACTTTTAGAGATGAAGTTCAACACCCTTTTCATAATCTTTGTCATCTCTGTTGCTATATTGAGCCACACTGCTGCTGTGGAGGCAAGTAGGCTGTACATGTTGTGTGAGGGTTTTGGCAATGTTAATAACCTGGGGAGATCCTCGACAGTCTACGAGAAGGCGAAGAACTCCATGGCATGCTTGCTGGAACGATTGCCATCAGGACCTAGCCCAGGCGGCATCGGCCATTAGGGTCTTATATATACAGCCAAATACAAGCTTAAACTAGTAAAAGAAGAACATGGATTATGCATGTACTTTCTTTTAAATAAAGAAAATTATAGGCTCACACAGGTGTGTATTCATATACTGATATACAGAATCACAAATTCAGGATTATACAAATTTGTTGTAACCAAATTAAATAAATTTATTTGATTACTTTCAAAGTGACAAGTCATTAGTGTTTCTAATATTTCGCTTGCGCACTTGGCTTATTTATTTACTTATTTTACGTTATTCTTTGTCGACATTCTTGCATGGACAAAGAAAACAAATATATTTGTCATGTGTGGGGATCTGACAATGAGAGAGGCAGAGATAGATGGAATGTGGGAATGTGATGTGGGAGAGAAAATTGAAGAAAAAAAAAATAAGAGATGAGGGAGAGAGAGAACCTGAGGATGTGATGTGGGAGAGAGAATATTGAATAAAAAAAAATACCAAAATATGTTTAGGCATTTGTTTGGCATTTATTTGGCATTTGACACATCTCATGAAAATAATTTTTTTTTTTTTTGTATTTGATATGTTAAATATTAAAAATTTAGCATTTAGCACACATGATACTAGTGCTCTTAATGAATTGAACTGCAATAGAAAAATCAACTATGAGATCCTATAGAAGCCAATGTATGGCCCAAGAAGTTCGGCTGTGGTGTCTACAAAGGGTGCAATATTCTACCACGCAAACAACTACAATCTGTTTCTTCTTATGCCAAGAAACGAGGGAATCGCCAAAAATAAAACAAAAACCTACGTCCATTGTGCCATTTTTAATTTTTCTTCAAAAAAGAAAGGTAAATTTTCCTGATATTTTTCGTTGACTTATATTTTCCCAATGGTGTGCGTTACAAGCAAATTGAGGTAGTCTTTGTTGTTCACTTGTTCCATTGTGGGGGTCCAATGACATCATAGATGAGTACATATTTTTCATTCCTAAAACTTATTCTCTCTTGGATTAAGAGAGACTAATTCTAATATAAGAAAAAAATTATAATTTTTGCTGCAAATATCCTATATAGCAAATTGTAATTTGTTATTTATCAATTTTATATGAACCTACATTTTTTATCAACTATTCATAGTCTGTAATATTATATTTTTTATGGGTTCATAGAATTTTTGTTCAATAGAATTTCGTTCAAATAAGTTGTGCTAGTTGGCATACCGTATCTAACACTCTATGTTCTTTTATTTCAAACGTAAGAATATAAGATCTAATTAAATTTACGATTGACTAATTCAGAAGTACTTGGGTCAACAAGTATATGTTCCCTAAAAGCCCACCAAAACCAACGTGTCAAAGAAGACTGATGTAAACTCCATCACTTATATATACCTCACTGGTTCACATTTTCTCATACACTTGCCCAAGAAACCTAGTTCTTTTCAAAGAACACACACCTTCATTACTTTTTTCTTGGAAGAAAAATTAAAGGTCAAAACTCACAACTACTTAGGGGTTATTTTCAAAGATGGGTTACCAAAGTCTAGCAACGCATTTTGATTATCTTTGACATCTTAATGACCATTCTAGGCAACCAGGAGCATTAAAAAATAATTTTTGTAGTGGTAATCACCTGGAGATATACTCAAAAAAAAATTGTTAGAATATAAAGTAAAACATAGACAGTTGAACTAAGAATTTTTATTAATACTCAGCCATTTATGAGAAGGCAAAGGTCACCATAGCATATTGACTCCAACGGTTGCCATCAAAACCTAGTCCTAATGACCTGGTCATTAATTCATCAAATTTGGGATCTTGTCCTAGCAGGTTTCAGGCACAAATAATAATAATAATAATAATAATAATAATAGAACAAGACTTAGGTACTATTCCTTAGGTTCTCATCTTAAGATTCTATCAAGTGGATATTTTCTCATGGGATAGAAGTGTATTTTTTAATTAAGTAGTCACATAGCTAAATTTTTAGAAGAAAACTTAAAAAACAGCACCTAAAGTACTATATTTAAGTTTTGTCCATAATAATAATAATAAATCAATTAGTATATAAATTAACGCAGGAGAGACAATGACATAGTCTTTGTCTGCAGCTTGTGCAGCTTGACCACTTTGCAATAAATTTAAAAGTTCAAAATCATATATATATATATATATATATATGTATATAATCCTTGACCTTAAAATAAACCAAATTGATAATTAAGTCAGTCTCAAGATTCAATTACATTTCTAATTCTCTTTGAAAGTGATTGTAGGGACCAGAGGCCCAAATACAAGTGTTGGGTCATGGGCTTGTCTGAGGACACACAACTATCCGAGAACAAGTTAGTAACGAAAAAAATGCAAAGCTGCGAGCTTTGCAAGTACTTGACAAGTGTGCAAGCTGAGAAGAGTTGTCCGAGGTGAATTACATCCTCGGATAATCAAAGAGAAAGTCGAGATATGCATTCTAGTGTTTGCAATGATATCTTAAAGGACTCTACTGGTAAAGGAGCGCCTTGTAAGCACACAGGACAGGTGGAAGCAGAAGAATATAATAGAGAAAGTTGCTACCACCGTATTAAATACTCTACAGCTAACTCTTTGACCGCATTAATGAGGAAAATATGTTTAAACAGTGACTTTCAACCTTTACAGTTACTGTTTGAAGACTTTGAGAGGAGATTGATGGGACAAGTATCAAGGGCAATCATTTGACTAGCACATGAAGGAGACAGAGAAGAAAAAGGAAGAGAATATAAAGAAGAGGGGAGGCAATGGAAAGGGGATAAAAAAAAAAAAAAAAAAAAAAAAAAAAAAAAAAAAAAACCCTGGGAGAAACATTGTAGTAATACAGAGAAAAAGTTGTAATCATACAAAAGAATTATACAAGAACCACCCTCCTCAGAATAAGTCGAGGACGGTTTTATATAACATAAACTAGTCTATTTCTATTTTTCGGTATATTGGATATACTTTGGTAATTATTAAACTCACTTAAAGCTTAGTTTTTCCAATCCACACTGTATAGATTCATTGTTAGGGTTTTTTGAGCCTAAATCCATTCAACTCTTGGGCCTAGCTTACAAATTGTGTCCTTACAGTGACTATTGTATTAAGTGTTTTTTTTTTTTTTTTTTTTTTCCTTTTTTCATAATGAATAGAGAAGTATGTGATCATATATTAATATTAAGTTATTGTTTTTATGTTTATTTTGGCAATCATAATTCTTGCCATGTTTAGTTTGTGGCGTTTACATTTGAGGGTAAACTTTCACAAAAAAGTAGTTAAAAAAATAATAAGAGATTCATGTTCATGATAATTTCACTGAAAAGCAAATGTCCTAATTAAACTTTTCTGTTAAAGTGGGTATATATCCATTTGATCGGAAAACTCTCTAATGTGGATTTGGATGCAACTTTTTATCAAACAGTGTGTCCATATTGCTAAGTGCTACTAATCAAATCCACGTCCTGTTAATATTGCCAGAATTGATTAAACATGAGCCCTCACATGGTTGATATAGTTATACGTTTCATTATTGTTCTTTTCTTTTCGTTTTATTTGAATAATGGATATATTTGTGTTTGTTTTTGGAGAGATTGGGATTATATATTTTAATTATAATTTAAACCAACAACACACATCAAACAAAATAAAAAGGAAAGAAGTATAATTCGATGTCACATTTGTTCCAAGATAATAATAAGATGAATTAAATTTATCACTTATGATAAAGCAAAAAACTCTCAGTCATGTCTGCGAAATTTGAAAAAGACAAGTCAGTCAATGCAAAATTTTCAATCACTTGGACATAGTTAACATGAAACTCAAATTCCAAATTGAGTTACTCTATTGACTCTTGACAAGAGTATCCAAAGATTTCACCTAAGCAACTCCACGCATATCCTGGAGAAACGCATTTTATTTTTCAAACTTTATGGCTGTGGAAATATGCAAAATTGGAAGTCTTATCTATTCCATTTAACCCAAAATCAGACTCCTCTTTTTTTTTTTTTCTTGCTTTCAGTCTGCATGACTATTTTTGAACACCCTAGTCAATACGTAAACCCTAAAAGTCCACTAAACATCATTACTCCATGAAAACTGACACAACTCTATCACTATTTAAAGCTTCCCTCTATTCTTTCTCATACACATCCACCAAACACCAAAAGGCTCCTTTTAGAAACTCAATAAGCTCCAATTCTTGTGCAACTTGGGGCACTTTTTAGAGATGAAATTCCTCACCTTGTTGCTATTTTTTGTCATTTCAATGGCTATCTTGAGCCAAACTGGGGTCGAGGCAACCAGGGTGCTGTTTGAGGATTTTTCCAGTGCTAATCATCTTGAGCCATACTCATCAGTTTATGAGAAGGCAAAGTACACTATGGCATCTTGGCTGCAACGATTGCCATCCGGACCTAGTGATGGAGGCTCTGGGCACTAGTTCAATGAAGTTGGAACAGGCTAGTACAGTCAATTGAAAGCTTAAAAGAACAAGTATATAACTAAATAAATACGCTTACATGTGGCTTGTAATTTTTCATGTATGGATAGAGAATTAAACAAATTTACCTGAAATAAAAATAAATTTATTTGATTACTTCGAAGTGATAAGTGAAAATTAGAGATTGTAATATTCTTGTGCAATTTATTTACTAATTTTTTTATGTAATTTTTTCCCCGCATTCTTGCTTTGAATCCTTTGCCGGCCACCTAGTAAGCTATCCGCTATTATATACACACAGATTGAAAAAGAAAGAATATATTTTTTGTCATGAAATTTTCTTCAAAAAACAGATACTTGCCATGAATAAATGCATGAAAAGTTTTTTTTTTTCGAAAATTTAAATAGTTAAACAGTGTCCTACGCTATACTTCATGTAAATAAATAAATAAAAACCACAACTATTCTTCTCCATTTGTTTTATATATATAGAGTTAATGGTATAACTTTTGTAAAACAGTTCTACCGTGATTTGCAATAAGTAATTACATATTTACAAGTACTACCACACTTCGGAAAATAATTATAACTCTTATTTGGCTCTTCGAAATAGTTAATGGTATAATTTTTGTAAAACAGTTCTACAGTGGTTTGCAATAAATAATTACATATTAACAAGTACCACCACACTTTATGAAAAATAATTATAACTCTTATTTGGCTCTTCGAAATGGCGTGTAATAACGGGGTTCCATATACATTTATAATTTTAAGGAAAAATTAAAACTTATTACTTATATATTTGTGATTTGACCGAAATTTAAGTCGTCTATTTATGATTTGAAATTTAATATTTTACCCACCTAAAGTTTTACTAAAATTTAAGTTGCCTACTTATGGTTTGAAATCTTATGATGCAAGAGTTCAGCTTGATTCGTTTTGATCTTGATCTTATATTGACCAATAATTGTATCTCGCAATTCAATTAATTTAATGTGTTTTCTTTTTATCACTTTTTCTTGAATGAGTGTAGAACTTTTTTCCTAACCTTTCAATGGGTTGTGTACGTATATAAACCAAATGGAGGTAATAATTTATTTTATTTCACCTGTCCATTAATTTTTCCAGAAGACGCACTCATAACTAAACGAAAAATCCTTTTCGTCCTAAGTAGTCCATTAAAATAGACACAATACACTTCCAAATACGCATGAGCTTTTCCTAACCCAAAAATTATTAAAATATACTAAAATTTCAGTATCTCTCAACCTAACCTCTTTAAGGATTAGCCAAAGGGTATTTTAATATTAAATTGAAATTTCTATAACTTAGAAATATCATGCAACTCTTGGATGATTCAATTTTTAGATGCCATATATTATGGGTTCATAGTTCGTACTATGGTTCCAAGTAACAAAAGAATGAGTTGGGTTATCAATAAAATGGATATGAAAGTACTTAATGTGATGATGATTGTGTCAATAATCATTGTTCAAGTTGTGGTTCTAGCCATCAACAATCCTTCGTTTTCTAGTCTTTCTTCTAATCATTCCCCACCTCATAACACCTTTGTGATTCCTCAACCAGTACTTCTGTCCTTGTTTGCACAAACTGATGCAAGGTTTCGGAAGAATTGACCTTGGGATAATAATAGAGACCTTGTAGCAGTATTGGCACGAGCAATAAAAAAGAAATGTAGGAGGAAGTGCAATAGGAAAGTTAAAGCAAGTGATCCAAAATCTACATTCGATCACTTGTTTGCTCACCGTGGCATTCTAATCTACCACGGTGATGGGTGCTCTCTCTTCCTATCTCTCATGGCATGCATCTAGTGGTTTCAGCTCATCCTCCCTTTTTTGGGTGATATGTCATCACAGTAAGACATTTTTTCCAGAAGAGCTTGAGTGGGAAATTCAGTATACATCAAAGTTGCTTCTCAACCTTCAAGTGGTTTTCTTGGTGTCACAAATGGGAAGTTTTTGTGATACAAATTTGGAATAGAAGAGTCTGTAGATTCAAAGTTACGTGTAGTCATGTCAGTAAGTATTACATGAGGTAGCTGTAGATTTAAGGTTAAGTCTATTATATAAACTTCAATTTTATTCTAGTGGGTTTGTTTATCTTGGGATTAATAGGTTGTATCTCTTTAGGGTTTTACTGTGAAATAGTTTGTTTCTAAGGCTTTCTTGAGCCACTATATTGTTGTCTTTTGTTATTTTTGTTGATTTTTCTATTTTATTACTTTATTGGTGATATATTTAGTCCATGACAAATAACCTAAAATTTCATTTGAATTCATAATTGATTAGAGCATTGGCATCAAGCGTGCCAAATGCTAAATTTTTAGCATTTGGCACGTGCAACTCTAAAAACTAACCCTCATGTGTCAAATGCAAATCAATTTGGATTTGCTATAGTATCGTTCTAATGGTAGAACGATACGACTAGATGTTTTAAAATTTTTTTGTTCAATTTCATCTCTCAACTCCCCATGTCCTCTCTCTTCTATAGATCAGATTCCAAGCCCCCTCTCTCACCCTCAAACCTCTCTCCCTGCTCCTCAGATTAAACCTAAATAAATATTTTTCTTCACCCTCTATTGAGCGGCAATCTTTCTCTCTCCTTTGGTCAGACTCTCCCTTTAAGCTCTTCCTCTTTCTTTCTCACTAATTTTTTCTTCTCTCCTCATCTCTCATGCTGGGTTTGGGTTCTCTCTTTTGCCAGCAATGTGGGTGTGGGTGATTGTGGTTTGTTGGATGGGTGTTAGAGGTGGTTAGGTTTGTGTATAGATTGGGTCATTTGTGGGTTTGTATGTAGATTAGGTTTGTTCTGGTGTGAGTCTCAGTGAGTTGGTATCACGGTGTTGGCCCCGACAAGTCGGTGCCACAACGTTGGCCACGATGAGTTGGAGTCACAGTGGGTCATGATGATGGAATGAGGTTTGATTGATTTTTTAGGTTTGCAATTTGGCGTTGATTTTTTGTGGTGGTTGGTGGATGTGGATTTGCGATAGTGACAATTGTAAGGGTAGGTTCCAATCTAATGGGGGTGGCGGTGGTTGGTTGTGAATGGTGGTGGTGATTGGCTTTCGGGGGTGGCTTGAGTGTTTGTTTTTAATAGAGAGATTTTTTTTTAGATTTTTTTATTGTGTTGTAATCTTAAAGTAGAAACTATAATATAAATTGTATTGTAAAGTAATATATTAAAATAAATAAAGTAGGTTTTTGATATGTTAAAATAATATATTTATAACGACTTTCTCAAAAAAAAAATATATATATATATATATATATTTATAACGTAAATTGTGTACATATCATTTCTCATTTATAAAATAACTGATTCTAGTGTGCTTTTCTCATTTTGCAAGATGCGTCCAATATATACTATGTTCAATTCTCTCATTAACTGCATGATGTCCCCCTCAAAAAAAAAAAAAAAAAAAAAAAAAAAACCAGTCATCCATGCAATTAAAGATCAACCACTAGTTCCTTATCTTTTAATCTGCCTCTCTTTACTTAACGGTCTTTCTTTCCTAACTTTTGAGCAAGCCACGGCATACACATGTAACTGACCAAATCACAATCGCAACAGTTTGTCTAATATTGCTTTGATGGGCTGATCAGTTCGAATGGCTTTTGAGTTCGAATGATTGAGGTAAAATTTCCTCGGTCTATGGTCTCTAATTGAGCTTAGTGTTCGAGGAGACTCTGTAGATCACGTGAGGACTTTGTATCTCACATGCGGTGAGATTTCAACGTGTGAGCTCGAACCAATTTTTTTCTGGCTCGAGATGTTTTGTGGCTCGCTGGAGGAGATTTTGTTGTGGGATTGCAGTTCGCACTCAAGTGAATTATGAACTCGCACCTTCCAGTTCGCACTTGAAGTGAACTTTGCGAACTCGCTCAGATTTTGCAGTTTGCTTCGAAGTGTACTTTGGGTTCGAAGTGGTACGAAGCAAATTTCACGAAGTTGTGCGAAGTGGGTCTGAATTGGTGGGAACTTGAAGAGATTGGTGCTCGCATTGGTGCTAAGAGAGGTTCACACTGGTGCGAAGTTCTCTGGGTTCGATTTTTCTGGTTCAAACCGATGCATCGAATTTAATATTGTTGTTTCAATTTGATTCACACCAATGGCTTTTGCGCAGGCCTGATTTAAATTAATCGTGGTAGCAGTTCCTGGAACCTCAAGACCAAATTTGATTTTCATGTCCATCGCAGCAACATGGTCGCGCGCAAGTAACATGCTATCCTCGCATGGGCCTCGAAGTAAGTCTTCGGCTCCGTTGGTGTTGATTATTTTTTGCCTTGGCAAGTATAAACCTGTAGTTTTGCACATGTGTCGTTCATCAAAGCCACACGTGGACATTCCTTCTAATTTAAGGTCATATTCATATGCGTCTTCTGTCCTCTGTGTCTTTCAGTTAAAGGTCATTTGTATCCTTTGATCGCACACAGCCATTTCTGCCACATACCATGTTTGACTATCTGTTGTTCTTATGAGTTTAGTCTTTGCACTAACCATTTTTCAGAACATTTTAGTCAATCAGGACCAATTTGATTAACAAATTAATCATACTCTCTTAAGACCACCAATTAAAGCCACTAAATATTATTTGTTAGCCATTATTTATTGTGGCTTGCTTGTTTTATTTTGGTAAATTTCTTGCTTATTTGTGATATTTTCATCTAAATTTTGTGTTATATTTTATTTATTACTAATAACAAATTTATCTATTGATCATTTTTTAGACTTAATTAACTTTTCTTCTTTTTTTTTTTTTAAAGTTTTTCATATTTAGATGCATATTTTTTAATAGACATTTCTAATCAAAAAATATATTTATAAAGAGTAAAATAAAAAATAACTTTCATGTGTAAAGTAAATAAGAAATAGAACCTGATTTATATAAAAAGTATTATTATAGTTTCATCGAAGAATAACAAGTTTTTAGCAATCTTAACCTGCATAAATAAAGACTTATTCATTATATTACCAATATCTAAAATATATATAAAAACACAATATTAAAATTAAAAAAAAAAAATTAAGCCCAGCCATGACAAAAGTACAAGCCCAATCAAGAAGATGGCCACACAAGTCTTATTAATAAGACCCACCCACAAAAAACAAATCCTATTACACCTATTACCCAAAAAAAAAAAAAAAAATTGAAGGCCAGCCATAACTCAAGTAGAAATAGGCCTAGTCTTAACAAATAAAAAGTAGAGAAAGTCAAGCCTTATATCTCAAAAGTCAAAACGCATCTGCAGAATCAAAACGCAACAGCAAAAATAAACACAGTTCTCACTCTTTAATCCTCAGTTTAGAGTTTTCAAATCAGATGTGATCGGATGATTTAGATCAGAGGAAGCTTGAGCCAGGCAGCCAGTGACAATGGAGAGAAAGAATTGAGAGGGCGGAGATCAAGAGACGAGAGAAACAAGCAGAGCAATAATGAGAAAGGGAAACGGAAAAAAAAATTTATGGATTTGAAATTTTTTATTTGTTTTGATTTGTGATTGTTTTGTGGTTAATTTCTTAGACCGGATTTGTAATTTATCTTGTTGAATTTTGGTTTGTTTAGAGGATAATGATGTTATTTTTGGGACAATTAATTTTTTTTAGACCAAAGAATTTTTTTTGTGCTACCAATGTTTAACCGGATATACTAGAATTTTTTGTTTTTTGTTTTTTTGTTTTTTGTTTTTTGTTTTTTTTTTTTTTGTCAAAAGGATATGCCAAATTTTTTTAGATTTATCTGAAACTAATATATATATATATATATATTTTTTTTTTTTTTTTTTCCCTACTACCCCTTCTTTTCTAAAATTTTGGGACCCCTTCCACTTAGGGACCTTAAGCAATTATCTAATTGGCCTAGTGGAAGGGCAGAACCTAATACCACATGAAGGGGATAAACCATAATTTTAACAGCGATATCAAAATAGCAATAGAACTGATACTTGAACATTGGGTCGGCCATATGGAACACTTACAACGCAACAGCTGTCGTCCTGCCATTATTAGAAAAGTAGCAGAATTTTCTGGTCTCCATTTAAGACCAATTCGATCAAAATGGCAGATTCTTTACCACTCTATTGATATCATCAAATTTCTTGAATGGCATCAGCCATTTGGAATAAACTCTCAATAACCAACGAGTATTGTTGATTCTCAAAAACACAAGAATTGACAGAAACCTGGTTTGACATCCATAGTTTATCATATTCCGTAGTCTTCAAATAAGAACATCGAATCTAATGGGTCTGTTTCACCCATTGATTCATTGGCAATTTCGTGCCATTCAAAATTACATTTCTCAAGTTTTACTTCTTGACTTAGATTGTTGGTGAATTTTTCATCACTCAACTCATTTTAATTATAAATTAGCCATTATTTTCCATAGAATGAATATGGTCTTCATTAGCAATTTCTTGTCCACTAACATTACTTCAAGCTAAGAATCACAAGACATTTCATGTCCTCCAAACTCTAATTCTTGAGTATTAATAAACTCTTTCCTCATCTTTTTTTTTTTTTTTTTTCATTTTTAAAGATTGAACACTTTTATTTGGCATAAATGCATTTTTGGCTTCTACATTTTGGGTTATTTCAATTTTAGTCCCTACGTTTCTATTTTACCGCTTTAATTTAATCCTTAAACAAAAAAAGCGTTCCATTTTGATCCTTACCGTTATTCACTTAATGGAAATATCTTACGTGGTAAACGGAGTGCACTATTGGCACAGTAAATGCTGATAAATCCATTAAGATAATATTAAAAAATACAACCTTAGCATCTAATTTAAAAAAAAAAATTATCAATTTTAACAAAATAAAAAAAAAAGAAAAAAACAGAATTAAAATTCAAAAAGTATATAAATTTATATTTGGGTTCATCTTCAAAAAGAACACAATGAACACAGACACAAGAACACATACTCAAATTTTCTAGCACTTTCTTGCCCTTTCTTGTCAACCAAACACAAAATCACACACAAACCCGACAACTGACCTTTCTTATCAACCAAACACAAAAAAACAAAGGTGTAAAGGCAAACACAAACCTAGCAATCCAGCAATCTCAGCAAGAATACAAACCCAGCAATCTAGCAATCCCAAATGCCAACAATAATACAAACACAAACCCAGAAATCCATCTCTAGCAAACCCAGAAAATCGAAATGTAAACACAGCAACCAAACACAAACCCAAATACGACTAAGTCAAGTCAATCCCCCTTCAAATCTCTTCTCTCTGTAACACAAATCTGACCCCACCAACCACCTAAACTAGCCGGCCACCGCAACTACCAAACACAAACCCAAAAAGTAATATTTTTCTCTTACTCACAATTTTCTTCTCTAGCTCTATCCAAACTCACCCATGGAATCTCAAAGACCAAAACTCAAGCCCCAAACAAAGACTAAAACTCTAGAATCTTAGCTACACAAATTCACTCAAATACTCAAACAGATTCGTCCAAGCCCTTTTTTTTTTTCACATGACCTGCATCTCAAGAAAGTAGTGAGAGTGCGAGAGACATCTTTGGCAGTGTGCTGTAGCTTTGGTGGTGAGCTACGCCTTGAAAAAGTAGTGGTGGTGCTCCTTGTAGTGGTGCCTGATTAATATAGAGAGAGAACCCAAATGGGTAAGAGGAAATAGAGAGAGTGAGAGTGATCTTTCTCTTGAAGGAAATAGAAAATGGGTGGAAGAGCTATGTGTGTGCGTGGGTATGGGTTGGTTTCAAGGGAATTTATGGGTGTTTCAGTGGATTTACGCCAAGAAAGAAACCATGGGGTTCTACCAAGAGAGAAAGAGAGAAAAGAAATAGTGATTTAGGAAGAGAAAAAAAAGAAGAAAGAAGAAAAAGAAAGAAGAAGAAGAAAGAGGGAAAAGAAGAAGAATAAAAGAAATATGAAGAGGGGGAGAAATAGTGATTTAGGAAGAGAAAGAAGAATGATGAAGAAGAAAGAAGAAAAAGAAAGAAAGAAAGAAAGAAAGAAAGAAGAAAAACAAAGAATGAAAGGCGGAGAAACTGAGAGAAAGAGATCTGGGGAAGAAAAAGAAACGAGTACGAACAAAAACACATACAAAGCTAAATTTCACCATTTTTTTTTTTTGTTTTTAATTATCTTTTTTTATTTTTTTTATAATTTTTTATAATTTTAAAAATTGATAAATTATTTTTTTAAGTTAGAGATGCTAACGTAACATTTTTAATATTATTTTAATAGATACGTCAGCATTTACTGTGTCAACAGTGTACTTTGTTTGTCACGTAGGATATTTACATTAAGTGAGTAATGGTAAGGACCAAAATGGAACTTTTTTTTTTTTTTTTTTAATTTAGGGACTAAAAACAGTAAAATAAAAATGTAGAAACTAAAATAAAAATGATCCCAAAATGTAGGAACCAAAAGTGCATTTACACCCTTTTATTTTGGTTATCCTTAATGAAATGATCACCATAACCACTAGAAAGATAATCTATTGTAGGTTGGCTTGTTTTCTTCTAATAATTTTAAATGAAGTGATCATCATAAACATATGGATCATGTTGAGCAAAACAATTATCACGACCATTACAAAGATATTAATTATTTTGATAATCTTTTATAGGATGATTACCATAGACATTATAAGCATATGGTCGGAAAAGAAATAATTTCTGGCCTCATAGAACTTCTTTCATAATTGTTTGTTCCACTCATATAAAAATTGTAAGTGAGAACCCACCTTCATAAGAGGAACCTACATACTTGGAAGCCAATTTTTAAATCGAAATTGTTTGTTTGTTTAGATCCCTGTACACTTAAATTGTTTAACCTAATTAATTAACCAAGTTGATACTTAGATTTGTTATTTAGATTTAAGTTAAACACAAACAGTTATATCACATATAGTGGAAAAGTAAAGAAGACAAGCAATATAACGACCTAGGAAAACCAATGAAACTGTCCAGTTTTAAGGTAAAAAACTTGGGAATAATTTAACCTAAACTATCCTGAAGGCAACAAAATCACTATGATTAAATGGATGTTTTACAATAGATTTTTCCATAAATCTAAAGTTATCACTTGTAGTACTTACTCACATGACCACACGCAACTCCAAATTCACAAACTTTTCAATCTGAATTTGTCACACACAAACACCCAAGTTTGTGACTCTGAAATCCCACTCAAAGTTTTGAATCATCAGCTATGTATGATATTGTATGTAGCAACTTAACTCTACCAGTTCTTGAATTTGGATCTTCTTTCCGCTAGAGGCTTGTTTAGTTAGATTGTTACAAATCCTCACAAATCTCACAGAAGTAACTCAAAAGGTTTCCAAGAACTTCTAAAACGTATTTAGGGTTTTTCTTTTATACTTAGCAATGTTAGACTGAAACCCTAGACATTTTCACGGGCTTTGGGCTTGATTAAAATTCTACAGAATACGATTCTCGATCAATCAAGCCTGTCTCTTGGTCGGTCAAGCCTTGAATATTTTGACATCTTCTTTCTACAACTTAACTATTATTGAATCTTGACTTGAACTATCTTGAGCAATGTCTAACACTGTTCTAAGACTTAAAATCTTAAATTAGACATGTTTTAGTTCTCGATTTGCCAACTTATATAGAATTAGAACCTAAACATTTATTCATACGTGTTTCAGTCTCACTCCATTGAATTATATCAAAACTCTCATCAAGAGTTCATTGGCATAATTTTCTGTATATCACTTGGCCACATTACCTATAAACTGGCCGTGATAGACATATTCATTGGCATAAATTTCTACACAGTGGCCTTTATAGCTATACTCATGACTAAAATCTCTTCATTTTCTTGCCCTTGAAGTTGTTATTGGCATGCACTCCCATTGTGGTCGCCAATTTGTTTGTAATGCAAACTAATTTTTTTCGGCCCCTTGCAATATGTGAATACAATGCGAGGCAAGACTTCGCACCAAAAGAATTGGGATCAACCAATTGTCTAACTTAATAGGACTTTCAATGTACAGAACAACTGATGATGGTGAGAAAATAAGAACCAAATCAAGTGCACAAATGATTAAGCTAGAAATGTTAAACAATAGAACTCACTTGATAATCCAATAGTTCAAGTACAATGTCACTTGATTACAATAGATCAGAAAAATAATAAAACAAAAATTGAAATTGACAAAGATAGGGTACAAAGCTTACTCCTAATGGATAACAAACCTAAGTTAGAAGGCTACTCCTAGATAGTCACATGTGAGGGGAAATCTCCATCCCTATGAACATGGATTGGTCACTCTTAAGTCCTAATAGAGGATCACATTTTTGAGCGATGTGTTGGAGATTTGCTTGTAAACTTCAAATTTTCATTAGTAGGCAATAGGTGGTAGTTATTTTTAGCTAATAACTACCCCACAAATCAAGGAGGGGTGATTTATTTGTAGGAAATAACTATCACTTAGAAGTGTCATCTTTTTGCCAATTTATCTCATGCACGGTATAGGTAACTTCTATTTCATTTATTTATTTTTTTTATTTTCATATAAATACATCTGGGCCTAAATCCCTAATAGCATTGATTTTTGTTTATTTGACATATCATGTGTATGCTTATCGAAAGAACTGGGTCCACTAATTTTTCGATTTTTGATTTGTTCTTGCTTTTTTGGGGCAAAGTAGCAGAAAAGATTTTGAAAGGAAAAAATTAGTAGAGGAAAAGGAAAAAGATGGGATTCAAATCAAAAAATTAAACTGGTTCCATTTTGTATACTTTTTTTGCAACCTTTTTCAGCTAGTGAAAATTGCTGACCAGGAAGTCTTTGCGTCAATAAGCAAGAACACAATGGCATTTTCGTACCAACGGAGACAAAACAGCAGAAGTTGCTTCAACTAGATGATCAGCAACTACACTGTACTTCTAACCACAAAGAAAACTCTTAACTGCGAATTTGTGCGCATGTGCTGTTTTTCATAATGGTAACCAAATGCGAAAACAAATTGGGAGCAATCATAATGGTTAAAGGATGGTCTGCAAACTGCATGCTGTCTGCTTCCATTTACATCTTGTACGTACTACTGTTGTGTTCCTTTCATGTTTATTCTACTGCTAGAAATTCTTTGAGGCCTGGCCAGTGGATTAATGACAATGAAGAAACTCTGGTTTCGGCTCGAAGCGAGTTTGAATTAGGATTCTTTAGTCCTACTGGAAGTTCTGGCAACAAAAGATATGTTGGAATATGGTACGAGTGGGATAAGCGAACAGTTGTATGGGTTGCCAACCGAGATCGCCCGCTTAACAATGCCGCTGGAACTTTCGGAATTGGAAAGGATGGCAACATCCAGGTACGGGATACGAGTACTGGGAAAGTTCATTGGTCTACGGAATATTATTCGTGTGATTCGTGTACAACTACGGATAGGACTGTAATTCTCACGGATTCTGGAAACCTGGTGTTATACAATAATGAGAGCGGGCTCAATATCTGGGAGAGCTTTGATCATCCAACTGATACATTTCTTCCAGGCATGTCGATGAATGCAAGTATGAATTTGACTTCTTGGAGAGACGGTGATGACCCTGGAAATGGCAACTTCACGTTTATGCTAGATCCAGTAGGAGATACGAACACACTAATCATCCAAAAAAAGGGAATTACTTACTGGAAAACCGTTAAGGATGGTCCATTCTCTTTCCTCGGCAATTCTATTTCAAGTCAATTGTACTCTCTCTTCATCACAGGAGGTTGTAAAAATCCATATAGTCGAAGTTGTAATAGTCCTGATAATCGAAGGTTGGTGATGAATTTTAGTGGGAAGATAGAGTATTGGGAACACAACATGAATGGGACTTGGTTCTTGATAAAGGCGGAGCCCAGGGACAATTGTAGTGTGTATAATTATTGTGGGAAATTTGGTTGCTGCAATCCAAACAATAAATTGGAATGCAAATGTTTGCCAGGGTTCGTGCCCAATGTCCCTGAGAAGTGGCATTCTGGAGATTTTTCGGATGGGTGCGCCAGAAATTCCTCATCCTGTGGTCACGGCGACACTTTTTTGAACTTCAAGATGTTAATTGGGGAAACCCCAGAACAAAGGCTTACAGTAAATAATGAAATGGAATGCAATGAGACGTGCTTTAAAAGTTGCGACTGCAAGTCCTATTCGTATAAAGATGGCTATTGCTGGATTTGGACGCAGGATTTATATAATCTTCAAGACGAGTATCCTGATGGTTATAACCTCTCTGTCCGTGTAGCAATTTCCGATATAGGTACTCTACTACTAACTGGTCGTTTTACATGAATTTGCTTCATCAATTTATTAAATTTACAATTTAACAACCTCTAAAATGTTATTAACAAACGTAGTATTATACTTTTAAAAAAAACTTATAAACACCTCTTGAAAATAGATGTTAATGAAACAGCCATAAACAACTGAGTGCACAATAATTGTAGTACTAAGTACTTACTACTAACTGAAGAAATTTATATGTTAATAAGGCCAAGTATTATTTGTTTGTGTTCGCTCGCTATTTCAAACTTGATACTTTTGCAGAGCCAACTGTACGAAATTGTAAGCCTTGTGGCACAAACATGATCCCCTATCCACTAAGCTCGAGCTCAAGTTGTGGTGATCCTATGTACTTCAGTTTCGATTGCAACACTACCTCAGGTCAAGTTAGCTTCAAGGCACCAAGTGGGACATACCAAGTCACCAGGATCGATCCAAATACACGGAAGTTTTTTATCCGAGTCAAGGATGGACGAAGTCTACGGCTAAACCAGACGTTGCCATTTAATTTAACTAGCCCAAGAAACTCTAGTTCTAACATTTCACCTCAAGCCATAAATGAGGTTGAGATTGTTTGGGACCCACCATTGGAGCCTATCTGTAATTTAGCTGCAGATTGCAAGGATTGGCCAAATTCAACTTGCATATCAGCAAATGATGGGAAGAGGAGGTGCCTTTGCACCAAAAGCTTTCGATGGAATGACACAAATTTAAGTTGTACGAAAGGTTAGATTCTATAATCTATATGATGTTTTGCAAATTAATTATAATTATTTTGTTACAACGAAAGAATTAGACTAATGTTGCGCATGGCTAAGGTGTTTTTTAAAAAAATAAAAAACAAAAAACAAAAACTGAAACCCATAGTTTTATCTTTGATAGTTGAGACACATTAAACCAAATACTTTTAAATGAACACTTTAAATCCCATATGTTTAGAAATGTACATTTCATGTGTGAGTGTGTGGGTGGAATTTCTTTGGCGGTTTTTGGGATAAATTTATGAAATCCTGGGTTTGAAATTCTCATTTTTTAAATATTCAACTATTTCATTTTACCAAGTTCAATCTTAGTCAGATTAGTCAACGTTTATATGTTTCAATGCATCAACAAGATATTATTTGTAACAAGTAGTTTTGTTGGTTGGTTAATTGGTCACATTTTATTCATGAAATGGGTTGGATAACTTGGATTGGTATTAGTCTGGATACAACAAAATATTCTATTAGATTTAATGTACTTATTAGATGTAATATAGAGTTTTAATGTATCCTAACTTGTGACATTTTATTTTTGTACTTTTTTTTTTAACACAGTCATTGTGATTATTATGTAATATAATGTTAGGACTTAGGACTGGCTATTTAACTTCTACTTATTGTCATTTACTTAAATCATTTGAACCTGTTCACTGTAACCAAACATGATGTGAGAGATTTCTATTCACATCTATATATTGAAGTATCACTACTCTTCTTTCTTTCTTATAGTATCTTCACCAGCCAGAAAAAGGATGACATTGCTTCTTTTTGTTGGAATAACAAGTATGATTGTTCTGTGCGCCATTATTTCTATGTACATATGGAGAAGAAAGAAGACCAAGAGAAAAGGTAATCACTTTGCAAAATGCATACAATGCACCATGTATAGTTTTTTGTTAATTTGAATCAGAATTAAACCAGTTATACGTTCTTCCATATAATTAATTAACATGTGAACTAAGATACGTTAATAACTTCTATATTTAGAAAATAAGGAAATTGATCGAAGAAATCAAGCACATCGCATGTTACGCAGTGAAAGCCATGTCCAAGACTTGATAGATTTAGGTGAGTTCAAAGAAGAAGATGAGAAAGGCATAGATTTACCTTTTTATGATTTGGAAAGCATTATCGCTGCTACAGATAGCTTCTCAGATGAAAACAAGCTTGGACAAGGAGGCTATGGGCCTGTTTACAAGGTAATTCCAGCAACATTTATTGATCATATTCATGTCTACTTGTTTTGGTAAATGGTAATATTAACTGTGCATTGGAAATTTCGGTCCTAGGGTAAGCTTCCAAGTGGTCAAGAAATTGCAGTAAAGAGACTTTCAAGAGTCTCAAGCCAAGGTTTAAAAGAATTTAAAAATGAGGTGGTATTGATTGCAAAACTTCAGCATCGAAACCTTGTAAGGCTCTATGGATATTGCATAGAAGGGAATGAAAAGATTTTACTTTATGAGTACATGCCTAACAAAAGTTTAGACTTCTTCATATTTGGTTAGCTTCTAAACCTAAACCTATTATTTTACTATCCATGTTATCCTAACTTTGTTTCTTACTTTAGTTTCTAAAATTATTCTCTCATATGCAAAATGGAACTTTGCAAGATCAAAAGCGAAGTGTGATTTTGGATTGGGGGCTGCGTTTCAACATTATTTTGGGAATTGCTCGAGGGCTTCTTTATCTTCACCAAGACTCTAGATTAAGGATCATTCATAGAGACTTAAAAACCAGCAATATTCTTCTAGATCATGAAATGAACCCCAAAATATCTGACTTTGGATTGGCGAGGATTGTTGGTGGCAAACAAACAGAATTAATCACAAGCAAAGCAGCTGGAACTTAGTAGGTTTCATGTAGATAGTATGATTATTGTAGCTAATTATTTATTTATTATGGAAAATCTTCAATCTTCTTAAATTTATTTTGACAATATGCACACTAGTGTCTGCTAATATTATAATTTATAACCATTGAAATGTAGCGGCTACATGTCACCGGAGTACGCATTAGAGGGAATCTTCTCAATCAAATCCGATGTTTTTAGTTTTGGTGTAGTTCTACTTGAGATTATAAGCGGAAAGAAGAACACTGGTTTTTATCGATCAGAACAAGCAAGTAGTCTTCTATGTTATGTAAGTGTGTTGAATTTTCATAACTATCTACGTTTGTGTCACTTTTTGCTTTATTCTAGGTTATATGTAGGTGTGTTGAATATTCTAATCATCTATGCTTTGGTAATTTTTTACTTCATGCCAATGTTTGTTTACTGTCACAGGCATGGAGACTCTGGACCGACAACAAGCTGTTGGATTTAATGGACGAGACCCTACGGGATACTTGCATTGCCGATCAGTTTGTGAAGTGCCTAAATGTTGGCCTCTTATGTATACAAGATGAGCCAAGTGATCGCCCAACCATGTCAATTGTAATCAAGATGCTTGATGGTGAAACGGTGAATCTTCCAACTCCCAAACAGCCTGCTTTTTTCATAAGAAGAGACCAATCCAGCTCAACTTATTCTAATAGACCTGCATCAATTATTGAAGTAACGAATAGTCTAGAAGGACGATGATGCATGTCAAGGTTCTCATGAGTCCTTTTATTATTATTATTTTATAACTGGTCGCAAACCCACGCGATGCATGGGAATATATAAATATTATGTAATGGAGTGTAATTTATAAAAAGTAATAATTACTTCAAGTGTTATCTATTTAAAAAAAAAAAAAAAAGATTTCTACAAGTAGTATTTTTTATCTCTACAAATATATCATAATATTATTTTTTGTATGTTTGATTAATATTTTTTTAAGGTGAATCATATTCTTCTAACTTTTGTTGTAGTGTGTTATATTTGTCAAATATACAACTAAACTCTATAAGTTTCAAATTTATTATTCAAATTTCTCATCTCTTAAAGAATAAGGAGATTATCAATATAATAAAAACTTATCACAAAATTACAATTTCTATTAACCAAAATGAAAATGAAAATGAAATCAAAGGAATAAAATATAGACTTTATAATAATTTATTAGCCAAACAAATGGTAGGCATATTCAAATTTATATTCATGTAGATTGTGTTTTTATATAAACTCAAAATCTTATTTCCAAAATAATTAAGTATTAACCCAAACCAAAATTCAACCAAAATTACAAAAGAAAGAGAGGACTTTGTGATGGGAAATTTTAAAAACACAATACCATAACACATATTTAAAAAAAATAAAAAATAATAATAAAAAAACCATCAACCTTAATCAAAGTTATAAGAAAGAACAAAAATTGAGAGAGAGAGAGAGAGAGAGAGAGAGAGAGAGAGAGAGAGAGAGAGAGAGAGAGAGAGAGAGAGAGAGAGAGAGTACTCATAGTTTTTTTGTGGGAAAAATATGAATTGAATGAGAGAAATAATATCGAATTTATACAAAAATAAAATAAGGAGAAAAAGAGTAAAAATATAATAGCTTCTGACCACAAGCTCACGCACGTGCTCAGAGGCTCTTCTATTTTTTTTGTAAGGGTTAATTTAAAATATTTATTATAATTTGGGATTACTATAGATGCAAATATGCAATAGTTAATGGCATCCAATGAACATGATTGGTTGCCGTTTATCTATTATTGCTTTATGTCTATAGGAATTTGGATTGACTTAATCATATATATATATATATATATATATTGTATTGAAATTAGCATTGTACAGAAGCTTTATATTCTAAATTGTTGATAATTTAAAATTTAGCAACTACCGATATTTTTTTTTTTTTACAGTAAAAGACTCAAAAAAAAATTTTGTTTTAGTTTTTTTTTTTTTTTTTTTTGGGTTAAGAAAAGGCCACAGATGTGCATCAACGTTTGTTATCATTTCAGTGATGTTGTTCTTTTAACCCTATTATTTAGTAGTTTCTCATAGTGCCATCCACTATGTGTGGATACTAGGCAGTCATTATATTTGATGTTATAACTACTTTAGTATTTTTAGAAATTGTTATCCGATACTCTTTGATATGAATGTGGTCTTTTTTTTTTTTTTTTTATAGTATCTGAACGTGGATTTGAGGCTTTTATTTTTTCAATGGTGGGAATGTTACAATACGTGGAGGAGAGGGAGGAGATGGAAGAAACTGTTTTTTTTTTTTTTTTTTTTTTTTTTTTGGCTGGGAAGATGGAAGAAACTGTAGGATGCTGCATCCATGCTTTTTTTTTTTTTTTTTTTCTTTTTTTGGGTGTTGTTGTTGTTGTTGTTGTTGTTGTTCTTTTTTGGCAGTTATTAGCCACTTACTACACAACCATAAAAGAAGTAAATAAAAGCTTAAATTTAAAATTTTGCAACTACCATTTTCTTTACGGTAAAAGGCTAATAGTTTAATCCAAAATTTTAGTTTTTTAATCTTAAAAGTTAGACACTTACTACACATCCATAACAAAAGTTAATAAGGGTTTAAATTTAAAATTGAATTTCACATAGAATTATACAAATGATATATATAGTTTTTGTTACAAAAGAAATTTTTTTACAATAATTTCTTAGAAAACAACCACTTTATGTGAGGTTTAAATTATACAATAATTCTTGTAAAATCTCTCACCCGAACTTATCTAATATTTTATTCCAATGCCTCTTCAAAGCAATCCAATAAATTTCTGCATACGACAACCTGAGAGAGATAAAAGAGTTAGGGTTAAATTTAAGGATATGGGTGAAGAAGTTATAGTAGTGGTTTTATAGTAGGAGTTGTTTTTTTTATGGAGAAGTTATAGTAGTGGTTTTATAGTAGTTTTTTTTTTTTTTTCTCCCCAAAATAAAGAAGAGATTTGAAAAAAAGGAAAAATGTGAGATTTTTTTTTTTTTAGAGAAGAAAAAAAAATTTTTTTTGGTGTTGTTGTTGTTCTTTTTTAGCAGTTATCAATTTTTGTTTAATCCTAAAATGTAGTTTTTTAATCCTATAAATTATACACTTACTACACATCCATAAAAGAAGTAATAAAAGCTTAAATTTAAATTTTTGCAACTACCTATTTTTTTTTACGGTAAAAGGCTAACAATTTAATCCAAAATTTAAGGAAATGGATAAAGAAGTTATAGTAGTGGTTTTATAGTAGGAATTTCTTTTTCTTTTCTTTTTTTCCAAAATAAAGAAGAGATTTGAAAGGGGAAAAAAAAAAACAAAACAAAACAAACAAAAAAACGTGAGAATTTTTTTTAGAGAAGAAAACGTGAGAAAGGAAAGTGATTTTTTTTTAAAGGGATTAAAAAAAACCAAAAAAGGAGAAACCAATTACATTTTTAATTTTATGAAACAAAATGAACTGTAATGTAAATTTTATGAAACAAAAGAAACAAAATGAAATCTAACGTAAATTTTCTGAAACAAAAGAAAATGTAATGTAAATAAAATGTAACATAAACAAAAGAAATTAATTAAGTAGCATAATTTCCTCAAAAATAAAATGTAATGTAAATTTCTATAAAAAAATTATAATAAATAAATAAAAAACACAAAACCAAGTAGTGTAATTCCCTTAGAAAAAGAAAAAGAAAAAAAAAAGTAGCATTTATTCGGAATAAAAAAAAAACCAAAAAAAGAGTTTTTTTTTTTTTTTTTTTTTTTTTTTTTTTTTTTTTTATTGCAAGCCAAAACAAAAAGAAATAGCCCTTACCAATATCCTTTCTCAAGTAGCCAGTTTAAGCACAAACTCTCCTTTTTAAAATTTCTAAGTTAGCCACGGGTAATAAGCAACTGTCAAACACCAATGAATACTTGGCAGCCATAGTAGGTAAGAACTCAAAGAAAGTCAATGATAAACAAATGAAAAGAAAAGAAAGAGGAATTTGGAAAAGATAGAACTTGAAAAGCCATTGGAACCTTTGACAAAGTCCATTTAAATTGTTTAGAAACCAAATCTAAAAGTAAAAGAAAAAGAAAGAAGAGGATGTAGAGCTAAATTGAATTTCTTCAATCTGAAGAAGAATGACAGAAACTGGCAAAATGTATGTGAGTTTGTAGATCTTAAAGTGTATGGGTTTTAATTTACATATTTATCCCCGTTAGTTAAAAATTGGGGATGTTTAAAAAAAAATTGATTGAAGATAATGTGAGGATGATTTATTTTTTTAAAGGAAAAAAAAATAACAACAAACATATAGTTGCTTTGAAGAAGTGAGTTAGTGGGAGAGTGACCCTATTTTTAGGCAATGTTTTAGTAGGAGTTAAGGTTGTTTTTTTACCATATTTTTATTTAGTTTTGTCTCTACTTAAATATATGGATGTAGGGGTATTTAGAACCAAAAAAAAAAAAATCCGGTCCAAACAAGGGAAACCGCTTAAATAGTAATATGAATAAGAAATAAAAAATGATGAAGGAAGTGTAACGGTAAAGTAGAGAGTAGTGGGGAGATAAAGAAGCAAAAAATGAGAGGAAATGTTGGAGGAAGTGTAACAGTAAATGATAAGTTGATGTGGCCGTTGATATGGCTCAACAAAAGTGTAGCAACAATAAATGTTACGCTTCAGTTTTTAAATATATATATATATATATATTGTGGGTGGGTTGGGCCCAAGAAAGTAAGTCAGTCCACCTAAATGAAAGCCCAACACTAGGCCTAAGGCCCATCAAGTGATATATGCCTGATACACCCAAGGGAGGTAACCTCAGGATCCGGAACAACGTGCTCGATCACTAACTGAGTATCGAGGATGATGCGACCACATCCGAGGGATCCCCTAGAGGTTGGTGGTCTAAACCAATCACGAAGGAAGTCTGTATGTGATCCCCAAGAGGTCGATCACGAGAATTAACGATTCTGAAAGGAATCCGCTCTTGAACATTATCCTGCATCTGGAACAAGTTCCAAGGGAATCCTTTGAATTCGTGAAGATCCCTGGGGATTTTGGGGGTCGTTGGAATATGTAAGTGAGTGGGGAAAGATATGATGGCCACCCCACTCACGGAGGGTTATAAAAGGAGGTCGAAGCCATAGTAGAAGAGGTTGGACAAGGTAGAGAGAGAGAGAGAGAGAGAGAGAGAGAGGCTAAAAAGAAAAACAGCAAAGTACTGGAAAGCTAGAAGGAAGTGAGGAAGAGGGTAAGAGGTAAGATATTGGAAAGAGCATATCAAAATAAGGTTGGAACCCCATCAGTAAGATCGAGATAAAACCCACATATAAATAAATTGAAGGCCCAAGTACAAGCACATGAGCAGTATTCGGTGCCCACAATTGGCACCGTATGTGGGAATCTTACTCATTTTAGGGGCTTCAAGTTGGTCTGATATTCTCTGATTATGGAAGGCCCACAAGCTAGAGAAGGTTCTGTAGCAGGAAATCACTCAAGGGCCTCATCACGGGGCCAAAGGAGGCTAGAAAGGGAATGTAGAAGGGAGCAGCAACACATGCACGAGTGGCATGAGACGAGGGTAGACTTTGACAAGGGATCTTCGCAAGGGGAGAGAATTGTGTCTTATGTCCCCGAGTGATCTCCTCAGAATGATCAGATAAGAGGACTAGAGAACCTGCAAAAACAGGTTAATGATTTGGAGATCGAGTTGAGAGGCCGACGCCGCAGAAGAGAATAGGAAGAGTGGTCTGTCGACCCCGATTACATTCTAGGGGCGTCATCCCATGGCAGCGATTCTCATCGATCAATGGAGAGATCCGACGAGACAGCAAGGCACCATAGTAAATCCCCCTGCCATGGTCGACATCGTTATCATAACGCGACTCTAGATGCTATAAGCAGAGCATTGAGGAGGGCGACCCGGTCGCCTTTCTCAAAAGAGATAGAGTGCACCGAGATGCCGAGACGGTTTACCTACCTACCGTTTACAATTTACGACTGAAAAACTGATCTGGTCGAGCATGTTAGTCACTATATACATATGATGTCACTTTGTTCTCATAATGATGGGTTGATGTGTAAGGTGTTCTCGTCCAGTCTTGGACTGACTGCTATGAGATGGTTTAATGGATTAAGGAAAGGTTCCATCCAAAGTTTTGGGGAGTTGATTCAAGAGTTCAGCGCTCGATTCATAATATGTAGTAAAGTCCCACAGCCCGTAGGTGCTTTGTTGTTAATGAGGATAAGGAGTGGGGAAACCCTTCGTTCTTACTCTAATAGGTATTGGGAACTCTATAATGAAATAGGAGGGGGGAATGAGCAGGTCGCTGCTAGCACTTTCCAGTTGGGTCTCCCCGAGGACTCAGAATTGAAGGACTCTTCGACCATGCGACCTCCCGAGAGCATGCATCAATTAATAAGAAGCATTAAAGAGTATAAAAGATTAGAGGATGACTGCTTACAAAGCAAAGGCAAAGCCCCCGGCTTCCTCACAGTATCGCAAAGAATATCATCCAAACAAGTTTCAACAGAGAGCTGCAAGAGAGCCGAAGGCCCTCAGTGAAGGCTCGGTGAGACGCACCGAAAGAGTTATTTTGATGTTCAAAGAGCCTGTTTACAAAATAGTTGAACGTATTAAGAATGAGCCATATTTTCAGTAGTCGGGTAAGATGGGCAGTGACCCTGCGAGAAGGAATCAAAGTTTGTATTGTACCTATCACAAAGAGAAAGGTCACACAATCGAGTAATGCTGTGTATTGAAAGATCACTTAGAACAGCTAGTGAAATCAGGGCACCTCAAGGAGTATTTGGTCTAACAAAGGGAACACAGGCCAAGGGTCGGGGGGTTGAAATGGCCGCACACATCCCTCTCCGTTAGAAGTCATTGAGGTTATCCATGCAATCTCGCAAGGCAAAAGCTTTAACAGTCAGGGGGGTGTTCAGAGTGTGGTACCCACGTCTGAAGCAGACAATGGGAATTGACCAAAAAAGAAACCTAGAAGGACGTAGGTCCCGATTACTTTTAGTGAAGTCAATTTGGAGGGGACGTCCCAGCCATATGCTGATGCTTTGGTGATAACTGGTATGATTGAAGGTTTCCTGGTGAAAAGAGTCATGGTGGATCAAGGGAGTAAAGTCGAAATCATGTACTACAACCTTTATAAGGGGTTGGGATTGAAACCTGAGGACCTAAGTGAGTACAACACCCCTCTAGTGGGTTTCAATGGAAAGGTAGTAATGCTTGAGGGGCAAATCAAGCTCCTAGTAGTAACCGAGGGTAAGGAAGTTGAAGAGAACTTTATTGTGGTTAAGGCATATTCACCCTGCACTGCAATTTTAGGACGTTCCCTGGATCTATATCATGGGGGCGGTGCCTTTGCCGTTACACCAGAAAATCAAGTTTCCTATAAAGGATGGAATCGCGGTAGTCCGTGCCGACTAGAAGGTAGCCAAACAATGTTTGGTGGCCGCAATAAATCACGAATTGAAGCAGAAGGAGCGCGTTAATCGAGAGTTATTATAGCAATTACTGATATCCGAGAGTTTGGTGAGTGTAGACAATGTAGAAGAGCTGGTCCACAAAATACTACCGCATTCTGACAGGTACTTTCAAATAGGGAAAAACTTGTCGATGAAAGATTGAGTGGAGATTTTTTTATCATTAGTGTAGAATTTGGACATGCTCGCTTGGAACCTGTATGAAGTGCCTAGGGTGGACCCGGCTTTTATCATGCGCCAATTGAACGTGGACCCCTTAGTCCCTCTAAAAAACCAAAGACCCAAGAGAGCTGCAAAACCCCATGTCAAGGCTGTGAAGAAGGAGGTGGAGAAACTGAAGAAAGTAGGGGTCATTAAAGAGATGCTTTTCCCAGAGTGGTTAGCCAACACGGTGGTTGTTAAAAAGAAGAATGGTAAGTGGAAGGTTTGCATCAATTTCACCAACCTTAACTGAGCATGTCCGAAGGACCCTTTCTCGGTGCCAAAGATAGACCAATTGGTGGACGCAACGTTTGGGCACCAGAGAATAAGCTTTTTGGATGCTTCCAGGGGTACCATCAAATAGCTCTAGCGCCCGAGGACCAGGAGAAAACCTCTTTCATCACGCCTGATGCAAACTACCATTACATTGTAATGCCCTTTGGGTTGAAGAATGCAAGAGCCACTTATCAACAAATGGTTACTCGGATGTTTAAAGACTAGATCGGTAAGTCCGTTGAAGTATACATAGATGATATGGTAGTCAAGACCTAGGAGAGTAGAGGAGATACAATGGATTTGGCAGAAGTTTTTGGTATACTAAGACAGCACAAGCTACGCCTCAACGATGAGAAGTGCTCCAAATTACGGCAATTCAACAACTACAATGTCCTAATAACCTGAATGAGGTACAAAAACTTACCGGGATAATTTCTGCCTTGAATAGATTTGTATCCAAATTAGCAAATAGGTGTCAACTGTTTTACCAGTTGTTGAAGAAATGGAATGGTTTTCTGTGGACAGAGGAATGTGATGCAGCCTTCAAAATTTGAAGGCTTACTTTGCGAGCTTGCCCGTTTTATCCTGACCGAAGCCCAGAGAGGACCTTTACATGTATTTGGCAATCTTTGAACATGCTGTGAGCTCAGTATTGATTAGGCAGAACGAAGAGATCCAAAGGCCCATACATTACCTCAGCCTGGTGGATGTAGAAGCACAGTACTTGCTCTTGGAGAAAATGGTATTGGCCTTAGTGCATGTTACAATGAAATTACCACATTACTTCTAAGCCTACACCGTTTGGGTATGGACCAAGCACCATTTACAATCTTTGTTGAGAAGATCCGATTTCATTAAAAGGATAGCCAAGTGGGGGAGGAGACTAAGGATGTTTGACATACGCTACAAGCTTAGAAATTCTATTAAGGGACAAGTGCTGGCAGACTTTGTTGCTGAGTTCACTCCCTCATCGAAGGCTTCTTTAATAGTATGCCACGTTACAGTTAAGCGATGGAAGGTGTATGTTGATGGTGCATCTAATGCAAGGGGTTCGGGGATAGAATTCATGCTGGTATCTCCTGAGGGCATAAGGTTGAAGAAGTCACTCAGGCTAGGCTTTAGGGCTTCGAACAATGAGGCTAAGCATGAAGCCCTCATAGCTAGACTACAGGCGGCACAAATGCTTAAGGTGGAGGAAGTAGATGTATTTTCAGATTCCAGGCTAGTGGCGAATCAAATAGATGGGAGTTTTGAGGTCAGAGACTAGCGCATGTCTCAGTACTTAAAGCTGATCGGGAATTTGTGCACCAACTTCCGAGAAGTCAATGTAATCAAGGTACCAAAAAGTCAAAATAGCCACGCAGATTCCTTAGCCACACTAGCATCCTCTTCAAATGATTGTATTCCCCGAATGATATTAGTGGAATCCTTGGAGTTTTCGAGCATTGAAATGTAGATGATGGTGGCAACTACGTTGGAGTTGTGGCCGAGTTGGCTGGACCCCTATGTGGCCTTTTTATTTGATGGGTTCTCTACTGAGGGATGCAAGAGAAGCTGAAAAAGTATGGAGAACGTCAGCACGGTTTTGGCTGTCTAAGGACAAAAGACTATACCGACACTCGTTCGAGGGCCCCTACCTGCTGTACCTTCATCCCTACAGAACCACTAAGTTGTTAGCAGAGCTTCATGAAGGGATATGTGGTATTCACTCGGGGGAAAGGTCTCTAGCCCACCGAGCCATGACTCAGGGATTCTAGTAGCCAAATATGCAACAGGAAACGGCAAAATATGTTACAAGATGTGGTCAATGCCAGATACATGCACCAATATTGCACCAACCGGGGGGAAATCTAAACCCGGTCACCAGTCCTTGGCCATTTGCCCAGTGAGGGATGGATATAATCAGACCTTATCCTAGGGCTTTAGGGAACAGACGGTATGTGATAGTGGTGACGGACTACTTCACGAAGTGGGAGGAGGCTAAAGCTTTGGAAAATATCAGGGATGTAGACATGAAGAAATTCATGTGGAAAAACATCATTACAAGATTCAGAGTTCCCCAAACACTGGTGTCCGACAACGGATTACAGTTTGATAGTAAGGTCTTTCGCGAATATTGTAACAACCTCGGGGTAACCAACAGGTACTCATCACCCTCATACCCCTAGAGTAATAGGTAGGCCGAGGTGACGAATAAGATGATTGTCAACGGCTTAAAGAAGAGACTAGAGGGAGCAAAGGGAAGCTGGATTGATGAGCTGCCAAACGTTCTATGGGCATACCGGACGACTCCTAGGAGGTCCACTGGCGAAACGCCCTTCTCCATGACTTATGTCACCGAAGCTGTGATACCTGTTGAGATTAGTTTGTCAAGTCTGAGTGTGGCCTACTTTACACAGGGAGTTGAGTAAATTCTAGTTAACAGGATCTTATGTGAAATAGTGGTAAATAATAAAGCATCTGTGCATTTATTGTTTTTCCCAAAAGGCAGAAGTCTGGCCTCGACCTGACCTTGGTCACCGACCAGATGAAAACTTTAAGGTTTTCTTAAAGGACAGAAGTCTGGCCTCAGCCTAACTCTGATCACCAACCAGATGGAAACCTTATGGTTTTCCTAAGGACAGAAGTCTGGCCTCGGCCTGACTCCGGTCACCAACCAAATGGAAACCTTATTGTTTGCCTTAAGGATGCATTTTAGCTACGCTCGGTATCGAACACAAGTAATAGCTCGCATTTATTTTATAATCACTACAATTTGATGAATGGTAGGGGAGTACCCTAACTTTTTGTTAACTAACCAGCACACACCGAGGTGGTGTATCAAATGTTAGCACTGAACGGTAACACTTAGGAAAGTAACACTTAAGCAATAACAAGGTATCGCCGAATGTTAACACTTAAACGAATTTTTATTGTGAATTTTAAGTTTGAAACTGTCACTAAGTATCCGAATTATAATGTTGCCAAACGTTTACACTTAAACATTTTTTGGCATAGCATCAAAACCCTTAATGTTGGTGCTGAAGTGTAATGAAAATAAACAGAAAGCATTATCTTTCACCATACAAATTCAAAACATTGAAGAGAAATTTAAAGCTACCAGTCTTATATATATAATAATGATAATAATAATAATAATAATAAAAAAGATAAAAGATAAACATTACAAATGTTTTTTAAAAACTAAACGGCAGGGGTAACAATGGCCGCAGGATTTGTCATAGAGCTTCCTGATTAGTCAGAAGGTTATGGGGCGAAGGATTAGAGGTAACCATGGGTTGGGCAGTTTGTTCGGACACCATGATCCCGCTTCTCAACTGCTCATCATCAAGCACCACAACGTGTGTGTTGATTTATCGAGACAGCTCCCAGGACTCGAGGCTCTCGTTGCCCCCCTCATTAACATTATTGTCCTTCTCCTACTCCTCATTTTGAACTTCAACCGTAGGGTCCTCAGGAACAGGCACTTGGTCGGCCTTCCTAAATGGAGAGTCTTCAAGGAGCCTGATGGCGTTGACAGCAAGCATCCATCCTTTCATAAACCCAAACTTTCGAGCCTGAAAGATCACAGGGCTCGTCAAGTCCGTGGCATGCTTGAAGCCCCTGTTGTAGTAAGTTTGCTTTTGAGCCTTCTCTCCCCTTTTATAGTTAGCAAACTCTTTGTCCCGGGTAGAGAGGACGCTGGCAGTCTCAGTAAGTTTAAGTTCGACCTCCCCAAGCTTGCCCAAGGCTTCATTGGCTTTCTGCTCGGCCTGCTCCAGCGCCTTCTCGATAGTTGTCGCACGCTACTCCATGACGTTCAGCCCTGAGGTTTTTTTTGTTAAGCTTGCCTCAGCTACGTGTTTGAGGGCCTTTTCCTTGTCGGCCTCCTCTTGGGCATCCTTCAACTGACCCTTCACCACATGGGTCAGTTAGGTGGCCTGTATCAACCAAAAGGCAAAGTTAGGGTGATTCTAGACCGATTGGTAACACGTGTGAACTTTATAACAAAAATACAATAAAATAAGTAAAATAGATAAACAAATGGGGGAATAAACATTGACAAAAGGCTCAGGTGGAAGAAAAACATACCGCGATAGAGTGCTATTTCAACTTGAGCACAAGGTCGTCATCTTGGCAGCCGGTGTAATGCACCATATCGGCCGAAAGCAGGAGCACCTGCCCCAAACTGTCGGATACCTGGCCCCTTTCACCGCTTCTCTAGGTTTTGAGATAAGAGTTGGAGGGTAGGGCTTTGTCCCCCAATTGGAAGATACACTCCTATTGGGGAGTCAAGCCCGAGGAGGAGGCTGTGACTTGCAAACCGATTATGACAGGTTGGCTCGGGGGCTGTGTTTGTTGCTAGGTCTTATTGGTCAATAGAACAGTCGACCTACCCGAAACAGGGGTATGTAAGTGGGTAGCCAGAAGGGTGCCTTCTCGGGTCACAGTGCCGTCAGTGCCTTTCTGGCGCTTCCTTTGCTGTTTAGGCATGAGAGGAGTGGTTTGCTGAGAGGTAGACTACAAGGAGGTTGGGCCCCCCTGAGACCGGATCGGCTGGGATCCAGCAGTCTAGGGCCATTAATCGCTTTTTCACCATTTCTATTGTTGGGTTTGGGAGCACAGGATTTGTCTCTTCGGCAGTTGGACCCTTTTTGTCAAGATCTCCTAAGGGTAGAACCTCCACGGGAATATGCCCTGCCCAACCTTGAAAGACATTGTCCCCCAAACCTTCTTAAATGGGTTCTAGGGAGTCATACCTAACCAATCGGGGGCCTAAATCCTTGGCTTCCCCATAAGTGAGTCCTTTAGGCAAGAAACCTGGTAACCGAACATCCAAGTATGACAACAGGGGGCTACCGATCGTTAGAGCTTATGATGAATCTTGATAACTTGTGTAGGATATTAACCTAACCATGGTGTTGTGGGTGTGAAGGTAATACCCGTGCTTTAAGCTTCCCCGAATGGAGTACATAAAGTTGATGTCATGGTGAGTAAGGCTCAGGCCGCACAGATGGTTGAGACGACTAACATAGCTAACTACCCTATAAAAGTTGGGCAAATACTGGTCGGGGCTGAGGCCATAAAAACTAAGAGTCCTAAGAAGTAAAGGCTCCATTGGGAACCTAACCCCGCCCTCTAGGATAGACATCAAAGGTTAGAATACTACATGAGGAAGCCTCTGGTCTTTATACTACCCTCATCACAGTACAAGATTTCAATGTCTCGAGGGATGTTATACCTAGCTTTGAATGATGCCACATTCTCCTTAGTTTTTAAAAGATAAGCAAAGGGCATGCTGTCGAATTTAAGTTGAGATGGAAGAAGGAAGAGAGACTTATAGAATATTTTCCTGTGGAAGATGGAGAGAAGTCTTTTAAAGAAGATGAAGGCTTGAGAACGGAGGAAAATAGTTTTTCTAGAATAGGAAAAAATTGAAGAAAAGGAAATAATAGAGAAACACAATGATCGTGGTGGGTATTTATAGAAGCGAGAAAGTAATTAATGGTAATTGCCACATGGTAATAAAATCATGCCATTAATGCACATCATGCGCGCTTTGGTAAACAAAGTGTCAATTCATCTGGGCCGTTGGATGTCCCAAGCCCTGCCACGACTTTTCCAAATAGGGCCGGCTATCCAATCCATTGCATTAAAAGGTGGACTGTTGGTCTTCCCGAGGTGTGAATGCTCCACCCCTGGGGCCGAACAGGGACCAACGCACCGACCATGAAATAGCTGAACCCTGATCCTATTCCAACTATGCAAAAATAGGATTGTGAAGGGGGGCTATTGTGGGTGGGTTGGGCATAAGAAAACAAGTCAGCCCACCTAAACGAAAGCCCAACACTAGGCCCAAGGCCCATTGAGTGACGTATGCCTGATACGCCTAAGGGACGTAACCCCGAGGTCCAGCACAACGTGCCCGATCACTGGCTGAGTATCGGGGATTGATATGTTTGCATCCGAGGGATCCCATAGAGGTTGATGGTCTAAACCGATCACAAAGGAAGTCTGTATGTGATCCCCAAGAGGTCAATCACCGAGAATTAACGATTCTGAAAGGAATCCACTCCTGAACACTGTCTGGCATCTGGAACAAGTTCTAAGAGAATCCTCTGAATTCATGAGGATCCTTTGGGATTCTGGGGGACATGGGAATATGTGAGTAAGCGGGGAAAGATATGATGGCCACCCCACTCACAGAAGGCTATAAAAGGAGGTCGAAGCCATAGTAGAAGAGGTTGGACAAGGTAGAGAGAGAGAGAGAGAGAGAGAGAGAGGATTAAAGAAAAACAGCAAAGTACTGGAAAACCAGAGGGAAGTGAGGAAAAGGGTGAGAGGTAAGATATTGGCAAGAGCATATCAAACTAAGGTTGGAGCCCCATTTGTAAGATCAAGATAAAGCCCACATATAAATAAATTGAGGTCCAAGTACAAACACGTGAGCAGTATTCAGTGCCCACATATATATATATATATATATATAAAGAGATTTTATTATTTGAGCTAATAGATGCAACCTAGAGAGTATTATATTTTATGTTGATTTTTCCCCTATACATGGCGCAACTTAGTGAAAAATTAAATTAAGGAACTACAACAAATCTTATTCAATTGTGTACCAGTTTGGATAAAACTTGTAAAGGAAAAAAGTTCATCACCCACAAACTTAAAGTATATTGCAATTACACGTTACATTTTGATAGTAGAATTGATGTCAAGATACTTCAACTTCCAAATTTATACTTTATGGTAGAAAGTTTCAAATCTTAGGTCACAAGTTGCACTAAAGATCTACACTCCTTTACCCAAGTCACAACATTTTGGAATAAACCCAATTGAATCATTGTGGCACTTTATATAGTCTAAGCTTGAAAGGTCTCTAGGGCATTGAACTGACCCATGGAGTTTGTAATTGTCTCCAACATCGAAATCTCTGGTTGAAAACATTTGTGCATTCACAGAAGCTTGCCTTGCGAGTTGGGCCAACCACTCTCCTTTCTTTTGTCTAATCAATTGGTTAGTATTCATGTTTTCAGGGGTATTAGCGAAGAACAATGTGTCACAGCCAATTTGGCCAAAGAAATCCAAATTATGATACTTCAATTTCCAGTAATAGTACCATATTATTGCTCCTTTATTATCGGGACAATGTGACCGAATTTCGTTTGCGCCTTGACCAAATGGCAAGCCCATAAATTGTGTCTGCGCCTTAACCCTTTGTGCATATTGCAAAACCAGTGGAAGGGATTTCGTAGGAAAGATAAGGTAAAAGCTCATTCAAATTTGTATCATAATGGTCATTGATTGTGGAATTTAGCAAGCCTAAACAGTCATAAAAGTCACTAATTAATATATTTTTTTAAGTGAACCGTCTTCTTTAAAGTTATGTTGTAGTGTTATATTTGCCTAATATGCAACTAAACTTTATAAGTTTCTAATTTATTATTCAAATTTCTCATCTCTTAAGGAATAAGGGGATTATTAATATAATAAAAACTCATCACAAAATTACAATGTTATTTTAACCAAAATTAAAATGAAACCAAAGAAATAAAAAATAGACTTTATAATAATTTATTACTCAGAAAATTGGTAGGCATATTCAAACTCATAGCCATGTAGATTGTTTTTATATAAATGCAAATTCCTATTTCCAAAAAAAAAAAAAAAAAAAAAACTAAGTATTAACCCAAACCAAAATTCAACATGTTAGGACATATGTGGATCATGTTAAGAACATATGTCATTTAGAATTGGCTAATTCTTTGACAAAACGCACTTTACTTGTAATTGGGTAAATCTAGGATTTGTTTAATACTTCAAGAAACAAGAGCTCAAGTCCAAGTGTTAAAACCATGCAAATCTATTCTAGAAACAAGTAAAGAAGTGTTGTATTTTAAATCTTGATAGATAACTTGATAAATTGTATCTATCGAGGTTTAAAATGAGACTTTAGCCCGATGCTCGACAGCTACTCGATAGATACCCTATCTATTGAGGATTACGAAAATCTATTTTTCAAATATGTTTTTCACGCATATCCAAGTAATGTGTTTAGGTTTTCTTTTCTCACAACCCTAGACATATATAAGGATTATTTTAAAGGCTGTCTCAGTTGATAAAACTTGATGAAAAGGTTTTATTTATGCATATTGTGACCTGAGACAATTTGCCCTAGTTCATCTTTCTCTTGAAAAAGTTGCTACAATTATACGTCGTAGGGTTTTGTAACTAATGAGCTTCTTGATCTTCATCGTGTGGATGAACTGAAGAACTTTGCAGCCAACATCCTTCTCAAAGTTGGTGTGTTAGTTACATATTAGGATCCGTGCATCATTGGTTAGTCACGTACTGGGAGCCGTGCATTGAAAGGAGAGATTGTCGTTATATTATAAGTCCAACTCGGTATTAGGTAAGGCATCAACTGTAGGTTGGTATTAGGTACTAGGATTCCTTTACTTGTAACCGCTTGTTTTGATAATAGTGAATATCGGGAGTTGTGACCTTAAATTCACCCGGTGGGGTATTGCCTCGGTGGTTTTCCTCATTCGTAAACAAATCACCTGTGTTAAATATAATTTTTGCTGCATTTAACTTAGTTGGTGATTTATTTGTGCTACCACACTTATTGCATGGAATTGAATCTAATTAATTCACTTGGATAATTAATTGATAAATTTACCAAAGGGGTCAATACATTCTTAGCCTATCACAACCAAAGCTACAAAAGAGAGAGAGAGAGAGAGAGAGAGAAGACTTTGTGATGTAAAATTTAAAAAATACAATACCAAAACATATATTAAAAAAAACCATCAATCTTAATCAAAGTTATAAGGAAGAACAAAAATCCACCAAGAGAGAGAGAGAGAGAGAGAGAGAGCACTCACAGTTTTTTCATAGGAAAAATATGGATTGAATGAGAAAAATGATATCAAATTTATACAAAAATAAAATGAGAGAGAAGAAGAGTCAAAATATAAGGAAAAAAATGATGAAATGTAACGGTAAAGTAGAGAGTAGTGGGGAGATGAAGAGATATAAAGGGAGGGGAAATGTTAGAGGAAGTGGAAAGGTTGGGGAAAGTATAACAGTAAATGTGGACTAATAGGGAGAAGAAGATGTGTTTTATTATTATTTTTTTATTTTTAAGAATAGGAAGAATAAAAGTTTTAAAAGAGAAAAAAAATAAATAGAAAATAAGTAGATGATGTGGCCGTTGATGTAGCTCCACAGGAACGTAGCAACAATAATTATTACGCTTCAGTTTTTAGATATATAATATATTACTCTTGAAAAGTTAATCGTGCATCCGCTAGGAGATAATATAAACATTTTTTGCAATTATATTCCTTTAATATACTCAAGTAATGCAAATCCGTTCTCGTATTTGCTGCACTGGTGTTTTGAATTGTAATGGATAAGTTATGAGGTGTCTTATATTTGTGTTTGGGCTATTGCCATTTTAAAGAAATTCTTGTATGATTTAAAAGACATCTGATTCTTTCTTGTATAAGTTTACAACTATCATTGCCACATCCAACCCAAACATAGCCTATCCTTGCTTCTCTATTGAATAACATTTCTATTTCAGTTTGTAAAGGTCATGTAGTAAAATTTGTAGTATCTCCAACATTGTACTTTGAAGGCATAGTTATGGCATCACTATTGATGAGTCCAGAAAAATCGTTAAGGTCAAGTCAATGAAATATAAGTAACTGCTCAAGCACATTCAACACATTAAAAGACGCCCATTACTCATTAGCTTAAACTTCAATCAATACTATGACTATTACACTCAAGGTGATAACTAGCCCCAATTATCTCAAGTCACTTTCTCACTTGTTAAGGTATGTCAAAAAAGACAACAAAACACCATCTATATACAAAGTATATAAGCTGATACTGACTCAAGTATCAGAAGCTCCCCTATCAGGCAAAGCCCAGTATTCTCTTTGATCAACTTTGTTTTTTCTTGCAGATCTTAAAAGCTCATCAAAGGCACTGGATTGGACAAGTGGCCCGATTGACGATTATTGGTATCATCAGTTTTGCGCTATCTCTAAAGAGCCTGATTAGTTATCTAGCTCTTCCAACAACAAAAGGGTCTCTTAGTCCAAAATTTGCAAGATCTCCTCCATGAAACCCCTTTCAAAGTTCTCTTTCAGAGATTGTCATTTTTCCCTTATGTGTGAAGAAATCAAGAAATACATATTATAAGAATCCAAGAAAGTCAAGGAAAATTGCCAATTTGAGAGGTAAAAACCGTAGTCACAGTGTTCCCTAAAAAAGGTTTAAATCCAAGGAAAGGAAACACATAGTACATACCAAGAGATAAGAGAAAAGCGATGACTAAAAATGTCTTTGACGCAAGGTCATCTCTCTGGTTGTCATCAAGAAGAGATTGCACCTTTCAAGTTTAAATGGCAACAGATTCCCTTAGTCGTCATCCAGAAGCAAATGCTCCATCAAGAGGAGCACTGGATGACCTTTGTCCTTGAGGATGAAATAAAGTACTTTTCATCTCAAAATTTTAAGAAGGAACCTAGACAAACAGCGTTACCCAATTCTTGGGTTTCCAGGTCAAACGAGTTGATTTTCATCTAACTATTTGATGATGCTAAAAATCTTCAGTTTGGTCACTCGTCCAATCCAGAGCTTTTGATGATCTTGTGGCATCTGCAAGATAAAGAGAGTTGATCGAAGAGACTACTGGGTTATGCCCGATGGAGGTGCCTCTGATGCATAAGTTAGTATTAGCCTATATATTTTGTATATAGGTAGTTGTTTTGTAGTACCTTTTAACGTACCTTAGAAAGTGATATGGATTGTCTCTTTTATAGATGATTTCGATAACTGTTGTACATATTTGGAGGTGATTATTACACACATGTAACGGTTAACGTTTTGATGGGAGTTTAAGGTCAATGAGTAATGGTTGTCTTTTAATGTGTTGAATGTGCTTAAACAGTTTCATCTTCTTCTTTTTTTTTTTTTTTTCTATGATGGCCTACTAATGACGCTAGGTTGTCCATCGTAATGGATGACATTAATGATTTTTTTGGACTCATCAATTGCCCCTCATTGTCAAGTTTGATTTTGCCTTGCGCTGGTCAGGCTTAGGGAATTTTCTTGACTTATTTAGATTCATACTTCTTTTTCTTTCAATTAATTTCTTCTTCTGGGATGGTGCTTTATCTATGATGACTTCTTAATGTCTGCCTTTTGAAGGTCGTTTTGAACGTTTGAGGGATTATAGCTTGATCTTGTGAGTAAGCTGACTTCTTTGGACGGCCATTTTATTTATCACTGCAGAAGAGCAAGGTGATTTCTTTTGATGACCATTTTGAGTGCCAAATGTTGAAAGTGTGGGTCTTTTTGAGTATCCACTATATCAAGTGGGTCTTTTATATATAGGCCATGTAATTAATGGTCTTTGTATGCTACATGATTAGTGGTTTTTGTATGTACATGCCACGTAGTTAGTGGTCTTTGTACGTAGATGCCACGTGATTAGTGGTCTTTTGTATGTACATGCCACGTAATTAGTGGTCTTTGTATGAAGTTGCCACATAATTAGTGGTCTTTGTATATAGATGCAACGTAATTAGTGGTCTTTGTATGCCACATGATTAGTGGTCTTTTGTATGTACATGCCACGTAATTAGTGGTCTCTATATGTAGATGCCATGTAATTAGTGGTTTTTGTATGCCACGTGATTAGTCATCTTTATATGTACATGCCACGTAATTAGTAGTCTTTGTATGTAGATGCCATGTAATTAGTTGTCTTTGTATACATGCCATGTAATTAGTGGTCTTTATATGCCACGTGATTAGTGGTCTTTTTTGGGTGAACTTCAATGGCCTCTTTGGACGATGATCACTTGGATTGTTGCTTTTTTTTTTTTTTTTTTTGGATGATCATTGCTTGAGTTGACCAGCGATAAAGTAGATTGATTTTGTTTTTTTTTTTTTTTTTTCTTTTTTCTGGACGGTTACTTCTTGAGTAAATCAACGATCTAATGGATTGGTTTTCTGCACAGTTACTTCTTGAGTAGACTAATGATTGTGTGGCACAGTTTTCAGCACAATTTTCAATGGATTGGTTTGGAAATTATGTAGCTTTAGGCCTCCTTGAGACTATGCCGCTTTTGGGACTCGTCGATGCTATTCGTTTTTGACATTCTTGAGTTCATGTTGTTATCTACATCAAGTAGCACATATACTTGCCAAAATTTTGTTACACAAGTATTCTAGAAATAATTACACAAGAATAATAAGCTACCAATAGCCTAGTTGGGCCTTTTTTTTATGAGGCAGAAGTTACACATGAATTATCTATTTTGTAATTCATCTAGTAACACATACATTTTTTCTTGAAATTTCACCAGGTATAATTTTTATAGCATCTACAAAAATGAGTTTTTGACGATAAAATTTCATGTGAATAGTTAGCCCTAATTTGCTAGGGGTAGGAATTACACATTTGCTAATCATATTACATTTAATCAAGAGAATAATTGGCATAGTGTAATATATTTCATAATCAATTAGATGTTTCGAAATTTCTTTTGATAGAAAAATTTGCAGATAATAAATAGGTATATAATGATGATATTGACACCTTAAGCTGACATGACAACCCGTAATAGTGGGCTTAAATAAAAACCAATAAGAGGTTGGTAGAAATTGCCTACCAATTCGGTTTACATGGTAAAAAATATCCACTTAACTATATATAAATATCTATCATCTCATTTGCTTTCATTTTATGAAAAATATTCCTGTCTTTGGTTGACAATGAAATCTGTCAACAAATGTTTAACCACATAGCATATGATTGTCCAACTGTTGGCCCTTAACATAGAAATTATTTAAACAATAAAAACTATAGTGGGGCAATAATAAGTGTTGCATAACTGACCCATAAATATGGTGCTAAAAGAAGGGTGTGATATCTATTATCTTTCCCCCATAATGTGGTTTGAAATAATTTTAGAATTTGCTCTATTTTTTTAATAATTAGAATTTGCTCTATTCTAAGCAAGTATTGCTATATTATAAATGAGAGGAGTATGGACCTAACTTGGCAAGAAAACCTCAACGACATTCTTAGCAGTTGTTGCAGGTCCATGTGATGCCTACGCCATGATCTTTTTCTACTGGATGATTGTTTTTATATCGATCTTTTTTGTTAATCCATTTTGTCAAGCTTTACTAGGCTCATTTTGCTCCAAAACAATACTAACAAATTAATAATCTTGATTGTTCTCAAATGATGAGCCTAATAAGTGTATACCCTTCAAGTCATTCGTTTGACTGACTGCTTTAAGGAGCATTCACATCTTCCTTAACTAATTCCGTTGAGAAACTAGGTGCAGAAAGATGTACATACTTATTGTCTTTTTTTTTTTTTTTTTTTTAAGTAATGCTACAAATACAAACTATTTTATAACATTTGTACAAATTGTTGATGTGACTTTAGTATTTTCTAAATATTTATTGTAAGTAAAAATGTGATGTTAGTAATAGACCTATATTAGAACTAATAAGAATTTGTCACATCAGCAGTTTGCAAAAATGTTGTAAAATAGTTTGTACTTATAGTATTACTCATTTTTTATTATCATAAATTAAAAAAAATATTAATGAATAACAAGAATTTGTAATTGTTTATTTGGATAACGATCATTAAATATATTCATCTTACTAGTTTCATCTAATGCAGCTGCCAACAACAGTCATGGAGGTGGAAATTTTGGCAGCACGTAGACCACTTGGATCTGCTTTGGAACTGGGAATTGATAACATAGTTCTAGAAGGGAACTCTGAAACTCTCATTAAGACACTACAAACTGGCAACACTTCTTTAGCCTGCACACACCCCCCCCCCCCCCCCCCCTCCCCCTCTCATTGTTAGTCTGGATCAAAGACATACCACCAGACATTTTTTTTTTCCGTATTACAAACTAATTTGAATAGTCTTCCTTGATAATATGTATTGAACTTATTCACAAAAAAAATAAGTAAAAAAATAAAAAAATTACTAGTTTCATCTAATGATCCCTTTTTCGGCAATATATATATATATATATATATATATATATATAGACACACACACAAAAATGGTGAGCTATGTAAGACTCATATTCCTTAATCCTTCCATCCCTAAGTAGTCCATGTTTCTCTTTGGGGGTGTTTAAAAATTCTTTAATGGTTGAAAATTTTAAATAATTCTTATTATTAAATAACCACACTATTAATTGTAAATGACCTTTGCTAAACCCATATAGGCTAAAATGTACTAAAAATTTCACTATCTCCCAAACAAACGTCTTTGAGGCCTGACCATAGGGTCTTTTAAAAAAATAATTCAAATTTTAAAATTGAAATATCTATAACATAATTTTCTAAAAACTATAGTTCCATAATTAAAGCTTTAGATTCTATATATATAAATATATATATATATATATATATATATATATTATGGTTTCGCACACTACAGTTCCAAGTAACAAAAGAAATTCAAAAGAGTTAGTGTGGTTATGGGAAAAATGGTTAGGAATTTACTTAATGTGATGATGATAGTGTTAATCATTGTTCAAGTTGTGGTGCTAGCCAACAATTCTTCCTTTTCTAGTCTTTGTCCTTATCAACCCCCATTGATATCAAATATAGCAAGTTGAGAGGGGCGGAGCCACGTTGCCCCTTGGAGGGGCTGTGGCCCCTGCAAACAAAAAAAAAAAAAAAAAAAAGTCCAGCAGCATATATACAAATTTTAATTGGGCCCCCCAATGATGTACATCCGGCCCCCTCTCCCATTTCTGTTCAATACTTCAGTTCACTCTCAGACTCTAGTTTCAATTGTAGGCCTTTTTATCCTCTAATAAAACAAAACATGGGCCATAGCCCACTTATATTTAAATTCCCAAAGCACTACCCAACAAAACAACACTTAATCACTCATTCTCCAACTCAAAATCAGAAGATTCAGAACCCTTTCTTTTGTTTCTCTTTTTACTCTCTTCTTGTCTACTATGTTCACGCCACCACCCACTCCACTGGTTACAGCAGCCCCCAAACAAAACAAAACCCTTAGCTCAGCCCTCCTCTCAAGCTCAGTCCTCACGATCCCAAAAAAAAAAAAAAAGCTGACCATTATTTTCTTTCTTCTTGCTTTCTTAAAATAAATCATTCAGAGCAGGGGTGTAGCTAGAGGGGGAGTTTTCAGTTTCCGCTTCATCTCTTTTAGTGTTTTTTTTTTTTTTCTCAACTATCTACACTTAAATATTCACATGCTCTTTAATTTTTCATAGATTTTTAGATAAATATATGGCTGAAGGCATGGGCATGGGGAGGTTGTTTGTGATGAGTCTTGAAGGGAAGATAAAGTTTGCACTTTGTGAAGAAAAAGTTTCTAAGGTAATTTTTTTTTTTTTTTGATTTATTATCTATTTTTGATTAGTTAGATATCATGTGGCAGTGTGTGTTGTTAAATTGTTTGGTTTATGTTGTGTACTTGTGTGTTTAATTTTTGCTTTTGTTTGAAAGGTTATTCTGAATAAAAAAAAATTTAAAATACAGTAAAATTTGAATAATAGGAATGATGATGGGTTGACTGTGTTTAAATTATAGTGGAAATTTTATTTTTTTTCTTGAGTATGAATAACATCCATATAATTAAGTAAATATTTCTAATTAAGATTTTATTTTTTAAGTTCTTTTCAGGTTAATTTTTGAGTCATATTCTTAAAGCTAAAAGAATTAAGAGTAAATGAAAAATAATTGATGCATTCTTGAAGAAAAAAGATGTTAGCAATTCAAAATTTAGGACACCTGTAGCTGTAGAAATAAATGTTGATACTTCAATACTTGATGAACACCCCTCCAAAAGTTCAAGAATTCAATCCGAAGAGATAGATCGCGATCTAGGATCACGTAAACAAATATGTGAATTTCTTATTAACAAAAAAGATGAAATCTAACGAGTTTATCTCAAAGAAGGTCCACATTAACCTAAATATATAGACTGTCCATACAACAATGATAATCATCGTCGTTGAAAATCGGCCCCCATGTAAAAAATCCTGACTACGCCCCAAGTTCCAAGTCCGTAAGATCCAACCTCGTAATATAAATGACTACCCTTTATTAAAGCTGGCACGTCAAATTAAAAAAAGATGTAGGAACAAGTGCAATTAGGAACTTAAAAGAAATAACCCTAATTCAGCAAAAATAAAAGAAATAATCCTACCTTCACAACCCATAATTTAAAAGTTTGCCATGATTTATCCATTGCGGAAGAATTGTTGAAAATACCTGTAGATATTCTACTAAAAAATATGCTCAGATCGTTATACAAAAGCAGAAAAGCTATTTATTTTGTAAGGAAAGGTTTTCCTTTTACTATTGTTATCCTTTACAATGTTAACATATCTTTTGATGCATGCTATTTTGGGTTAATTACCATTAGTTGTATTGGGGTTACATCTTGTTGATTTCTTTCTATGTAATGTTAATTGTTTTAGCGTTATTTGGTAGGGTTTAAATATAATTAATTTCTTTCCTAGGTATGAGTTATGAACACTTCTGAGGCTGCTCTTTGAACATGGACATATACTTAATAACATTCCATTTTTGTAACCCAACTTTAACCTAGTCTAATAAGGATGAGTTAGACTTGGTTCCTGGAAGTTCAAGATCCAACTCCACTATGATCTTAATTTTTGCTTCAAACCTCACATCCATTCACAAGTCTTCTTATTTAACTTATGCATTGATTTGGTCAAATACTGCTAATTTTAGTTCATCCAAATAGGTTACATTATTTTGTTTCATCCAAAAAAAAAAAAAAAAAATCACTTTATGTTGCATTTTGCAATCAATATATATATATATATATATATATTATAAATAAATAACTTGAAATACATATAAATACCACCACACACCTTGAGATTGGATTTTGTTTATATGTCTTTTTCTTTCCATTAAAAAATTATAAGATGAAAATGAAACACAAAGTCTTAATAAGGATGAGTTAGACTTGGTTCCTGGAAGTTCAAGATCCAACTCCACTATGATCTTAATTTTTGCTTCAAACCTCACATCCATTCACAAATCTTCTTATTTAACTTATGCATTGATTTGGTCAAATACTGCTAATTTTAGTTCATCCAAATAGGTTACATTATTTTGTTTCATCCAAAAAAAAAAAATCACTTTATGTTGCATTTTGCAATCAATATATATATATATATATATATATATTATAAATAAATAACTTGAAATACATATAAATACCACCACACACCTTGAGATTGGATTTTGTTTATATGTCTTTTTCTTTCCGTTAGAAATTTATAAGATGAAAATGAAACACAAAATTATATTAATTTCTTCGTGTATATGATCTATGTAGGTGTTCTACACTCTCTCTCTCTCACAAATGAACCTGACCCACCATTGACATACTCATTCTTTTGGGTTTGGTTTTAACCCAATAATACATGTTTCAGTTTTAAGAGTCGTCATTAACCATTGGAATTTTAATGTGTGATTGGTTTCCTAAATATAATTGATTTTATTTCCTAATTTAACTTAAGAAACTCCTAAGGGCTTATAAGCTAAATTAGATTTTTTTTTTTTTTAAATGTCTAGAATCAAAGGCATGAATCTGAAAGCTCGATTACGTGTTGAGAAGATGTTAGACACCCCATAACGCCTATACAGAAAGATAGTACCTTGTTTCGAATTTAATCTTAAACATCACCATTTAAAGAACAACTATTTGGCATTTGATTTTAAAAAGAATTATATGTTTGTACATGTGAAATGAAATAATGATCAAGCTAATCCTAGGATGACGTTTAATCTATGATAAAATGACATGTATTTATCTTAAAATGACATGTAATATATTCTAGGATAATATGTTAGTGCATGACATGTATAATCCATCCTAAGATGACATGTGGATGCATGACATGTATCTAATCTAGGATGAAATGTAAACAATTTATTTTAAAAAGTAAGATAAAACAAACATAAACATGTGATTGTATGATATTTTCTAAGAGAGATAGATTGCATTAATGAGTTAAGTACAGCTAACCTTACTCGAAAGTATAGTTTAACAAATGCAATTTTGCAATTCTCTCTCTCTCTCTCAAACTATTTTATCTCATACAAAAGAAAAAAAAAATAACAAGAAAATGGCAAATTCCTAGGAAGTTTGGAAATAATGACATGTGACAATTTTATTAATTTTTAAGGAAAAACATTTTATTTTGGCACAAAATGAGTTTGAAAATGCATTTTTGTGGCCCAAAGGGCATTGTATAATTTTTGGAAACTTTGGGTCAAGAAGTATTTTTGAAAAAACATTGGTTGGTCCACAGATTGGCCTTGAATGGTTTAAGGTTGAGTGGGTTTTTGTTTGAATGTGAGTGGGCTGGCGTGGAAGTGGTTATTGGGCCAAAAAAATTCAGAATGGGCTGTTATTGGGTTCAAATTCAGTGGGCTAGCTCTAATTTTCACACACACACACACACACCACGGGTTGGTCTTTGGGATTATGTGAGCTGATCGGCACGAGTGAACTAAAAGGGATCTTGAGTCGGAGCAGGGTTTAAAGGTTGAGCTGGCTGCAGTTTAAATAATATGTTTGCCTTTGGAAAGTCCAAAAAAGTAAAAAATTTCGGTTTTTTTTTTTAAATTTGGCTTACTTTCAGTACTTTTTCAATTGGAAGTGTACTTTTGTTTTAAATACACAATAACAAGTAGTAGTAAGTTTTAATCTCCATATTTTATTTAGTTAGCGAGTGATGTGATAGTTTCTTGCTAAAATAAAACGAGATTCTAATTTAAAAAGTAGTTGAGGTAAGACAAATCTTTCTTTTTTTAGCTATATTTTTAGGTCAAACTTATAAATTTCCTCATTTTAATTTACTGTAATTTCTTTTTGATGAAATTATTTATATTACCTTTAGAGAATAATAAAAATCAATAAAAGCCATCTAATCGCACTATTATTATATAACTGTAACTTAAATACATGACTATTACGCACAAATGTGCATGTCTATGAAAACTATATAAATATCTGTTATAAATGTTGCCTTATTTTCATCTTATTTTCATTTTCAAACTTCGGAAAACCAATGTTGTCTTTTTATTCTCTGTTGAGGCTTATTAAACTAAATTGTAATTTGATAAATCGCATTAATTAAACAACATATATATAACATTTATAGTCTTATTTTTCTGATAGAAATTGTCAGTTCGTTTAGACCCCTTAAACCCAACAGATTAACCTAGAGAATTAGCCAAGTGATTAACTTAGGTAATTTAATTAAAACTAGGTTAACACAATTAAGCAAAAATAACAAAGCAGCGGAAAATAAACAACACAAAGATCTGATGACCCAGGAAACCACACCGGTAAAAACCTGGGGAGGATTTGACCTAGTTATCCTCAAGGTAAACTGAATCCACTATGAAAGAATTGAAGTTTACACAATAGACTTAGACCACTAACATCTTATTGCTACCCGAGTGTAGGAAACTTACTACCATGACCCCATGATAGCTCCGAGATCCACGGACTCCTTCTTTCCGGAATTCTTCAGCAAATCCACAAGCGCACCTGCTTGTATATCTTTGTGTTCTCTTGATTCTGCAACTGTAACGATCTACACAACTATTGACATAAATCTCAAGTTTGTAAACCCTAAGTGTATGTGAAGGTAAACACCTCTAGATCTCACAGAGAGATTCACAAACACAGCAAAACAGAACTCTAAAAACGTGGCTAGGGTTTTCCCTTTTATACTTAGGGCAAAACATAAAACCCTATACATTAAAACGGGCTTGGGCTGAGTTGGAATTTTCTGCAGAAAAACGTTCTGCACGATTTTCGATCGATCGAGTCTAATTTTCGATCGATCAAGTCATACAGAAAGTGAACAGTACTTCTGCATAAAAACTCGATTCCAACTTTACAATAAGACCCATACTTTGAGCAAGTCTAACACACGACTAAACATTGTTTTGATCATGGTTTGCCAACATACAAAATGAAGTTCTAAATACATTAGTTCCTAATCTTTAGAACCTAACAAACTCCCCCTTTGGCAATCCGTGACAAAACACAGACTTAACAAAAAGCTCAAAGTTACAAATTGAAATAGCCCATTACAAAAAAAAAATAGCCACTTAACAATTCAACCTAAACTACTATCTAACAGTTGCAAGGTAGACAGCAGCTTGACTGAAAGTAACCTGTATATTCCTGTAACACTTAACAAACACATAAACGCATGTGTGGAAAAAAACAGGAAATACATAAATAAAAATTTCTTGATTTCACATGACACAAAATAAAGACATATATCATGAATAACATCATCAATATAAATCAATAAGCAGAGTAGTAGCATAGTGAAATAAGAAACAAATACATACAAATGTATCTCAACAAAATAAATCTCCTAAACAAGAGCTAAAAATGAGAATACACAGTGAAGCATCTAGATACAATCTAATAACTCCACAAGCTCTGCAGTATCACTACCAAGTAAACAAAAAACTCCCCCTAAAATGTAAATCTCCACAAAAAATCTCCTAGATACAATGAACTATGTACTCCCCCTTTTTGTGACGAATTGCCAAAGGGCACTCACTCATCATCAAAAGGTGGAGGAGGAGATCGACGAGAGCTCGCCAAATCCGCTCGCAACGCACGTAGCTCATCAAGGATGTCCACCAAAAGCTGACCATGAGCCACCTGAACGGTCACGACAGTATCAAGAGTTCGACGAAGGTCAGAAACCTCATCAAACGGTGGAGGAACATCAGCAGCAGCAGCAGCAACAGCACGATCAGAAGAAGTCCCAGCTGCATGAGTATCTGTAGAAGAAGAAGGGGGTGGAGTGACATCGGAAGGCTCTACCCTAGAACGCTTAGAGCTAACTCGACGTTGAACAGCCCTTTGCCTCAAAAAGGTAGCACCAATAGGAGCGACAACATGTACAGGCTCAGAAGCAGGATACTCACCAAAACCAAGAAAAAGGAGAATCCGATGAATAAAAACAGGGAAAAACAAAGCATGAGCAGCAGAATTAGATCGATGAACCTCGTTCAAAGAACGAAGGAACAGTTGCGGAAAACTGATAGGAGCATCAGTGACAAAGCATACAAAAAGACACACCTCTCAAGAGGAATGGTGTGGACATGCGAAATAGGCCACAAAGAATGACACGCTATCCTAAAGAAAAGATAGTGCAGCTCAGACAGCTCAGCAGAAGTGATCCGAGGATCAGAACCCCACTGGATAGAAGACCCAGTGATGTATGACAAGACGTCATCAAGAGGAGGAGACTCCTCGTAAGGAAAAACGGGATGGTCCACAATGGGCACCCCAAGAGCATCAGACACTACCGAAGGGGTAATGCGATACTCCACACCACGTAACCACACCTTTACTAAGGTGTCGTTATCGTAAACATGAATAGAGAGATTCGAATAGAATTCTCTAATCAAGGTGGCAGGAGGAGGAGAATGCTCATACTCGAGCAAAGGTAACCAACCCCGACGCTCAAAGTTACGTCGCACCTCAGGATCCAGCTCATCTAAGATAACCCTACGCTCAGCCCAAATCTGACGTCTAAGGTTCAGAGTCTCATAAGTGACTTGGTTTGACTCACTAGGGAACCTCCCAGTGTCAAAGGAAGGAGAAGGATCAGAAGTCCTATGGGCTCTAGTTTTCCTAGGCATAGTGCTAAGGAAAAGATAGACACAGAAGGAAAAGAGCAAAAACAATACCAAGGGCAGACTGCAAGTTAGCACAGAAAAAAAAAAAATATAGAATATAAAAATTCTATATGATGCATGAGCATGAACATAACATGATGCATGTACTAATGCAGTGACATGTTCAATTGTGATCCAAATTAATAAAATTGGCTTGAGCAAGCAATATTTATCAAAAATACCCAATTTGAAAAACCCTAGTTTTCAAAACACAACAAATTGATAAATTGATCAATACAATAGTTAATTAACACAATATAATGATCAAATTAAGCAATCTAACAAGCCAATTTCATCAATTTCAATCAAAGTGAACAAAACCCCCAATTAGCTCAAATTCAAGCCCTAGAATTTCAAATTTCCTTCAAACCACCAAATAAACCAAATTAAACCACATGATGTGCTTAGGTAAGGTGTCCCCACAAAAACCCATAAAGAATTTGAGAAAGAAACTATCAAAAACAATCCCAAAAATAGAAAATTTCTAAATGCCGAAAATACCCAAATATGCATGAAAATAATGCATGAAATTTGAAAATAAATGCAAAGAAAAGGGTATAAAGGACTTACCACACTTGGGAGAGAGAGATTGTGCAAAAGAATCGGAGGAAAACGACAAAAACTCCAAGAGAATCGTTGACCGGTTGGTAGGAAACCAAAAAAAAATTTTGAAAAGTTTGGAAAAAGTGAAAAGCCACTTGAGAAATTCCTGTTTAAAAAATAGCCGGCCCGATTTTCGATCGATCGAATATTACATTCGATCGGTCGAAAACTTATTCGATTGATCCAAAAACAGCTTGGATCGATCGAATCAACCAGAGAGTTTTCTGAACATTTTAAAACATTTTTGATCGGTCGAAAATCAGTTTCGATCGATCGAAATTCTGGAAAAATCATATTTTTGAAAAACCAAACATTTTAGATCAAAAACTCCTCAAAGCAACAGATTTTAAAAATCAAATGCATGAGTATGAGATGAGATGATTTCCAAAAAACACATGTATTCAACCCAAATTTCCCAAAGCATAATTTTCTCTCAATATACCCAAAAACAACAAACAAGCAAACATGTTTTGCATCAAATTCTCAAAATTCTCAAACTTGGTTGGTCAGGCCAAAAACACACAATATCATGTACACAATTCTAGCAAAGAATAGCTTGTGTAGTGTGTGCAACTAACAAAAGCTTGAGAAACATGTGAGGTGATATACACATAGAGATCAATCACAATTTCTACAAAATCCATCACATGAATTTGAAAGAGACTATCCCTTAAAGAGTTACATCATATAACTCCCACATCTCCTAGAATAAGAGCTTGTAATCATGTAAGTTTCTTGATTTGCCTCATTATTCAAATTTATTGATTAGAATCTTAATAAAAGCCGGGATAATGTACATACCAATTTTATTTAGAATTTGTGAGATTATTATAGTCCAATAATGTACACACCAATTTTAATTAGAGGCTACACCTTATGTTCTTTTTGTGCATGTGCTACACTTTCTCGAGCACAAAATCTTACGATATGCACTAAGGTGTTCATGATTGGCTAATAAACAATGGTGAGATAGTTATTTATGCCTTTCTCAATAAGTTCAAGTCCAACAATCAAAGACATAAGACTTCAAGATCAAGATCATGTGATCAACAAATATAGCATCTTCCCACACAACATGCACAACAAGACTTTAGCTAGTAAAGTGCAATAAAAATAAGTGCATCAAAGCTAAACAAGGTACATACATATGACATGTAAATTTTGATTGACCAACCTTGTTTTCAAATTCAAAGAAAAATAGCAAAAACACAATTTGCAAAAAAATTTTTTTTTTTTTTTAACACATAAACAAACATCCTAGAATGAAATGCATGAATGTAATGCAATGCAAATCCTAGAAACAAAGGTCACAAAAGATTGAGCAATGAAGCACAAGGACCATGAAGTCAAGAATGACTAGGGACAAAGAATCACACCAATGACTTGACGAAGAGTTTCAAACTTTCCTCTATCAAGCGGTTTGGTGAAAATATCAGCATTCTGACGTTCAGTTGGAATATATTCAAGAGCAACAATTTTCCTTTCAACAAGATCCCTAATGAAGTGATATCTAATCTCAATGTGTTTAGTCTTAGAGTGTTGAACAGGATTCTTAGATATATCTATGGCACTAGAGTTATCACAATAAACAACCATGGTGTCCTGAGATATTCCATAATCACTCAAAAGTTTCTTCATCCATAGAAGCTGAGAACAACAACTTCCAGCAGCAATATATTCTGCCTCAGCAGTAGATAAAGAAACAGAATTTTGCTTCTTACTCATCCAAGCAACCAAATTAGCACCAACATAAAAACAACCACCAGTTGTACTTTTTCTATCATCAGCATTACCAGCCCAATCAGAATCAGAAAAACCAACAAGAGAAAGATTAGACTCTTTACTGTAAAATAGACCATAATCACAAGTTCCAGCAACATATTTTATGATCCTCTTAACAGCATTTAAGTGAGAGACCTTAGGATTAGACTGAAATCTAGAGCAAACACCCACACTAAACGCAATATCAGGTCTGCTAGCAGTTAAGTACAAAAGACAACCAATCATGCTTCTATATAAAGTAACATCAACAGACTCACCTGATGGATCATTTGTTAATTTCACATTAGCAACCATTGGTGTCCTAGCATGTGTAGCCTTGTCAAGACCAAATCGCTTAACCAAATTTCGCGCATACTTAGCTTGGTTGATGTAGATTCCATCATCCGTTTGCTTTACCTGCAATTCCAAGAAATAAGTTAGTTCCCCAACCATACTCATCTCAAACATGGACTTCATTTCATCTGCAAAAGATTGAGCAAGAGAATCATTAGTAGCACCAAAAACAATATCATCAACATAAATTTGAGCAACTACAAAATGATTTTTATCCTTTCGTATAAACAGAGTGGTGTCAGCAAAACCTCTCTTGAAGCCATGATCCGTGAGATATGTAGTTAATCTATCATACCAAGCCCGTGGAGCTTGTTTCAATCCATAGAGAGCTCTCTTCAATTTGTAGACATCATTTGGCCTGTGAGGATCAATGAAACCTTTCGGTTGTTCAACATATACCTCTTCTTGTATCATGCCATTTAAGAATTCACTCTTGACATCCATTTGATACAACCTGAAGTTCATGTGACATGCAATAGCCAAAAGAATGCGAATGGATTCCAATCTTGCTACGGGTGCAAAAGTCTCATCAAAATCAATTCCTTCTACTTGTGTGTATCCTTGAGCAACAAGCCTAGATTTATTTCTAATAACAGTTCCATGTTCATCTGACTTGTTCTTGAAGATCCACTTAGTTCCAATAACGTTGACTCCCTCAGGTCTAGGAACTAATTCCCACACATCATTTCGAACGAACTGATGAAGTTCTTCATGCATAGAATTGACCTAATCAGCATCTTGGAGAGCTTCATCCACCTTCTTCAGTTCGAATTGGGATAGGTAGCATGAGTGAGTAATCACATTTAAAGCTTTGGATCTTAATCTCATGTTATCATTCAAACTTCTTAAAATATTAGTAGTAGGATGATTCAACCTGACTCTTGATGATGGACCTTTGACCAATGAAGTAGTGGTACCTTTCTGATCTGATGGACTTTGAACTTCTCTCTGTTCTTGTGAAACTCCATGAACTGGTGTTGAAGGTTCTGAACTTGATGGCACAGATGCTGTATCATTCAAAACCATTAACTCTTCCTCTGTAGGCTTTCCCATATAGTCTTCAGGTAGAGAATCATCAACTTCCATCATCTTTTCTTGAACTTGAGATGCATGTTCTGAATGGCCTTCTGAGTTTAATTCATCATTGATCACCACATTTGAGGATTCCATGACTGTTTTAGTTCTCAGATTGTATACTCTGTATGCTCTACTGGTGGAGGAGTATCCTAGAAAATAACCTTTATCACTCTTAGCATCAAACTTCTCCAGGTTCTCTCTATCACGCAGAATGTAACAGTCACTGCCAAATATTCTGAAGTATTTCACTACAGGCTTCTTTCCTCTCCAGAGTTCATATGGAGTTTGCTTGGAATTTGGTCTGAAATACACCCGATTGAGAGTGTGACATGCAGTATTGACAGCTTTTCCCCAAAAAGATTTAGGCATCTTCTTATTATGGAGCATGACACGAGCCATTTCTTATACAACTCTATTTTTCCTTTCCACAATTCCATTTTGTTGTGGTGTTTTGGGTGAAGAGAATTCTTGACGGGTGCCTTGATTATCACAAAACGTAGCCAGTTTGGTGTTCTCAAACTCTTTTCCATGGTCACTTCTAATTCTGGCTATCACAGTTCCTTTTTCTACTTGCAATTTCTTGCATAGATGAATCATTTTTTCAGGAGCCTCAGCTTTATCTTTCAAAAGTACAACCCATGTGAATCTTGTAAAGTCATCCACAACAACTAGAATGTACTTCTTTCCACCTAAACTCTGAATTCTGGCAGGACCCATGAGATCAATGTGCAGCAACTCCAAAGGTCTCGTAGTTAGAACATCAGCTACAGACGGATGTTTGGACTTCACTTGTTTCCCCATCTGACATGGTCCACAGATGCATTTTTCAACCTTCTCAAACTTGGGCAACCCAATTACCGCATCACATTTTGAAATCTTCTCTAATTGCTTAAGGCTGGCATGTCCCAACCTTTGATGCCATAAGTCAACTTGATTGATCTTAGCACTGAAGCATTTGTTGCTTATACTTGGGGTGATACCATAACAGTTGTCAGCTGTTCTCACACCAACACACATACAATCACCCCCTTCATCAAGTATTTCACATTCTTGCTTGGTGAAGAATACATTAAGTCCGTTGTCACAAATCTGACTTATGCTGAGTAAGTTTGCCTTCAACCCATCAACATACCACACATCTTCAAAAACTGGTAGTCCTGGAATGTCCACAGTACCAATGCCTCTAATCACAGATTTACTTCCGTCTCCAGAGGTAACTGTACCAATCTTTCCTTCGAAGAGTGTCTTGAAAAAAGCTTTATTTCCTGTCATGTTCCTAGAACAACCACTATCCAAATACCAAAGACAAGAATCACGTGCCTTTAAGGCGGTTAAAGCAGTATAGCACATGTGATTATTTTCATATGTGATTATAGTAAGACATTCAAGAAAAACTTTAACAAAGATTGTAAAGGACAAGCACACCAAGTAGATAATGTGACAAACTAAAGAGAAGATTTTAGAGAAATCCATAACAACAGGGGTCAAGGATCAGCTAGAAGATCAAAAGATCAAAAACAAAAGCTACCCGCTCTGATACCACTTGTCAGTTTGTTTAGACCCCTTAAACCCAACAGATTAACCTAGAGAATTAGCCAAGTGATTAACTTAGGTAATTTAATTAAAACTAGGTTAACACAATTAAGCAAAAATAACAAAGTAGCGGAAAATAAACAACACAAAGATCTGATGACCCAGGAAACCACACCGGTAAAAACCTGGGGAGGATTTGACCTAGCTATCCTCAAGGTAAACTGAATCCACTATGAAAGAATTGAAGTTTACACAATAGACTTAGACCACTAACATCTTATTGCTACCCGAGTGTAGGAAACTTACTACCATGACCCCATGATAGCTCCAAGATCCACGGACTCCTTCTTTCCGGAATTCTTCAGCAAATCCACAAGCGCACCTGCTTGTATATCTTTGTGTTCTCTTGATTCTGCAACTGTAACGATCTACACAACTATTGACATAAATCTCAAGTTTGTAAACCCTAAGTGTATGTGAAGGTAAACACCTCTAGATCTCACAGAGAGATTCACAAACACAGCAAAACAGAACTCTAAAAACGTGGCTAGGGTTTTCCCTTTTATACTTAGGGCAAAACATAAAACCCTATACATTAAAACGGGCTTGGGCTGAGTTGGAATTTTCTGCAGAAAAACGTTCTGCACGATTTTCGATCGATCGAGTCTAATTTTCGATCGATCGAGTCATACAGAAAGTGAACAGTACTTCTGCATAAAAACTCGATTCCAACTTTACAATAAGACCCATACTTTGAGCAAGTCTAACACACGACTAAACATTGTTTTGATCATGGTTTGCCAACATACAAAATGAAGTTCTAAATACATTAGTTCCTAATCTTTAGAACCTAACAGAAATATATCATTTATAGTCTGTAACAAAAAAATAACATGAGGAAATATTATCTATAGAATAGGCGACAACCATAATTGCTTATTAGTATTATATATGTTTCTAAATAATTGAATAATAACAAAGTTAGAGAGGGAATCAAGAACTTACTTCCAGTCTCATGTGTGACATGGGCAAAGAAAGCTGCAATCTCACGTTTACCGTCATCACTAGAACCAGACTTGGCAAACCGATTATAAGAATTAAGAGCATCAAGAAATGCTGCTCTTGTGTAAAAGCTCTTTCCAGGACAATCTCCTTGGGCCTGGTTAAGTATCCCATTGAAAAAGTCTTCTGTCACAATATCAGGTACTGAAACATCATTAGTAGTTGTGGTACAAGGTCCTGATTTGCACCCCTCGCCACAGTGTTCAGCAGTAGTGCCACAAAAGTCATATTTGCTGCAACATTCGTTTGCAGCACAATTACAAGCACCCTTCACATTTGCTGCTAGGATTCCAACTATAACGAGAGTTAGCAGACCCTTTTGTAAGCTAAGAGCAACCATTTTCTTAATGAGGTTTGAGGAATATGTAAAATGTGTGAGATGAAGAATTAGGTTGTGATATGTATTTATAATGCAGCGTAGGGTGAGAAATATCTATTTCTTTAATGAAGATATTTCTTTGATCATGTAGAAAAGCAAAGGCGTGTGAGTTATAGGTCAAGGTCTTTGTCGACTTTGACTTGTCGAAAGCATAGCTAGTTTTTCTTCTTATATACTGTCAATAAGATAACGCGTTAATAGCGGGCCAGTGCCAGCCAGACATCTTAAAATTTTGGGCAAATAAATTAGACTGCTTTTGCTTGAAGTTTATTGAAGAAATCTTGTATTTATAACATTTTTATAATAAATTTAATAAAATAGTTTTAATTTTCTCGTATTTGTGTTTTGGTTGGGAGGATGACAAAGTGAAGAAATGAAAAATTTATTTGTTTAGTTGAGAAGAAAAATGAATAGATATGTAAAATGAAGTTGGTATGAATTTATAATTACATCTTCATTAAATAAAACAAAAAGTTAATCCATTTTTTTAGCAAAAAAACTGTGTATGTGCACGTGGATGGAAAAAAGAAAAAAGAAAAAAAATGGCCACGGACGTAGAATCAATCCATGTGCAAGAGCACATGGGTACTTTCGTCCCTGTGCACTTGTGCACATTTTCTCCCCATTTTACTGTCTGAATGTTCCAATTTTTTATATAAAAGATTTGGACTCAAATCATAAGCATCTTTGAAATAGTCGCATATGTACTTTGAGACTCTTCTTGAGCTTCTTGAAGTGATCATGTCACAAATTTTTATTTTTCCTTTTCTAAGCTCATCCTCTTCCAATTTTTAACCAAAAGACGTAATATTTTTGAGAACTGCTTCTATTTTCATTTTCAAAAACTTTTTTTAAGAATGAAAAAAAAAAAAAAAAATCATGGGTAGGCATGCAGGAAAAAATAATAATAAAACAAATTTCTAACAACAAAAGCAGAAATTTATTTGGATTAATAGCATCATACAATTTTTTCTTTTGGTTGTGGATTGCGTTCCCAATCATGATCAGATCCCACCCCATTTCCTTTCTCTTTTATGAATTATGATCATTCTGCATCTTTTAACATTTAACTACTCTCTTTTCTTTTCTTTTTTCTTAAATATTATTTAAATTTTAGTTTAGCACATTTTCATATTCATGTTATTGGGCCAAAAAAAAGGGTAACAAGGAAAGGCCTAAATCCAAGTGAGGCCCAAAAGCAGTGTATCATAAGGGAAAAGCCCATATCATTGGCACACATAATTAGTAGTTATTTTAAATTGACCTGAAGGCAAGTGAGTAGCACGAGAAGGCTAACAGGTGCAATGACATAATATAATTATATGAGAAAAACGTAGGAATTAGATCGTGGAGACCTCAGTGAGTTACAAAGAGGTTATTTGATCCTTGCAAACGTGGGACACATGGCCTAAAAAATACTCATCAAATTGAGACATGTAGCATAATAATTAATAACTATCAAGACATAACTACCGTGCACCCTTTGTATTATAGTCATTTTACAAGTACAAAATTTTGTAGGTTAATTAAGGAGGGTAAAAGCCGGAAATTCAAGTTTTTAGGAGCTTTAAAGATCCTCATTATCCTATGTTTGTAAGTTTATGTCTTCTTGTATACACGTACTTGTGATTTGAATCATATGTTTAACTTTGATATAATATGTTATTATTAATCTTAGTTTGATCTTATTTATCGTTCCATTCGAAGTCTTAAATTACTTAATTTTTTGTAACTTTTCCTTTAATTGAGATAAACTGTTCAAAAATATGCTTTATATCGAGATTGCATGTATTGTTTTGTGATGCTTTATATCAAAGTAGTCTATGTCAATTCACTAGGAATTGTAGCTTAGTCTAGTAGGTCAACTTAGTCATTTTTAGGAATTTAGTCACTTATGATTTCTCATTCTCTCAATTGTTAAATGGTTAACTTATATAGATATTTCAAAAAGTTCTATTCAGTTAGGCGTTTCTAGACCACATACGTAGTGGTGTTCACCAAACTGCAAAATTGTACCAAAATCGTCTGCAAAATAACATAACCGCACCGCACCGTACTACACCCTCTCTATATATTAATATATTTATTTATTTTTAATATTAAATATATTATTAATAGTTTAATAACCCTAATTTTCAACAAAAAAAAAAAAAATTTTGATAACCTTAGCAAGGGTTGACTAAGAAAGCTAGCTCAAAATAAAGAAAAACTAGCTTAATAATTTAAAACTTGGCCCAAAATAAAGGGAAAAATTAGTTTTGGGTTGGGTAGGAAAACCCAAAATTTGAAAAATATACCGACTTCAAATCATTCAAATCGCATCTCATACATCGCACTGCACATATGACCGCAAAAATAAAGCGCGGTACAGTTATAGTTTTGGCTAAACAACACTGCAAAATGTAGTGCTAAAAATGACCAAAAACCACATCGCAACGCACTACAAACACCCCTACTCATACACTTACCCATGAAATTAGATAATCACTTCAAGCTAACTAGTTGCTAGAAGGTTTATCTCAAATAACTTGCAAGCATCAATAAAAGACTTAAATTTTCAAACACAAGTACATCTCTTTTGGCATTTAGGGTTAACGAACCAGCAGATGAACATCAAACTCACAGCATAGAATATGCTCAAAAAACATGTAATTAGAAAGAAAGAAAGGAAGGGAAAGCATGAAAGTTCAGCTTATGAGCCATTGAAATATGGCGATGATAGCCACCAATCTTTACATTTTCTAACCATTTAGTTAGGTTCCAAGCATAATCCCATAACCCACTTCCTCATTTCCTAGCCACAGCCACTAGAGGCAACCTCTTATTTTGATATTCAGCACCATGGCCCAATGAGCTAAGCTTCCTCATTTTTGTCCTTATATTTTGGAATCCCTTTCAATTTATTCCTCACTTTTTCCCAAAAGTTAATTGAGTTCTTGTAATTTTTAACTTGCTGTCAAGTATCTCTAAGACTCCATGTCATCATCTTAGTTAAAAATAACTTGATAGTTGTTGGTGCAAATACAATAATAATAGAAATAATATAAAAAGAAACTGAATAATACTTCTAAATATTATTAATATGAAGAGAAAGAAATACACAACACTATTTGGACTGAAGCGCGCCACTCGCTCTCTTTAAGGAGATTCAAGCCCTTAGTTGGCTAAATTTTATAACCGATGCAGACCTTCTTTGACTTGTCTCCCCCAAGATACAACAGCTTAACAAATGTTGTATGGTTAGAACAGCTTCTGCGCAAAGTGTTCAACCCCAAAGCTCCACCAGAAAGAACACCCTTCGTTGCCAAGAACCTCTCTATTTTTTTTTTTAAGTGTATATTGCATTGTATATTTTCGGTAACTTGGATTGGGTTTGCATGAGTCTATTTATAAGCTCAATGAGCCTCACAAAATTATTACCCAAATTAATCTGATTAATTAGGTTCATTATTCTGATGTAGTGGGTGTTACAAGATTAATTGCTGAATATTAATCTGATGGGCTGAAATTACACAATTAATGGTGAGATAAGGAGTATTCTTAATAATGAATAGGCCCAAACGGATAGTCCATTAAGTGGGTTAATGGCTCTTTATTTTCCATAGTAAAAATGGAGTATTAATTCGGGTTATTTACTCACTAACGGATATGATAATTATTTTGAATAGGCTGTCAAGTAGGAGGATCCAAGAGGCTGATTCTTTTCCATTTTTGATACCACCACCTTTCACCTCCCCCTTGCGCACGTATCTAGCCCAATATTTGAGACAATTTATGTTAGCTCATTAATCACCACAATTAAAAAGAATAAAATAGTCTCTCTCCTTTTCAATGTGGAATTAAACATTTTCTCTAACTCCTCATCTTCCATATTCACTCCCACACCTTTACATTTATGTTATAACATTTATTCATTTTAATTGTTTAATATTAAAATGCTCCAACAATCCCCCACTCATTTTAATATTAAAATTTTTTTAGTTAATGAGAGATTACCAGGCAAAGATGGGTCAATATGCATCATGAAGGTGTGCTCTACATTGAACCTTCACTTTGTAAAACAGCAATCTCAACTCCAGAGTCGTAGTGGTCTTCGACTTGAACTAGGATTGCTTTAGGGAAATTAAGCATCACTTCTTACACATAACAACCCAGGTGTTGACATGAGCTTTTATAGCTAGCACTTTATGGACGTGTGCTGATCCCAGTTTCATTAGCATATTTGAGATTAAGTCCAAATCTCATAGGAGCGGCCCCACCCCCACACTCATATAGGTGAAATTTTGTCAAGGGTGCTCCTGTAATTCTGACACCCCACTCATACGAGCTACAAATTTCATTAAAAGTTTCTACTCAACCTCTTCACATTACAGGATAAATGCACTTACATCACAGGGATGAACAATTTAAAAAATTATTTACAAAATAAATAAATTAAAAAAATAAATGGAGCATTTCTTACGATCATCGTATGATTCGTTTTTCCCATTGAACCCAATTCTTAGGATCTCTGGTTCATAAGTTGGGTATCCTTATACATGGCTCATGATTCTATGGACTTTAGTCCCATCCCTCTTGATGTATTCCAAACCTTATCTTTTGCCAAGGCCTTGGTAAATGGGTCTGCAAAATTATCATTAGATTTAATATAATCCACAGTTATGATGCCACTACTCATATAAGATCGCACGATACTGTGCTTTCTTTTTATAGTTCTGAATTTACCATTGTAATAACGGTTTTTAACTCTTCCAATTTGCTGCAGTGCTATTACAATGAATTAATATAGGTGGAATTGACTTTTCTCAAAGTGAAATTTCATATAACAAATCTCTAAGTCAATTAGCCACTTCACTAGCTAAAGCTAATGCTATTAATTCAGCTTCCATTGTTGAATTAGCAATTATTGTTTGCTTTTTAAATTTTCAATAAATAGCACCACTACCTAAGGTAAAAATATAACTAGTGATAGAGAAAGAATCACCTGACAAAGTATTCGAATCGGAATCACTAAAAACTTCAATCACAGCAGGGTGCCAATTAAATATCTCTTGACTCGACCAATAACTAGCCAATGATCTTTACTAGACTTGCAAGTAAATCTGCTAAGCACTCTTACTGCATATGCAATGTTAGGTCTAGTACAATCAATAGCATAACGCAAACTACCAATGATACTAGTATAATCCTTTTGATTAAAAATATCATCATCATTATTCATAGGAAATAAATTAACACTAGAATCAAAATGAGTAGCTACACTTTTGTGATCATGAAAATTATATTTTCTCAATATTTTCTCAACATAATGTGATTAATCAAGAAATATTCCATCACATGTTTTTGTAATTTTCATGCTCAAAATAAAATTAGCCTCACCAAGATTTTTCATATCAGAATGTCTTTTAAGCATATTTTTTTGTTTCATTTATAACATGCATATTTAAGCCAAAAATCAATATATCATCCATATAGAGGCTAATAATAACATGTAAATTATTCCATGATTTATAATAAATACATTTATCATATTCATTTGATTTATAACCATTCTTAATCATGCATGAATCAAACTTTTCATGCCACTGTTTTGGTGCTTGTTTTAAGCCATATAGGGATTTAGTTTGTTTACATACCTTGCTTTCTTGTCTAGGCTTTACAAAGCTTTCTGGTTGATCCATATAAATCTCTTCCTCTAGGTTCCCATTTAGAAAAGTAGTTTTTACATTCATTTGATGAATTTCAAGTTAAAAATTGCAGTAATAACAACTAACAATCTAATAGATGTAATTCTTGTTACCGGAGAAAATGTATCAAAGAAATCAAGATCAACCTTTTGTTTAAAGCCTTTTGCAACAAGTCTAGTTTTAAACTTATCTATTAATCCATTCGGTTTTAACTTTTTTCTAAAGACCCATTTACAACCTATGGTCTTACAATCCAGTGGAAGATCTACTAATTTCCAAGTTCTATTAGAAATTAGAGATTTCATCTCATCATTTACAGCATTTTTCCAAAATATAGCATTAGGTGATGTTAAAGCCTCTTTCAAATTTTGGGAATTTTCCTCAATATTAAAAACATTATAATCGGGACCAAAATCCTTTTCAAACTCTAGCTCATTTACCCCTTCTAGATTCCATTTCAAAATTTTATTGATTTTATAAATGAGAAGTAGAAGAATTAGGTTGTGACAAAATATTTTCTTCATCCCCACTATTTTTCAATTTAAAAGGAAATTTTTCTTCATGAAAAATTGTATCACTAGATTAAATTTTTTTTTTTTTCAAGATCAAAAAATCTATAGACTGCACTATTAATCACATAACCAAGAAAAGCACAAGTAGTAGCTCTTGTACCTAATTTAGGTATTTTAGGTTCAGTAAGCCTTACATAAGCAAGACAACCCCATACTCTCAAATATCCCAAGTTTGGCTTATATCCTTTTCACATCTCAAAAGGTGTGGCATGTGACTTTTTATGTGGCACCCTATTCAAAACATGACATGCAGTTAAAATAGATTCACCCCAAAAATGTAAAGGTGCATCAGATTCAATTAGCATAGCATTTGTTAACTCAATTAAAGTTCTATTTTTTCTTTCAGCCACACCATTAGAAGTAGGTGAATATGGTGCAGTAGTTTCATGGATAATTCTCAAAGACTGAACAAATGAGTTGAATACACTTGATTCATACTCACGGCCTCTATCACTTCATATTCTTTTTATTTTTCTACTGAATTGATTTTTAACTTCTTTTAAAAAATCTTGAAATTTTGCAAAAGCATCACTTTTATTTTTCAACAAATAAATAGTTGTATATTTTGAGAAATCATCAATAAAAGTGATAATATATTTATTTCCCCCACGAGTTAAAATTTCCTCAAATTCACATAAATCAGAGTGAATTAACTCAAACAATTCGATATTTCTTACAACACTTTTATGAGGCCTTTTTGTAATTTTAGCTTGACTACAAGTTTCACATTTTTCAAAATCTTTTGATAATCTCGGAATTAATCCTAAACTACTCACGATTCCCACATATCTACTATTTATATGACACAAACGAGCATGCCAAAAATTAATAGAAGAAAGCATATAAACTGAACTAGTAGATGCTTTATTATTCTCAACATTCAATCTAAACATTCAATCACAAGCATAACCCTTGCCCACAAATAATCCATTTTTAGTGATTACATAATTATTAGATTCCATAGTTTGTTTAAAGCCAGCCTTGTTAAGCAAAAAACTTGACATCAAATTCTTTCTCATGGACGGAGTGTAAAGTACATCTTTCAATATTAGCACACGTCCAGAAGTGAATTTCAAATCAACCTCACCACTCCCAAGCACCTTGGTTTTGCTAAAGTCACCAAGCATAACAGTTTTTTCTTCTTCAAGAGGAGTGTACAACTTGAACCAATTTTTATCATAGCAGACGTGCTTATTAGCACCAGAATCTGCCCACCACCCTTCAACATATTGCACCATATTGATGTCTGTAATCATAGCCACTAAAGGCTCTTCGGTTACGTTAGCTTGCGGGACAGATTTATGTTTCCAAAATTTGCAAATTCAAGCAATATGCCCACTCTTACCACAGATAAAACAAGATCTATTAAATTGATCTTATGAAGGGGGTCATTGGTTCTTACTGTAATTTTTATTTGGGTTTCCCCTTACTTGAAGTCTATTATTATTTTTAAAGGCTATCTTTTTAGGCTTCATTGACCATTTCTAGGAAAATGATTTTTGGGCATATTATTATTGGATGAAATAAGGTTCACCTTTGTGGTGGAATTACCATTGCTCTCTTGTGTCGTGAGTGCATCTTGTCCTCTAGCCTCCTCCTCCACACGGATGCGTGTGATCAAAGTCTCCAAGGATGTCTCCTTTTGTTTGTACCGCAGAGTCTTTTGAAACTCCCTCCAAGATTGTGGTAGTTTATCAATTATACCAGCTACCACCAAATTGTCTCTAATCTTTATGCCTTTGGATCTCAATTCTGCCACGATCATTTGGAAGTCTTGTACTTGATTCACCACCGATTTTCCATCCACCATTTGGTAACGGAAAAATCTACTAGCAGCATACTTCTTTTCACCAGCCTCCTCGGTATCATACTTGCTTTGTAAAGCTTTCCAAATTTTCTTAGTAGAATTATAAGTTGTATCATAATAATCATAGAAATGATCGACAAGACAATTCAAAAGATAAGAGCAACAATTATATTCATCTTTTATATACTTATCTCTTTTTTCTTGGTGGAGAGTAAATTCTTCCTCACTCATCTCATTGGTAGGAGCCTGTGATGGATTCTTGTCAATGAGGATGTAGGCGACTTTGAGAAGACTCAGGTTGAAGAGGATCTTTCCTTTCCACCTTTGAAATGGGCTCCCTTAAAGTGAAATAGCTTGTTGAGATCTCCAACAGGCTCATTTGGTTTCTTTTGTGTAGGTTCCATGTGATGAATCTCCTTAAAATTGTTGGTGCAAACACAATAATAATGGAAATAACACAAAGAGAAACTGAATAATACTTTTGAATATTATTAATATGAAGAGAAAGAAAATACATAACACTATTTGAACTAAGGCGTGGCGCTTGCTCTTTTTAAGGAGATTCAAGCCCTTTGTTGGCTAAACTTTGAAACCAGTGTAGACATTTTCTAACTTGTCTCTCCCAAGATACAACAACCCAACAAATGTTGTATGGTTAGAACAACTTCTGCATAAAGTGTTCAAGCCCAAAGCTCCACCAGAAAGAACACCCTTTCTTGCCAAGAACCTCTCTATTTTTTATTTTATTTTTTTTTAGTGTATATTGCATTGTATATTTTCAGTAACTTGGATTAGGTCTGCATGAGTTTCTTTATAGGTTCAATGGGCCTCACGAAATTATTACCCAAATTAATCTGATTAATTAGGTCTATTATTCTGATGTAGTAGGTGTTACAAGATTAATTGCTGAATATTAACCTGATGGACTGGAGTTACATAATTAATGGTGAGATAAGGAGTTTCTGAAGAATGAATAGGCCCAAACGGATAGCCTATTAAGTGGGTTATAGGCTCAAGAGGCTGATTTATTTCCATTTTTGATACCTCCACCTTTCACCTCCCCCTTGCGCACGTATCTAACTCAATATCTGAGACAATTCATGTTAGCTCATTAATCACCACAATTAAAAAGAATAAAATAGTCACTCTCTCCTTTTCAATGTGAGATTAAACATTTTCACTAACTCCTCATCTTCTATATTCACTCCCACATCTTTACATTTATGTTGTAACATTTATTCATTCTAATTATTTAATATTAAAATGGCCCAACAATAGCAAATTAAAAATAATAACGACCAAATTATCTATTGGGAAAACTGAGAACCATATTAAAATGACTTCAAAATATAAGTACCAAAATGATATTTTTGCCAAACCAATATTGATATTGGTACTTGACATTCAGAGATTTGTACCATAGGCTGTAAGTACATGGAGGCAAGTGGCTAAATGATGAAGGTAAACTAGATGTATTCAATCACACAAAAATTAGTTAAATTTGAAGAGAGAGAGAGAGAGAGAGAGAGAGCCATGGTTCCTGAAATGTGAAAAAGAAGCCCCTCTATTTTGAAAAAAAGAAAAAAAAAAAAAGAGAAAAAATCACAGAAACCTATGTTAATTATGTTGGCAGTGTAGTTCGAACTAGAGCGCGAGTACATTAAAGTGTGACTTTTCAAACTATTTTCTCCTAAGAAAATGGGCTTTTGCCCTTTTTTAAAAAACAATCCAGCATTTTGTCCCCTTTCCCAAACTAATTAGGGGAATACCCCTCTTTTGAAACTCAATTTTCTCAAAATCAAGTTTCAATTTTTGGAGCACTAGTGGCGTTTTTAGGACCCTATAGTGGCGTTTTTGAACTCAAGTTCCATGCAAGTTTTTTTTTTTTTTTTTTTTTTTTTTGACTTCAAAGATAGAAATATATTAATAAAAAAAGAAAGTACAGTATACAAAAGATGCTTGGCCAATGAGCTGTAAACCAAAAGGTCATGCAAGCCATGCAACGTGGGCCACAGCTTCTACGAAAAAACCAAACAAAAGCTAAAAAAATAAAGTATAAGCTAAGCAAGACACATTGTGATATGCCAATGGTCTTAGCAAGAAAAAACGAAAGGAAACATTAAGATTTCTGCCTTTGCACAAGATCTTTAACAAGTTTCTGGTAGTCCCCCATCAAGTCATTTGCTTGTTTAAGGATCTCCCTTGGATGGGGCTGCGTGTGTTGGAAGTAGATACGGTTTCGCGCAGTCCATATTGCCCACGCAATCATAGCCCATAACTCAAATTCCTCCCCCGATAATCTCTCCATCATCTGTCTCGTTAGCAGGAAGAAGCTAGCCTCCGAAGAGCTTGTTTTTTGAATTCTGCCCCTAACCAGTGCCCACACATTACGGGCTAAAGGGCATTCCCACAAAATGTGTCCTGTTGTTTCTTCATGCTGTCCACACACAGTACAGATAGGGTCCACTTGCACTTTCTTTTGAAACAAATTTGCTTTAGTTGGCAGGATGTTAGAGCATGCCCGCCACATAAAATTCCTTACCTTGGGAGGAACATTTAGGGACCATATTCTTTTCCACATCTTTCGGTCCATGCTGGCTAGGGAGTGCTCTCCTATTTGCGGGTGGTGGAGTCTAAGAGCCACCTGATAGGTCGTTCTTACCGAAAATTTATTTGCCTTATTTTCTTTCCAAATCAGTCTATCCCTCGAGGCCACGTTATTTAGCTTGAGTTTTAGTATATCCTCCCTTGTATCCGGTTCGAAGATGGTGTGCATTTTACCTCTATCCCATTGGTTTGTAGTGGTGTCAATGAGGTCAGTGACCTTCAAACTCATATCAGCACCAGCTTTGAAATTTGGTGATCGGGACAGCCACTTATGAGTATTGATACCAATCGTTCGTCCATCGCCCACCTGCCATATAGACCTTTCTCGTATCACATCTCGTGCTTGGAAAAGACTCCTCCACACCATAGATGGGTTTGCACCCAATTCTGCTTCCATAAAAGAACATGAGGGAAAATAACGGGCCTTGTACACACGGTAAAACAGTGAGTGCGTTTCATGGATAAGGCGCCATGCCTGCTTTGCCAACATAGCCAAGTTAAAGGCGTGTATATCTCGAAACCCCATTCCTCCCTTCCTCTTTGACGTGCAAAGTCTTCCCCAATTAATCCAATGTATTTTCTTCTCATCCCTAGTTTGGCCCCACCAATACTTAGACAAAACAGAGTTCATCCCATCACAAACTAATTTGGGAATTTTGAAAATGCTCATCAAGTAGGTGGGAATCGCTTGAGCTACAGTTTTTACCAGTACTTCCCGCCCCGCCTTTGAGATGTGCTTCTCCTTCCACCCCATGACTCTTTTTGTGACTTTTTCCTGCAGCTCTTTGAACGTGGAAATTCTTGATTTTCCCCCTACCATTGGCAACCCCAAATACTTCTCACAGCCAGTCATTATTTGTGCCCCCATTAAACCTTGAATCTCCTCCTTTATCTCATGTCTTGTATTTCGGCTAAAGAAAAGGGACGTCTTCTGGCGATTTATGGCTTGTCCAGAGGCAGCCTCATACTTAGCCAATATGTCCAACAAGCGATGACATTCACCAGAAGTGGCTTCACAAAAAAGTAAGCTATCATCAGCAAAGAGGAAATGCGATAATTTGACTCCACCACGACACGTCATGATGCCATGCAATTCTCCGTCTTCAGTGGCTTTTCTCAACAAAGAGGACAACCCTTCAGCACATAACAGGAAAAGATAAGGATAAAGAGGGTCCCCTTGTTTAATTCCACGGGTCGGAGTAATATGTCCACGAGGCTCACCATTAATAAGGACCGAGTAAGTTGCCGTTTGTACTGTTTCCATGGCCATGTCCACCCACTGTACTGGTAGTCCTAGCTTAAGCATTATTTGCCGGAGAAAGCTCCATTCAACCCGGTCGTACGCTTTGATTGTCACATACCTATAGTAGTGTTTTAAAGAGCCTATAGTGACGTTGAAACTTAATTATGATAATGTCTAGTTACTGAAAAGGGGCATTTTTCTAATTAGTTTGAGAAGTGGAGTAAAATGGTGGATTGTTTTTTTAAAAGGACATAGGCCAATTTTGTCCTTTTTTCTCCATATTTTCGTTGGATCTTAAAATTAACTAGAAACTGCACGGGTAGTATCTATTTTCAATTTCCTTTACATTTTAAGATTTGGAAACAATTTTTGTTTTATGTTTTATTTGGCATGACCTTTTAATTCCTTTCACTGAGTTATTTTCAGAAACAAACTATCTAATTCTATCCACTTTATATTTTTGGTTGATATTTTTTAAGGATGAAAGCATATGTGATCGTGAGTGTATATATATATATATATATATATATATATATATGGGCTATTTTTGCCTTTTCCTTTTGTGATTTGGGAACTTTTACGTGCTTATTTTAGCGCCCTTGAATAATATTTACTACTTTGTTTTTCGGTTTCTTGTATTTTGGCATGACCTTTCAAAGAGGGTTGTGAATATTAAACCAATTGAGGAAATAAATTATTTTATTTCACGAATCCATGACCTTTTCTAAATTGCACACCCATAGTTAAACAAGAAATTTTCAAATTCTAATCAATCAATTGAATTACAGACTTATAATTATGCATGACCTTTTCCTAAAGCGAAAGACATTAAAATATACCAAAATTTTCACTATCTCCCAACCTGTCTTCGATGTTTTGCCATAGGATCTTTTTAAAATAGAATTTAAAATTTTATGGTGTATATATAACTTGGAATTTTCTTACAACTCTTACATGATTAATTAAAAATTTTAAGGCTATATATTATGGTTTCGTACTATAATTCCAAAGATTGTTAAAATGATGATAATGGTGTCATCAATCATTGTTCAAGTCCTGGTGCTGGTCAACAACTCTTCATTTTCTAGTCTTTCTCCCAATCATCCCCCCTCTCCGGCCCCCTTTCTGCTTCCCCCTTCACTTTGGTCCTAATCTTCACAAAATGATGCGATAAATAAGAAGAAAAATTCCCATGTTAAAAAATTTGACCCTTTATTAGAGTTGGCAAGAAAAATACGAAAACTATGCAGTAGGAAGTGCAAAAAGAAACTTAAAGGAGCTAAGCTCAGCATGTCCTTTGGTTTTCATAATTGTTGTAATAAAGGCCTCCATGAAGAAATGCATAGAATATCTGAAAATAATATTCTAGAAAAATTGATGAAAGTAAAATGAAAATGCTATTAATTTCGTAAGGTACATTATCCTTCATAATTTTGACATAATTTGTGATGGATTTTAGTTTTTGCTAGTTTTAGTTCTTTCAGCATAATTTTGATTTAGGGTTGCATTGAGTTTATTATTTTCCTAAGTATGAATAATGAATATTAGTGAGGTTGATCTTTGAATCAAATGGGGATGGATGTCCTACGCCAATATGTTTTTGTACTATAACTTTGAACCTAATCTAGTAAGTATTACTTAGATTCTTGCACATAAGGTTTGAGTTGATTCTTTGACTTTAACTGATTGTTGACTACTCTCAACCCTAACCTTATGAATTTGTGGTGTGTTACATAGTCATTGAGTCAGGGATAGAGTCACGAATTGGAGATAAGGGCGGAGGGGGATGTTTTTGTTGCTAGTTACTTGCAACATTTCCGCTATTGCTTAGCCACCGAGGTTTTTTTTTTTTAATGCTTGCTTCTATTGCTGTGTAAGGACAAAATTATTTAATTTGTTTAAAAGTTTTTAAAGATTTAAGTTATTTGTTTTGGGAAAAAATGGTGAATTAGACTTAATATGTTTTAGTTTTGCTATCGGTAATTTTTTTTTTTTTTGTTGGATTAGTTTTTTTGGGTTGTATATTTTGTTTTAAATTTTAGATTTATAAAATTTTTTAAATGGCATATAAGAGGAGAAAAATGCTAGAACTACCATTTTTTTTTAGCAATTTCTTTTACAAATTGCTAAGTGATGAGTGGTTATTGGTAATTAAAAACTTGATGCAAGTAATAGGCCTACATGCGAACTAGTAAGAATTTATTACCTCAATAATAATTTTTAAAAATATTATAAAAAAGTTTGTAATTGTAGCATTATTCTTAAAATGATCAATGATATTGTTAAAAGTGGAAAAGTGTAATTTTAGTGAATAAAATTGATAAAATTAGTCCCTATATATACACACACTCTCTAATATTTAAATTAAAAAAAAAAAAAAAAACTAACCCATTTAATTTAGTTTTTGGTAGCAATTACATAAGAAAATGCATCAATGGTCAATTATTCTCTTAAACATTTCCAATCCATCTATGAAAATGCATGGAGGGTCTACTAAAAAAATGATTTTTTTTTTTTTTGAGCACTAAAAAAAAATGATGATTTATTTCTTAAGGTACAATTTAATGCAATTCATATGGTCACTCCTTTTTCTCCTCCTCCTCAACATCATCATCATTATGACCCTCCCCACTTACACATCCACCATCATGGTGTACTATGATCTACAAACACCTCCATAAACTCCCCCATATTGATCACCTCCATGGACATAACCAACGTTTGCTTTTATCGCACAATCTCCTTCCGTTATCCTTGTATTGCCAAGTTCAAGAACCAACTCCGCTATGATCTTAATGTCTGCTGCCACCTCATTGGCCTTTATAGGCCTTCTCATTTCGCTTACATAGTAATTTGGGATTAAATACTTTAAATTTAAGTCCGTCCAAATAATTTATTTTATGTTACATTTTACAATACATTTTTATAAATAAATAAGTAAATAAACTAATATATGAAGACATTAACACTACCACGTCTTGGGCTTGAATTTATTTGTCTTTAAAACAAAGTAAATACATGCAGAACGTAAAATTTTACATAAATCTTTCCATGCCTTTTCTTTGATTAATCTCACAAACGAACATGATTTTTATAAGTATCATTAATTGTCTCTTCTGTACAAAATGTTTTTGAAGCTGGTGTTTGTTAGAAGAAAAACATTCATGTCAACTAACCTCATTCACTACATAAGTGTCAAAGAACATAACGTACCTTGTCATTGCTTGCTATTGAAGTGCCAGAGGCGATCGCTTGTGTTAGCGAGCTGATCTGAACCTATCGTCATATGCTTTCACAATCGAACAGAAAAACAAAAACACGATAGATGTGTGTGCTTGCATAGGTGATTCCTTCAATGCCACACCATGAATGACAAACAAATTAATCATAGTGATTAAAGATAAATCATTCTGTACTAAAAGTGTGACTCATTAAATGCCACAATATATCATCACAAGATTATCAGCTTCTAAAACTACGTCTACCTAATGAAATAATCGCATCAACCAAACTCCCTCTTGCTATGTTGCTATTAGAACTCTATATTTTGTGTCCATGGTAGATAGAGCTATGCATGGATGCTTTTTACTACTCCAGCAAAATTTCCCTTTACTAGGAAAAAAAAAGCATGGATTTATACTTGTCTAGATCACTACCCCAAGCTGCATCACTATAGCCAACAAAGTGTAGTTTCTACCCAGGTAAAAGAGTGAATAATTCACCATTCCACAGAGGTATTAGAGAATTCTCTTGACTGCTTTTGCTTTAACAAGTCTAGAATTTGATTGGAATATATTGAATAAGCCAAATACATAACATATATTTGGCCTAGTTCACATCATGGTGTACACCACACCACCCACAATACTAGAATATGGAACTTGAACCATCTCTTGTCTTTCTTCATAGGCTTTAGGACACATTTCTAAGCTTAAGGCCTCACTTTTGTAAATAGGAGTATCGATGGGTTTATAATTATGCATTTTAAAGCGTTTAAGAATTTTCCTAATGTTAACCTGTTAAGCCAAACCAAGAATTCTGTTTGAATAATCTCAAAAGATTTTTACTCTAAGAATATATTATTCTTCACTCATGCCCTTCATTTCGAAAGTAGAGGAAAATCACCCTTTAGTACACTAATCACTTCTTTGTCATTTCCTATCAACAATATGTGGTCTACATACAAAGATAATTTATAAAACTCTTTTTGAACTGTTTCACATACCCGCAATGGTCTTCTTCAATCATCATGAATCCATTCAAGAATTGGGCTCTGTGGAATCTTAGGTTTTATTGCCTAGAGGATTGTTTTAAACTAATTAAAGAAAATTTAAACTTAAAATTTTTTTTTTTCATTGGCCTCAAAAGCAATTAGTTCATCCATATTTATTTCCTTGTTTAGTTTTCCACTAAGAAATGTTGTTTGAACATCCATTTGGAATAATTCTAAATCCAAATATGCGACAATGTAAGAATCAGACAAATCTAGGCAAACCTTACTCCATGGGAGAACATTTTCTTGTAAACAATACCTTCCTTTCCGGTATTGCATTTCGCAAAAAGGCATGCTTTATACATTTCTTATGATCCATCCACCTTAGTCTTGGTTTACTAAATTTGGATTGCTAAACTTGGATTAAAAATATGTGATTCAAACTAGTCATTCTTCGCCTAATCATGCAAATTACATAATTTGTGGTTTTTTATAATGAAAATGTTATTAATGTGATTATGGTACTTGTTGTAGATAACATGCATACTACTGTTGGCGTATATATTTTCGTATGTGACTTGTTGGGGTGGTGGATCTATTGTTGATGGCGGTAGGATGTATTGTTGATGTGATTATTGTATTTGTTAATGACATATTGCTATTGTTAGTGCATATATAATTTTATATGATTGAATTTTAATGGTAATAGGGATGTACTTTTGATGTGGTTATTAGTGGAGAACGTATTTTTTGAAGTTCTCCTTCACAAGAGAATTATAAGGTTCTTGGCGGTGTAAGGATTTATTATTGATGCATTTGTTGTGTTAGCATAATTTTATTTTGACGTTTGTTGAGAAATTTAGACCCCGGTCAATAGAATTAACAAGTTTTAAATCCAAGTTATTAATTAGATTTATTATGAATAAAACTTATTAAAACAAATAAACATCAATATCATGTCAAAAATAAATGTAGCAGAAAAGTAAATAAGACAAGATATGATGACTTAGGAAAACCAATGAAACAAACTAGTTTCACAGTAAAAAACCTAGGAGGAAATCTTCCCGAAAAGCAATCCATTATAGTAAAGAGAAGTTTCAGATCTAGTACAAAATCTTTGTCCCTAGACGCTACAATTCCCGTAGATGAACTTACAGCAGAAATCTTCTACCGCTTTAGAATCTCTGAACTCTTCAATATATAAACCCTACCCTTTTGATGCACGAATTCCAGTACGTGACTAACTAATTACGCAGATCCCAGTACACGACTTAATCACCAACTTGAAGAAGATGTTAGTTGCAAAGTTCTTTACTTTATCAACAATGAAGATCAAGAAGCACTTGGTTACAAAACTCTAAGACGCAAAGACGCAGTAGTTTCTTTCAGAGATAATAAGCATCGGTCACCTTTTGCATATGTTTTCCTTGTATTCTCTTATGTGATAGCCTCTAAAATTAGCCTTATATATGTCTAGGGTTGTAAGAAAAGAAACCCTACACAAATACATAAGCATGAGCCGAAAATCAGATCTGAAAAACTAATTTTCGTAGATCTTAATAAATTCACGATTTGTCAAGAATCTATCAAGAAGCTGTCAAGTTATCTGTCCGCAACGGTCGAGCTATCTGTCCAGCTTTAGTGAACATCTTTTCTTCACATGTTTCTTGGTCCAATCTTCATGGCTTTAATACTAGACTTGAACAACATGTTTCTTGAAGTATTAAACACATCCTAGATCTACCCAATTACAAGTAAATTGCGTTTTGTCAAATGATTAACCAATTACATAAAATGTTGACATATGTTCCTAACATCAAATCACATATGTCCTAACAATCTCTTCCTTTGGCAATCTGTGACAAAACCACAACAAACAAATGAACATATGAGAGAAGTCATAAATCACTTAACTCATACTCACTTGTTAAATACAATAAAATCTATCCTAACACAAACTCTTGAAAAAATTTGCAAGAAGAGAGTCTATGACAAGAAAGACTTTGGCAACCTGTATTTCTGAAACAATTACACAAAACCCATCAAGGCATCTTAGTGTGAAACAAAAATAATAGATTACATACATCAAATCACATATGTCCTAACAATCTTTTCCTTTGACAATCTGTGACAAAACCACAACAAACAAATGAACATATGAGAGAAGTCATAAATCACTTAACTCATACTCACTTGTTAAATACAATAAAATCTATCATAACACAAACTCTTGAAAAACTTTGCAAGAAGAGAGTCTATGACAAGAAAGACTTTGGCAACCTGTATTTCTGAAACAATTACACAAAACCCATCAAGGCATCTTAGTGTGAAACAGAAATAATAGATTGCATACAAATAAAGAAACATGTATATAAAGAGAGAAAAGAAACATCGCATATAAGGGTAGGTGAAAGAAACATACATCATCATATATATATATATATATATCAAAGATAATCACAATGTATGTAAACATAGTCACAAGACCGGTATACAAAAAGAAGGAGGTAAGCACTCCCCTTAACAAGATGAAATACATTTCCCCCTTACACAGGCATGTATTTTTCCCCCTAACATATAAAATCTTAAAAAGAAACCACATATTCTCTACAATTTCTCCCCCTTTTTGTCATGATTGACAAAGGGTACAAGAAGTTAGAAAGCTTCACCCGAGAAACATAAAGATGATCAAGGGGGTACAAGGAATCCATAAAAATGCATGAATATAATGAAATAAGATGCTATGGATGACAAGATAAAAGAAAGATGCAAAACATGTGAAAAATAATGAATGCAAGAGGATCTTGACAGATCAAGAGGTGTCGAGATGCTTTTGAGCCAACCTCGATAAATCGAGAAGGTGTCGAGGATCTATCGAGGGGACAGAAAGGTTCTCAATCGATCCACCTAGCTATCGAGAGGTGTCGAGATAGCGATAGAATGCAACAGAAGAGCTCGATAGATAAGCTAGGTGTCGAGGAGGTGTCGATATTGCTAAAAAACAGTTTTTCAAGAAGAGAAAAACACAGATATGAATGCAATCAACCATGCAACTCAACCAAAGATCCAAGACACACATACACACACTAAACAAGTCTAATCAATTTTATATTTCAAAAACAAGTTAAGATAGTTTAATGAGCATACATTAACACATGTATTCCTTGTGATAGCCAAATCACATTGTACCTGCACATGTATCAAGAGTAGCAAAGAATATTGCATGTTGTGTGTGAAGAGCATCGCAAGATTGCATAAGTGTATACATGTTATGACGATTTGAGACATGAGAAAATTATTTTAACTCACACACAATCAGAACTGTTTGATGGGGACTATCACCTTTGAGGTACATCCTATAACTCATACATCTCCTAGAATACACGCTTGTAATCATATGTAAAGCATTTTGATCTTTTTGCTTTTATTTTTATTTTTTTACTTTTCTCTTTATTAAGCATATCATGCATGGGCATATAAGAGAGAGAAAAGAAATACCCATTTATGTTAAGCTTTTGACATTGCACTTTTGTTAAGCTGAAGCATGCGGATGTCATTGACATTACACTTTTGCTATGCCGAAGCATACAGATGTCATTTTATGATTGGCGGGTAATAGTGGTGAGATGGTTATTTATGCCTTTCTCTTAGGATTTTCTAGTCGTACCCTTCAAAAAGAGTGATTTGAGTATTTAGTACAAGAGACTACTTAATCTTTACTCATCACAAACACGAGCCACAAAGCTCACTTGCTTAGTTGTGCATAAAGATGCTCATCTAAGCTACACAAGATACAAAGTTTAGAAAACTTTGTTTCAATTGTCATCCAAGGTACACAAGTACCAATGTACATAAAACACACATTGTTTTTTGTATTTTTCTGATTTTTCCTTTTTTTTATTTTATTTTGAAAACAAAACAAAATAAAAACTAAACAACCAAACAAAAACAGACAAACAATCATGAAGGCATGAAAGGAAGATGCAGATGCATGAAAGCATGATAGAAAAATGCAGATGTGTGAAAGCAAAGAGAGTCCTACTTTAGATAGAAAGAATTAAAGCAGAGGACAAACATAAAAAGAAAATTAAGTCTTAGGCTCCTTTCTCACCCACACAGTACGAGTCTTTGGCCGTGAAGATGAAAAGGAATGTGCCCTAGTATGTCTACTAAAGAATATGGAAGAATTAAAATTCTCCTGAAATTGAGTTATAAAGCTCAAGGCTTTTAATAACTCTCCAAACAAAGGTGTAGGTCCTTTAGAGAAAACTTGTAACTGTTTGAACACTTGCTTTTGAGGATACAACTTAAAGTAATTAGGACGAATGTGTCCAAGAACACCATAATGGTGACAAACATAAGGTCTAACAAAGGATTTAGAATTAGCCAAATCAGTTTTGAATTTCATACCTTTATCACTTTTCTCAGACTGGGGCATAAAGACAGTCCTTGATTCAGAAACCGTGGAAGAGGAGGGGCTGGAGGAAACAACATATCCTAAGCCAGTCTTATCAAAACTAGGCTTTTGAGCACTCAATACCTTATCAAGCTTTGCACTAGACATCCTCTCTATTTGAGTTCTAACTTGATTAAGCTCAACTAAGCTCAGCCTCAAGATTCTTAACCTTCTCATCTAATGAGGTGTTCTCCACAATAAGAGTCTCAACCAACCTTATAGTCTCATCTAGTTTGACAAACAATTCAATTTTTTCAGTTTTTACCTCATTGAGCTCTTTTCTACAAAGATGAGAAGTCTTTTTAGATTTTATGAATTCAGTGCAAAACTTATCATAGGCTTCCTAAAGGGTCATCTTCTTAGGTACTTCATCACCACAAGAATCCTTACTGTCACTAGCACTCTCCACAATCACCTTATCGATAATGGCAGCAAAAGCCATAAAGTGACCACATTCATCCACACACTCATCAGAAGAGTCATCCTCAATATCACTCTAGGTAGCAACAAACCCTTTATCTTTTGAATTCTTGGTCTTTTCCTTCACAAGATAGTTTTGGCACTCTATCCTCATATGACCAAAACCTTTGCACTCATGGCATTTAATGGGAGGTTTCTCATTCTTACCATTCCTTAAGGATTTAGATTTTCCAGGAGGTTTGCCCTTATCCTTTTTCCTAAATTGAAGAAACTTGATAATCTCATCAGTGATGAAGGTTAGATCCTCATCATCATCTTCATCTTCATTTTCATTTTCATCTTCATCTTCAGAGTCCTTAATCTCTTCCTCTATACCCTTAAGAGCCAAGTTTTTACTCTTTCCACCTTTTCCCGTTGAGCCTAATCCTATCTCATAGGTTTGAAGGTTCCCTATAAGCTCAGTCAAAGGAAGTTGATCAATGTCCTTCACTTCTTCAATGGCAATGATCTTGGCATGGAATTTTTCAAGTAAGGACCTAAGAATCTTCCTAATAATTTTGGATTTTGCTATAGATTCTCCAAGGTTGAAGGCAAAATTTACAATATCCTTGAGTTTGGCATAGAACTCATCAAAGGTCTCATCCTCTTTCATCCTTATTTTTTCAAAACTACTAGTGAGTCATTAAAGCTTCACAGTCTATACTGCCTTGGTACCTTCATAGGTGGTCTCAAAAATGGTCCATGCTTCCTTGGCAACTTACATGGATGATATTTTATTGAATTCCTCATTGGTCACCCCACAAAACAAAGCATTCAAGGCCTACTATTGAAATTTGCCACTATGACTGTTGCACCATCCCAATCCATTGGCACTTCCTTTGGCTTAATCTAGCCAACTTCAACAGCTTGCCATACTTGTTTACCTAGATCCTGCAAAAAAACTTTCATACGAACCTTCCAGTACGCATAATTAGGGCCATCAAATAAAGGAGGAATCAAAAGAGGTTGTCCACAATCCATGACAACAAAGGTCAAGGATCACACTCAAGAAATTAATCCATCAGAGTGTACCTGCTTTGATACCACTTGTTGGGAAATTTAGAACTCGATTGATAGAATTAACAAATTTTAAATCCAAGTTGTTAATTAGATTTATTATGAATAAAATTAAAAAAAAAAAAAACATCAATATCATGTCAAAAATAAATGCAGTAGAAAAGTAAATAAGACAAGATATGATGACCCAAGAAAACTAATGAAACAAACTAGTTTCATAGTAAAAAACCTGGAGAGAAACCTTCCTGAAAAGCAATCCACTATAGTAAAGAGAAGTTTCAAATCTAATACAAAACCTTTGTCCCTAGACTCTACAATCCTCGTAGATGAACTTACAACAGAAACCTTCTACCGCTTCAGAATCTCTGAGCTCTTCAATATATAAACGCCCCCCTTTTGATGCACGAATTTCAATACGTGACTAACCAATTGCGCGGATCCCAATATTCGACTTAATCACCAACTTGAAGAAGATTTTGGCTGCAAAGTTCTTCACTTCATCAACAATGAAGATCAAGAGGCATAAACTATTTCTAGGATTTAAAAAATCTGCTTACTGTATAATCAAATCTACTTACTGCATTCATAAAAATTTTTTTCTGTATGAAATAAAATTGTTCATTGTTTTCTCATAAAAATGTTCACTGTTTTCTACATAAACTATTTCTAGGATTTTGCATAAAATTATTTTCTGTTCAGCATTATTTAAAAAATTGTTCACTCTCTTTTCTACATAAATTATTTTATATTCACTATTAAAATTTGTTCACTGTTTTCTCATAAAACACTTAATAAAATCTTGATTTCTAAATTTAAATGCCAAATTTGAATGCAATTTCATGTTTGAATTTCACAATAATCAAATCTATTTTTCTGTATTGATAAAATCTGTTTCTACGTTAATAAAATTTGCTCTTTGTACATCATATGCACTGCATATTCAAATCTGCTTACTGCATTCATAAAATCTGTTTTCTGCATTAACTAAAACTGTTCATTGTTTTCTCATAAAAATGTTTACTGTTTTCTGCATAAACTATTTCTAGGATTTTGCATAAAATTATTTTCTGTTCAGCATTGTTTAAAAAAAATTTCACTCTCTTTTCTGAATAAATTATTTTATGTTCACTATTTTCTCATAAAACACCTAGTGAAATTGTGATTTCTAAATTTAAAAGCCAAATCTGAATGCTTTTTCATGTTTGAATTTTACAATAATCGAATCTATTTTTCTTCATTGATAAAATATGTTTCTACATTAATAAAATTTGCTCTTTACACATCATTTTTACTGTATATTCAAATCTGCTTATTGCATTCATAAAATCTGTTTTCTGCATTAATTAAAACTGTTCATTGTTTTCTCATAAAATTTTTCACTGCTTTTTGCATACACTATTTCCAGTATTTTGCATAAAATTATTTTTTGTTCAGCATTATTTAAAAAATTATTCACTCTCTTTTCTGCATAAATTATTTTATGTTCACTATTTAAAAAACTGTACATTGTTTTCTCATAAAACACGTCTTGGAAATTGTGTTCTCTAAATTTAAAAGCCAAATCTGTACGCTTTTACATGTTTAAATTTCACAATAATTGAATCTGTTTTTCCGCATTGATAAAATTTGTTTCTACGTTAATAAAATTTGCTCTCTGCACATCATGTTTATTGTATATTCGAATCTGCTAATTGCATTCATAAAATTTATTTTTTGTATTAATTAAAATTGTTCATTGTTTTCTCATAAAAGTTGTTCACTGTTTTCTGCATAAACTGTTTTTAGCATTGATGCGGTTACTGCACTTAAATGATTTTTGTGTTTTTTTAAATATATAACCATGTGAATAATGGACAAACTCCATGAAAGAAAAATGAATGATTCATATAAATCACCTAATGGTAAATGCCTCAAATAATTCGAATTTGTAAAAAAGTTTGAATTAGTTGAATGTAGAAATTCGGGAAAAATCGATGGAAAATCAATAAATGTACCAAATCATGAAGGTGTACATAATTCTCTTCAGTGCCGAGCTATTTATTATTTCTGGTCATTTTCAAGGATGCTAGTCAAAATGCTCTTCCCATAATCCGTGACTACTGGTTAGAAGTAATAGCACATGGTAAAGCCATCTTGAACCCTGGAACTGAGCTGTCAAACAATCACATCTATAAATATGCACATTAAAAGCATCACTTTGCTCTCAGAACCATCACTCTTATAAATTAAGCAGCCCATAGCCTGAAAACCTGAAATATCTCTTGTAATCATAGCCAATTACTGTTACGCTACAGATTTTGAATACATATTTACTCGACTATTCGATCAAACATCATGCTCATATATATTTGATTATGGGAGCTAATGGTGGACACAACTCACCCTTAAAATTGATGCATAAATTTTCCAAGGATGTTTTGCATCCTTGAAAACGGTGCATTGCAAAGGGTTGTATATTTGTGTATTCACGTGGCGAGTCCTTCCTTTAGGAGCCATATGGATTTTTTGTGAAAGAGTGGTTGGTCTGTGTAGTTTGGATGAGTCTATGTGGTTTCCTACATTACAAAGTAGAGGACATTGTCCAACCAAAGCACAAGAATTATATGTAGCAACAAAGAACAGCAAGGAAAAAATGAGCAAGTGATTTCATATAAACTTAGCCAAAACTAATGAACAGTTAATCTTTAGATTTGCAAAAGTTGAATGTACATAATCATCAGTTGTCAGACATTAACAACAACATTCTATATTGCATAGAACGTGTGGACATTAATAACAACGTCTAATGTTCGTAGGTAGAAATTTTTGGAAATCATCATTGCTTGAATCTGAGAAGTCTAAAATATCTCTTTCATCATCTAATGCAGTAACTTCACTAATAGACTTGATGGCTCGCTCTTACGCCTTCCCCTTTAGATGCTTCCTAGCTTTCTGGATTGCATATAAAAACGGTCTAATTGCCTTTGCATTTGATTGTTCTCTTTTTCAAGATGAGCAAGAATGTTGGTAAGTTCATCTCTATGTAACTCGGCTGAGCATTCCTTAGGAACTCATAACCCGTGCCATCGACAATACGCCTCCAACTCACACCTCTTTTCGTATAGGGTTGACCATGGTGGTTTTGCTATGGTGAACTCTATTGCAGTGGTATCTGTACGTTTGCCAACCATGATGTGCCTGACGCTTCCAAGACTCTCATACGTGTATATTGGCATATTAAGGAAATTTCTCTTCTTTCCAACCCATTTCCCTCCATAGATGTCTGTGTATGTCTGTAGTTGTTAATCTGCTGGAACCTGTGATAATTCATTTATTGAAGTAGATCCAAACTTATTTCGCATTGTACGATTTGATGTTAAAGCGTTGCGACTCATTGCTTAGTCAATCTACAAAGTTAGTGGGGTATAAATAAGATCATTATTGTGATGCATTTATAACCTCATTTCATGTTCCAAGCATTATAATTTCAGTTATTAGGGCTTGTCATGTCAATATAGGCTGAAAAAACACTACTTGAACAGGATTTTAAATGTTCGCAATGTCACAGTGAGATTTGAAGATGTGGGATGTAGTTGCAGTGTTCTTGAATAGAGCATCATATTTAATTGACATAGTGCTATGTCCCTGACACCAGGGTATGATTATTCATATATTTAAGTATTCACGTGAATGTGGATGATATGACTAGACAGTGTGTGAAATCGTGTCGAGCTGTTGAGCAGCACGTTGATGAGAATGTAAATTTTCATATATTTCTCTCTTAATGCTTAGTCTTTTACACTTACTTGGTGCCTAAATGTACTCATTATTCTTATATTTTAATTTAGGGTGCAAATGGAGGCATTAAGTGCAAAACGTAGCTAATAAGGCGATTCTGGACAGCTTTGACATCTCTTCGTAATCTGGGCATAACTCTCTCATTTGAGCTCCGATTGAGATGATTCAAATGCTATGGAACACCAAGACAAAGATCTAAAACTTTCATGTTTTGAGTTTTAAGAGATACGGGCCGCGTCAAGGTCGAAATTGGGCTTGAAGTTGCTGCACCTGCACTGTTGACATTCTGGAATGTTCCTTTGCCTACAATTCTAATATGCAAATCTGATGTGGTTTATTTTTGGAAGCTTCCAGATCTGATGCACGAATATTCCAGCTGAAAAACACCACTTTCCTAGTTATATTAGGACTTTGTTTTATTTTTAATATTTTTCCTTAATTAGTCAGATTTGAATATTATTATTTAGAATATTTTTAGGAGATTTTGTAGGCTTGGGAAAGGGGGAATTAACGTGAAAAAGAGGGAGGAGAAATCAGAATTACACACACGCCTCTCTCTCTCTCTCCCCCCTTTTCTAATTTTCTCTTTCGAGTTTTCTGTCATGGCCCTGCATGGCTAAACTTTTATACTTAATCGAAGGAAATTGAAGCCTCGGAATCAATAAAACTGTGAGATCTAATTTGTTTTTATTGTTCAATCTATGCTTTGAATATTGGATGTTCTTCTATGCCTATTTTCATGATTGTCTTATTTAATTACTAGGAGGCCTACTAGTTTATTATTCGTTGCAATCTACTACTAGGTTAGATATCAAATCTGTAATTATTTGATCTCTCTAATTTGTGAAGCAACCAAGATTTAATGATTTGTTACGTTAGAAATTATTAGATCTTAGGAAGAACGCACAACTAAATTAAATACAACCGCTTGTGCTTGTGTTGTTTAGTTTCACCGATCTCTCTAATTCTTAAGGCTGCTACTAGATTAAACCTTTAGCGTTTGTCTTGGGTTGTTTAGTAGTTAGGGTTAATTAGATCACTTGTTTTCTAATTAAATGCAACTAAGGAGAGATAGGAAAATAATTTCAACGGTGAATATTTAAAATGTGAATTGATATATATTTGCATCGATGATCAGTTGTAAAATTCCGGTGGTGGATGTTGACTTAGACCAAGGTTTGTTCTTTTGATTGATTTCGATATTTTAATTTGAATTATTCCTTAGTTGTTTTTCTTAAAATTGTTTTCATTATACTCAAACCACCCCCCTCCTTGTTTACGTGGCATAAAACTAGGTTAGATACTCTCCATGGGAACGATTCTTACTCGCACTACTACATATATTTTTAGGAGTATAGGTTTTATTTTTGGTTGCTTGCGACAGCACACCAACGTGTGAAATAGTGGCGTCTGTTGGCGCATGTGGTTCGTATGACTACAGTTGGTGCTACAGTAGCGGGCTAGTGACGTGTCTTCAAAAAACTACTCATGCCACAGTTGGTGCTACATCATGTTTACTGTATATTTAAATGTGCTTATTGCATTCATAATATCTGTTTTCTACATTAATTAAAATTGTTCACTATTTTCTCATAAAAATTGTTCACTGTTTTCTACATAAACTATTTTTAGCATTCTGCATAAAATTATTTTTTGTTCAGCATTATTTAAAAAATTGTTCACTGTTTTTTCTGCATAAATTATTCACTGTTCACTATTTGTTTTATGATCCGAATGCTCTAATACCAATGACTACCCAAGAGAGAGCATAACAGTAATATGGAAGCATAAACAATGATAAAATAGATAATAAAGAAGAAAATAGCAAAATAGATATATTCCAAATAAGGTTAAAATGGAGTTTGGAATATGAAAACAAAAACTAGTAAAATCTTACTTGACTAAAAACTTCAGTCTTTGATAAACTTGAAAACAAACTGTTGTATTTGATACAAGATTGAAAATAAAACTGTCTGAAGAGAAAGGTTACAAGATTATAAGAGGGGGAGAGGGTACAAAATTCTTTCTGAGGGAGAGGGAAGGTTATTACAAAAGGCTTTCTAAAACTTGGAACTTAAAAGCTTAGAATCTTAGAAACTTGTCTTCTGTCTTCATAGTCCGTCTCTTTTATAGGTGAAATGAACCATGGTAAAGTAACCTGTGTAGGTAAAGTAACCTAAGTAGGTAATTTTAACTCAAGTTAATCTGTCGGTGGTATGGAAATTAGTACTGATGAGTAGTAGTTTGTCTACGTTTGTCTAGGAATCTTTTAGATCTCGGGAATCTATCAGATCTCTTTTTACGCATGCTAGTAAACGGTAGTAACTTTTGAACATCTTTCTATATCTGTCTAGACTGTCTGTATCTGTCTGAACTGTCTTGATTTGTCTAGAAGCTATTCACGCGTGCTGGTGAATAGTGAACAATTTATGCAGAAAATAAATTTTTTAAATAATGCTGAACAGAAAATAATTTTATGCAAAATCCTAGAAATAGTTTATGTAGAAAACAGTGAACATTTTTATGAGAAAACAATGAACAGTTTTAATTAATGCAGAAAAAAGATTTTATGAATGCAGTAAGTAGATTCGAATATAAAGTAAACATGATTTGCAGAGAGCAAATTTTATTAATGTAAAAACAGATTTTATCAATTGAGAAAAACAGATTCAATTATTGTGAAATTCAAACATAAAAAAGCATTCAGATTTGGCTTTTAAATTTAGAAAACATGATTTCACTAGGTGTTTTATGAGAAAACAGTAAACAATTTATGCAGTGAATAGAGAATAATTTCTGCAGAAAAGAGAGTGAACAATTTTTTAAATAATGCTTAATAGAAAATAATTTTATACAAAATCCTTGAAATAATTTATGTAGAAAACAATGAACATTTTTATGAGAAAACAATGAATACTTTTAATTAATGCAGAAAACAGATTTTATGAATGTAGTAAGCAGATTCGAATATACAGTAAACATGATGTGTAGAGAGCAAATTTTATTAATGTAGAAACAGATTTTATCAATGCAGAAAAACAAATTTGATTATTTTGAAATTTAAACATGAAAAAGCATTCAGATTTGGCTTTTAAATTTAGAAATCACGATTTCACTAGGTGTTTTATGAAAAAACAATTAACAATATCTAAACATGGGATACTACAACTTGCCAAGAAAAAAGTTGCCAAAGCGACTTTCACATCATTAGCCAAAAATTTAGATATACATAGAAAAATGTTTCACATTCCTCTTAAAAACACTGCAAGTGAAGAACTTACATATTCAAATGTGGTAAAGCTTAAGTTCTTCTTTATATCCGAGTGGTTCACACTTTCTGCAATACTTATCAACAATTTGACCATACGGTAATTCCGAACAGGATTGATAAAGTAACAATATGTAGCTTAAACTTCTTTTGGTGTGCCCATGGCTAAAAATGAAGTGAGATTTTTCTTTAACCTTAATATTTTAACCAATTTGACCATAACGCTTCCAAGAAGAAAGAAATTGATGATTGTGTTAAAAATGAATGAACAAGTATGAGTGACCTAAAAATTTATATTTTGAAATTAAAATCTCTATATTTTACAATGCTTCTATTTGAATAAATAAAAACATAAAAAAAAAAAAAAAACTACTTATTTTTAAGTATATGTTTATTTGTCAATTATCCCAAAAAAAAAAAAGTTATAAGGAACTTGAGTTTACCAAGCTCAAGTTCCATAAAAACATTAAAAAAACGACTTATTTTTAAGTTTATGTTTATTTGTCGATTATCCAAAAAAAAAAAAAAGTTATAAGGAACTCGAGTTTACCAAGCTCGAGTTACATATTACAAGGAACTCGAGCTTGGTGAGCTCGAGTACCGTAGAAAAAAAAATAACCACCATTTTTATTTACAAAGAACTCGAGCCTGGTATGCTCGAGTACTATGTTGCATGGAACTCGAGTTTACCAAGCTCGAGTACAACATTATTTTTTTTTAATTCCACAAATTCCAAGTCAGCAGTGCCACGGTGGAATGAAACTAGGAACTCGAGTTTAGTAAACTCGAGTACCATTTAGAACTCGAGTTTAGTGAGCTTGAGTACATAAAAAATGGTAGATTCCCATTTAGTCCCGAAACAGTGCTTTTTTGCTACAAATCTTACAAAATGGTGGTATTTGGCCATTTTCACCCTTATTTGGCTCTTCGAAATAGTTAATGGTATAACTTTTGTAAAACAGTTCTACCGTTGTTTTGCAATAAATAATTACATATTTACAAGTACTACCACACTTTACGAAAAATAATTATAACTCTTATTTGGCTCTTCACACACACACACACACACACACACACACACACACACACATATTTGTTAGTGTTAGATTCTAAAGAATTACGTTTAAACATTTAGAATCGTATTTTAATTATGTTGGCAAATCGAGAATAAAACATATCTAGTCTAGGTGTTAGGCAATGTTTAAAAGTGTTTGCTTCATGGTTCAAGTCCAGCTGACTGTAGAAAAAGGAAGTATGGTTCTATCTTGCTTGATCGATCGAGAATTAGGCTCAACTTATTGAAAATCACAAGTCTAGTTTTTTAGCAAAATTTTTAAACAGGCCCAAGCCTGCAAAAACGTTTAGAGTTACATCTAAACTTCTCCACATATAAAAGGGAAACCCTAGCCATATTTTGAAGACTTTTTGAAGACTTGTGTGTTACTCTTTGTGAGATTTGAGAGGTTTTGTATCTTCTAACTACACAAGAATCTACCGGAGCAAGAACTACAATTAAGTGTTGGTAGAATATAGTTGCTGCATCAAGATCATTAATAATGGTGATATGAAACCTTTGAGTGGGATTTCAAAGCCACAAGCAAGGCGGCTTGTGTTGTTGTAAATCCAAGAAGAGAAGGAGTTCATGGATTTGGAGCTTGCACATGGTCGTGTCTGTAAATTACTACAAGAGGTAGCAATAGATTTAGGGTTAAATCTGATTGTAAAAATTTCGATTCTCTTGTAGTGGATTTACTTTCATCGGTTTTCTTAGGTCATCATATCGTGGTGTTATTTATTTTTCCGCTTTTGTGCATGATATGATATATGCTTGTTTAACCTAGATCTGAATAATTAACCTAATAATCAACTTGGTTAATTAATTAGGTTAAATAATTTGGTTTAAGGGATTCAACAAACAAACAGTTAGGTTCTAAAGATTTAGAATTAAATGTTTAGAGTCCTAATTTGTTTATGTTGGCAAACTGAGAACAAAAACATATCTAGAATAAGTGTTAGACATTGCTTAAGATAATTCAAGTCAAGTCTCAAGAAAATTCAAGCTGTAGGAAAAAAAAATCAACTTCAATGAAGCTCGACAATTGAAAATTACACTCGACCAATCAAAAATTGCAGAAAAACTAATTCTACAGAATTTAAATCAAACCCAAGCCTGTGAAAATGTTTAGGGTTTAAGTCCAACATTCCTAAATATAAAAGGAAAACCTTAACAACGTTTTGAAGACTCTAAAAAGACTTGTGAGTTACTCCTGTGAGATCAAAGAGGTTCTGTGCCTTCTAACTCTAAAAGTATTTATCGAAACAAAATCTACAATCAAGTGCTGGTGGAATCTAGTTGCTGTTACAAGATCAACAAGTGGTGATCTGAAATCTTTGAATGAGATCTCAAAGTCATAAGCGTAGAAGATTGTGTGCTACAAATCCAAGAGAGAAGAGTCCGTGGATTTGAAGCTTGCATGTAGTCGTGTCAATAAGTTATTACGCTGGAAGTAGAAATAGATTTAGGGTTAAATCTTATTGTAAAAACTACAATTCTCTATTAGTGGATCTGTTTACCTTAAGGACAGTTAAGTCAAATCCTCTTCGGGTTTTTACCTTGAAACAGTTCGTTTCATTGGTTTTTTTAAGTGATCATATATGTGTGTTATTTATTTTTCCGCTGTTGTGCATAACATGATCTTTCACTGTTTAACCCAAATCTCATAATTAATGTAAGTAATTACTCGGCTAATTTATTAAGTTAAACAATATGCTTTAAGGAGTCTAAACAAACAAACAAATAAACAAACAATATATATATATATATATATATAAAATTGATTTTAGTCTCTTTAGTTTTTGTACCCAATAACTCACTTGACATAAAAATTAAAAAAATTAGATGGATATGTAGTGGAAAATTGGACTCCAATTAAAATCTAATTTAGAATCTAATTGGATTTGGACTATTTGATTTTTACACTCAATAATACACTTAACACAAAAATAAAAATTAAATGGGACTCGTGGCAGAAAATTGAGAATCCAATTAAAATCTAATTAGATTTTCTTTCAGCTTTGGCTATTAATAAATATATAAACTTCTAAATTTGAATTTTTTTTAGTTATACAAAAAAAGTCTCATAAATATAAAATCATTCAAGCTCTCTCTTTTCCTAATTTTAAATATAGGGTTAGCTATATGATTAGGTTTTTTATGGTTTATTTATATTAGAGGCTGTTTGGTAAGAGTATTTAAATTTAGTTTTTGGTTTTGCAATCCATAAAATGGTGGGTCTTACACTTGAATTTATTGTTTGACTAATATTTTCTAAATACAATTTTCAAAAAACTGTATCCCATTTTCCTGATTTAAAATAGGATTTTGATAACGACTAAGATGGTGTTTTCAAGATACATAAATTTTTTTTAATGACATTGTTGTAAAAAAATTAAAAACAATGGACCCTACATATGTGTCCAAACTCTTTTATCTATTAAATTAAGGAGTTTATTTTTATCACAAAAAGAAGTCACACACTTCAAATTTGAAACTTGTCATTAAAAAAAAAAAAAAAAAGAAAAAGTAATCTTTAAATTCTACACGTTACTTTTTGTAAATATATATATATATATATATAATTTAAATCTCAAACATAGAAATAGTCTTCCAAAACAATTATTTTTGTTTTTAATATTTTGAAAGTTGCTCTTAAAAGTGGGAGCCAAACATGAAAATGTAAAAATTAATATCTGAAAACTAGTTTTAAGTTCAAGTTTTTGAAAATTGTTTTTATAATGTTTTGAAAAAAACAAAAAACAAAAATCCTCCTACTAATTAGGCCTTTAGACTCCTCGTTTTCTACACTAAATTAACTCATTTAACACAAAAAATTTAAAATTTAGATTAAATGGGATACATGACACAAATTTGAACTCTAATTGAAATTAAGTTTTTATACTAAGTTAATCTATTTGGCACAAAATTTAAAAATTTTAAATTAGAACTAACACATGGCGCAAAATTAGACTCTAATTAAATTCTAATTTCAAATCTAATTAGGCTAGATGTGTGATATTTTTTTTTTTTTTTTTTTTTGGTTTAGTGTCATAATGTTTAAAAGTGAGATAAGGATAGTATTCTAATTTTTAGAATGGTGTGTGTGTGTGTGTGTAGAGAGAGAGAGAGAGAGAGAGAGAGAGAGAGAGAGATTTTAATTTAAAATTTTGATCCATATGACATATCTTTTTAAATTTCTTTTCCATGGGGTTCCAATTTACTTAATTTAATGTATTTCTTCATATCACTTTTTTCTCAAATGAATATGCCGTTTGCATAACCTTTCAATGGATTGTGTGCATAAATCCTTTGGAGAATATAAATTATCTTGATGCATCTGTCAACTTTTTCCAAACGACACACTTATTAAAACAATTCTTCGAATTGAAATACTTATAATAAACTTTGTAAATGACCTATACTAAACCCATAGAGGCTAAACTGTACTAAAATTTTCACTACCTCCCAAACAAACTTCTTTGAGGCTTGATCATAGGGTATTTTAAAAAAATAAATCAATTTTAACTAGTTATATTAGATTCTATAAATTATGGTTTCACGTGCTATAGTTCCAAGTAACAAAGAATTTCAAATGAGTTAGTGTGGTCGTGGGTAAAATAGTTAGGAATGTACTTAATGTGATGATGATGATAGTGTTAATCATTGTTCAAGTTGTGGTGTTAGCCAAAAATCCTTCATTTTCTAGTCTTTCTCCTTATCCACACCCTATTGATATGAAATGTAGTAAGTTCCAAGTTCGTAAGATCCAACCTCGTAATATAAATGACGACCCTTTATTAAAGCAGGCACGTCAAATAAAAAAAAGAAATGTAGGAACAAGTGCAATAAGGAGCTTAAAACAAGTAATCCGACCTTCACAACCCATGATTTAAAAGTTTGCTATGATTTATGCATTGCGGAATAATTGTTCAAAAGACCTGGAGATATTCTACTAAAAAATATGCTCAGTCCGTAATACAAAAGAAGAAAAACTGTTTATTTTGTTAGGTACAGTTTTCGCTTTACAATTGTTATACTTTACAGTGTTAACATATCTTTTGATGCATGTTATTTTGGGTTAATTAATATTAGTTGTTTTGGGCATGATTTGAGTAGGGATTACATATTGTTGATTTATTTCTTTGGGTTAATAACATAATGTTAGTAGTTTTGGTATTATTTGGTAGGGGTTAAATATAGTTAATTTCTTTCCTAGGTATGACTTATGAACATTTGTAAGGCTGCTCTTTAAACATGGACATATGCCTAATACCATTCCATTTTTGTAACCTAACTTTAACCTAGTATAATAAGGATGAGTTAGACTTGGTTCTCAAACTTAAACCATCATTTTCAGCTCCACCTACACATCCACAACCATGGATGTACCATAATCTACAATCACCTCTTCCTCTTTACAATCTACCTCCATTACTATTGCATTTCCAAGTTCGAGAACCAACTCCACTATGATCTTAATGTTTGCTTCGACCTTACATGCATTTACAAGTTTTATTATTTAACTTATGTAGCAATTTGGTTAAATACTATAAAATTTTAGTTCATCCAAATAGGTTAATTACAGGTTTAATGGTTGAAACCAACTGAGGGTTGGCATAAACTAAATATTGATGGCTTGGTTGTCAGCACTAGTGGGCTGTCAGGGTGTGGCGGATTGCTTAGAGACAGCACGGGACAGTGGGTTGTGGGATTTGCAAAATCCATCAGTGTTAGCTCAAGCATCGCCGCGGAGCTGTGGGCTTTGAGGGATGGGCTGGGGTTGTGTTTAGAAAGGGGAATTCCTGCTGTGTAAATAGAACTTGATGCATCCGCAGCAATTTCTTCAGTTTCTAGAAATGTCAATACTAATGGAGACTTGTCTGGTCTTGTTGATGATTGCGGGGAATTGTTGCTGCGTCTGCCTCAAGTTAAATTATCACATTGCTTCAGGGAAGCAAATTTTTGTGCCGATGCCTTAGCTAAACTGGGATTGGCTTCTGCTGTTTTATCTTTAGTTTTTGATTCCCCCTCCCCCCCTGCTATATCTCAGCTTCTGTATGATGATATGATGGGCGTATATCGCCCAAGACTCTGTTCTAATGTAGCTACTCGCAATGTTTCTTAGTTGATGTTATATCCTTGTTTACCAAAAAAAAAAAAAAAAAAAAAAAAAAAAAAAAAAAAAAAAAAAACAAAGAGTGAGAAAATCATACCACACCAAAGATTGTATTGGAGGCGGAGCTGTGGAGGTGGCGTAAATGTCGAGTGGGGCTAATTTGTTGGTAGCTATCATGGCCACTTGCTCGGTTACAGCTGGCGGCATAAGAGCAATTTTTTTTTTTTTTTTATACAAACGGCAGTGCTGAAGTTTGAATCTTTGAGATTAGGAAGTTTGGGTTGTGTTTTTGTGTATTTATTGGGATTTTAGAGTCCTAATTTACAAGGGATTTGAGTGTTTTGTTGCAAAATTTTTTATGGGCCAAAGAATATGCTGGGTTTTTTAGAACTGAAATTGCTATATGCAAAAATCTTAGGGGGCGGTGATTAAGTTTTTCCTAATTTTTAAAGGGTTTTTATTTTAATTTTTTTTTTTTTACTACTATTGGAGGAATATTTCAAAACTCGGGGGCCATACGCCAATATGTTTTTGTACTATAACTTTGAACCTAATCTTGTAAGGATTACTCAGCTCTTTGCACATAAGGTTTAAGTTGATTTTTTGACTTAAACCAAGTTTTGACCCCTCTCAACACTAATCTTATAGATTTCTGGTGTGTTCCATAGTCATTGAGTCAGGGATAGAGTCACGACTTAGAAATAAGGGGGAGGGAGACCGTTTTGTTGCTGGTTACATGCGACAGTTCTGCTGTTGCTTAGTGATAGGAGTTAGTTACAACAGCTATTTTGCAACAGCTAAAGAAGTTAGTTACGAGGGTTGGATTCTGTTAGTAAGGGTCAGTGAAGATTAAGTAGTTAGCCATTGATGTAACTGATTGTAATTGAGTGTAGAGAAGGGTATAAAAATAGATGAAATTGATTTTAAAGGATCATATTAGAAATAACAAGAAGCTATTCTTTGTCTCTCATTCTCTTTTCTCTCTGTTCTCTCTATTCTTACTTCCGAGCTATGAGGCTAGTTCTCACGAAGAACTATTTAAAACTCATAAGAATCAATTGATTCTCATCACTTGGCAACTGTGGGTTTTTTTTTTTCTTTGATGCTTGCTTCTTCTGCTGGGTAAGCGTCATGTTGATTGTTTTGATAAAAATTGGTGAATTAGGCTTAATTTATTTTAATTTTGCTATTGATAATTTTTTTTTGATGGGTTATTTTTTTGGACTTGAATATTTTGTTTTAAATTTTAGATTTATAAATTTTTATGGCCTATAAAATGAGGAAAATGCTAGAACCATAAATTTTTTTACAATTTCTTTTATAAATTGCTAATGTGATAAGTAGTTATTGGTAAGTAAAAAATTGATTCAAGTGATTGGCCTAGATGTGAACTAGGAAGAATTTATTACTTCAATAATTTTTAAAAATATTATAAAAAGGTTTGTGACTGTAGCATTATTTATAAAATGACCATTGATATTATTTAGGGTAGCAAACTATAATTTTATTGAAAAAAATTAATAAAATTAGTCCCTCTATATATATATATATATATATATATATATCTATTTAAAATAAAATAAAAATAAATTGACCCATTTAATTTAGTTTTTGGTAGCAAGTACATAAGAAAATGCATCAATGACCACCGCGCACCCTTGGTGCGGTGGTCACTCCACAAGTATAAATGCTTGTGGGGTGTAGAAGGCAAGAGCCGGGGTTCAAGTCTCTAGAAGGGAACTTCACATACATATACACTTTGATTAAATTAGAGTAAAAATTATGTCTTGTATAAAAAAAAAAATGCATCGATGGTCTTTTTTTTTTTTTCTTAAACATGAAATATAATTTAAGGTGGTAAAGTGTAATTTCTAAATAAATCATAATACTGTATACACTTTTTAAAATTAGAGTGACCATTAATCATTATACTATACACACTTAACTGAATTATAGTGGTTAATGGATTGATAAGAGCACAAACTTAATCATCAATATCATCCTGCTCTAGCCTTCATCATCAATATCAAGTTCACTACAATTCTCCCTAATGAATTATTGATGATGCCTAAAAAAAATTAAAAAAAAAAAAAAAAAAACCAATCCACTCATTTTTTAAGTGGCTAGCCTTTGCTTCATCATGGTCACGTACACTCACGCCAAACCAATGCCAATGTACGAGATCTAAGAGCAATCCTTGCCTACACGCTTACACCAAAAACCAATTAGTGTTTTGATCTGATGATAAAAAGTAATCATATGAACCAAATGCCATACATTTCAGCTCTCTCAAACAAAGAATTAAGAAATCAGAAAATTCTCCCATGATTTTAAAAGGTTAAAAAGTTTAAACTTTGTCCATGATTTATATATATAAAAAGACCAAGAATGTGTAGTGCAAGAAAATGAGATACCCTTTTATGTAAGAATGATCCATTAAAGGGTCCAACGACTATATAATGGAAAAAATAATTTTCTTTCATTTCTTACACTCCTTCTCTTGTACCATGCAAGATTGATTCAAAGTTCTCATATGAGAACAAAAAATTTTATTATCTAAGCGAGTTGGCACCCAACTAACTCTTTATTATTTTCACTTATTTCAAACATAGATCTAATATTCAGATACAATTAAAGAAAAAAATTGTAACATGGTGAAAAATAAAAAGTGTTAGTAAAAATATCCTAGCAAGAAAGATTATCACCAGGTGCAACACCAAATTGAGTACAGTACTGTTGGTAATACTGGATTCGAGACTGAACTTTACCAGGCTCATGACCATCACATTCAGCAAGACCATTAATAGCTCGAATTGTTGCTCCAAAACCTTGGCTTACAGATTGGTGAACACTGTTCATCCAATACCATAAGGCAGCCTTAAACGAGATTGTCGCATCATTGGCAACAGTTTCAGGAGAGCCTAGCCCATCAAACCCATTTGCACTACCAGCTGCTCCATAATTGTAATTCCACGTTAGTTGAAGTGGTCCACGGCCATAGTAGTGTTTGCTAGGATTGCATGGATATTGAGTGTAGTTTGTGTCACAATAGTTCTGTGTGGTTGGAACATCTCTTTCTTCTATATAGCATAAACCTGTCCAAACAACAACATTTTGCTTCAACTCTCAGGGATAAGTCCTTCCAAATAATAATGTGTTTGCCTTTGGAAAGTCCAAAAAAGTAAAAAATTTGGGTTTTCCTTTTTTTTTTTAGCTGATTTTTTTAGGTCAAACTTATAAATTTCCTCATTTTGTTTACAGTAATTTCTTTTTATGAAATTATTTATATTACTTTAAGTAAATAAACAATCAATTCAAGCCATCTAAATAAACAACTTAAAAACATGACAATTATACACAAATATGCATCTCTATGATTTTATATGTATAGTCATACACACCATTTTATTATGAAAACTATATAATTATCTGTTTTAAAGCTATTTTTTGTTTAAGATATTTTTTTTTATAAAAAAAGATAATTTATATTTATTCCCTTATTTTGCTTCAAATGTTTATTACAGTAAAAATACGGTTCTACATAATAAAAAGTAAAGCTTAAAAAAAAAATTTGTATCTTCATCTTATTTTCATTTTCAAACTATGGAAATCCAATGTTGCCTTTTTAATTTGATAAATCACATTGACTAAACAACATTACATTTATAATCTTATTTTTCTGATAGAATATGTCAAGGGACCACAATTTGAATCCCAACAATCATTTTAAAAACAAGCCCACGGGACATGATGTCGAATGCTATAAAAGATCTGAATGTGTCTTTCTTATCATCAACTAATTTTGAGGTGAAATGACATAACTCACTTTTCTGATAGAATATGTCAAGGGACCACAATTTGAATCTCAACAATCATTTTAAAAACAAGCCAACGGGACATGATTTCGAATGCTATAAAAGATCTGAATGTGTCTTTCTTATCATCGACTAGTTTTGAAGTGAAATGACATAACTCACGGTGTGACAAATAGTATCAAAGCTAAAGTTATAGATTCAAGTTACCAAAATAAATTAATAGAGGAAAATATTATCTATAGAATAGCACTACAAAGAAAAGGGCTAATGCTGCATTTTTGTGGCGCGTTTTCAAAAAACACCGCTATAGTCATAATTGCTTATGAAAAGAGAAATTAATATTACAGAGCATGGATATCTTTTGGGCATGATTGTGTGCATATTATATATGTTTCTAAATAAGGTTTATAAAAAAAAAAAAAAAAAAAAAAAAAAAAAAGAAGAAGAAGAAGAAGAAGAAGAAGTTAGCGAGCGGATCAAGAGAACTTACTTCCAGTCTCATGTGTAACATGGGCAAAGAAAGCCGCAATCTCACGTTTACCAACATCACTAGAACCAGACTTGGCAAACTGATTATAAGAATTAAGAGCAGCAAGAAATGCTGCTCTTGTGTAGAAGCTCTTTCCAGGACAATCTCCTAGGGCCCGGTTAAGTATCCCATTGAAAAAACCTTCTGTCACAATATTAGGGACCGAAACATCATTAGTTTTTGTGGTACAAGGTCCTGATTTGCACCCCTCGCCACAGTATTCAGCAGTAGTGCCACAAAAGTTATATTTGCTGCAACATTCGTTTGCAGCACAACTACAATCACCCTTCACATTTGCTGCTAGGATTCCAACTATAATGAGAGTTAGCAGACCATTTTGTAAACCAAGAGCACCCATTTTCTTAATGATGTTTGAGGAATATATAAAATGTGTGAGATCAAGAATTAGGTTGTGATATGTATTTATAATGCAACATAAGGTGAGAAATATGAAATATCTATTTCTTTAATGAAGAAGAAATTTCTACGATCATAAGTATAACGTAGAAAAGTAAAGGGGGCGTGAGTAAGGGTCAAGGTGTAATTTCCGAAAAAAAAAAAAAAAAAGGAGAGAAAAAGATTTAAAAAGAGGGGTATCTAAGTAAATCTATTTGTGTGATCAATTTTACAATTAATTTTACTAAGGAGGTTTTTTAAAAATAAAGTTAAAACCTTAGCTATATATAAATTAATTTAAGTCAGAGTAAAATAACAAATATTTTGAAAGAGGCAGCTATCTAATAGTTTAAATAACCTTAGTGGAGATCATAGTTTAAAAATTTTTTTCTTGTCAAATCTAAACTTTATTTAAAATTAGAATATTTTTTTATATGGGTAGTTTGGCTAGTAGTAAAACTATTTAAACATTCAAAAGTTTTAATAATGTAAACAAAGAAGAGTTTAGTTTTATCTTTTGGTAAACTAGATAATGTGCCTGCATTTTTTTTCTAGGTTTAATGATTTAATCTTCTTCTATGAGAGAGTATTACATGTTTTGAAAACATGCATCCTCTCATGTGAGGGAGAGTGAATCCACAAACGTGAGGTCCACCCTCACACGAGGGAGAAGATATATGTTTTCAAAACGTAATAATTTTCTTCTTTTTCTATAGTTTTGTCGCGTTAAGCATGGATAGAGGGCTGTAAACTTTTAGGCTTAATGGTCAGCTTTCTGCACAGTTTTATTTGATAAATAGTACTTCATGTGGACTTCTTAGCATAGATCGTAGAATCCAAAGTGGTATTGGGGTAAATACAGAAGCCTAGTAGTGTAGGCATGCTCTGAGGTCTGACATATAGTCACATCAATTAAAAAAAAAAAAACGCCGAGAAAACATTAAAAAAAAGCAGTGCTCAACTTCCTTCTTTCTTCTTCTTCTTATTATAATTATTTGTTTATTAATTTTGGTAGAAGTGAATAAGAAAGTCTACGGAGTCTGACAAGTTATAATTAAAAATAAATAAATAAATAACAAATAAACAAACAAACAAAGTACAACATGTAATTGAAGATGGCCCATGTGCCTACATAGTAATAGAAGTTATGGTCTTATTATCTCTAGGGCTTAATTAGTTGTGGCAGAAAAAAATATTAATATATATATATAAAGAAAAATAATATGATTAGGTGAAATTTTGGTGTGAGATAACAGTAGAGAAAATATTAAAAAAAAAAACAGTGCTCAGCTTCCTTCTTTCTTCTTCTTCTTCTTATTATAATTATTTGTTTATTGATTTTGGTAGAAGTGAATAAGAAAGTCAATGGAGTCTAACAAGTTATAATTAAAAAAAAAAAAAAAAAAAAAAAAACAACAAACAAACAAACAAAGTACAACATGTAATTGAAGATGGCCCACATGCCTACATAGTAATAGAAGTTATGGTCATATTATCTCTAGGGCTTAACTAGTTGTGGCAGAAAAAAATATTAATATATATAAAGAAAAATATTATGATTAGGTGGAATTTTAGTGTGAGATAACAATAAATTGTTATTAGATATTTTCAGTAGTTTCTCTTCTGATTAGGTACTATTATAAGTTTTTCTTAAATTATTTGGTTATTGAGTAAATAGTACTTTAAAATTGTTTAGTTGGTACTTAAGGATTTTAGAGAAAGTGTTAAGGAGAAGTTCTTTTGTGGTGAGCTAGGTAAATTTATCTTAATTGGTTTTTGTAAGGACACAAATCTACGAGTTGGGCCTATGAACAGAACAGAACAGATTGAGGCATAGGCTGTGTACAGTATCCTTGAAATAAATTTGTAAAGAGAGTGGACTGGAGAATACTTGATTGAATATGTATGGGTCGATGGCCCAAGTATAATTATGATCAGATTTACGTTGATGAAATACAAGGTAGATACAAAGTTCTTCTCGGCACAGTCCGAGGAGTATGTTTAGACTAATACAATGAACACTTCTCTCTTTCTTTCTCTCTCTTTGCTGCTCTTTTTCTTCTTCTGATCGTCCCCCCTCTTTGTTCCTCTTTTGTTCTATTTATATGCCCCTCTTCTCCCCTGTGCCAGTTAGATGGGATTTTCTTGATACTTGTCCCATCAGCCTTCATCTGGAGTCTTCTCCTGGCAGCTGTAAAGGATGAAGGTCACTGTTCAGGTGTCTTTTCCCATTAATGCGGCCTTGATGTTAGCTGCAGGATCATAAATGTGGTGGTAGCAGCCTTTTGCCTAATATCTGATCTTCGCCACCTGTTCTTTTTGTCCATATAAATCAGGAGATTCTCCAGGAAAGCTAGGATTGATGTTGGGGCACCCATTTGTAACAACCTTTTGACAATCCAAAAAGTTATGTCTCCTTGGACAAGTCTTCCTTACGCGTGACTTGCACTTTAGAATCAAATTAGGCTGGGCACACTCCCCAAGATTTGTTGTACTCGGATGTACATGTCTCCTCGGACGGGCCGTGGCCCATTACCTGATATTGGGCCTTTCACCCCTACAATAGCCCTCAAAATTCTGACCTTCCCTCCTATCTGAGGAGAAGGGCGGGATTTTGACTTCCGCAGGGGTGAAATCCATCAAACCCCTCAACTAATCCACGTGAAGGCGCTGTTTCTCGAGACTTTCGATTTCCAAAGGCGCTTCGGAAATTGTGACGCGTCATTTATTGCTCTGGGTAGCGCTCTGTCTCCTTGATCAACGGCGAGGTGCAGATCGTGCGGCTGAGATTTCTTCATGAAATTTCGAGCGGGATAACTCCCACTCATTTTCGCCTACTATAAAAAGGGCTCTCAGGAGGTAGTTTTTCTCACTTCACATACGTTCAAGCACTCCAGCGTTCTTAAGTATCCTTGCTATCATACGCTCACTGATTTTAAGTAGTCCGAGGACGTTCTAACATCTGATCTCTAGGTGTCTAAGGGATTTCTGAACTAGAAACACCAACTCCTCTTGTAAGTATTTGGTTCCCTCGATCATTCCACCTCGGCCGAGCACCTCAGCCTTCCCTCTCTTTCACTTTTTTGTTTTACCTTAGGGAATCTCCTTAGCGTCCTCTTCACACAGTCCAATGGGTAGATTTAAGAATCTCGTTGATACACCTATAGCCATAAAGCTTTTCAAGGCGAAGTACCATATCCCTGAGGGGGTTGGTCTTCGATATTGTCCGCCGGAAAACATCCTGACCGACAGGCGAACCGGTGAAGTGGTCATCCCTGTAATCGCTTTTTTGGAGGGAGGGATGACCGTTCCCATGGGTACTATAACTAGGGACTACCTTAGAAACCACAGGTTGTGCCTGCACCAGTGCACGGCCAATATATTTAGGGTCTTAGGCAGCGTCGATGCCCTTAACCAGATGATGGATTTGCATCTCACCTGGCACGACGTCGTACATATATACGAGTGCCACTCTCAGGCCGACGGGGGATATTACCTGAAATCCCGATCTCCCGTCATTAAGATGGTGTCGTGCCTTCCGAACTCCAACAAAGACATGAAGGACGACTACATCATCGTCTCCAGGGCATGGCATGACGGTCACCATTGCCCGATCAAAGAGGGGAAACCAGGTGGGCTGCTTTAGGACTAGATTGAGTTAACCTAGAATCTAGGTTCTAGGCCTCATTTTTATGTGCTGTTCTACCACCTGGTTTTGAAATAATGTAACTAACTCGACATTTGGTGGTTGTGATTGCAGATCGGAAGTTCGTTGCTCCCCGCCTCAGCCTCGTGAACGTGCTGGGGCTTAACAAGCTCCTAAGGTCCGAGGTGTGCGTGCACACGGACTGTCAACTATGTGCTGTCCACCTTATACTGGACTTCACCCCGTTGTCGGACAGCTTTTTGGACGTCGGCAATTCCATTCGAGCAGGCGATAAGAGAATCAACAGGATTGACGTTTCTATCCCAGGCTTTCTGGCCAAGAGAGACCTTCCACCTGTTGAGTGGCCAACCCGACAAGCTGTTCCTCAACCTGCTGTTCAGAAGGAAGAGTCCGCTTCATCCTTGCAATCTTTGGAGGAAGAGATAGACGGCTTCCGTTTTAGTGGTGAAGAGGAGGTACAGGGCAAGCTTAAAGATACCCCAGAGTCGTACAGTTTCGAAGAAGAAGAGGACGATTTGCCTTTGAAGCCGAGGGCTGGACTGAAGGACCTTATCGTCGGAAGAAATAAGGGTGCTCCCTCCAAGGAGGCGCCCAAAGGGAAAGAAGCTGCTCAATTACCCCCACCTCCTCCTCCTTCTGCGACTAGGCTTGGGCTTCTTCCCATACCCGATCTCAAGAGAAAGAGGAAGGTAGTGGAGCTGGATGTCGAGGAGGGTGAATTGCCCCCTCCCCAACCAAAAGGGGCAAAGCAGCAAAAAGGGGGGAGAGACGACAGGAGGTCCTCCTCATCCGAGCAGAGGGGAGACACCCATGCCACAGACATCCAGCAACCACCAGCCTGGGCCCCGAGGCTGGACTTGGACGGCGCGCCCATTCCCTCCACGGCCTCTATTAGGGAATTCTAGAGGGGGCGCTCGGGCTACATTGCCGAGGCCTTGGAGCGCCCTCTCCTGTTACCTAAAGACATGGACACCGTGAGGTCGTGGAGACAAGCCAACCTGTTCATGTCAATAAAGAGAGACCTAGCCATGGTAAGTTTCTGATCACCTCTCCGCATAACAAATTAGGTTAAGTGTGTACTGTGTATTTCCTTTATTCTGTTAACGATACGATTTTGTCTCTCTTTCTGCGCAGCTCACACAACAAGTCTACGTGGCCGAGGACTGGGTCAAGGATGCCCGAAGCTTGGCTAGGACCGAGACCCAGTCTCGCCTTGCAGTGGAGAGAGACATGGAGGCTCTGAAAAAAGAAAAACAGGAGTTAGCCAAGAAGCTAACTGCCGAGGAGAGGGAGAAGTGAAGCACTGAGGCTGGCCTCAAGAGCGCCCAGGATCAGGTCGAAGACCAGCGGAAAATATTATATACTACAAAAATAGAGCTGGCAACCCAAAGGCAGCTGGTCTTGGAGCTCAAGGCCAGTCTAGAGAAGGCCAAGGAAGGGGAAAAGGAGGCTCGGGAGGCCCTTGGGGCTGCTGAGGCCGAGAAGGAGGCCGAGTATATCCGCGTCATCGAAGAGACAGAAATAAGGTTGGCGGAGGAGGTCTCTGAGGTATGCAGGGACTACTGCCAATTCACATGGGATGAAGCTTTGAACTTGGCAGAAGTCCCAGCTGACTCGAACCTAAGGCAGCCGGGGAGGATATACTATCATCCCCACATAAGTTTGACCCCGGCTGACCCCGCCCCCTTATCTTCTTAAGTTCTGGAGCAACCAAGCTTGGCGCTAGTTCCTCATGAAGCTGCCGAGGAGGCTAAGGAGGAACAAGTTGCCCCAACCGAACAAGTGGCTCCGAACGTTCCTTCTGCCGATGCGAGTGTTGAACAGGCCAAGGACGCAGCCCCCTCGGAAGTCGAGGCTGGATCATCTGCAGTTGAGCCGACCGAAGCAGGCAGCCTTCCTTCTTAGGATATATAGGCTTAGGATTAGGATTAGGATTGCCAATTGCTGTAGTTGTTACTGTTTGCTGTTTTCTTTTCTTTTTATTGATGTAACGCCCATTTTGTATGCTGGGATAATGTACTTTAATTTTTAATTTAATGAAAACATTTCATTTACTTTTAACTGTTCCAATTCTGTTTAATTTCTTGTGAAAAGTCTAAGTTCACAGACTAAAATAGGAACACAAAACTTTAATGTTCACATCAAAGACCTTTAATTAATTTAGTTCTATCTCAGTAAACGAGTATGGATTCAAGCGAGCATAATCAACTGTCTTATTGTTGACTCATTAAAATTGAATAAGAACAATAGCTTAGAGTGCGCAGTCTGAGTGAGTATGAAAGATTAAACTTCTACATAGTTCTAAGTGATACATGTGTTATGGTGATATGACTTTGAGTGTACAATCCGAGGGATTAGGCACACCTGAGATTCCGCACAGCATTTAGAAAGGTGAAGAAAAATTGCTAATTTACCCAAGGCGTGTGGTCGGTGGGACCAGACATAACCAAGGTTCTGTTGAGCGCTCAGGGATGTTAATTTACCCAAGGTAGGTGGCCCGAGGGACCAAGCCTGACCAAGGTTCTGTTTAACACTTAGGGGTGTTAATTTACCCGAGGTAGGTGGTCCGAGGGACCAGGCCTGACCAAGGTTCTGTTTAACACTTAGGGGTGTTAATTTACCTGAGGGACCAGGCCTGACCAAGGTTCTGTTTAACACTTAGGGGTGTTAATTTACCCGAGGTAGGTGGTCCGAGGGACCAGGCCTGACCAAGGTTCTGTTTAACACTTAGGGGTGTTAATTTACCCGAGATAGATGGTCCGAGTGACCAGGCCTGACCAAGGTTCTGTTTAACACTTAGGAGTGTTAATTTACCCAAGGTAGGTGGTCCGAGGGACTAGGCCTAACCAAGGTTCTGTTTAACACTTAGGGGTGTTAATTTACCCAAGGTAGGTGGTCCGAGGGATCAGGCCTGACCAAGGTTCTGTTTAACACTTAGGGGTGTTAATTTACCCGAGGTAGGTGGTCCGAGGGACTAGGCCTGACCAAGGTTCTGTTTAACACTTAGGAGTATTAATTAGTATAGCAAACTTCGATGAGAGAATGAAATTTTTTTATTAATAATAGTACCTTTTTAGGTTATTTACATTCCAGGGGTGTAGTACAGCTCTCTCATCCACGTCTTCCAAGTAGAAGGCACATATTCCGGCCACTGATAAGATGCGATAGGGGCCTTCCCAGTTAGGTCCCAACTTCCCCAAGGCCGGGTTCTTCACAGTGCCCACGACTTTTCGCAAGACCAAGTTTCCTGGTGCAAGTGGTCTCAATTTGACATTGGCATCATAACTCTGCTTGAGTTTATGCTGATAGTAAGCTAGCTGAACCGCAGCGTTTTCTCACCGCTTGGCAACTAGGTTCAGATTGTCCTTAAGCAGTTTGTCGTTATCCGCCGAGGTAAATGAACTGGTTCTAAGTGTGGGGAACCCAGTTTCTATGGGGATAACAGCTTCAGCATCGTACGTCATTGCAAAAGGGGTTTCTCCTGTAGATCTTCGAGGCGTTGTCCTGTAGGTCCAGAGGACATGCAGTAGTTCTTCCACCCATTTTCCCTTGGCATCATCTAACTTCTTCTTAAGACCGCTTACTATGACTTTGTTAATTGCTTCAGCCTGGCCATTTCCTTGAGGATAGGCAGGATTGGAGTACCTGTTCGTAATGCCTAGTCCACAGCAAAATCTTCTGAACGCTTTACTATCAAACTGAAGACCATTGTCCGAGATGAGAGTATGTGGTACTCCAAACCGGATTACGATATTCTTCCATACAAACTTCTGGACGTCTACATCCCTGATGTTTGCCAATGGCTCAGCTTCAACCCATTTGGTGAAGTAGTCTGTTGCGACAACCAAGTACTTCTTACTATCGGCTGCTTTAGGAAAAGGGCCTACAATGTCTAGGCCCCACTGAGCGAAAGGCCAGGGACTTGACAGAGGATTTAGAACTCCTCCTAGTTGATGTATATTTGGTGCGAACTTTTGGCATTGGTCACACTTCTTTACGTATGCCTGTGATTGCCTTTACATATTTGGCCACCAGTATCCCTGAGTTAAGGCTCTGTGTGCTAGGGATCTTCCTCTTGTGTGGCTGCCACAAATCCCCTCATGCAGCTCTTCGAGAAGTAGTTCTGTGGCTTCAGGATGCACGCACAATAAGTATGGACCAGTGAAAGAACGTTTGTATAGCTTACTGTCTCCTGATAGCCAGAATCGAGGGGCTTTTCTCCGCACCTTGTCGGCTTCGGCCTTGTCTGTTGGTAAGACGTCGTCCCTAAGGTAGGTCACCATAGGGTCCATCCAGCTTGGCCCTACTCAAACTTGATAGATGTTGAGCCCTTCCTTTTCCTCGGCATGCCTTTGTACATCTTCCACCAGGATAAGTCGAGGTAGCCCCTGAGCCGAGGTGGTTACAAGAGTGGCCAAGGAGTCCGCGTGCGTGTTCCCACTTCAAGGAACATGTTGCAAATTGAATGACTTGAACCATGATTGTAGTTGCTTGACCTGCCTTAGATATTTCTGCATTCTTTCATCACAAGCTTCTAATTCTCCCCTGACCTGGCCGACGACCAGCGCTGAGTCCGAGAACACTTCTGCTGTGCTCCCACCCATCCTTTTGACCATAGCCATTCCGACCAGCAACGCTTCGTATTCGGCCTCATTATTAGTAGCCGAGAAGTTTAGTCTGAGGGATTTTTAGATGACAACATTCTCAGGAGATATTAAAACTAGCCCTACTCCTGAGCCTCTTTGATTGGCTGCACCGTCCACGTATAATTTCCAAGGTGTGGACTCTTGCACAGACACGAGGCCAACTAAATTTTCTTCCATGTGTATCGTCTCGGCAATCTTTTCCAACACAGGCTCAGCGAACTCAGCCACAAGATAGGCCAGTATTTGCCCCTTGACTAAGGTACGAGGCATGTACTTTATGTCAAAGGCGCCTAGGATGGTTCCCCATTTGGCAATCCTCCCCGTATAGTCTGCACTCCGAAGCAATGATCTAAGCGGGAGTTGGGTAAGGACCACAACTGTGTGTGATTGGAAGTAGTGGGGGAGTTTACGAGTAGCATGAACTACTGCAAAGATGGCCTTCTCAAGTGGCAGATAACGGACCTCGGCCTCGTAGAGGGATTTACTCACATAGTATACAGGCTTCTGGACGCCACTGTCGACTCGTATAAGTACCAGACTCACAGCATGGGTGGCTACAGCAATGTAGGCGAACAAGACCTCGTCTGTTGCAAGACTGGACATGATGGGAGGCCGAGTTAGGTATTCTTTTAGTTGCTGGAAAGCTAGAACACACTCTTCACTCCACTCAAATCCCTTCCATTTGTTCAGCAGCTGGAAGAAAGGTTGACATCTCTCAGCAGACTTGGAGATGAATCGGTTGAGAGCGGCAGTCATCCTGGTCAACTTTTGGACTTCTTTTGGGTTTCGAGGGGGTTGCAGACTGTTGATCGCCCTAATCTGGTCGGGGTTGATCTCAATTCCGCGATGGGTGACCATATAGCCCAAAAACTTTCCTGATCCAACGCCGAAAGAGCACTTCGAAGCATTGAGTCGTAATTTGTGTTTCCTTAAGATTTCAAAGATGTTTCTGAGGTCTCCAACGTGGTCGGAATCCAGCTTTCTTTTGACCACCATGTCATGAATATAAATCTCAATGCATTTCCCCAGTTATGGTTCAAACATTTTTGTCATCATTCTCTGGTAGGTGGAGCCTGCATTCTTCAGACCAAATGACATCACCTTATACTAGTAATTACCAATGGGAGTTACGAAGGCTATTTTCTCTTGATCGTTCAGGGCTAAGGGAATCTGGTGGTACCCTTGGAAGGCGTCCAAGAAACTCATTCGCGGGTGCCCTACGGTTGCATCTACTAATTGATCAATCCGAGGCATGAGGAAGGGGTCTTTTGGGCAGGCTCTATTTAAGTCCATGAAATCCACGTATACACGCCATTTCCCACTCTTCTTCTTCACCACCACTATGTTAGCCAGCCATTCTGGATAGAAGACCTCCCTGAGAGTCTCGTTCCGAGAATGGACAGCCATTTTCTGATTGAAATGGCTCACATGCTCCACGGGGTCAGTCCGTCCATTGTATGCAGTGAAGGTAGGTTGAGTAAAACGCCGAGGAAGGCTTCCTCCTTCAATTATGCGTGTGAAGGGCGACTTGGAAATTTGGTTGAGTGCCCTATTCATTGCATCACTCCCAGTACCCCTTGAGGACGTGTCTCTGCCCCTGCGGTTATGGTGGGGCTCTTCTACGTGGGAGAAAGACTCACTTGGGGGTGTCCTGGAGCGGCGTCTATAACTGGCATCGTCATCATCGTCATAAGAGTCATCCGTGATGGACGGACTGCTAGACGGACTGCGCCTCCTTCGCGCACGGCGCAACTTCTTCTTGAGACGATCAATCTTGCGTTGCATGTCCTCATGAGACTCGTCACTGTTATTTCGACGTCGACTCCTCGCAGTACGATTTGGGTGCACACTCCCTTCGCGGTCTCTTTCACGCTCAAGGTGCACGAAATGGTCAATATGCTGAGAGCCACCTAACTCAGCTCTATTAGAATCTGATCTAACCATGGTTCAAGCCTCAACACACAAATGCAATAGTACTCTCCCCACAAATGGCGCCAATTGTAAGGACACAAATCTACAAGTTGGGCCTATGAACAGAACAAATTGAAGCCCAGGCTGTGTACAGTTCCTTGAAATAAATTTGTAAAGAGAGTGGGCTGGAGAATACTTGATTGAATATGTATGGGTCGATGGCCCAAGTATAATTATGATTAGATTTACGTTGATGAAATACAAGGTAGATACAAAGTTCTTCTCGTCACAGTCCGAAGAGTATGTTTAGACTAATACAATGAACACTTCTCTCTTTCTTTCTCTCTCTTTGCTGCTCTTTTTCTTCTTCTGATCGTCCCCCCTCTTTGTTCCTCTTCTGTTCTATTTATATGCCCCTCTTCTCCCCCGTGCCAGTTAGATGGGATTTTCTTGATACTTATCCCATCAGCCTTCATCTGAAGTCTTCTCTTGGCAGCTGTAAAGGATGAAGGTCACTGTTCAGGTGTCTTTTCCCATTAATGCGGCCATGATGTTAGCTGCAGGATCATAAATGCGGTGGTAGTAGCCTTTTGCCTAATATCTGATCTTCGCCACCTGTTCTTTTTGTCCATATAAATCAGGGGATTCTCCGGGAAAGCTAGGATTGATGTTGGGGCACCCATTTGTAACAACCTTTTGACAATCCGAACAGTCAAGTCTCCTCGGACAAGTCTTCCTTACGCATAACTTGCACTTTAGAATCAAATTAGGCTGGGCACACTCCCCAAGATTTGTTGTCCTCGGATGTACATGTCTCCTTGGACGAGCCGTGGCCCATTACCTGATATTGGGCCTTTCACCCCTACAGTTTTATTTTGCTTATACGGCTGTATAAGCAAAATATATTGTTTTAGCTACATTGATTTAAAGTAAAGAATAAAAAATTATATTTTGATTATTGAATATATAATTATATATAAATATATATATATATATTTGAATGAAATATATTTTTGTTTGAACTATAATTTGATATATATGATTTTAGTCAATTTGACTATATTTTGACTCTGATACCCAGCCAATGGGGGCTATTTATTGGTACTGAAACTAGTTCCATTTGGGGCATCACGAGCCTATCGTGTTTCTAGACCCAGCTAATGGAGAATATATATTAGCACAGAACTATTTTCATCTAAATCTGATGCCTAATTATGGGGATATAGCGTGAAAATAATCGTACAGATTGTTAAGAATATGAATTATGTTTGAATATTTGAACTATTTTAAGTCCTTGAAACTGCTTATGTGTTTTTTGGTACCTATTGTAAATTATAGCTGGATATATGGAAAATTGATTTTTTTTTTCTAATCCATCTATGATATATTTGTAAGATTAAATATATTTGATCTATGTTCAACTTATTATTTTACATAATTATTTTTTTTTATACAACTTATTAGGACTTTAGTTATTTATTGAGTTGTCAACTCACCCTCCCCTTTTCCCTTTTAGATTTTAATCAGGAAGAGTAGCATGTTTTGGGCTTCCGCTGGGATGTGCGTATATGAGTGAAGTGTAGGAATCATTTGAATAAGATTTGAACTTTAATGTTTAATATTGTCTTTTGTTCAGACTTTAGTCTCAAAGATTTAGTTTATTTTCTTTACGATGTTGGGAGATTATTATTTTGGAGATCCTTTGAGAATTGTATTATTGAAGATATTTTTTTTGAATTTATTAATGAAATTTTCATGGAGGATAAATTCTTTAATTGTTAAGAATGTTTTTCACACTTGTAAGGTGTAAACTTTATAACTGTGTAGCTGTTGTCACGTGCTTAGCTTTTACTTGGATTCGGGGTGTGACAATATTTATAGTATCAGAGCTCAAGTTTTGATCCTTAGGCATTGATTTATGAAACTAAATGGTGAGAGAGGTAGAAATCAGGCATTGGGGAATACGTTGTATGATATATATATATATATATATATATATATATATATAGACACACACACACACATACACACACACTATATTTGCTGCAACATTCGTTTGCAGCACAACTACAGTCACCCTTTACATTTGCTGCTAGGATTCCAACTATAATGAGAGTTAGCAGACCCTTTGAGCACCCATTTTCTTAATGAAGTTTGAGGAATATATAAAATGTGTGAGATCAAGAATTAGGTTGTGATATGTATTTATAATGCAACATAAGGTGAGAAATATCTATTTCTTTAATGAAGAAGAAATTTCTACGATCATAAGTATAACGTAGAGAAGTAAACGGCACGTGAGTTAAGGGTCAAAGCTAGTTTTTTGTCATGTTAAGTAAACGGCACGTGAGAAGTAAACGGCATAGCTAGTTTTTCTTCTTATATACCATCATAATGCATTTAAACAAAGCAACTAGACTAAAAAAAAAAAATCCACGGACGAATCAATCCATGTGCACTTGCACATTTTCTCCCCTCACTTTTCTCCTTATTTTGGGGAAAACATTTTTGGTGGTCCTCAAGAGGAAATATCTAGACTCCACTATTTCTTTCCCCTCTTAACCAAATACTCTTTAAAAAGTTTTTCTTCTTCTTTTTCTCTTTTTTTTTTTTTTTTTTTTTTTTTTTTTATTTTCCTCTCTAAAATTCACTCTACTAAACATGCACTACAAAAAAATGGGGCTATCCCAGTGTTTTCAAAACCGCTGGGATCACTACAAAAAAATGGGGCTATCCCAGCATTTTCAAAACCGCTGGGATAGGGTCAAAATTCCTATCCCGGCATTTTTTTTCCCGGCGCTTCAAACCACCGCGCAGTGAATGTGGGTATAGGGTCGCCGGGCTTGTACTAGCGCTTTTCAAAGCGCTGGCATAGGTACTGCCTATGACAGCGCTTTCAAAAACGCTGGGATAGGCCATTTTTCATTATACTAATTCATGACCTATACCAGCGCTTTTGAAAAACGCCGGGATAGGTCATTTAAAAAAAAATTTAATTTTTTTAGCACCTGTAATGTACCTACAATACATATTTACCAATACCTATTTTATAGCAACTATAATGAACCACAATTCATATTTTCCTATAGCAAATACAATACCACATTAAACCAAGAAACTAAATATATTTTGTTAGGTTCTAAGAATTAGGAACTAATGTATTAGAACTTCAATTTGTAATGTTGGCAAACCATGATCAAAACAATGTTTAGTCTTGTGTAAGACTTGCTCAAAGTATGGCTCTTCATGTAAAGTTGGAATCGAGTTTTATGCAGAATTCACTGTGCACTTTCTGCCTGACTCGATCGATCAAAAATTAGACTCGATCGATCGAAAGTCGTGCAGATTGTTTTTCTGCAGAATTTTCCAACTCAGCCCTAGTCCATTTAATGTATAGGGTTTTATGTTTTGCCCTAAGTATATAAGGGAAAACCCTAGCCACGTTTTTAGAGTTCTGTTTTGCTGTGTTTGTGAATCTCATTGTGAGATCTAGAGGTGCTTGCCTTCACATACACTTAGGATTTGCAAACTCAAGACTCATGTCTAGAGCTTGGTAAATTATTCAGTTGTAGAATCAAAGATCTTAAAGAAATACAAGCAGGTGCGCTTGTGGATTGCTGAAGAATTCAAGAAAGAAGGAGTCCGTGGATCTCAGAGCTATCATGGGGTCGTGGTAGTAAGTTTCCTACACTTGGGTAGTAATAGGATGTTAGTGGTCTAAGTCTTATTGTGTAAACTTCAATTTTTTCATAGTGGATTCAGTTTACCTTGAGGATAGCTAGGTTAAATCCTCTCTAGGTTTTTTACCGGTTTAGTTTTCCTGGGTCATCAGATCTTTGTGTTATTTAATTTCCGCTGCTTTACTGTTTTTGATTATTTGTGTTAACCTAGTTCTGCTTAAATTACCTAAGTTAATCACTTGGCTAATTCTCTAGGTTAATCTGTTGGGTTTAAGGGGTCTAAACGAACTGACATATTTAATTACACCATATCAACAATTACATCTCAATTGTCTAGAATGTTATATATACACAAAATATATCATCCCAAGTGTCTAGAATGTTATAAGGCGCACCTACACTACGATTTCACCATTGCATATTGAGTTTCAAATATGTAAGTCACAAAACAAACAACACTACATAAAAATGAAACAAGCCTTAAATGTTCTAAGGTTCAATATACGACATTGCATGTTTGTCAATATCAACCTCACAAACCATAACTAATAACCCCATAATCGCATATATCTTTACAATAAGCCCATCATCCTCTTAGTAGCTCCTAAAATTTCTATTGATGAATCACAAACTGAAGCACTTAAACGACTTACCATTTGTTAAGAACAGAAAGGGTACCTTCAAAGCACCTGCAGCGGAAATCAACCGAGTCAAATACAACAAGAATAAAAAGAAACATTATTCATTAAGACTGGCAACCATAATAGCATAATTACCATTCCCAAAACCAGAAACTAAAACATTCTTTGTATAACCATCATTCCTTACTCTTTCACAGTTCTCATTTCACAACAATTTCAGCACAGTTAAGATGAATTTCCCAAATTTTCCAAAAAACACACACACACACAAAACACAAAACATGTGTCATGAATTCTATTTTCCCCTCCTTTTCTACTCAATTTTCCCATCAACCAAACAAAGTTAAATCTATAGAAAATTCATAACTCACTTAAACACACGCATAGAGTCAAAAAGGTTTAAAATGGAGGTTGAAATGTTTGAGAAAGTGTAACAATAAGTTAAGAAAATTAAAAAGAATAAAAATAGTTAAAAGAGGGAAAGATAGAGTTGGCAATAAGTAGATGATTTGCATAGATAAATATAATACGATTTAGTAATGCACCAACTGAGTTAATGTGATTTTCAAAATAATAAAGTTGGGATTACATGAATGTCTCTAGCCCAATCTATAGGATCATTGACAAAAATATAAAGACAAATGGATAAGATTAGGTGATGTAGGGGTACCACACCCCTCAAGCAGCCTATTTGAGAGGGGCAGCTAAGTGGGCATGTCACCTCCCCCCCACCCCACTTGTCTAAATACCCCCACTCCCTTTGGAAAATTCAAGTACAAAAATTCTCGAAAATTCCCTTCTCTTTTTTTTTTTTTTTGGGTGCTCCTATAATTATTATATGTCCCTACTTGGTTGGCTTTGATACCATTAGTTACAGCTCAAGAAAAGTACTAGCCAAATTTGCACTTACACCCATGAAAGAACTAGTCAATTTGCATTGATTGAGACTCCTTATAGTTATTTATAAAGTCAAGATCAACCTAATATATGCTTGAGTTGGAACTCATCACACGCTCAACTAAGTACTCAATTAAAACACCAACGACTACATATCTAATAACTTAACCACCTAATAGCCACATATATTGCTTTGTACTTAGTATATAATCATAATACAATTAGCCATTCACTTACTTGTACATATATGTAGTCAAGTGTGCATATCAAATAAAGCCTAGTTTTTAGGTTTAATCTAATCTATGATCACTAGTTCCCTTGCTTTTATATATATATATATATATATATATATATATAAGTAACAATCTTAGTGTAATTATTCATGCTAGTTAAGATTTAACCCTCCATTACTAACCATTATGGCCTCTTTGTTTAATATAATGCCCTAATTGGTGCAGGGCACCATGGTAGGAAGCGCCAAGCTAGTGAAATCGGATTTATAAACAAAGAACAAGAATTTTGATAAATAAACAGAATCAGACCATACATATACTTATCGATGATGAAAAATCTGAACTTAATCATGGGTAATAATCAAGAATGACTTCAATTTGACTCCATAGCTGATGCTAAAAAAGCTTAAAAATGCTAGACCACTCCAATCACCTAGGAACCTAGTGTTCATGAAACTAAAAAAAATATAAGTTTAAGTCAAGTTAGATCCATACTTAGTCTGCCTAGGGCTAATCATTGAATACACCAATGCATGAGTATTACTCAAGCAGCAATAGATAAAAAGTAAACTTAGATGATCACATAAAAGATGGAATTATTAAGGAAATTCCAGTGAGAATGACTAAGTTCATCACCAATAATTATAGCACAATAGGAACAACATAATCAACACTCCCAATATAAAATACACCGCCTTATATCTCCATGCAAGCCACCTGCTTGCTCTAAATCAACAACCCACCACAGCAGAAATTTTAACATATAATTATAGACTAGTAGGGTATTTTGATGCAGATGTTACTCACCCTTTAGCAATTCACTGGTTTGCTCGCGGAAAGAGGAACTCAAACTTAGAGCAAGCTGCTAATCCTGCAAAATCTAAGTCTAAATTATAGACTACAAAAATAACTTAAAAAACGTAAATTAGGTGACTTCACGTCCAAAATCATGTAAAGGAGAAGACACTACTAAACTAAGTACACCGAGAGAACAAACTATAAACTAAAATAGGGAGAGGTGTGCAAAGATATACAAACCAAAATATAAGCTCCAATAGTTTGCTAGTTTGCATTTATCCCACAAAAATGATAGTGAGCTATTTAATAATTTATAATATGCTTTAACACAATAAAATCAAGGGAAAACAAATATCTACTAATCAAAGGCTGCAATAAGTTACCATTTGCAGTGATTTGAACTGGTTATTATGACAAGGAAAAAGTAAAACAAGCAATAATCAAAGTATAAAGGGCCCTCTGTCATTATTTCAAAAAGGAGTAACAGAATGATTTGTGGACCCCTGACGATTTGTGGCTTTACTTTTTTTCTCTAGAATAAATTTAACTTGTCAAAAAGCAGAAGATAAATTTCAGAAATGACTTGTCTCAAGGATGCATGATCATTCTTCTTCTATTAAAAGTAAAGTTTAATCATATAATATGAACTTTAAGTAAACCAAAAGACAAGAGAGCTTGCTTGGTAGACCCACAAACTATAAAACTTTACTTAAATTCTTATGGAAAGCGCGCGCGCGCACACACACACACACACGCACGCACACAGATTCAAATTAAAGTAAAGAAAATAGTGTGTTTGATACTAAAAAGGATGTATGTAAGGTACAAACATAGTCCTTAGTAAATAAAAAAAATATGTGCAAGGAATCAAAAGAGAGTCGTTTTAGGAAAAAAGTGACTAAAAAGGCTCCAATATTTGACAAAATATTCTCTAGCAACTAAAAAAGTAAATAGAAGTAGGTGTAAAATTTCATTAGAGTTTCACCAAAGGCAAGAGTAAATTGCAGCTTCCATGGTAAAGAAATAAGCAAATAGATTATACCAATCCATATGACATGTTACCACATTGCACCAATCCCGCTCTCTGATTTCAGCTAGATTTGATTTGACAAAATAAAAAATAGTAAATCAATACATTTTATAAAAAATTAAAAAAAAAAACCACAAATTAAGTCATTTAGTAGAAAAAACTTCCATTTCAGCTAAATACTTAATTTTAGGCATTTATTTCATAATAAAGTAGCTGACAACAACATATAAAAATAAGCTCAATGGTTGATAAGAATATACACATGATGATTAAATAGAAAAAGGGCATCAACGTAAATACATACAAATATCAATTTTACCATTCTTGTTCTAGACCTCAACAACTCAAACAAAAATAGTATTAAGCCTTCTTTCTATTTCCTTTTTGATAAGTACATTAAGCCTTATTTCTTGTGGACCCTGTAGTAGTGGTCTGGTGCTTTTATCCACTCCACTGTCTTAAGACTTTATAGTAGAGATCAATATTGATTAATTGAGTTGTTATGCCAATTATACATGCACTTAGAATTCATAGTGAGTGCATGTCATATCTCATAGCTTACTTGACACTACATAGCAATATACTTTAAAAACTAATCTCAGCATAAAATTTTGTGACCCGTGATTAAGCTAGCTTGAGTCTATGGAAGAGTTCATATCTTAGTTCAATACTACTCCTAATTAAATGAGAGCAAAGGATGTTGAAATATTCATATGTAAGTGGTGTAATTAATTAAGTTATGAAGTTCCATGTTAAATATTAATAACGAGAGTAATTAATTGGTTATCTTACATAATTGAACGCAAACTTATTAATTTCAACTTCTAGGTTAAGTGGTGTTCTTAAATGTATTAACCTATGGAAGCTACCAATTATGAAAGAATGATCCGCTCAAATATCCTCTGCCATATGAGGTTGGAACTCTACAGTAAGGTTGCTTTGATTTCACGGTTTTATAAGCTATAATCATTATTGTCTGTACTTTTGAACCTTTAGGTATTTATCTAAAAGAAGAAAATGAAGACAAAATAAATAATCCAAACAAAAAAGATATATTAATATTTGCATCATATATATGAAAATGCCTTATGATAAAAAAAACACTATTATATATAGAAGCAAGTTTATGCTTCATGCTCACCACTCCTTCCCTCACTCTCTAACACAAACACATACATGACCATAATCACGTACACAATGCCAACATTCCCCTCCCATGCACAACCCATAGGTAATAACATATGCATAGCCTTACCAAAAATACCCAACAGATCTCAATCCCAAAGAACAACTCCAAAACCAAATGCCCCAAAAAAATTCAAGCTCTTGAACTAAAATAGAAACCCAAACTTCACACAAATCAAACTTGTCCCAGATCTGGTTCATCAAATATCCAAACCCACAAAGACTTCATAGTTTACACTTATAAATCCAAATTCAAATGCATAACCAAGTCAGACCCAAATGAAAATACACACATACAAATAGTTATACGCATTAATACACACAACCCAGAAAAAAAATAGAATTTTCAAAATACCCATTAGTCACTTACAATAATTTAGGTAAATGTGAGAGGGATCAGTGAAATGAAAGAGTACTTGAGATCTTGCACTGTAGAAATCGAATCCTCCTAATCGTGGGCTTTTTAGCATAATCAATGTGCAAGGAAACATCCAAGGTTTTATTCAATGGAGGAAAAGGAATTCACAATTCACAACCATTACACAGTAAATATCAAATACCTAAACTAAACAAAAATGCATATAGCCATTACTCTATCAAACAAAAAAATACCCAAAGGAACTAGAATCATTAAACAAAAAAATTAACATCAAGCATTTAGAATCAATAAACAAAAATTCCCAAAGGAACTAGAATCATTAAACAAAAATTAACAAAAAAATTAACTCAAAAGGAAAAAAAAATACCCATTACACGTTTGGGGTCACCGGTTGGGTGGAAGGCAAAGGGTCGCTGGCTGGGTGGGAGGCGAAGAGTCGCCGGCTTGGTGGAAGGCGAAGGGTCGCTGGAAGCGTCGCCGATGGTACGAAGGACTGAAGCGTCACCGGAAGCATCACAGATAGTGCGAAGGAGCATCATCGTCACGAACGGTCGGCGAAGGACTGAAGCGTCGTGAACGGCGGCGAGCTGAAGCGTCACGAATGGCCAGCGAGCTGAAGCGTCGCGAACGGCCCGCAAGTTGAAGCGTCGCGATCCGTCGTGAGTTGAAGCGTCGCGAACCGTCGCGAGTTAAAGTGGATCGGCGACCGGTTGAGCTAATCGGTGACGGTATGGCTCATTGGCGATGGTGGCAGTTTGCTTTTTTTGGTTTTTTTGGTTGGCACTTGGTTTTTTTTTTTTTACCGAAATGGCTCTTGGGTTTTGCTGTGTTTTGTGATCAAATATATATGGCCTTTAGCGACGACTTCATTCCGTCGCTAATGGGATGATTTCGTCGCAAAAGGTTATGATTTTTTTTTTTTTTAAATCCCTATAGGTGACCTGTCCCAGCGCTTTTGAAAGCTAGGACAGGTCTATTTCCATACGAAATGGAGAAAGACCTGTCCTAGCGCTTTTAGAAGCACTGGAACAGGATGACCTATCCCACCGCTTCCAAAAGCGCTGGGACAAGTCTTTCTCCATTACGGAGTGGAATGATCCTGTCCCAGCGCTTTTCGAAGTGCTGGAACAGGGTGATCCTATCCCAGCGCTTCCAAAAGCGCTGGGATAGGTCTATTTCCATACGAAATGGAGAAAGACCTATCCTAGCGCTTTTAGAAGAGCTGGAATAGGGTGACCTATCCCAGCGCTTTTGGGCTTCCTATACTAGCGTTTTTGAAAAACACTAGCATAGGTATTGCCTGTACCAGCGTTTTCAAAAAGCATTGGTACAGGCGTATCTATTACGGCGTTTTGTAAAAACGCCGGGAAAAAATCGCTGGGATAGGACGAATTTTTTGTAGTGATGTTGTTAATTGCTATAATTAGTAGGTAAAAAAATAGTTTTAATGGTAAGTTTAGATTAAATCAAATAACAATTTATCACCCAAAATTTATTATAAAAATATTGTGAGAATGTTGTGGACGTTACACTTTTTTTACAAAAATGATTCTTTCTCAAAATAATGAAACAAAGAATTTGTAAACCTTCTCAATTTATGATTTCACTATCTGAATGTTTCATTTTTTTCTATATATAAATATTTGTACTCAAATCATAAGCATCTTTGAAATAGTCACATATGTACATTTTTAAAACCCTTAAAACATAACCAGATTAACATAGTTAATTAGCCAAATTATTACTTAGTCAAATTATCAAATCTAGGTTAACACAAATATATCATATCATTGTAAAGTGCGGAAAATGAAGAACACAACGATATGATAACCTAGGAAAACCAAATTGGTAAAAAACCTAGGGAGGTTTTAACCTAGATATCCTCAAGGTAAAACAAATCCACTATGAAAGAATTGAAGTTTACACAATAGTGACTTAAACCACTAACATCCTATTGCTACCTCGAGTAGGAAACTTACTACTACGACCATTTAACAGCTCTGAGAACACGGACTACTTCTTTCTTGGATTCCTAGCAAGCACAAGCACAAGCACTCCTGCTTGTATATCTTTAAGCTCTTGAATCTGCAATTGAATTGATCACCAAGCTCTCGACATCAATCTTGAGATTGGAAACCCTAAGTGTATGTGAAGGCAAACACCTCTAGATCTCACAAGAGATTCACACACTCAGCATAAAGAACAACCCAAAACGTAGTCAGAGTTTCTCCTTTTATACTTAAGGCAAAACATAAAACCTTATACGTCAAACAGGCTTGGGCTGAGTTGGAAAATTTTGCAGAAAACAATCTACACGATTTTCAATTGATCAAGTTTAATTTTCAATCGATCGAGTCAAGCAGATTTACACAGTAAATCCTGTAATACACTTGATTCCAACTTTACACTTCAACATATTTTGAGTAAGTTTAAAACAAGACTAAACGTTTCGATCATGGTTTGGCAACATTATAGATTGAAGTTCTAATATATTTAAACCTAAAGTCTTAGAACCTAACAAACTTCCCCTTTGGCAATCCATGACAAAACACAAACCAAAACAAACTGCTCAAAGTTTACAAAAAATTAGCCCAATACAATATCATTGCCCAACACAAAAAATTCAACCTAAATACTATCTATCAATTGCAAGTGTAGGCAGCAAAATGACTAAATCAACTTGTATATTCCTGTAACACTTAACAAACACATAAACACATGTGTGAAAAATACAAGTAAAATAAAATAACTTCTTGATTTCACATAACACAAAATAAAGACATAAAATCATGAATAACCTTATAAAAGTAAATCAATAAGCAATGTGAAACAAGAAACATATATAAATACATCATAGTATCTCCCCCTATCATGAACAACCCAAAACAAAAAACAAAAATACATCATGAGCCAAAAATGTAGATACACAATGAAACATCTAGATACAATATAAAGCTCCATAGCTCCAAAACAATAAAATCTCCCCCTAACAACAAATTCTCATCTACAAATGTACTCCCCCTTTTTGTGACGAATTGCCAAAGGGCACTCACTTATCATCAAAAGCAGGTGGAGGAATAGCAGAAGCAGCAGCAGTAGGATCGATAGACGCCTTAACAGTAGTATCACCTGTAGTAAAGGGAGGAGGAGGTGCATCACCAGAAGACTCAACTCTAGGGCGTTTAGAGCTTACTCTCATTTGAGCAGCCCTCTGCCTAAGAAAGGTGGCACCTATAGGAGCTATTATATGAATAGGCTCAGACGTAGGAAAGTCCTCTAAACCTAAATGTAAAAGAATCTGATGAATAAAAACTGGAAAGAAAAGAGCATGAGCAGTAGAACTACTCCTATGAACCTCAATCAAAGAACAAATGAAAAGATAAGGAAAACTCAAAGGAGCGTCTGTGACACGAGCATACAGAAATGCACATCTCTCCAAAGGAAAAGTGTGCAGGTGAGAGATAGGCCAAATGGAATGGCAAAAAATCCAGAAAAAAAGATAGTGAGTCTTGGTCAACTCGCTAGAGGTGATCCGAGGATCAGAACCCCACTAGATAGTAGTACCAGTAATAAATGACATAATATCATCTAGGGAAGGAGACTCATCGTACGGATAAACAAGATGCCGGACCAGTGGCACCCCAAGAGCATTAGTCACTACTGAAGGAGTAATGGTGAACTCTACACCCCGTATCCAACTCTTGACTTGAGTGTTAGAATCATAGGTGTGGACAAAGAGGTTCAAGTAGAACTCTCTTATCAAGGTAGGCGGAGGAGAATGATTAACATCTAATAAAGGCAACCAGCCTCGATGGTCAAAGTTTCTCCTAATCTCACCATCTAACTCATCTAACAAAACCTTCCTCTTAGCCCAAACATTCCTACGAATATTCTACTTCTCATATGTTTCCTGGTGTTTCTCACTCGAAAAATTAGTACTATCAAAGGGAGAGGCAGAAGAAGAGGAGGAGGACACCCTATAAGCTCTAGTCTTCCTAACCATGATGCTAAGGATCAACAAGACAAACACAAAAGAGACAGAGAGAGAGAGAGAGAAAAAAAAAACACAAAAACTAAGGGCAGACTGCAAGTTAGCACAAAAATATATAGAAAATAACAATTTATATGATGCATGAACAATTTCAACACATGATGCATGCTCTAATGCAGTGAGAATGAGTTCAATTAGACTTTAAATTCACAAAATTGGCTTAAGCATAGAGTTTATATCAAAAACCCCAATGTTTGAAAACCCACTTTCAAAAAACCAACAAATTGACCAAATTGACCGTTACACAAGATAGATAACATATAATAATGATCACATCAATCAGTTAACAAGCTAATTTAATCAAATTAAGCTTAATTGAACAAAACCCTCAAATCAGGTAGTTTCAAGCCCTACAATTTTCAATTTTTTCCAATTCAACAAATTGATCAAATTAAACACCAAAGAACAGTTTAATAACATCCCATAACAAAAACCCATTGATCAATTTCCAATAAAAAGGCTTAAATCAACAAAATCCCCAAAATGCATGAAAAAATGCATGAAACATGAAAATAGAAGAAAAATAAGGGGTATAAAGGTCTTATTGGCCTTAGAGGACAAAAACCCTTGAAGAAATTTGGTGGAAAACGACAAAAATTTAAATTGACTCCTTGACCGATCGAAGAGAGAGAGAGAGAGAGAATAGCTTTTGAAAAAGTTGAAAAAATGATGAACACGTGAAAAGCTAAAGGTTTTAAAAAACTCTCCATGTGATTTTTGATTGATCGAAAATTACATTCAATTGATCTAGAACCAATCAAGCAGCGATTGAAACGGTCAGATTCAAACCAAAAATTTAATCGCACTTTCGATCAGTTGAGAAGTAGGTTTAATCGATCGAAAATCAAGAAAAATCTTTTTTTTTTTTTTTTTTGAAAAACATAACAGTTTTGTGCAGAAACACCTCAAAGTATAGTATTTTATGAATAAAATGCATGAGTATGAGATGAAATGCTTTTCAAAAACACCTGAATTGAACCTAGATTTCTCAAAATTAAGATTTTCAATCAATTTTCCTTAAATTCTCAAACTTCAAACACATTTTGCATTAAAAACTAAGAAATTCTCAATCTTAGATGACCACAACAAAAACACACACACAATAACATGTACAAAGTTTAGCAAAGAGTAACTTGTATAGTGTATGTAACTAGCAAAAGCTTGAAAAACATGTGAGGTGATATGTGAATAGTAAGCAATCACAATTTCTACGAAATTTATCACATACAATTGAAGGAGATTATCACTTAAAGAGTTACATCATATAACTCTCACATCTCCTAGAATAAAAACTTGTAATCATGTAAGTTTCTTGAGTTGTCTCATAATGTACACATTAATTTTATTTGATTAGAAACTTATTAAAATAGCCAAGATAATGTACACACCAATTTTATTTGAATGTGAAGTTATTATAGCCCAATAATATACACACAAATTTTAGCATTTAAACCTAGGCTACATCTTATGTTCTTTTTGAGCATGTGCTACATTTTCTTGAGCACAAAATCTTACGATATGCACTAAGGTGTTCATGATTTTCTAGTAAATAGTGGTGAGATGGTTATTTATGTCTTTCTCAATAAGATCAAGTCCAGCAATCAAAGGTATGTGACTTCAAGATCAAGACAAAGTGATCAAAAACTATGAACATTTTCCCATACAACATGCACTACAAAGCTCATACTAGTAAAGTGCAATAAATAAGTTCACTAAGCTAAATAAGGTACATAAACATGTTATGTAAAGATAAAATGGCCAACCTTGATATCGAATCCAAAAAAAAATATATATTGCAAAATACATTTTGCTTCCCTTTTCTCCCTCCCCCCTCCTTTTTTTATATTAAATAAAAAAACAACCTAGAATTAAATGCATGAATGTTATGCAATGCAAATCCTAGAAACAAAGAGAAAAAAAAAAAACAATCAAAGGGAGAATGGTCACAAAGAGTAAAGCGATGAAGCACAAGAACCATGTCAGAAAGACTTAATTAGATCGAGCCTTTTGCATCCAAAACTTTTTAGATGCAACTTTTGCATTGGAGTTATTATTCACATTAGAATGATGACTAACTCCAGAATTGGAATAAAGGTTTAAAGCCTTTACCAACTCACTAACAAGTATCATAAGATCTTGTGCTTGAGGCACAGGTACTTTTGGCTTATTTGCTCGCTTTGCAGCTTGCAACTTGAAACAATTTGGACGAATGTGCCCAGACTTTCCACATAAATGGCAAACTCAAGCAAGCCTATCATGCATCTTGCCCTTAGGAAGGTTAGGAGTCTTAGGTTTAGACTCTTGAGGATCAACCCTAATCTTCCTAGAAGGTGTAACTTCTGCCAGTTTGACAATCTTACTCACAGAAGGCTCAGAAGAAGAAACAAAGTTTGTGGGGTGAGTTTTAAGCACAGAGATGTTTTCTACAAAACCTAAACCAGTTTTGTCTGAGGGAGACTTTTGAACACTTCGCATGTGATCAAGTTTAGAATTAATAGACTTATTTGTTTGTTCCCTAGTAACAGATAATTCAAGTTCCAAATTCTTAACTTTATCGAGCAATAACATGTTCTCAGTCTTCACATTATTTAACAATTCATTAGCATCAAATAGTTTCACAAGCAAATTTTTCTTATCAAGTGCAAGAAATGCAATTTTCTTTAAGTCTTAGTCAACATTTATAGCATCCTTTGCAACAACCTTGCAAAGTTTGTTATAGACTTCTTGTAAATCTACATCCTTAGAGAGTTTCCCATCAGAAGGGTTATCTTCAACAACAACACTTTCATCAACTACAACAGTAGCAGTGAAAGCAATGAAGTTTCCATCCTCATCACTTCCAGACTCATTGTCAGAAACTTCATCATCACTAAAAGTTACAGCCATAGCATTATCCTTAGACCTCAAGAATGTAGGACATTCTGATTTCATATAACCATACCTTTGACAACTAAAGCATTGTTGACCCATAGAATTATTAGAAGGTTGACCTACTTTCTCTTTAGGGTTTTTAGTGTTATTCACTTTAGTGGGATCATTCCTCCTAAAATTTTTAGGTTCAGCATTGTTCATACCTTTTGCCCTTCTATTTTTGTTCCTAAGAAAGTTTCTAAAGTTATTGGCAAGATCGGCAATCTCTGTAGCAGAGAGCTCATCATCAAATCCACTCACATCAACATCATCAACAGACTTAATAGCCATTGATTTGGATTTGCTAGTCTTAGGTAGGTCCAACTCATAGGACTGAAGAAATCCTACAAGTTCATCAACAGGGATGGAGTCCACATCCTTGCTTTTAGTGATGACAATCACTTTGGGTTTAAAATCCTCAGTCAAAGATTTAAGAATCTTCCTAACAATTTTAGGTTGATCATAGATTTCACCCAAATTATATGCAGAATTAACAATATCATTAAGTTTAGCATAGAATTCATCAAAATATTCATCATTAAACATCTTAATGCTTTCAAATCTAGTATTTAATTGTTGCAACTTATTGATTTTATCTGCCTTTGTGCCTTCATGCATAGTTTGGAAAATATTTCAAGCAGTATGAGTAATCTTAACATTAGAGATTCTCTTAAATTCCTCCATAAAAACAACATTAAAGATAGCATTCATAACTTTGCTATTAAAAGCGGCTGCTTCTTTTTGAGAAGTTTGCCACTCACTAACAGGGGTAGTAGGCTTCTCCCATTCATATTCAACGGAATTCCAAACTCTCTCATCAATAAATTTCAGGACTGCTTCCATCCTTACTTTCCAGTAAGCATAATTATTTCCATCAAAGTAAGGTGGGATAACAAGAGAGTAACCGTGTTCCATGACAACAGGGGTCAAAGATCAGCTCTTAGATTGAAGGATCTACAACAAAAGAGCTATTCGCTCTGATACCACTTGTACGTTTTTAGACCCCTTAAAATATAACCAGATTAACCTAGTTAATTAACCAAGTTTTTACTTAGTCAAATTATCAAATCTACCTTAAAACACAACCAGATTAACCTAGTTAATTAACCAAGTTATTACTTAGTCAAATTATCAAATCTAGGTTAACATAGATATATCATATCATTGTAAAGATGCGAAAAATAAAGAACACAATGATATGATAACCCAAGAAAACCAAACCGGTAAAAAACCTGGGGAGGATTTAACCTAGCTATTTTCAAGGTAAAAAAAATCCACTATGAAAGAATTGAAGTTTATACAATAGCGACTTAAACCACTAACATCCTATTGCTACCTCGAGTAGGAAATTTACTACCACGATCACGTGACAGCTCCGAGTCCAAGGGCTACTTCTTTCTTGGATTCCCAGCAAGCATAAGCACTCCTGCTTGTATATCTTTAAGCTCTTGAATCTGCAACTAAATTGATCACCAAGCTCTCGACATTAATCATGAGATTGGAAACCCTAAGTGTATGTAAAGCCAAACACCTCTAAATCTCACAAAAGATTCACACACACAACATAAAGAGCAACCTAAAACGTGGCTAGGGTTTTTCCTTTTATACTTAAGGCAAAATATAAAACCCTACACGTCAAACAGGCTTGGACTGAGTTGAAAAATTCTGCAGAAAAACAATCTGCACGATTTTCGATCGATCAAGTCTAATTTTCGATCAATTGAGTCAGGCAGATTTACACAGTAAATTTTGCAGTACACTCAATTCCAACTTTACACTTAAACATACTTTGAACAAGTCTAAAACAAGACTAAATGTTTTGATCATGGTTTGCCAACATTACAAATTGAAGTTCTAATACATTTAAAACTAAAATCTTAGAACCTAACAACATACGTACTTTGAGACTCTTCCTGAGCTTCGTGAAGTGGTCATGTCACCAGGTTTTTATTTTTCCTCTTCTAATTAAGCTCATCCTCTTCCAAGTTTCAATCAAAGACCTAATATGTTTGATTACTGCTTCTGTTTTTTATTTTCAAAAAACTTGTTTTTAAGAATGGAAAAAAAAATCATGTATTGGCATGCAGGAAATAATAATAATAATAATAATAATAATAATAATAATAATAATAATAATAATAATAATTTTCCAAAATAAAAAACAGAAAATTTTTTCTTTTGGTTGCGGGTTGCGTTCCCAATCATGATGAGATCCCACCCCATTTCCTTTCTCTTTTATGAATTATGATCATTCTGCATATTTAAGTTTTAACTGCTTTCTTTTCTTTTATATTATTTAAATTTTAGTTTTAGTTTATCATTTTCATATTCAAGTTGTTTGGCCAAAAGTTCCTCAAAAAAAAAAAAAAAAAAAAAATTTGTTTGGCCAAAAGAAAATAAATGGGTAACAAGGTCCTAAATCCAAGTAAGGCCCAAAAGCACCGTATCATAAGGGAAAAGCCCAAATCCTGGGCACACATAATTAGTGTATGTTTAGCATTAGCTTAAAAATGCAGTTTTTTTTATTACTATTTAGCTTATTCTTGTTACTATTTAGCTTATTTTTATTATTATTCATAAGTCCCATTACACTTTTTGGTATTATTCATTGATCCCACTGTATTATTACAACTACCGTTTAATTTTATTTACGGTACTTTCAGCAAAAAATTTTCAATTTCAGCTAAATAAGCTGTTCCCAAGCAAAGAGTTTTAGTAGTTATTTTAAATTGACCTAAAGGCACGTGAGTAGCACGAAAGGCTACCAGTTTCAATGACATAATATAATTATCCGAGAAAAACATGGGAATTAGAATGTGGAGAACTCAGTCAGTTACAAGAGGTTATTTGATCCTTGCAAACGTGGGACACATAGCCTAAAAAACTTCACATCAAGTATAAATAGAAGACCTCTGCTACAAAAAGGGACTTACAAACAGAGCAAAATTAGAGATCATTAGTTATACTAGGACGCATATACTCAGAAGAGACACTTTTATTTTTATTTTTGGTAAAAGTTAAAAATTTGCATCCATTATAATTAAAAATGATTACATTTTTCAATCATAAAAATACCTAGGGTGTGATGAGTGTTATGCATTTGCGGATGAGATATTTTTTTCACCACACTTCTAGGTTTTTTTGTGATTGAAAAATATAGTAATCCCTAATTGTAATAAATGCACATTGGTAACTTTAATCACAAAAATAATTATAGTAGATCCAAATTATTAATTTTTACAAAAAAAAAAAAAAAAAAAAAAGAAGAGTCCCTGAGCGCGTGCACGGAGTCTCTCTCTCTCTCTCCTAAAGGCAAATGATTTACGTTCATCATAATGATTTTTAACGTGATAATCAATATTTAAGTGATTGGAAGTAATCGCATGCTTAGAGACTAGTATTCCCAAATTAATTTATTATTAATCTTTAGGGGAAAAAAATTGAAGAATTAATCTATGAACAAAGCTTAAAAATTTACACAATCACCAAGTTGAGTCCATGACATTTGATAATGCATCACTACATTTTAAATTTTTAATAGATAACTGACTCAAAAAGAGATTCTCCCCCCCCCCCCCCCCCCCCTCTAATTCGTAATTCTAGAATAAGTTCGTACCTCATATTACCCAGGCTTTAACCGGAAGTAGGCAATTTGATGAAGAAAGGTAAAATGAATGAAATTGAAAAGGGTTTGAAACAATGTTAAGCAATCTTTATATGTATTCTTTGAAACTCTCCAAACAAAAAACCTCCGACATAATTTTGAACGATCTACATAGAGAGATAGTAATTACATAGAGAGATAGTAATCATAATATTGTGTTCACAACGAAAACACCAAAAAATGAACAAATAAACCCAAATTTATATTCATTAACCAAAATTTAAGACATACGTTGACATGTACAATATATAGGATATATCAAATCACAATTTAAATTGAAATCTCAATGGCTTTTACCTCAGGCTTCTTCACCTCCACCTTGGGGGCAAGGACGGAGCCACTGTTGGACTAGGGGCAATGTCCCCCTAATTTTTTTTAAAAATATTATTATATATATGTGTACTAATTTTAGCAACTTTGTTTTATAAAATTACATTTCGCTCCCCTTAAACAATAACGTTGATTTTTTGAAGAGTAATGTTACACTTTCAAACTTTTTTACAACATTTTTACAATCTGTTTTGATAGCAAATACTTATTGATTCACATATGGGCCCACCACTAAAATCATTTTTCACTTACTAATAACCACTTATTACATCAACAAATTAGAAAAAAAGTTCGTAACTCTAGCATTTTTCTCATTTTAGTGACCAAAAAAAATTTATAGATTTAAAATCTAAAACAAAATATACAAGTCCAACAAAAAATAGATCAAACCAATAGTAAAAATATATATATATATATATATATATCAAGCTCAATCAACCAATATTATCCAAAATAAACAACCCTATCCTTTAAAAAGTTCTAAACAAAAATAATTTTGTTCTTACAAAAAATAAAAAATAAAAAACTTAGCGGTTTAGTAGTAGCAAAGTCAAAGGTTGAAATCGCCATACAGCCAACGTAAAGCCGCCCCCTAGCTCAAGGTTTTGGCTTCGTCCATGCTTAGGGACCATCATAGTGAAAATTCCATTCTCCATTGCATCCAGCATCCACTGCAATGCTCCACTCTATGCCGCATATCATTCTTTTCTTCCTTCTCTACTTTGCTCTCTCCACTTATTTGTAGTACTCCAATTTATCATTTTCAACTTCATTCTTCACTTCCTCTTTCTTAAGCGCAGGAAGATTGTAAAGTTGTGATTTCCAACTAGTCTTTGTTGGCTTTAATTCCATACTAAATTTGGTTGTATTTTCTTCAATCATTTCCTTGTATTTATGTGGGTTTATTTGTAAGGGATGGATGTGGGAGATTGGTGAAGAATCAAGCTTCAAAGAAGAATCAGTGCAGTTCGTGACTAGCTTGCGAGAAGGGTAACCCATGAAAGGTCACGTGTGAAGCACATAACTAGAAGCTAAAGAGTCATGCCAAGCTGTCAAATTTGCGAGTACTTCGCGAGAAAAACCATCTAGCGAGGTACCCGTGAAACTCTTTTTTTGGCAAAAAGAGAAAATGCTTTACCAAATTCTTTACCCATACTATATATACCCTCATTATCCACAAAATGTAAAGAGTTCCTTTTAGAGAGCAAAACCCTAGCAAAAACACTTGAGAGTTAGAGATTTTATACCCACAATTATCTACACATTTTCTCTTGGTTTTTTTTTTCTACTCTTACCTCTTCATCTCTACATCCTTGAGAGGTTATTAGCCCAAATACTTACCTCACACAATCTGAGTATTGAGTCAAGTTTGGGTGCCTTTGGGAAGCATTGGAAGGAATCAATAAGTGGTGAATGCAATCAAGTTGAATTGCGAAATCTAGAAAGCTAATGAAGACGAGACTCCGAGAAGTCCGCTGTTAGCAGGAGTTTGGAGGGCTCAAGTACATGGGATAGACTAGGCTTGAAGGATCTTTTGTTATTTGTGTACTCCAACTTATTCACTAGTGGATCGATTTCGACTTGGAGGGTTGTGGAGAGGTTTTTCGCTGAGTTCTTCAATTTCCTCTTCGATAACACGTCTTGGTGTTATCTTGTGTTTGATTCTTTTCCATCTTAATTTGTGCCCTAACTTTTAACTTAATCTAGTAATTAGGATGAGTTAGACCCTTGCACATACGGGTTAAGTTGATTATCAAACTTAATCTAAGTAGTGACCCTAACCTTGTAGGTTTATGGTGTGTGTTCCTTGGTCCTTACGTAGAATGAGTTCATTTTGGACTTCTCTGACTCACTCTTAGCTGGGTTCTGGACACTTAAAATTAAATGAATTGACCTTAGTTTTTTGTACCAATTGTATAAGAAAATGCATCAATAGTCAATTATTCTCTTCAACATTTCCAACCCTTCTATAACGCAGTGCTTATGGTCACTCCCTCTCTTATATCATTATCATCCGATCCACTTCACTTCCCATCCACCATCATGATGTACCATAATGTACAACCACCTCTTCCTCTTTCCAATCTACCTCCATTACCATTTTAGTGCCAAAGTTCAAGAACCAACAACATTATGACCTAAATGTCTGCTTATATCGTTCTATCCTTTTACAAGTCTTCTCATTCCACTTATGTTATGATTGGATAAACTATGAATTTAAGTCCATCTAAATTGGTTAGTTTCATATTGAATCTTACAAAACATTTGTTTTATAAATAAATAACCTTAGATATGAATAGATAACACCACCAAGGGCCTTCGAATTGAATTTGTTTTTCTATGTACATGAAACGCAAAATAATATTTCTTCACTTACATTTACTTTAATTATTCACACAAATGAACATAGTTTGTGTAGGTGGTCTCAATGTAGGCATACATATTCCTTTATGTTTAGTATAACCCAATATTGTTAATAATTTTAATAAATGTTAGTTATTCAGGCAATATGGCCAGATTAATATCGGTTATCATTGTTTTTGAGAGTTTGTTTAGACCCCTTAAACAGATTGTTTTACCTAGGGTACGTTTGATATACTGAATGAAGATTACGATAGGAATTGTAATCTTTATTACTAGTAATAAAGTGTGTTGTAATGTAATAACTAACCAATTCATTAGTTTGGTTGTGAGTTATAACATTAGAATGAAACTTAACATTTATTTTAGAAAATATCTTACTCATACAATTATATCTCCTTAAAAATTGTTATTTTTATATTTAAGAGAGATAAGTTTTATTTTTATGATTTTTTATTTTTATAATTGTTAGATGTATATGGAAAGTTTGTTTATTTGGAAATATATTAAGTTCTGAAATTATTGCATTTATTAAAGAATAGCTAATACAACCTTTTAAAGGGAAATAATTATTCCTCATTTTGAAGAATAGCTATTCATAAGAAATGACTAATACTTGTGTAAGTTCGTTTAGACCCCTGTAAACTAGATTGTTTAACCTAATTAATTAACCAAGTGAATACTTAGGTTTATTATTCAGATATAGGTTAAAACAAAACAATCATATCAAGTAAAGCAGCGGAAAATAAAGAACACAACGATATGATGACCCAAGAAAACCAAACCGGTAAAAAACCTGGGGAGGATTTAACCTAGCTATCTTCAAGGTAAAATAGCAAATCCACTAGAAAGAATTGAAGTTTACACAATAGCGACTTAGACCACTAACATCCTATTGCTACCCAAGTGTAGGAAACTTACTACCACGACCCCATGATAGCTCCGAGATCCACGGACTCCTTCTTTCTTTGACCTTTGCAAAACACAAACACCACCGTTTGTGACTTTGAGATCCCACTCAAAAGTTTAGTAACACAAACTCTCCTGTTTGTGACTCCAAGACCACCCTTGAAGGTTTAGATCATCAGCACCTTTGATGACTAGAGAAGGCCGCAACTTCAGCAATACCGGATCTTAAGATTCTTCAAGCAACAACACCGGTAGAAGTAATAAGAGAGGTTTTAGGAACAAAACCCTAAATACAAAAGAGGCACACTCTTTTTTCTCTAAAAAGCCTTATAAAAAACATGCTTAAGGTTTCCTTTATATAGTGGGAAAAGTAGATCTGAAACCCTAATCCTTAATGGGCTTGAACTGCTGTTTGGGCCAACTTAAAATTCTGCAGATACGATTCTCGATCGGTCGAGCCTGTTTTTCGATCGATCGAACCAGGCAGATTCTGAAATCCTCTTTCCGCAGCTTACACGTTCTTGTGTGCTCACGATTTGCTAATTGTTCTAAACTTTTAGAACCTAACAATCTCCCCCTTTGGCAATTTGTGACAAAACTTTCATACAAAATGAAATGTTAAAATACAAGAACAACCCAATACAATAAAATGCCCAATTACATCACAAATCCCAATCTAAGACTCTTAACCTAGAAGTTGCCAAGAAGAGGTAGAAGGTCTTGATCAGAATGTACCTGTCTTTCCTGAAACACTCAATAAACACATCACCGCATGTGTGGAAAGAAAGACATATAAACAAAAATATGAAACAGAATATAAAAACAAAAGTAAATTAACTCTCCCCCTAAGTTAGATACATCAAAAAGTTTTTATATTCTCCCCTTTTCAAAAACAATTTTATTTCCCCTTAAACAACACAAACAAGATTTCCACATTTCATCTATTTCTCCCCCTTTTTGTCACGTATTGACAAAAACAACTCAAACAAAAAGTAGAGTGACAGTAAACATGAGAGAAAAAAGAGATAGAAAATAGAAAGAACTCCCCCTATGAAGAGCAACAACTCCCCCTATAAACATCATAGGCCAAAAAAAAATTTTTCTCCCCCTATAAAAATAGGAAAAAAAAAAAGTTTTGAGAAAAACAGTTTTGGGGAAAATTTAGGAGGTGGGATAAATAAGAACACACAAACCAAAAAAAATGAGTTGAGGAAACACATGAAGAAAAATATTCTCTCTTTCAATAAATGCAAACTTGACACTATGTGACCCATAAACAATTGCATGAGTAGAGAAAATATTTGCACATTGATTATCCATCATATCTCTTAAGAAAAATATTTTCTGCAATTCACACATCAAGAAAAATAGCATATACTAAAATGTACAAAAGACTCAAAAATTAATCAATTAATTTCTTAATTCAAGTTGAGTACCCAATTTAGCGAAGTGTATGCATGTTATGTGTGAAAACAATGAGAGATAAGACTGCAAAACTACAAGATGGATACAGAAAAACAATGTAACTCATGTGAATCCTAACCACAAATGATGCATGAAAAATATTTGGTCAAAAAAACTCTAAAAACTGAAAATTTTTCAGTTTCGATCAATCGAGTATCAATCGAATACCAATCGAGTCAGACAGAATCAAACCAAAAATTTTAATCGCAATTTCGATTGGTCGAGAAACAGCTTCGATCGGTCGAAATTCTGGAAAACTCAAATTTTTGAAAAGCAGAGCAATTTAATACAGTAACACCTCAAAGCACAATATTTCATGAATGAAATGCATGAGTATGAGACTAAAAGGTTTTCAAAAACATATGAATACAGCCCAGATCTTCCAAAATTAAGATTTTCAATCAATTTGTCCTTAAAAAAAACAAATTTTGTATCAAAATCAAGGAACATATAATCTTGGATGGCCACAACAAAATCACACACAATAACATGTACAAAGTTTAGTAAAGAGTAACTTTGTGTAGTGTGTGCAACTAGCAAAAGCTTGAGATACATGTGAGGTGATATGTGAATAGTAATCAATCACAAAGTCTACAAAATTCATCACATAAATTTGAAAGAGACTATCACCTAAAGAGTTACATCATATAACTCTCACATCTCCTAGAATAAAAGCTTGCAATCATGTAAGTTTCTTGATTTGCCTCATAATGTACACACCAAATTTTAATTAAATTGTGAAATTATTATAGCCCAATAATGTACACACCAATTTTAACAATTTTAAACCGAGGCTGCACCTTATGTTCTTGCTGTGCATGTGCTACACTTTCTCGAGCACAAAATCTTACGATATGCACTAAGGTGTTCATGATTGGCTAGTAAACAGTGGTGAGATGGTTATTTATGCTTTTCTCAATAAGATCAAGTCCAACAATCAAAGACATAAGACTTCAAGATCAAGATCATGTGATCAACAAATATAGCATCTTCCCACACAACATGCACAACAAAACTTTTGCTAGTAAAGTGCAATAGAAACAAGTGCATCAAAGCTAAACAAGGTACATAAACATGTTATGTAAAGATAAATATGGCCAACCTTAATTATAAATCCAAGATATATAATACAAAACACATAAAAATATTTTTGGTTTTAAAAAAAATTTTATGACAAAAAACAAAAGGCACACATTATGCTAAATGATTAAAAATGCAAATGCAATGCATGACAGTGCTTAACTAAGCTATAGAGGGTACACAAACAAGAAATATCAATTTCTTAATTAACCCTTGAGTATATGTACAAGCTAGTACATACTAAAAAAAAAAACAAAAAAATAGCTTAGCACTTATAGAACACATGCTATTTAAGTTTCTCCACAATGTCAAGCATGTTCTAAATCAAGAGAGATATATCATAATTCATGTAATCCTCAAAACAAATAAAACAACCAAAAACTAAAAGAAAACATGTCCACAAATAATTGAAAGAATTAAATCAAGGACAAGTAAACAACACTCACCTTAGAGAATCTTTTCTCACCCATATAGCACGAGTCTTCGGCTTTGTAGGTGAAAATCCATGTGAAGCAGAGTGTATTTGAGGAATTACACCAATCTTCTGAGAAAGACTAAAATCCTGCAATTTCCTTTCACAAGCCAACAAGCTCAAATTTTTCAAAAGCATATGAAACAATTTATTTGGACTTATGACAGGAGAAATATCATCACATATCCTAGATTGAAAAGTAGAATTTTTAAATTTCAATTTATGACAATTAGGACGAATGTGACCGGAGACACCACAAAAGTGACAAACAGGAACAAATTTAGGAACATCAGTATTCCTAACAGCAAATCTAGTCTCAGATTTTGGTTTTTGCCTCAACAAAGAACAATTTGGTCTAATATGACCAACAACACCACAAAGGTGACAGGTAGGCACAAAAACAGATTTATTATGCTCTCTAACAGTAGGTTTAGACATAGGTTTAGAAACTCCAGCGTCTCTATCAGAACTTTTACCTTTGTCTAACCTAGCAAAATAAGCTTTTTCTTTATTATTCCTCTTGAAAGGAGGGATATAAACTTTTTCAGCTTTAGGCTTAAGAGAAACAGAAACACTTCTGTTATCAGCAGCAAGCTTGGTACTAGTCAAATTTTCAATTTTAGCTTTAGACTCAACTAAATCTTGTTCCAAGCTTTTCATCTTCTCATCTTGAGAGGAAATTTGATTTCTCAAAAATTCATTCTTCTTATTAGAATCATCTAATCTAACAAGCAATTCCTCTTTTTCAAGATTAGCCAATTTTAACTCTTCTTTAAATTTCTTAGTAATTTTCAAAGACTTAGATAATTCCTTACGAAGAGTTTCACAGACATCAATAAAATCAACAGAAACAACAGTGTCCTTTTTATTCAAATCATCACAATCAAAAACAGTAAGACACTTAAAATTATCCATGATAACAGGGATCAAGGATCAACTCTTAGATCAAAGGATCTACAACAGAAGAGCTACCCGCTCTGATACCACTTGTGTAAGTTCATTTAGACCCCTGTAAACTAGATTGTTTAACCTAATTAATTAACCAAGTGAATACTTAGGTTTATTATTCAGATATAGGTTAAAACAAAACAATCATATCAAGTAAAGCAGCGGAAAATAAAGAACACAACGATATGATGACCCAGGAAAACCAAACCGGTAAAAAACCTGGGGAGGATTTAACCTAGCTATCCTCAAGGTAAAATAGCAAATCCACTAGAAAGAATTGAAGTTTACACAATAGCGACTTAGACCACTAACATCCTATTGCGACCCAAGTGTAGGAAACTTACTACCACGACCCTATGATAGCTCCGAGATCCACGGACTCCTTCTTTCTTTGACCTTTGCAAAACACAAACACCACCGTTTGTGACTTTGAGATCCCACTCAAAGGTTTAGTAACACAAACTCTCCTGTTTGTGACTCCAAGACCACCCTTGAAGGTTTAGATCATCAGCACCTTTGATGACTAGAGAAGGCAGCAACTTCAGCAATACCGGATCTTGAGATTCTTCAAGCAACAACACCGGTAGAAGTAATAAGAGAGGTTTTAGGAACAAAACCCTAAATACAAAAGAGGCACACTCTTTTTTCTCTAAAAAGCCTTATAAAAAACGTGCTTAGGGTTTCCTTTATATAGTGGGAAAAGTAGATCTGAAACCCTAATCCTTAATGGGCTTGAACTGCTGTTTGGGCCAACTTAAAATTCTGCAGATACGATTCTCGATCGGTCGAGCCTGTTTTTCGATCGATCGAACCAGGCAGATTCTGAAATCCTCTTTCCGCAGCTTACACGTTCTTGTGTGCTCACGATTTGCCAATTGTTCTAAACTTTTAGAACCTAACAACTTGTAATAAAAATATAACCAAACTAAAGAATAACTATACTATAAAAATAACTATTGCATTACAACACGTATTACAGTCTACCAAGCATACTCCTAATATATTAACCAAGTGATTACTTAGATTAATTTTTAGATCTAGGTTAAAACAAATAAATCATATCATGCAAAGATGCGAAAAAGTAAATAACACCACGATATGATTTGTAAGTTCGTTTAGACCCCTTAAACCCAACAGATTAACCTAGTGAATTAGCCAAGTGATTAACTTAGGTAATTTAATTAAAACTAGGTTAACACAAATAAGCAAAAACAACAAAGCAGCGGAAAATAAATAACACAAAGATATGATGACCCAGGAAACCACACCGGTAAAAACCTGGGGAGGATTTGACCTAGCTATCCTCAAGGTAAACTGAATCCACTATGAAAGAATCGAAGTTTACACAACAAGACTTAGACCACTAACATCTTATTGCTACCCAAGTGTAGGAAACTTACTACCATGACCCCATGATAGCTCCGAGATCCACGGACTCCTTCTTTCTTGAATTCTTCAGCAAATCCACAAGCGCACCTGCTTGTATATCTTTGTGCTCTTTTGATTCTGCAACTGTATTGATCTACACAACTCTTGACATGAGTCTCAAGTTTGTAAACCCTAAGTGTATGTGAAGGTAAACACCTCTAGATCTCACAAAGAGATTCACAAACACAGCATTCAGAACACTAAAAACGTGGATAGAGTTTTCCCTTATATACTTAGGGCAAAACATAAAACCCTATACATTAAATGGACTAGGGCTGAGTTGGAATTTTCTGCAGAAAAACGATCTGCCCGATTTTCGATCGATCGAGTCTAATTTTCGATCGATCGAGTCTGGCAGAAAGTGAACAGTAATTCTGCACAACAACTCGATTCCAACTTTACATTAAGACCCATACTTTAAGCAAGTTTAACAAACGACTAAACATTGTTTTTATCATGGTTTGCCAACATACAAATTGAAGTTCTAAATACATAAGATCCTAATCCTTAGAACTTAACATGATTACCCAAAAAAACCAATGAAACTAACTCGTTTCAAGATAAAAACTTGAAGAGGATTTGACCTAACTATCTTTAAGGTAAACCAATTCTACTATAAGAGAATTGAAGTTTTTACAAAAGATTTAACTCTAAATCTAATGCTACCTCATGTAGTAATTTACTAACACGACCACGTGCAAACTCCGAATCTACAGACTCCTTCTTTTCTTGGATTAATAGCAACACAAGCACACCCTTGCTAGTGACTTTAAGACTCCACTCAAAGGTTTCAGATCACCATCTGTAGTTGATCTTTATGCAACAACTAGTTCTACAAATCCTTGATTGTAGTTTTAGCTCCAGTAGAATCTTGTGTAGTTAGAAGGTACTGAACATCTTAAATCTCACAAACAGTAACACACAAGTTTTCTCAAAAGTCCTCAAAACGTAGTTAGGGTTTTCTTTTTATATGTGGAGAAGTTTAAGTGAAACCCTAAACGTTTTTGTAGAGATTGGACTGAAATAACCTTCAGCAGAAAATCCTATTTGCGATTTTTGATCGGTCAGGTCTATTTCTTGATCGGTCGAGAAAGGCAAAACTTGAATTCTTTTTTCTGCAATTAGCTGAACTTTGAAATCTTGAAACACACTTATTCAAGCACACTCTAAACACTTAGACTAGACATGTTTTGCTCTCGGTTTGCCAACACAATACAACCATGATTCTAAACATTTAATCTAAATCTTTAGAACCTAATAGTTTTTAATATCGTATGCACATGCACATGAAAGATTCTTATGATCAGTTATCGTTGTTTTTAATATCGCTAATGCAAGGTGCAAATCTAGGGTTGATCACTTCCAAGTATTTTAAATAAGAGACATCCATGATTCAGACTCCCAGCCGTAGATATATATCAAAGATGCAAATAAAATGGATGACCAAGTCAATACTTTTGATTGCATTACGAAGAAGAACAATAATTGTTTTTGTATATATTTCATTTGTATTTTTTGTTTTACGAAAATAAGGATATTAAAAATCCTGAAAGAATAAAAAAGTGTATAGATTAAACCCTTGTGTACCAAAGTTTTGGAATAATTAGACCCAACATTTGTTTTTACCAACATTATTTAATTTAATTTATTTCTTTCATGTTATTTAAGATGTGAATATATTAAATTTTATTTATTTTTGGTTGATATGAATCATTAATTTTTTATTATTGTAAAGTTGTGATTTACAATTATGTTTTATGTTGGCTTTATTCCATGACAAAAAGTGTTGTAATTGCTTTAATTTTGTTCCTTGTATTTTGTGGGATTTTATTGTATTAAGTTTAGTATTAAATTGGTGAAAAATCGAACATGAAATAAACAATCAATGCAATTTCGCGACTAACTTGCAAGAAGCTGGCGAGTAAAGGTTCTTGCAAAAAGGGCACGTGAGAAGCATGTGCTGGAAGTTGAAGAGTCGTGTCAGGCTATCAATTTCGTGACTTTCTTACAAGTAGGGCCAACCCGCAAGGTACCCATGAAACATTTTGCTTGAAGGATTTTAAGTGTGACTTTTTTACCCTTCACCCATGCTATATATACCCTTATTACCCACAAAAGCAAGAGAGGTCAATTCAAAGAGAAAAACCTTAGATAAGTTTTCCACAACACAACACACCAATCTTTTAGAGAGAGAGCTACTCATCTTTAGTGAGAAATCATTCTAGCCTCTTCTACTTCCCTCTCTCATTGTCATACCTTGAGAGGAGATTTGCACTCAAACACAACTCACACCTATTTAGAGTGTAGAGAGTGTTTTGGAGCTTAGGAAGCGCCTTTAGGGATTTGCCAAAAGAAGCCAGTGAGGCTTGGCGGATGCAATCGGGCGTATTGTGGGATTTAGAAAGCTAAATAAGACATGACTCTAAGAAGTTCGTTGGTAGTAAGACCTTGGAGAGCTCAAGTACATTGGGTAGACTAGGCTTGGAGGGTCTTTTGTTATTCATGTACTCCAACTTTGTTATCTAGTAGATTCATTTCGATTTGGAGGGTCATGGAGAGGTTTTTCGCTGAGTTCTTTGGTTTCCTCTTTGATAACATGTCTCGATGTTATTTTGTGTTTGCATCTCTCTTCCCTACTTTTTAAGCTTTTATTTTATTATTGAAAATGAATGAACATGGCTTAGGATAGTGTTATTAGTTGTTTGCGCTCATTTACTCTTATTACGCATTTAGTTTAAGTTAGAGTATTAACAATCTAGCCATAATTTTTAATTGGGGTCTGAACAAATTCTTATTTTTTCACACAATTTCGAGCTTTTAATTATTACAGATTAAAAAATATTAATGAAAAACAAGAATTTGTAATTGTATTTTTTGGATAACAATCATTGAATATGTTCGGGAATTCTAGCCTTTTACCCCTATTTTTAAAAATATTTGTCAATATGCCCCTGTTTCCAAACTATATAGGCAAATGCCCCTGTTTCGATACTCGATTACCTTAAAATCGTGTTTCAATGAAATACTCGATTGGTACAAAATCAAGTTATACTCGATTAAACTTAAAAAAAAAAAAAAATTTGCATGGAACTCGAGTTCATGAAACTCGAGTTCCATAAAAAAATGCCGCTATAGGTGTTATAGAACGCTGCTATAAGTGTTCCTGAATGTCGCTATAGCTGATCAAACAAAAAATATAATTGCATAGAACTCGGGCATAACCTATAGCTATGTTTTTGTTTTGCTATAGTGACGTTTTTTTGTCCTATAGCGGCGTTTTTTATGGAACTCGAGTTTCCTGAACTCGAGTTCCATGCAATTTTTTTTTTTAAGTTTAATCGGGCATAACTCGATTTTGTACGAATCGAGTATTTCATTGAAAACTCGATTTTAAGGTAATCGAGTATCGAAATAGGGGCATTTATCAATATTGTTTCAAAACAATGGTATATTGCTAATTTTTTTTAAAAAATAAGGGTAAAAGGCAAGAATTCTCGAATATATTCATCTTACTAGTTTCATCTAATGCAGCTGCCAACAACAGTCATGGAGACGGAAACTTTGGCAGCACATACCACTTAGATTTGCTTTGGGACTGGGAACAGAGTTCTAGAAGGGGACTCTGACACTCACATTAAGACACTACAGATCGGCAACACTTCTTTAGCCCAATATCCCCAATATCGAGATATTGAAAATGATGTACACTACCTTCCTGCACATCTTTTAGCTTTCACCAATTCGAATGTACATAAGCATTGTAATAAGATTGCTCACTCACTAGCTCAACGAGTAATTCTTTTTTTCCTAATTGTTAGTCTGGATGGTAAATGTACTATTAGACATTTTTTTTCTACATTACAGACTAATTTGAATAGTCTTCCTTAATAATATGCATTAAACTTATTCACAAAAAAAAAAAAAAAAATCTTACTAGTTTCATCTAATGATCCTCTTTTTTGGCTATATATATATATAACTCTCGATCGGCCAAACTTGGCTCTGATACCAAAAGGGGTGCAAGTTACTGATGAGTTACAACTGAGCGGAAGACTGGGTTACAAGTGTAAAACTGACTGGAGTAATACAAATGTAAAACTAAACTAGGATACAATCTTTAAAAGAAGGGAGGGTTACTACAAAATTGGTTCTTGCAATTTTTGATCCTGCCTTCAACTGGAATGGGAGCTGGTACTTATAGGAGGCTGGGAGCCTCGGATCCCTTGACTGGATGATGAAAATCCGGAGAGTAAAATGCTTTTACTGGGGTGAAAACCTTTTCCACCGAAAGTAAACAGTAACTCTGAATGATTCTGTCGGGTACTGTTCATGAATAGTGACTTTTTACTATTCATGAATAGTATTCTGTCCCTTGTCTGTAGTGCCGGCTGGGTGCTGGTCACTGTTCATCAATAGTGACTGGTACTATAGATGAATAGTAACTTGTCTGAAGCTGCTTTTCTGAGTCTCTTCTGAATAGTGACTGGTGCTATCCAGAATTTACCAATCAAATGTGTAGTCTTCATCACCATCTTGAGATTCCCATGGGGGATCGTCATTGCAAGGATGTTCATGAAAGGTGGTGAACTTTTCACAAAGACCACAGTAGATTAACACTTCATAGGCTGGATTTATCCCTAGAGTCATGAATTGTCTAGGGTCATCATAACCGGTGGTCCATGGTACTCTAGGAATGGACTCAAAATAGGGTCTTGCTGAGAAGACTGAAATCCTTCCTGTATTACCTACAAAATGGTAATTCTTCCAAAGTTCACTGGTGATTTTAATGATCTCATTGCTGAAAAAACTTCTCCAGCAGTTGGCTAGAGCCTTTGGATTTTTGTAGGAAATGAATGTATTGCCTTGTAACCAGGGTCCTTGGTGGGAGTATCCTCCGATGAGAACGAGGTGGTGGGAGGGCTGCACTGTTGCCCATTCATTCAGTTCCCAATCTGGGAGAGTACTCTAACATCTGATGTTTACATAAGGACTTAAAACCTTGGTGATTGTATTTTTAATGATGTCTGGAAGCTGGCTGACCTGGTGGTGATTGGTTAGCTTCATGAATCTCACAAAGCCATACTCGAACATTTGTGAAAGCCAATGAGGATTCATCTGGTTATCTTCTTCCTCATCTTCAAAGAGATCACTGTAGTTAATTAATAATCCTGGAAAGGGGTGCTTTGCCCTCCTTTCATAAACTCTGAGACTACTTCCAAAATATGCTTCCCATCTGGATGTTGACATTGCATTTTCAGCTTCATAATTTAGGAAAGCAGTGTGATCAGGTCCTGGACTATCAGCATTATAGTACCTGGTGGTGACCAAAATTCTGAAATGTCTGAACCATAGGTCAAGTGATTCGGACATAGCCTTACTCCCGAGAATACGGACTTGTAGTTCTCCGGGTAAGTTGGCAAATGCACTTCTTACTGAGGCTTGGGTCTTAAGACTTAGCCTAGCAAAACATGTGCCCATAAGAACAGTCTTATCCTTTGAACGGATTTTCTCTTTGCTAGAGAGAAGACTGGTGAGATGATCATTTCTTGCCTCAAGGTTTCCTATGTGGTTTTTCATGGTCTTGAGGGTTCTTTGGAAAAGATTATCATTATCTAAAATAAAGGCTGACTGGAGAAGGTCTAGGATAGTTTTGGTGGGATATGGGAAATTAGAATTTATACCGTATGAATCTTTGGCTAAATTCTCTTCTAAGGTGAATCTCAGGACATCATTTACTGGATTTCCACTAGAGTGTATGGGTGTGGGGGTTTCTTGGAGAGTAATGACTGTGTTTCCACTAGAATGAGCCACTGTGGCATATTCTTGAAGGGATACTGCTTCTGAGTTTGAAGAAGCGCCTTCATGCATTTCAAAGTCACAAGGTTGTTCTGGGAACCTTGTAAATTGGATTTGGGAAGAGTCCTGAATAGGAGCTTTTCCTTTGCCTTTGTTTTCTACCATCTTCCACTGACTAGTGGGACTTTGGGTTTTCTCTTGTTTTGGTTGTTCTGGGCAAACAAAATGGTTTTCTGTTACACATTTGCTTGTAAAAATATTTATGATGCCAGAAATAGTTTTATGCAATATGTATGTTAAATGAGAATTATGTGCTGGATGAAGAACAGGTGTAGGGTTTTTGACCTGTTTCTTTTTTGAGGGGATGATGGTTAAATACCCGGGACTAGTTCCATGGTATTTAGGATTGATAAGAGTTCCTCTTTGGACTTTGGAAATGTCTAAATCTTGTCTAAGGGTTCTGTCCTTAGGTTTGATTTTGTTGAACTGGGCAAGCTTTTGGCCTTTGATGATAGGATCCTCAATCTGTGCTATGAGATTAAGAATGGATTCTTTTTTGCTGAGGATGTTAAGATTCTTGTTTCTACAACAATTATCCTTGCAGGCTAAATTAATTCTGGGTTCACTGGAAGAACTGTGATTTTTGAATGAATCAGATGAAGACTGGTAAAGTTCATGTTCACTAGAACTACTGGTTGACTCATGTTCTATATGGTCAAGTTCTAGAAGTTTAAAGATCTTGTCTTTGCTGGGTTGGTCACTGATGAGAGTGTTTATGAGTGTTTTTGCTTCTTCCTTGCACTCATTCCTAAAATGACCCTTTTTCCCACAATTAAAGCATTTTCCTGATGCTTTTGGGATTTTCTCATATTTGCTTGTGGGTTTGGATCTAGAAGGCTTCCTCTTTTTATAATAATCACCATCTTTGGGATTACTATAACTTTGTCTTTTGTGATTCCTAGATTTCTTCCTATAATGTCTCTCAGGGGATTCTGGCCGCCTGTGTCTGTGTTTTTTGGAAGGGGCAACTGAGGGTAAGCCATATTGAGTACAAAAGGTTCCTAATTCGTACTTGGCTTTGCTTTTGTTGGCTTGGCTATGTATCTTGAAATCTCTGCACATTTTCATTCCTACACTTCTAATTGTGCTAGAGATGTCACCATAAGTTAGGCTATCATAATCAATTTCTCCGAGTGAGTTACAAAGTGTTTCTTTCACTTTCTCCCCAAACAATTTGGGTAAACCATTGATGAATTTTTCTTTCCAAAATGGAGAGTTACAATCACTTCAATTCATAACTTTGGTAGTGAACACATCTTCATACCATCTGTAATCTCATAGGGTCCTGCATCTAAGGTTACTCAACTGGTCGTATATCCTAGATGTGATGTTGCTAGGTTTTCCTACAAAATGATTTATGATCGTATAGATCAAGGTATTGACTCCATCAGGAATGCCTCTTCCTGGTGGTTCTTGAAAGATGGGGAGACCTTCCTCATCTTTTTGGACAGCAACTTTAATGTCTTCTTTGGTTCCTTTAGTGAGGCAGTTGTTCCACCATTGGAGCAACTTTCCTATAAAGCCTAAGACTATGAGGTTAATAACCTCTTCATGGGTTTTTCCTTCATTTAGGTAATTGTTAGCGACCATTGCCATGTGCTGGATTTTATTCAGAATTTCTTGTTCTGATAATCCGTCAATGTTCCATTCGTAAAGTTTTCCTGAGGTGACTGAAAACTAGTTACTAACATTTCTTTCCTCATACTGGAGGTCTGGAGGTGTGGGTCTAGGGTACCAATTCTTAGTTAAACTTGTTGAGGGTGGCTGGTAAAGCCTCTTTACATTTAAATCTCTAAACTGGTTTTCCACGTGTTCTATCTCCTTTTCATTGTATGAAGAGGTTCTGCTAGAATCACTGGTTGCTGTGTGGACATCTAAAGTGGTGAGCTGAAGACCTTTACTGGGTAAAGAAGTACTGGGTTCCTTCTTAACTATTTTGTGAAGTTCTTCAAGTTTCTGGGTGACTAATTCTAAGGCTGTAACATCCTTTGGTTTGATGCTAGTTTGTCTAGCGGTAGGTAGTTTGACTAAAGGTTTTTCTATGATAGGTTTACTGGGGCTTCCTGGCTGGAGGATAACCTTGTTTTCTATCTTCTCTTCAACCCTGTCTAATTGTTTCCTATTACTCCAAGGCATTGATTAGTATAATTATTTTGCTCTATGACCTTTCTGACTATCTTTTCTTCTCCTGAAGGAAATCTAAAAGGTGTAGCAGTAACATCTTGATTTCTATACTTGAAGGTAATGGCTGCTACTGGTGGATGATTGGATTTGACAACTTCCTTAGTGTCTTCCTTGATCCAATTAGTTTTAGTGAGAACACAAGCCTTTTTGTGTTTCAAATAATAGTTCTCAAAGTATTCAAAGAAAAAGATATGTTCTTGTACCTTTTTCATGAATTCTATCCAAGCATTAAGAACTTTAACCTTTTGTTCTCTGGTATGGTTGGCTTTATAGGCTTCTCTTTTGGCTCTATTCTTCTCTAAGTCAAATTCATCGCCTAAAAACTTCATGTCTGGCTTAAACTCTTTCCTTAGAGTTTTGAGCTCATAATCCTGGTATGGGTCCTCTATTTCAGGGTTTTCCATATCTGTTCCTGAAGGTGATCCTACCTTCTGACTGTTATTGTCACCGTGATCAATAACTGAGTCATTCTTGGCTGTGTAGCAGGGTGTGCTAACCTGAGATCTATTTTTAACTCCTTGAAAGTCTGCACTTAAGTCTCTTCTAGATCTAGGGAATGGTGCTAGAGGTCTAGAGGAACTAGCTTGGGATGCAGGTTTGTCTCTCAAGAGGATAGGTGATTACCTGGAAGGGAATCGACTAAGATCTATTGGGGATCTAGGTCTATAATCATCTAGGGGTGTTCTAAACCTAGATTTGTCAAAACTAAGTCTAACAGAACCATCTGCTAGTTGCTGGACAAAATCTAATTCTGGGTCTTGATCTACTTCTTGGATTAACAGAGGGTGATTTTCATTATGAAGTTTCCAATTATCTGGAAAGGAAATTTCATCCCATCTAAGGGTTCTAGGAACTTTGATCTTGGCATCATGTATGTTGGTTTGGATGAGAAGGGTTTCTCCTCCCTTCTTTCTATCAAGAGCTCCAACATTCATATTTGTTTTAATACACTTATAATACACTCTGTATATAAGTGCTATCTAGCTGGTTCCTTGTGTTACTAAGGTTCCATGGGTCTTGATATTCAGGGTCAAGGCCTGCAGGACATTCTTATCATGTATGTGAACTGTGAAGTTTGGGAAACAGTCAAAATGGACTGGTCCATTACTTAAACTGGCTTGAACTGTTCCTAAAAGACTGTCATTAAACCTTATATGACGGGTATCTCTAAGGACTAACAGAATTGAATTGTTCAATCCTGACCTAATAAGAGGTTTAACTCCAACTTGGACTAAGCCTATATGTATAAAATGAAAACCTTTCTTAATATGGGTTTTAATCTGGTCTAGGTTAAACAAGTAGCACGTCTCGTACTCCTTATTTATTCCATAAGTTTGTTCTATGGTCCTAACATGGAAATCTGTTTTGAAAGAATTCAAGTTCCATGAAAAAGACTTATAAAACTCCTTTGTGGGTACCTTAGGGAGGTTCCAATCTCCTAACTTAAGGTCTAGGTCTGACACTTCATATTCTTCACTATTAATAATTCCAGACTGTTGCGGAATTTCTGGGAGTGATGTAGATCTACTGGCTAAACTGGAGGTTGAGTTACTTCTAAACAATTTACTCAACATCTTGGCTATCTGTAAGATTTAACACAATTAAATCCTAATTTTCTCTATCTCCAAAACTGAATCTAACCATTAACATGATCTAAGGATATATTTGGGTGGACTGCCCTCACTGTCTCACGTATGCCTAAAACTGCCCTCCTTGTCTCACTTGGGAACCCCAACAATTGCTACAAAACCACTATCCTGTGACACAACGCCTCAACGCCTCTCTCCGGCTAAACGGCTACAGTCTTTGGATACCGTGGACAAAGTAGATCGGGACAAGCACAAATCGGGACCTACGCTTTAATACACGCACAGATCAGGACCTACGTTTCCAAACATATACTTAAAACAGATTTTCTGGTTAAACACAAGTATCTGGGGATACAAAAGATAGGGATAATAACTGGGTTAACTGAAACAGATAAACAGGATATAGAATGAATAGTAGACAAGTAACTGAATCAACAGGTAAGAGAGTAGATAAAGATCACAAGATAGAAGTAAACAATTGGAATATAGTGAGAAATAATGCTATGAAAATAATGCATATATTATCTAAAAATAACCTTGATAACTATGGCGGTATAACCGGCCAACTTGATTAACTTGAAAATACAACTGATATGAAGGCGGTATTAACCGGCCAACTGGATAAATGTAACTTACAACTCTCGATGGGCCAAACTTGGCTCTGATACCAAAAGGGGTGCAAGTTACTGATGAGTTTGGCCGATCGAGAGTTGTAAGTTACATTTATCTAGTTGGCCGGTTAATACCGCCTTCATATCAGTTGTATTTTCAAGTTAATCAAATTGGCCGGTTATACCGCCATAGTTATCAAGGTTATTTTTAGATAATATATGCATTATTTTCATAGCATTATTTCTCACTATATTCCAATTGTTTACTTCTGTCTTGTGATCTTTATCTACTCTCTTACCTGTTGATTCAGTTACTTGTCTACTATTCATTCTATATCCTGTTTATCTGTTTCAGTTAACCCAGTTATTATCCCTATCTTTTGTATCCCCAGATACTTGTGTTTAACCAGAAAATCTGTTTTAAGTATATGTTTGGAAACGTAGGTCCTGATCTGTGCGTGTATTAAAGCGTAGGTCCCGATTTGTGCTTGTCCCGATCTACTTTGTCCACGGTATCCAAAGACTGTAGCCGTTTAGCCGGAGAGAGGCGTTAAGGCGTTGTGTCACAGGATAGTGGTTTTGTAGCAATTGTTGGGGTTCCCAAGTGAGACAAGGAGGGCAATTTTAGGCATACATGAGACAGTGAGGGCAGTCCACCCAAATATATCCTTAGATCATGTTAATGGTTAGATTTAGTTTGGAAATAGAGAAAATTAGGATTTAATTGTGTTAAATCTTACAGATAGCCAAGATGTTGAGTAAATTGTTTAGAAGTAACTCAACCTCTAGTTTAGCCAGTAGATCTACATCACTCCTAGAAATTCCGCAACAGTCTGGAATTATTAATAGTGAAGAATATGAAGTGTCAGACCTAGACCTTAAGTTAGGAGATTGGAACCTCCCTAACGTACCCACAAAGGAGTTTTATAAGTCTTTCTCATGGAACTTGAATTTTTTCAAAACAGATTTCCATGTTAGGAACATAGAACAAGTTTATGGAATAAATAAGGAGTACGAGACGTGCTACTTGTTTAACCCAAACCAGATTAAAACCCATATTAAGAAAGGTTTTCATTTTATACATATAGGCTTAGTCCAAGTTGGAGTTAAACCTCTTATTAGGTCAGGATTGAACAATTCAGTTCTGTTAGCCCTTAGAGATACCCGTCATATAAGGTTTAATGACAGTCTTTTAGGAACAGTTCAAGCCAGTTTAAGTAATGGACCAGTCCATTTTGACTGTTTCCCAAACTTCACAGTTCACATACATGATAAGAATGTCCTGCAGGCCTTGACCCTGAATATCAAGACCCATGGAACCTTAGTAACACAAGGAACTAGCCAGATAGCACTTATATACAGAGTGTATTATAAGTGTATTAAAACAAATATGAATGTTGGAGCTCTAGATAGAAAGAAGGTAGGAGAAACCCTTCTCATCCAAACCAACATACATGATGCCAAGATCAAAGTTCCTAGAACCCTTAGATGGGATGAAATTTCCTTTCCAGATGATTGGAAACTTCATAATGAAAATCACCCTCTGTTAATCCAAGAAGTAGATCAAGACCCAGAAATAGATTTTGTCCAGCAACTAGCAGATGGTTCTGTTAGACTTAGTTTTGACAAATCTAGGTTTAGAACACCCCTAGATGATTATAGACCTAGATCCCCAATAGATCTTAGTCGATTCCCTTCCAGGCAACCACCTATCCTCTTGAGAGACAAACCTGCATCCCAAGCTAGTTCCTCTAGACCTCTAGCACCATTCCCTAGATCTAGAAGAGACTTAAGTGCAGACTTTCAAGGAGTTAAAAATAGATCTCAGGTTAGCACACCCTGCTACACAGCCAAGAATGACTTAGTTATTGATCACGGTGACAATAACAGTCAGAAGGTAGGATCACCTTCATGAACAGATATGGAAAACCCTGAAATAGAGGACCCATACCAGGATTATGAGCTCAAAACTCTAAGGAAAGAGTTTAAGCCAGACATGAAGTTTTTAGGCGATGAATTTGACTTAGAGAAAAACAAAGCCAAAAGAGAAGCCTCTAAAGCCAACCATACCAGAGAACAAAAGGTTAAAGTTCTCAATGCTTGGATAGAATTCATGAAAGAGGTACAGGATCATATCTTTTTCTTTGAATACTTTGAGAACTATTACATAAGGCACAAAAAGGCTTGTGTTAACCAGGATATAGAAAAAAGGGTTGACAATCAACCAAACTCTCCTTCCCAAGTAAAAGTTCTTAGTAAACAAGAAGAACTGCTCTTAGATATAATAGAGCAGATCGAAGATCCAGTTACCAAAGCCCAAAAACTCAGTGCATTTCATGCAACCCTAGTCAAAGAAACAAACAAACCTGAAGCACCCTGGATTAAGGAACCCAAGGTAGATTTAGAAAAAATCTATGAGAGATTCTCTAGATCCAAGAAGGAAATCACAGTTAGCGATCTCCAAAAAGACATCAAGGAAACCAAGTCTGAGGTAAGAACCCTCAAACAAGAGCTAACCATCCTTAGAATAGATAATACTCTTTTAGATAAAAGGGTAAAGATCCTTGAAGGAACTTCTCATCAAAGAATAGAATCCTCTGATGACGAAGAAATAGAAAACCCAACCGCAAACATGGTCCAAGATGACCAACCAGAAACAACAAAGTTCCTAGATACTTTGAATAGGATGAATTTCCAGAAATGGCATTCTGAAGTAAGAATTGTGATTAGCAAAGATTATGAGTTCAAAGCAGTCGCCTTAATTGACTCAGGAGCTGATCTCAATTGTATCCAAGAAGGAATAATCCCTTCTAAGTACTTCAAAAAAACCAAAGAAAGGTTAACATCTGCAAGTGGAGGAAAGATGCAGATTAAGTACAAAATCCCAGGAGCACACATTTGCCAAGATAATGCGTGCTTTAAAACAACATTTGTTTTGGTCAAGAACATGACGGACAAGGTTATCTTAGGAAACCCGTTCATGTGTCTTCTGTATCCCTTTACAACAGATAGTGAAGGTATCACTACCCATCCTTTTGGCCAGCCAGTCAAGTTTAAGTTTCTTAGGAGCCCAGAACCAAGGGATATTAGTATCCTCCATGATGTTTCTGTTTCTAAGACTCTTAACCTTATTAGTGCCAAAAGACAACAGATTAAGTATCTAAAAGAAGATCTAAGGTACAAGAAAGTCGAAGAAAGGCTAACTTGTAAAACGATCCAGCAAGAAATCAGAGAGTTCGAGGAAAAACTCAAGCAGGAAGTCTGCTCTAATTTACCCACAGCCTTTTGGTATAGAAAGAAGCATGAGGTAGCTCTCCCTTATACCAAAGACTTCAATGAAAAGGACATCCCAACCAAAGCTAGACCCATCCAAATGAACCAAGAACTCATGGATGTCTGTAAAACAGAAATAGAAGACCTCCTTAGAAAAGGGATCATAAGGAACTCTAGGTCACCATGGTCTTGTCCAGCCTTTTATGTCCAGAAGAACGCTAAAATTGAGAGAGGTGTACCCAGATTAGTTATCAACTACAAACCGCTTAACAAAGTCTTAGAATGGGTAAGGTACCCAATTCCCAACAAAAAAGACCTTGTCAACAGACTTAGTCAAGCCGTAGTCTTTAGCAAGTTTGATATGAAGAGTGGTTTTTGGCAAATACAAATCAGAGAGTCTGATAGGTATAAGACAGCCTTTACCACACCCTTTGGTCATTACAAGTGGAATGTAATGCCCTTTGGTCTCAAAAATGCACCCTCAGAATTCCAGAATATCATGAATGAGATTTTTAATCCATTCTCCAGTCATGCCATTATGTACATCGACGATGTACTTATCTTTTCAGAAACCATTGAACAACATTGGAAGCACTTGCGTACTTTCCTCAGAACTATCATATTCAATGGCCTTGTTGTCTCAGCACCCAAGATTAAATTATTCCAAACCAGTGTAAGGTTTTTAGGTTTTGATATAAAACATGGTGTTATCAAACCTATTACCAGAGCTATCCAGTTTGCAGAAAAGTTCCCAGATGAAATCCTAGACAAAACCCAACTTCAGCGATTTCTAGGATCTCTCAATTACATCTCAGAATTCTATCAGAATCTTAGGCAGCAATGCAAACCCCTTTTTGATAGACTTCAAGCCAATCCATCTCCATGGATCCCAGTTCACACGAAAATTGTCCAAGACATTAAAAAATATGTCAAGACACTCCTTTGTTTAGGAATTCCCTCAGTCAATTCCTTCAAGATTGTTCAGACTGATGCCTCTGACATAGGTTATGGTGGCATTCTCCTCCAGCGTGTCAGTCCTAATTCTCCGGAACAGATAGTCTGTTTCCATTCAGGAATTTGGACCTCTGCTCAGTTAAATTATAGTACTATTAAAAAAGAAATTTTATCCATAGTACTTTGCATTTCAAAATTTCAGAGTGATCTTTTGAATCAGAAATTTTTAATAAGAATTGATTGCAAATCTGCAAAACATGTTTTGGAAAAAGATGTTCAAAATATTGCATCAAAACAAATTTTTGCTCGATGGCAAGCCATTCTTTCAGTTTTTGACTTTGACATAGAATTCATGGAAGGAACTCAAAACAGTATCCCTGATTTCCTCACCCGTGAATTTTTGCAGAGTCCAAACCAAGATGTCGGGAAAGAAACCCGTCCCCCCAAAGTCACCTAAACAGCAAACCTTAGGAAGCACTAATCAGGCAAAGAACCCTGGCCAGTTAGTTCCAGCATCCTCAGTTTCAGTTTCCAGCCGTTATATTACATCCACCATCCCAAGACCCAACTATAACAGACCAGTCCAACCCAGTTATAGTTCCGCCCTAGCCTCCCTAGCCCCTAGGCAAATCACACCCTACACAGTTGATGATCCTTTTGGCCCCCTACAGTCCCAAAAATCATCCCAACCATTTTCCAGAAAGAATAGGTTACCCTACTTCAAGAAGCCATACATCCAGCACATCTCTTATATTGAACCCCACATAGTTCATATAAAAGATCCCCTTGCCTTGGCCATAGAAGTATTCCCAGAAGGATGGCATTTTCTCCCAAAACATCCGGAGAAAAACATCAAGTATTACAGACAAATCCTCATTGAGGAAGAGTCTGCCAGGATAGAAAATATCATGAACAAAGTGGACCCCTCAGTAGTCCTCTATCACAAGTTCATCTTCACAAGAATCATCAGCAGCAAAGATTGGAGATAGCACCCCTCTCTGCTAAGAACTCTCAAGGGACTTAAGTCCATCACAGGTTCAGATCTCCATTATAGTTACCACGACTACATGGATGCATTTGAAAAAGTACTTTTTTACCAGAACAAGAAGTTTGATCACTCCTGGTTCATTATGTATGACAAAAAGTTCAAATGCCCAGTTCCAACTTGGTTCCTGCATTGGTGGGATATGTTTGGCCCAGTACCACAGATCCTCCCAGAACCACTACAGGACACCCTCAGATTCTTTTGCAGGAAAGTCCAGCAAAGAATTAAAGGATCTTGCTCACCAGTTACTTCTCCAATCAGAAGAATTACAGTCCCAGGAAAAAGGTTCCCCTGTTTCCTCAGAAGCCTCAGCAAACTTTGATCCTAATGATCCTCTGTTCCAGGATTCCCAGGATCCAAATGATGCCTACAGACTAGACAGCCCCTAAAGAAGATTCTGGATAGCACCAGTCACTATTCAGAAAAGCAGCTCCAGAAAAGTTACTATTCATCCACAGTACCAGTCACTATTGATGAACAGTAACCAGCACTCAGCCGACACTACAAACAAGGGACAGAACACTATTCATGAACAGTAAAAAGTCACTATTCATGAACAGTACCCGACACAATCATCCAGAGTTACTATTGCTTTCGGTGGAAAAGGTTTTCATCCCAGTAAAAGCATTTTACTCTCCGGATTTTCAGCAATCAGTCAAGGAATCCGAGGCTCCCAGCCTCCTATAAGTACCAGCTCCCATTCTAGTTGAAGGCAGGATCAAAAATTGCAAGAACCAATTTTGTAGTAACCCTCCCTTTTTTTAAAGATTGTATCCTAGTTTAGTTTTACATTTATATTACTCCAGTCAGTTTTACACTTGTAACCCAGTCTTCCGCTCAGTTGTAACTCATCAGTAACTTGCACCCTTTTATATATATATATATATATATATATATATATATATATATATATCCACAAAAATGGTGAGCTACGTTAGACTCATATTCCTTAATCCTTCCATCCCTAAGTAGTCCATGTTTCTCTTTTGGGGTGTTTAAAAATTCTTTAATGGTTGAAAATTTGAAATAATTCTTATTATTAAATAACCACACTTATTATTAAATAATTCCTCGAATTGAAATATTTATTATAAAATTATAATTGTAAATGACCTTTGCTAAACCAATATAGGCTAAAATGTACTAAAAATTTCACTATCTCCCAAACAAACGTCTTTGAGGCTTGACCATAGGGTCTTTTAAAAAAATAATTCAAAATTTAAAATTGAAATATCTATAACATAATTTTCTAAAAACTATAGTTCCATAATTAAAGCTTTAGATTCTATATATTATGGTTTCGCACACTCAAGTTCCAAGTAACAAAAGAATTCCAAAAGAGTCAGTGTGGTTATGGGTAAAATGGTTAGGAATTTACTTAATGTGATGATGATAGTGTTAATCATTGTTCACATTGTGGTGCTAGCCAACAATCCTTCCTTTTCTAGTCTTTAGTCCTTATCAAACCCCCATGGATGTGAAATATAGCAAGTTCCAAGATCGTAAGATCCAACCTCGTAATATAAATGACAACCCTTTATTAAAGCTGGCGCGTCAAATAAAAAAAAAGATGTAGGAACAAGTGCAAAAAGGAACTTAAAAGAAATAATCCTACCTTCACAACCCATTTATAATTTAAAAGTTTGCTATGATTTATGCATTGCGAAGAATTGTTGAAAATACCTGTAGATATTCTACTAAAAAATATGCTCAGATCGTAATACAAAAGCAGAAAAGCTATTTATTTTGTAAGGTAAGGTTTTCCTTTTACAATTGTTATCCTTTACAATGTTAACATATCTTTTGATGCATGCTATTTTGGGTTAACTACCATTAGTTGTTTTGGGGTTACATCTTGTTGATTTCTTTCTATGTAATGTTAGTTGTTTTGGCGTTATTTGGTAGGGTTTAAATATAATTAATTTCTTTACTAGGTATGACTTATGAACACTTCCGAGGCTGCTCCTTAAACATGGACATATACTTCATAACATTCCATTTTTGTAACCTAACTTTAACCTAGTCTAATAAGGATGAGTTAGACTTGGTTCCTGAAGTTCAAGATCCAACTCCACTATGATCTTAATTTTTGCTTCAAACCTCACATCCATTCACAAGTCTTCTTATTTAACTTATGTATTGATTTGGTCAAATACTGCTAATTTTAGTTCATCCAAATGGGTTACATTATTTTATTTCATCCAAAAAAAAAAAAAAAAAAATCACTTTATGTTGCATTTTGCAATATATATATATATATATATATTATAAATAAATAACTTGAGATATATGTAATACCACCACACACCTTGGGATTGGATTTTGTTTATATGTCTTTTTCTTTCCATTAGAAATTTATAAGATGAAAATGAAACACAAAATTATATTAATTTCTTCGTGTATATGATCTATGTAGGTGTTCTACACTCTCTCTCTCTCTCTCACAAATGAACCTAGCCCACCATTGACATACTCATTCTTTTGGGTTTGGTTTTAACCCAATAATACATGTTTCAGTTTTAAGAGTCATCATTAACCATTAGAATTTTAATGTGTGATTGGTTTCTGAAATATAATTGATTTTATTTCCTAATTTAAATTAAGAAACTCCTAAGGGCTTATAAGCTAAATTAGAAATTAAAAAAAAAAAAAAATCTAGAATCAAAGGCAAGGATATGGAAGCTAGATTACGTGTTGAGAAGATGCTAGACATCCCACAACGCCTATCCAGAAGGATGGTACCTCGTTTCGAATTTAATCTTAAACGTCACCATTATTTAAAGAACAACTTAAACTATTTGGCATTTGATTTTAAAAAGAATGATATGTTTGTACATGTGAAATAAAATAATGATCAAGCTAATCCTAGGATGATGTTTAATCTATTATAAAATGACATGTATTTATCTTAAAATGACATGTAATATATTCTAGGATAATATGTTAGTGCATGACATGTATAATCCATCCTAAGATGACATGTGGATGCTTGACACTAATAATCTATATATCCGAGGATGACATGTATCTATCCTAAGATGAAATGTAAACAATTTATTTTAAAAAGTAAGATAAAACAAACATAAACATGTGATTGGATGACATTTTCTAAAAGAGATAGATTGCATTAATGAGTTAAGTAAAGCTAACCTTACTCAAAAGTATAGTTTAACAAATGCAATTTTGCAATTCTCTCTCTCCCAAACTATTTTATCTCATACAAAAGGCACAAAGAAATAACAAGAAAATGGTAAATTCCTAGGAAGTTTGGAAATAATGACATGTGACAATTTTATTAATTTTTAAGGAAAAACATTTTATTTTGGCACAAAATGAGATTGAAAATGCATTTTTGTGGCCCAAAGGGCATTGTATAATTTTTGGAAACTTTGGGTCAAGAAGTAATTTTGAAAAAATGTTGGTTGGTCCTCAGATTGGCCTTTAATGGTTTAAGGTTGTGTGGGTTTTTGTTTGAATGTGAGTGGGCTGGCGTGGAAGTGGTTATTGGGCCAAAGAAATTCAGAATGGGCTGTTATTGGGTTCAAATTCAGTGGGCTGGCTCTAATTTTCACACACACACACACACACACACACCACGGGTTGGTCTTTGGGATTATGTGAGCTGATGGGCATGAGGAACTAAAAGGGATCTTGAGTTGGAGCAGGGTTTAAAGGATGAGCTGGCTGCAGTTTTTAATACGTGGGCTTGGGAATTTTTAGTGGAGTGGGCTTATGTGGTTTTTAGTTTTAAATGGTAGCTGACCCAAATGGGTCCAATCCGGCCTAAACAAAAACCCCCACTCAACCTATCTTATCTAATCTTTATTTCTTTTTTTCACTAGCCGGATTTTGGGTATTTTGGTTGATTTGTGAGGGTAGTGTTGTGGTTGTTGGGTTCACCGTGGGATTAATTTTGTTTTTACGAGTGATAGTCTCTCATGGGTGATTGCCAAGATTTGATTTTTGTGTTAGTGGATTGTGTTCAATTGCCAAGAAAGTGCAAGAAAGCTAGAAAATAAAAAAAATAAAAATCTAATTCATCTTTTGATCATTAATTTTTTTTTTCCTGTTGTGGACTTTTTTATTTTTAAATTTGTCAATATGGATTTTTTTTGTCGTTTTCCTGCGTAAATATTTTTTGTTAGTGTTTTAATTGCAAGGACTAAACTGTTAACAAAATGTAAAAAGTAAATTGACTGTAATCCCAAAATAAAAAAACTACCAAAAAGTATTTTTGTCAATTTATTTTCTTAGTTTAGCCTTTCAAGTGGAAACAGTTTCACTTTGTAGGTGGTTAATTACATAGTTATCAAACTATACCAAGTATATTGAACCATCGTGAAAGTGGTATGGTGGTTTACTAGTTCAACTTCAAGTCTTCAACCGTAAAGCAAATTGGTCCAATAGTTGAGTTTTTTTTTTTTTTGATGGAATAGTTGAGTTATTAGTTAACTGTTAATAATATCAAAATAGTGAAAGGATGGAATACTAGACACACTTTTTAAAATTAGAGTGGACAAGTTATTATACCGTACACACTTATCTAAATTATAGCAGTTAATGGATTAATAAGAGCATCATCAACAGCCTCTTTAATTTTTTGTACTATTTGGATAATGAACAATACATTATACCATTTATCTACTTACTTTTTCAAATACACTTTCTAACAGATTCTTTATCATTTTTCTATTCCATTTAAATATTATTTCTTCATTCTTTCTTTAATATTTCTTTATTCCCCTTTCAATTTTCCTTCATTCATTTCTAAAAACTATGTTCATAATATTTTTACAATACTTTCACAAAAAATCATATGTGATAAGTTGATACTGATTTTAATTTGAATGTACTATTAAAATTATTTTTTTCTCTATCTAAAAAAATAATTTTTTTCTCTTTCTAAAAAAATAAATTTTTTCTCACTAATATTAACTAATCATAACCTACCACTTAAGATTTATTATGAAAATATTGCGGTAGCATTTCTTAATTTTAATTACTTATTCTTTATTTTATTTCCCTTTATTTCCATCCTTTTTTTTCATCCATACATTTTTTTCTTTTCATTTTCTTTTTTTTTTCCCTCTTTTTTTCTCCTCCACACACATATACTTCTTATCTCTATCTTCAATTTCATTTTTTGTTTCTACCTTAGTACCTCCAGACACACCTCTAGCTCTCTTTCTCTCTTTCTTTTTGTCTCTCTCACTCACACACACAAATCGTCGGCAAGAGAGAGTTTAAATCGGCGTTCACGCATGCCACTTGTCTACTCCAGCACCGCTCGTCCGCCTCACCACCGCGGCTCAGATGGGTCAGACTTGCTTTTTTTTTTTTTTTGGTTCTAATTTGATTAGTTTTAAAGTTGTGATTTGAGTTTGTATTTTGATTGTGATTGAGTTTAGATAGAGATCTTTGAGAAAGAAAATTCTGGAATGGTTGAGATGTTTGCAATTCGCCGTTGTGAACTTGAGTAAAATTGATTATTTTATTCGGTAGTTCAAATTTTTTATTACAGTTAATTGTTTTGCTCATGAACAATAGGTCATCAAATCAAGAGAGTAACTGTTCATTAGCAACCAATTTTTTGGTAATGAATAGTGAATTAGAGAGGCTGTTGGAGCACATTTTTGTGGGTTTGCTCTCCAAATTTTGGGTTTAGAGAGCTTGTTGGAGATGCTCTAAGAGCACAAACTTAATCATCAATATCATTCTACTATAGCCTTCATCATCAATATCAAGTTCACTACAATTCTACCTAATGAACTATTGACGATACTAATATATATATATATATATATATATATATATATATACCACTCATTTTTAAGTGGCTAGCTTTTGTCTTATCATGGTCACGTACGTACACTCACACAAACTAATGCCAATGTACGAAATTTGAGATCAATCCAAACTTACACCATAAACCAATTAATGCTTTGATATGATAATAAAGAGTATTCATTTGAAGCGGATACCATATATTTCAACTCTCTCAAAACAAGAATTAAGAAATCAGAAAATTCTCCCATAATTTTAAAAGGTTAAAAATTTCAAACTTTGTCCATGATTTATTTATATATATAAAAAGAGCAAGAATGTGTAGTGCAAGAATATTGAGATACCCTTTTATGTAAGAATTCCATTGAAGGGTCCAACGACTACATAATGGAAAAAATAAATTTCTTTCATTCCTTACACTTCCTCTCTTGGACTAGGCAAGATTGATTCAAAGTTCTCATGTGAGAACAAAAAATTTTATTATCTAAGAGAGTTGCACCCAACTAACTCTTTATTATTTTCATTTATTTAATACATAAGATCGAATATTCAGTTACAATTAAAGAAAAAAAATTGTAACATGGTGAAAAATAAAAAGTGTTTGTCAAAATATCCTAGCAAGAAAGATTATCACCAGGTGCAACACCAAATTGAGTACAGTACTGTTGGTAATACTGGATTCGAGACTGAACTTTACCAGGTTCTTTACCATTACATTCAACATTACCATTAATAGCTTGAATTGTTGCTCCAAAACCTTGGCTTACAAATTGGTGAACACTGTTCATCCAGTACCATAAGGCAGCCTTAAACGAGATAGTCGCATCATTGGCAACAATTTCAGGAGAGCCTAGCCCATCAAACCCATTTGCACTACCAGCTGGTCCATAATTGTAATTCCATGTTAGTTGAAGTGGTCCACGGCCATAGTAACGTTTGCTAGGGTTGCATGGATATTGAGGGTAGTCTGTGTTACAATAATTTTCCGTGGTTGGAACATCCCTTTCTTCTATATAGCATAAACCTGTCCAAACAACAACATTTTGCTTCAACTCTCTGGGATAAGTCCTTGCAAATAACGTGTTTGCCTTTGGAAAGTCCAAAAAAGTAAAAAATTTGGGTTTTCTTTTTTTAGCTGACATTTTTAGGTCAAACTTATAAATTTCCTCATTTTTTATTTATTGTAATTTTTTTTTTGATGAAATTATTTATATTACTTTCAGAAAATAAAAAATCAATAAAAGCCATCTAATCGCACTATTATTATATAATTGTTACTTAAATACATGACTATTACGCACAAATATGCATGTCTATGATTTTATATGTATAGTCATGCGTACATGCCATTCTATTATGAAAACTATATAAATATCTCTTATAAAGCTATTGTTTGTTTAAGATATTTTTTTTTTTTTCAGAAAGAAGATAATTTATTTTTATTGCCTTATTTTTCTTAAAATGTTTATTAATTATGGTAAAAATACGGTTCTAAATAATATAAAGTAAAGCTCTAAAAAAAAAAAATTGTATCTTAATCTTATTTTCATTTTCAAACTTCGGAAAACTAATGTTGCCTTTCTATTCTCCGTTGAGGCTTATAAAAATAAATTGTAATTTGATAAATCGCATTAATTAAACAACATATATATATATATATATATATATATATATATATATAACATTTATAGTCTTATTTTTCAGATAGAATATATCATTTATAGTCTGTAACAAAATAAACTAATAGGAGGAAATATTATCTATAGAGTAGACGACAACCATAATTGCTTATTTGTATTATATATGTTTCTAAATAATTGTATAATAACAAAGTTAGAGGGGATCAAGAACTTACTTCCAGTCTCATGTGTGACATGGGCAAAGAAAGCTGCAATCTCACGTTTACCATCATCACTAGAACCAGACTTGGCAAACTGATTATAAGAATTAAGAGCATCAAGAAATGCTGCTCTTGTGTAAAAGCTCTTTCCAGGACAATCACCTTGGGCCTGGTTAAGTATCCCATTGAAAAAGTCTTCTGTCACAATATCAGGTACTGAAACATCATTAGTAGTTGTGGTACACGGTCCTGATTTACACCCCTCGCCACAGTATTCAGCAGTAGTGCCACAAAAGTCATATTTGCTGCAACATTCGTTTGCAGCACAATTACAAGCACCCTTCACATTTGCTGCTAGGATTCCAACTATAACGAGAGTTAGCAGACCCTTTTGTAAGCTAAGAGCAACCATTTTCTTAATGAGGTTTGAGGAATATGTAATATGTGTGAGATGAAGAATTAGGTTGTGATATGTATTTATAATGCAGCGTAGGGTGAGAAATATCTATTTCTTTAATGAAGATATTTTTTTGATCATGTAGAAAAGTAAAAGGCGTGTGAGTTATAGGTCAAGGTCTTTGTCGACTTTGACTCGTTGAAAGCATAGCTAGTTTTTCTTCTTATATACCGTCAATAAGATAACGCGTTAATAATGGGCCAACTAGCAGTGCCAGCCTTCTTCTTATATACCATCAATAAGATAACGCGTTAATAATGGGCCAACTAGCAGTGCCTGCCAGACATCTTAAAATTTTGGGCAAATAAATTAGACTGCTTTTGCTCGAGGTTTATTGAAAAAATCTTGTATTTATAACATTTTTACAATAAATTTAATAAAATAGTTTTAATTTTTTCGCATTCGTGTTTTGGTTGGGAGGATGACAAAATGGAGAAATGAAAAATTTATTTGTTTAGTTGAGAAGAAAAATGAATAAATATGTAAAATGAAGTTGGTATGAATTTATAACTATATCTTCTTAAATAAAACAAGAAGTTAACCTATTTTTTTAGCAAAAAAACTGTGTATGTGCACGTGGATGAAAAAGAAAAAGAAAAAGAAAAAGAAAAAGAAAAAATGGCCACGGACGTAGAATCAACCCATGTGCACTTGCACATGGGTACTTTCGTCCCTGTGCACTTGTGCACACTTTCTCCCCATTTTACTGTCTGAATGTTTCAATTTTTTATATAAAAGATTTGAACTCAAATAATAAGCATCTTCGAAGTAGTCGCATGTGTACTTTGAGACTCTTCTTGAGCTTCTTGAAGTGATCATGTCACAAATTTTTATTTTTCCTTTTCTAAGCTCATCCTCTTCCAATTTTTAACCAAAAGAAGTAATATTTTTGAGAACTGCTTCCATTTTCATCTTCAAAAACTTTTTTTAAGAATGAAAAAAAAAAAATCATGGGTAGGCATGCAGGAAAAAATAATAATAAAACAAATTTCTAACAACAAAAGCAGAAATTTATTTGGATCAATAGCATCATACAATTTTTTTCTTTTGGTTGTGGTTGCGTTCCCAATCATGATCAGATCCCACCCCATTTCCTTTCTCTTTTATGAATTATGATCATTCTGCATCTTTTAACATTTAACTACTCTCTTTTCTTTTCTTTTTTCTTAAATATTATTTAAATTTTAGTTTAGCATTTTCATATTCAAGTTATTGGGCCAAAAAAAAAAGAAGGGTAACAAGGAAAGGCCTAAATCCAAGTGAGGCCCAAAAGCATTGCATCATAAGGGAAAAGCCCAAATCATTGGCACACATAATTAGTAGTTATTTTAAATTGACCTGAAGGCACGTGAGTAGCACGAGAAGGCTAACAGGTGCAATGACATAATATATAATTATATGAGAAAAACGTAGGAATTAGAACGTGGAGACCTCAGTGAGTTACAAAGAGGTTATTTGATCCTTGCAAACGTGGGACACATGGCCTAAAAAATACTCATCAAATGGAGACATGTAGCATAATAATTAATAACTATCAATACATAACTACCGTGCACCTTTTGTAGTATAGTCATTTTACAAGTACAAAATTTTTGTAGGTTAATTAAGGAGGGTAAAAGCCAGAAATTCAAGTTTTTAGGAGCTTTAAAGATCCTCATTATCCTATGTTTGTAAGTTTATGTCTTCTTGTATACATGTACTTGTGATTTGAATCATATGTTTAACTTTGATATAATATGTTATTATTAATCTTAGTTTGATCTTATTTATCGTTCCATTCGAAGTCTTAAATTACTTAATTTTTTGTAACTTTTCCTTTAATTGAGATAAACTGTTCAAAAATATGCTTTATATCGAGATTGCATGTATTGTTTTGTGATGCTTTATATCAAAGTAGTCTATGTCAATTCACTAGGAATTGTAGCTTAGTCTAGTAGGTCAACTTAGTCATTTTTAGGAATTTAGTCACTTATGATTTCTCATTCTCTCAATTGTTAAATGGTTAACTTATATAGATATTTCAAAAAGTTCTATTCAGTTAGGTGTTTCTAGACCACATACGTAGTGGTGTTCACCAAACTGCAAAATTGTACCAAAATCGTCTACAAAATAGCATAACCGCACCGCACCGTACTACACACTCTCTATATATTAATATATTTATTTATTTTTAATATTAAATATATTATTAATAGTTTAATAACCCTAATTTTCAAAAAAAAAAAAAAGTTTGATAACCATAGCAAGGGTTGACTAAGAAAGCTAACTCAAAATAAAGAAAAACTAGCTTAATAGTTTAAAACTTGGCCCAAAATAAAGGAAAAAATTAGTTTTGGGTTGGGTAGGAAAGCCCAAAATTTGAAAAATATACCGACTTCAAATCATTCAAATTGCATCTCATACACTGCACTGCACATATGACCGCAAAAATAAGGCGCGGTACAGTTATAGTTTTGGCTAAACAACACCGCAAAATGTAATGCTAAAAATGACCAAAAACCACATCGCAACGCACTACGAACACCCCTACTCATACACTTACCCATGAAATTAGATAATCACTTCAAGCTAACTAGTTGCTAGAAGGTTTATCTCAAATAACTTGCAAGCATCAATAAAAGACTTAAATTTTCAAACACAAGTACATCTCTTTTGGCATTTAGGGTTAGCGAACCAGCAGATGAACATCAAAACTCACAGCATAGAATATGCTCAAAAAACATGTAATTAGAAAGAAAGAAAGGAAGGGAAAGCATGAAAGTTCAGCTTATGAGCCATTGAAATATGGCGATGATAGCCACCAATCTTTACATTTTCTAACCATTTAGTTAGGTTCCAAGCATAATCCCATAACCCACTTCCTCATTTCCTAGCCACAGCCACTAGAGGCAACCTCTTATTTTGATATTCAGCACCATGGCCCAATGACCTAAGCTTCACTACCATGTAATTGCCCCAATAAATTTTCAAAAAAAAGGAAAACAATATCATTTTTGTCCTTATATTTTGGGATCCCTTTCAATTTATTACTCACTTTTTCCCAAAAGTTAATTGAGTTCTTGTAATTTTTAACTTGCTGTCAAGTATCTCTAAGACTCTATGTCATCATCTTAGTTAAAAATAACTTGATAGCTGTTGGTGCAAACACAATAATAATAGAAATAATATAAAAAGAAACTGAATAATACTTCTAAATATTATTAATATGAAGAGAAAGAAATACACAACATTATTTGGACTGAGGCGTGACACTCGCTCTCTTTAAGGAGATTCAAGCCCTTGGTTGGCTAAATTTTATAACCGATGCAGACCTTCTCTGACTTGTCTCCCCCAAGATACAACAGCCCATCAAATGTTGTATGGTTAGAACAGCTTCTGCACAAAGTGTTCAACCCCAAAACTCCACCAGAAAGAACACCCTTCGTTACCAAAAACCTCTCTATTTTTTTTTTTAAGTGTATATTGCATTGTATATTTTCGGTAACTTGGATTGGGTCTGCATGAGTCTATTTATAAGCTCAATGAGCCTCACGAAATTATTACCCAAATTAATCTGATTAATTAGGTTCATTATTCTAATGTAGTGGGTGTTACAAGATTAATTGCTGAATATTAATCTGATGGGCTGAAATTACACAATTAATGGTGAGATAAGGAGTATTCTTAATAATGAATAGGCCCAAATGGATAGTCCATTAAGTGGGTTAATGGCTCTTTATTTTCCATAGTAAAAATGAAGTATTAATTTGGGTTATTTACTCACTAACGGATATGATAATTATTTTGAATAGGCTGTCAAGTAGGAGGATCCAAGAGGCTGATTCTTTTCCATTTTTTGATACCTCCACCTTTCACCTCCTCCTTGCGCACGTATCTAGCCCAATATCTGAGACAATTTATGTTAGCCCATTAATCACCACAATTAAAAAGAATAAAATAGTCTCTCTCCTTTTCAATGTGGAATTAAACATTTTCTCTAACTCCTCATCTTCATATTCACTCCCACATCTTTATATTTATGTTATAACATTTATTTATTTTAATTATTTAATATTAAAATGCTCCAACAATCCCCCACTCATTTTAATATTAAAATTTTTTTAGTTAAAGAGAGATTACTAGGCAAAGATGGGTCACTATACATCATGAAGGTGTGCTCTACATTGAACCTTCACTTTATAAAACAGCGATCTCAACTCCAGAGTCGTAGTGGTCTTCAACTTGAACTAGGATTGTTTTAGGGAAATTAAGCATCACTTCTTACATATAACAACTCAGGTGTTAACATGAACTTTTATAGCTAGCACTTTACGGCCGTGTGCTGATCCCAGTTTCATTAGCATATTTGAGATTAAGTTCAAATTTCATAGGAGCGGCCCCACCCCCACACTCATATAGGTGAAATTTTGTCAAGGGTGCTCCTGTAATTCTGACACCTCACTTATACGAGCTACAAATTTCATTAAAAGTTTCTACTCAACCTCTCCACATTACAGGATAAATGCACTTACGTCATGGGGATGAACAATTTAATAAATTATTTACAAAATAAATAATTTTAAAAAATAAATGGAGCATTTCTTACGATCATCGTATGATTCGTTTTTCCCATTGAACACAATTCTTAGGATCTCTGGTTCATAAGTTGGGTATCCTTATACATGGCTCATGATTCTATGGACTTTAGTCCCATCCCTCTTGATGTATTCCAAACCCTATCTTTTGCCAAGGCCTTGGTAAATGGGTCTGCAAAATTATCATTAGATTTAATATAATCCACAGTTATGATGTCACTACTTATATAAGATCGCACGATATTGTGCTTTCTTTTTATAGGTTTGAATTTACCATTGTAATAACGGTTTTAACTCTACCAATTTGCTGCAGTGCTATCACAATGAATTAATATAGGTGGAATTGACTTTTCCCAAAATGGAATTTCATATAACAAATCTTTAAGTCAGTTAGCCACTTCACTAGCTAAAGCTAATGCTATTAATTCAGCTTCCATTGTTGAATTAGCAATTATTGTTTGCTTTTTAAATTTTCAACAAATAGCACCACTACCTAAGGTAAAATTATAACTAGTAGTAGAGAAAGAATCACCTGACAAAGTATTCCAATCGAAATCACTAAAAACTTCAATCACAGCAGGGTGCCAATTAAGTATCTCTTGACTTGCCCAATAACTAGCCAATGATCTTTACTAGACTTGCAAGTAAATCTGCTAAGCACTCCTACTGCATATGCAATGTTAGGTCTTGTACAATCAGTAGCATAACGCAAACTACCAATGATACTAGTATAATCCTTTTGATTAAAAATATCATCATCATTATTCACAGGAAATAAATTAACACTAGAATCAAAATGAGTAGCTACACTTTTGTGATCATGAAAATTATATTTTCTCAACATAATGTGATTGATCAAGAAATATTCCATCACATGTTTTTGTAATTTTCATGTTCAAAATAAAATTAGCCTCACCAAGATCTTTCATGTCAGAATGTCTTTTAAGCATATTTTTTGTCTCATTTATAACAAGCATATTTAAGCTAAAAATCAACATATCATCCACATAGAGGCTAATAATAACATGTAAATTATTCCATGATTTATAATAAATACATTTATCATATTCATTTGATTTATAACCACTCTTAGGCTGAGTTTGTTTCAACTTTTTGAAAAAGAGCTTTTTGAAAAAGTGGTTTTTTCAAAAAGGGCAGTATGAAAAAGTGTTTTTTCAAAAAAACTGAGTGTTTAGTAAAAGCTGTTAAAAAGTGATTTTTAAAAAAAGTTGAGTGTTTGAGTTGTAAAAGTAGCGGTTTGAGTTGTAAATTACCAAAAAGGACAATGTATATATAAAAGTATCTTCAGCAGGTTAGGCAAATTTATATACTGTTTGGACAATTACCAAAAAGGACAATGTATACCTATCACTTAAAATTTATTGTGATAATATTGTGATAATTGATACTGATTTTAATTTGAACTAACTATTAAATTTTTTTTTCTCTTTCTAAATAAAATTTTTTTTTCTCACCAATATTAGCAAATAAGAACCTACTACTTAATATTTATTCTGAAAGTATTGTGAAAATATATTATGATAAAAATTGATACTAATTTTAACTTGAACGTACTATTAAATTTTTTTTTCTATTTCTAAAAGATTTTTTTTCGCCAATATTAGCTCATAACAACCTACCACTTAAAATTTATTGTGAAAGTATTGTTAAAATATTGTGATAAAAATTGATACTGATTTTAATTTGAAAGTACTATTAAAATTATTTTTTTCTCTTTCTAAAAAAATTATTTTTTCTCACTAATATTAACTAATAATAACCTACCACTTAAAATTTATTGTGAAAGTATTGTTTAAATATTGTGATAAAAATTGATACTAATTTTAATTTGAACGTACTATTAAAATTATTTTTTTCTCTTTCTAAAAAAATTATTTTTTCTCACTAATATTAACTAATAATAACCTACCACTTAAAATTTATTGTGAAAATATTGTAATAACATATCCTTCCTTTTTTTTTCTTTTCTTTTCTTTTTTCCCTTTTTTTCTCCTCCACTCACTTACCGTATTTCCTTCTTTTTTTTTTTTCTTTTTCTTTTTCCCTCTTTTTTTCTCCTCCTCACACGTACCCACTCTTCTCCTTTTTTCCTTCTTTCCTCTCTTTTTCCATACCACTTCCTCCAAATTCCTCCAAGCTCCAGAACGTTCCACAGAGCTCTCTTCTTCCTCTTTTTTTTTTTTTTTTTTTTTTTTTTTCTTAGCACTTCGTCTGCAAGATTCTTTCCCTCTATCCCACTCTTTTCTTTTTTTCCTCTCTTTTTCCATACCACTTCCTCCAAGCTCCAGAATGTTCCACAGAGCTCTCCTTCTTCCTCTTTTTTTTTTTTTTTTTTTTTTTTCTTAGCACTTCGTTGTAATAACATATCCTTCCTTTTTTTTTCTTTTCTTTTCTTTTTTCCCTTTTTTTCTCCTCCACTCACTTACCGTATTTCCTTCTTTTTTTTTTTCTTTTTCTTTTTCCCTCTTTTTTTCTCCTCCTCACACGTACCCACTCTTCTCCTTTTTTCCTTCTTTCCTCTCTTTTTCCATACCACTTCCTCCAAATTCCTCCAAGCTCCAGAACGTTCCACAGAGCTCTCTTCTTCCTCTTTTTTTTTTTTTTTTTTTTTTTTTTTTCTTAGCACTTCGTCTGCAAGATTCTTTCCCTCTATCCCACTCTTTTCTTTTTTTCCTCTCTTTTTCCATACCACTTCCTCCAAGCTCCAGAATGTTCCACAGAGCTCTCCTTCTTCCTCTTTTTTTTTTTTTTTTTTTTTTCTTAGCACTTCGTCTGCAAGATTCTTCCCTCTATCCCATCAAAACACACAAACTTAAAGGTCGCACACACCACACCGCGCCATTTGATTCTCATCAAACGAAGATAGAAGGGAAATCCATAAGGGAGGAATGGGTCAGATCGGTGCTTGATCTCTGCCTTCACTGTTGTCTGTCTTTCTCAACACGCCTCCGTCATCTGCTGATTTGCTCTGCCTTCACCGCCGCCTGTCTTCCTCTCCACTGCTGCTTGATCTCTTCCCCACTGCCAATGACATGCGGCAGAAATGGGTCAGATTGGTTTTTTTTTTTTTTTTTTTTTTTTTGTTCTGATTTCATTATTGGGTTCCTTTGTAAATTTGTGTTATAAACAAAAGGATAAAATTGGGTTTTTGGGAAATTTGCGCAACGATAACTTGAAACGCACCAGCGCTTTTTAGCTAATGGACCGCATCTTCAGCTTTTGCAAAATCACGTTTCCTTCACAAATCCAAAACGCAACTTTTAATAAAAAGTTGCTTTTTTAAACTCACCAAACGGGCTTTTTGACTCCACCTTTTCAAAACGGGCTTTCACAGGCTGGGAATGTGCTAACAAACAGGCACTTAATCATACATGAATCAAACTTTTCATGCCACTGTTTTGGTGCTTGTTTTAAGCCATATAGGGATTTAGTTTGTTTACATACTTTGCTTTCTTGTCTAGGCTTTACAAAGCTTTCAGGTTGATCCATATAAATCTCTTCCTCTAGGTCCCCATTTAGAAAAGCAGTTTTTACATCCATTTGATGAATTTCAAGTTAAAAATTGCAGTATTAACAACTAACAATCTAATAGATGTAATTCTTGTTACCGGAGAAAATGTATCAAAGAAATCAAGATCAACCTTTTGTTTAAAGCCTTTTGCAACAAGTCTAGTTTTAAACTTATCTATTAATCCATCCGGTTTTAACTTTTTTCTAAAGACCCATTTACAACCTATGGTCTTACAACCCGGTGGAAGATCTACTAATTCCCAAGTTCTATTAGAAATCAGAGATTTCATCTCATCATTTACAGCATTTTTCAAAAATATAGCATTAGGTGATGTTAAAGCCTCCTTCAAATTTTGGGGATTTTCCTCAATATTAAAAACATTATAATCAGGACCAAAATCCTTTTCAAACTCTAGCTCATTTACCCCTTCTAGATTCCATTTCAAAATTTTATTGATTTTATAAATGAGAAGTAGAAGAACTAGGTTGTGACAAAATATTTTTTCATCCCCACTATTTTTCAATTTAAAAGGAAATTTTTCTTCATGAAAAATTGTATCACTAGATTAATTTTTTTTTTCAAGATCAAAAAATCTATAGGCTGAACTATTAATCACATAACCAAGAAAAGCAAAAGTAGTAGCTCTTGTACCTAATTTAGGTATTTTAGGTTCAGTAAGCCTTACATAAGCAAGACAACCCCATACTCTTAAATATCCCAAGTTTGGCTTATATCCTTTTCACATCTCAAAAGATGTGGCATGTGACTTTTTATGTGACACCCTATTCAAAACATGACATGTAGTTAAAATAGATTCACCCCAAAAATGTAAAGGTGCATCAGATTCAATTAGCATAGCATTTGTTAACTCAATTAAAGTTCTATTTTTTCTTTCAGCCACACCATTAGAAGTAGGTTAATATGGTACAGTAGTTTCATGGATAATTTCCAAAGACTAAACAAATGAGTTGAATACACTTAATTCGTACTCACGGCCTCTATCACTTCATATTCTTTTTATTTTTCTACCGAATTGATTTTCAACTTCTTTTAAAAAATCTTGAAATTTTGCAAAAGAATCACTTTTATTTTTCAACAAATAAATAGTTGTATATTTTGAGAAATCATCAATAAAAGTGATAATATATTTATTTCCCCCACGAGTTAAAACTCCCTCAAATTCACATAAATCAGAGTGAATTAACTCAAGCAATTCGATATTTCTTACAACACTTTTATGAGGCCTTTTTGTAATTTTAGCTTGACTACAAGTTTCACATTTTTCAAAATCTTTTGACAATCTTGGAATTAATCCTAAACTACTCATGATTCCCACATATCTACTATTTATATGACACAAACGAGCATGCCAAAAATTAATAGAAGAAAGCATATAAACTGAACTAGTAGATGCTTTATTATTCTCAACATTCAATCTAAACATTCGATCACAAGCATAACCCTTGCCCACAAATAATCCATTTTTAGTGATTACATAATAATTAGATTCCATAGTTTGTTTAAAGCCAGCCTTGTTAAGCAAAAAACTTGACATCAAATTCTTTCTCATGGACGGAGTGTAAAGTACATCTTTCAATATTAGCACACATCCAGAAGTGAATTTCAAATCAACCTCACCACTCCCAAGTACCTTAATTTTGCTAAAGTCATCAAGCATAACAGTTTTTTCTTCTTCAAGAGGAGTGTACAACTTGAACCAATTTTTATCATAGCGGACGTGCTTATTAGCACCAGAATCTGCCCACCACCCTTCAACATATTGCACCATATTGATGTCTGTAATCATAGCCACTAAAGGCTCTTCAGTTATGTTAGCCTGCGGGACAGATTTACGTTTCCAAAATTTGCAAATTCAAGCAATATGCCCACTCTTACCACAGATAAAACAAGATCTATTAAATTGATCTTATGAAGGGGGTCATTGGTTCTTATTGTAATTTTTATTTGGGTTTCCCCTTACTTGAAGTCTATTATTATTTTTAAAGGCTATCTTTTTAGGCTTCAATTGACCATTTCTAGGAAAATGATTTTTGGGCATATTATTATTGGGTGAAATAAGGTTCACCTTTGTGGTGGAATTACCATTGCTCTCTTGTGTCATGAGTGCATCTTGTCTTCTAGCCTCCTCTTCCACATGGATGCGTGTGATCAAAGTCTCCAAGGATGTCTCCTTTTGTTTGTGCCGCAAAGTCTTTTGAAACTCCCTCCAAGATTGTGGTAGTATATCAATTATACCAGCTACCACCAAATTGTTTCTAATCTTTATGCCTTTGGATCTCAATTCTGCCACGATCATTTGGAAGTCTTGTACTTGATTCACCACTGATTTTCCATCCACCATTTGGTAATGGAAAAATCTACTAGCAGCATACTTCTTTGCACCAGCCTCCTCGGTATCATACTTGCTTTGTAAAGCTTTCCAAATTTTCTTAGTAGAATTATAAGTTGTATCATAATAATCATAGAAATGATCAACAAGACAATTCAAAAGATAAGAACGACAATTATATTCATCTTTTGTATACTTATCTATTTTTTCTTGGTGGAGAGTAAATTCTTCCTCACTCATCTCATCGGTAGGAGCCTTTGATGGATTCTTGTCAGTGAGGATGTAGGCGACTTTGAGAAGACTCAGGTTGAAGAGGATCTTTCCTTTCCACCTCTTGAAATGGGCTCCCTTAAAGCGAAATGGCTTGTTGAGATCTCCAACAGGCTCATTTGGTTTCTTTTGTGTAGGTTCCATGTGATGGATCTCCTTAAAATTATTGGTGCAAACACAATAATAATGGAAATAACACAAAGAGAAACTGAATAATACTTTTGAATATTATTAATATGAAGAGAAAGAAAATACACAACACTATTTGGACTGAGGCATGACGCTTGCTTTCTTTAAGGAGATTCAAGCCCTTTGTTGGCTAAACTTTGAAACCGGTGTAGACTTTCTCTAACTTGTCTCCCCCAAGATACAACAACCCAACAAATGTTGCATGGTTAGAACAACTTCTGCATAAAGTGTTCAAGCCCAAAGCTCCACCAGAAAGAACACCCTTTCTTGCCAAGAACCTCTCTATTTTTTTTTTTTTTTATTTTAGTGTATATTGCATTGTATATTTTCAGTAACTTGGATTAGGTCTGCATGAGTCTCTTTATAGGCTCAATGGGCCTCATGAAATTATTACCCAAATTAATCTGATTAATTAGGTCCATTATTCTGATGTAGTGGGTGTTACAAGATTAATTGCGGAATATTAATCTGATGGACTGGAGTTACATAATTAATGGTGAGATAAGGAGTTTCTGAAGAATGAATAGGCCCAAACAGATAGCCTATTAAGTGGGTTATAGGCTCAAGAGGCTGATTTATTTCCATTTTTGATACCTCCACCCTTCACCTCCCCCTTGCGCAGGTATCTAGCTCAATATCTGAGACAATTCATGTTAGCTCATTAATCATCACAACTAAAAAGAATAAAATAGTTTCTCTCTCCTTTTCAATGTGAGATTAAACATTTTCACTATCTTCTCATCTTCTATTTTCACTCTCACATCTTTACATTTATGTTGTAACATTTATTCATTTTAATTATTTAATATTAAAATGCCCCAACAATAGCAAATTAAAAATAATAACGACCAAATTATCTATTTGGAAAAACTGAGAACCATATTAAAATGACTTCAAAATATAAGTACCAAAATGATATTTTTGCCAAACCAATATTGATATTGGTACTTGACATTCAGAGATTTGTACCATAGGCTGTAAGTACATGGAGGCAAGTGGCTAAATGATGAAGGTAAACTAGATGTATTCAATCACACAAAAATTAGTTAAATTTGAAGAGAGAGAGAGAGAGAGAGAGAGAGAGAGAGAGAGAGAGAGAGAGAGCCATGGTTCCTGAAATGTGAAAAAGAAGCCCCTCTATTTTGAAAAAAAGAAAAAAAAAAAAAAGAGGAAAAATCACAAAAACCTATGTTAATTATGTTGGCAGTGTAGTTCGAACTAGAGCGCGAGTTCATTAAAGTGTGACTTTTCAAACTATTTTCTCCCGAGAAAATGGGCTTTTGCCCTTTTTAAAAAAACAATCCAGCATTTTGTCCCCTTTCCTAAACTAATTAGGGAAATGCCCCTCTTTTGAAACTCAATTTTCTCAAAATTAAGTTTCAATTTTTGGAGCACTATAGTGGCGTTTTTAGGACCCTATAGTGGCGTTTTTGAACTCAAGTTCCATGCAAGTTTTTTTTTTTTTTTTTTTTTATTGTCACATATCTATAGTAGCGTTTTAAGAAGCCTATAGTGACGTTGAAACTTGATTATGATAATGTCTAGTTACTAAAAAGGGGCATTTCCCTAATTAGTTTGAGAAGGGAAGTAAAATGGTGGATTGTTTTTTTAAAAGGGCATAGGCCAATTTTGTCCTTTTTTCTCCATATTTTCGTTGGATCTTAAAATTAACTAGAAACTGCACGGGTAGTATCTATTTTCAATTTCCTTTACATTTTAAGATTTGGAAACAATTTTTGTTTTATGTTTTATTTGGCATGACCTTTTAATTCCTTTCACTGAGTTATTTTCAGAAACAAACTATCTAATTCTATCCACTTTATATTTTTGGTTGATATTTTTTAAGGATGAAAGCATATGTGATCGTGAGTGTATATATATATATATATATATATATATATATATATATATGGGCTATTTTTGCCTTTTCCTTTTGTGATTTGGGAACTTTTACGTGCTTATTTTAGCGCCCTTGAATAATATTTACTACTTTGTTTTTCGGTTTCTTGTATTTTGGCATGACCTTTCAAAGGGTTGTGAATATTAAACCAATTGAGGAAATAAATTATTTTATTTCACCAATCCATGACCTTTTCCAAATTGCACACCCATAGTTAAACAAGAAATTTTCAAATTCTAATCAATCAATTGAATTACAGACTTATAATTGCATGACCTTTTCCTAAAGCGAAAGACATTAAAATATACCAAAATTTTCACTATCTCCCAACCTGTCTTCGATGTTTTGCCATAGGATCTTTTTAAAATAGAATTTAAAATTTTATGGTGTATATATAACTTGGAATTTTCTTACAACTCTTACATGATTAATTAAAAATTTTAAGGCTACATATTATGGTTTCGTACTATAATTCCAAAGATTGTTAAAATGATGATAATGGTGTCATCAATCATTGTTCAAGTCGTGGTGCTGGCCAACAACTCTTCATTTTCTAGTCTTTCTCCCAATCATCCCCCCTCTCCGGCCCCCTTTCTGCTTCCCCCTTCACTTTGGTCCCAATCTTCACAAAATGATGCGAAAAATAAGAAGAAAAATTCCTATGTTAAAAAATTTGACCCTTTATTAGAGTTGGCAAGAAAAATACGAAAACTATGCAGTAGGAAGTGCAAAAAGAAACTTAAAGGAGCTAAGCTCGGCATGTCCTTTGGTTTTCATAATTGTTGTAATAAAGGCCTCCATGAAGAAATGCATAGAATATCTGAAAATAATATTCTAGAAAAATTGATGAAAGCAAAATGAAAATGCTATTAATTTCGTAAGGTACATTATCCTTCATAATTTTGACATAATTTGTGATGGATTTTAGTTTTTGCTAGTTTTAGTTCTTTCAGCATAATTTTGATTTAGGGTTGCATTGAGTTTATTATTTTCCTAAGTATGAATAATGAATATTAGTGAGGTTGATCTTTGAATCAAATGGGGATGGATGTCCTACGCCAATATGTTTTTGTACTATAACTTTGAACCTAATCTAGTAAGTATTACTTAGATTCTTGCACATAAGGTTTGAGTTGATTCTTTGACTTTAACTGAGTGTTGACTACTCTCAACCCTAACCTTATTAATTTGTGGTGTGTTACATAGTCATTGAGTCAGGGATAGAGTCACGAATTGGAGATAAGGGGGGAGGGGGATGTTTTTGTTGCTGGTTACTTGCAACATTTCCGCTATTGCTTAGCCCTGAGGGTTTTTTTTTTTAATGCTTGCTTCTATTGCTGTGTAAGGACAAAATTATTTAATTTGTTTAAAAGTTTTTAAAGGTTCAAGTTATTTGTTTTAGGAAAAAATGGTGAATTAGACTTAATATGTTTTAGTTTTGCTATCGGTAATTTTTTTTTGTTGGATTAGTTTTTTTGGGTTGTATATTTTGTTTTAAATTTTAGATTTATAAAATTTTTTAAATGGCATATAATTAAGAGGAGAAAAATGCTAGAACTACCATTTTTTTTTTAACAATTTCTTTTACAAATTGCTAAGTGATGAGTGGTTATTGGTAATTAAAAACTTGATGCAAGTAGTAGGCCTACATGCGAACTAGTAAGAATTTATTACCTCAATAATAATTTTTAAAAATATTATAAAAAAAGTTTGTAATTGTAGCATTATTCTTAAAATGATCAATGATATTGTTAAGAGTGGAAAAGTGTAATTTTAGTGAATAAAATTGATAAAATTAGTCCCTATATATACACACACACTCTCTAATATTTAAATAAAATAAAAAATAAAAAAAAAACTAACCCATTTAATTTAGTTTTTGGTAGCAATTACATAAGAAAATGCATCAATGGTCAATTATTCTTTTAAACATTTCCAATCCATCTATGAAAATGCATGGAGGGTCTACTAAAAAAATGATTTTTTTTTTTTTTTTTTTTGAGAAGCACTAACAAAAAATGATGATTTATTTCTTAACGTACAATTTAATGCAATTCATATGGTCACTCCTTTTTCTCCTCCTCTTCAACATCATCATCATTATGACCCTCCCCACTTACACATCCACCATCATGGTGTACTATGATCTACAAACACCTTCATAAACTCCCCCATATTGATCACCTCCATGGACATAACCAACGTTTGCTTTTATCGCACAATCTCCTTCCGTTATCCTTGTATTGCCAAGTTCAAGAACCAACTCCGCTATGATCTTAATGTCTGCTGCCACCTCATTGGCCTTTATAGGCCTTCTCATTTCGCTTACATAGTAATTTGGGATTAAATACTTTAAATTTAAGTCCGTCCAAATAATTTATTTTATGTTACATTTTACAATACATTTTTATAAATAAATAAGTAAATAAACTAATATATGAAGACATTAACACTACCACGTCTTGGGCTTGAATTTATTTGTCTATAAAAAAAAGTATATACATGCAGAACGTAAAATTTTACATAAATCTTTGCATGCCTTTTCTTTGATTAATCTCACAAACGAACATGATTTTTATAAGTATTATTAATTGTCTCTTCTGTACAAAATGTTTTTGAAGCTGGTGTTTGTTAGAAGAAAAACATTCATGTCAACTAACCTCATTCACTACGTAAGTGTCAAAGAACATAACGTACCCTGTCATTGTTTGCTACTGAAGTGCCAGAGGCGATCGCTTGTGTTAGTGAGCTGATCTGAACCTATCGTCATATGCTTTCACAATCGAACAGAAAAACAAAAACATGATAGATGTGTGTGCTTGCATAGGTGATTCCTTCAATGCCACACCATGAATGAAAAACAAATCATAGTGATTAAAGATAAATCATTCTGTACTAAAAGTGTGACTCATTAAATGCCACAATATATCATCACAAGATTATCAGCATCTAAAACTACGTCTACCTAATGAAATAATCGCATCAACCAAACTCCCTCTTGCTAAGTTGCTATTAGAACTCTATATTTTGTATCCATGGTAGATAGCATGGATGCTTTTTACTACTCCAGCAAAATTTCCCTTTACTAGGAAAAAAAAAAGCATGGATTTATACTTGTCTAGATCACTACGCCAAGCTGCATCACTATAGCCAACAAAGTGTAGTTTCTACCCAGGTAAAAGAGTAAATAATTCACCATTCCACAGAGGTATTAGAGAATTCTCTTGACTGCTTTTGCTTTAACAAGTCTAGAATTTGATTGGAATATATTGAATAAGCCAACTACATAACATATATTTGGCCTGGTTCACATCATGGTGTACACCACACCACCCACAATACTAGAATATGGAACTCGAACCATCTCTTGTCTTTCTTCATAGGCTTTAGGACACATTTCTAAGCTTAAGGCCTCACTTTTGTAAATAGGAGTATCGATGGGTTTATAATTATGCATTTTAAAGCGTTTAAGAATTTTCCTAATGTTAACCTGTTAAGCCAAACCAAGAATTCTGTTTGAATAATCTCAAAAGATTTTTACTCTAAGAATATATTATTCTTCACTCATGCCCTTCATTTCGAACGTAGAGGAAAATCACCCTTTAGTACACTAATCACTTCTTTGTCATTTCCTATCAACAATATATGGTCTACATACAAAGATAATTTATAAAACTCTTTTTGAACTGTTTCACATACCCGCAATGGTCTTCTTCAATCATCGTGAATCCATTCAAGAATTTGGCTCGGTGGAATCTTAGGTTTTATTGCCTAGAGGATTGTTTTAAACTAATTAAAGAAAATTTAAACTTAAAATTTTTTTTTTTCATTGGCCTCAAAAGCAATTAGTTCATCCATATTTATTTCCTTGTTTAGTTTTCCACTAAGAAATGTTGTTTGAACATCCATTTGGAATAATTCTAAATCCAAATATGCGACAATGTAAGAATTAGACAAATCTAGGCAAACCTTACTCCATGGGAGAATATTTTCTTGTAAACAATACCTTCCTTTCGGGTATTGCACTTCGCAAAAAGGCATGCTTTATACATTTCTTATGATCCATCCACCTTAGTCTTGATTTACTAAATTTGGATTGCTAAACTTGGATTAAAAATATGTGATTCAAACTATTCATTCTTCGCCTAATCATGCAAATTACATCATTTGTGGTTTTTTTTTTAATGAAAATGTTTTTAATGTGATTATGGTACTTGTTGTAGATAACATGCATACTACTGTTGGCGTATATATTTTCGTATGTGACTTGTTGGGGTGGTGGATCTATTGTTGATGGCGGTAGGATGTATTGTTGATGTGATTATTGTATTTGTTAATGACATATTGCTATTGTTAGTGCATATATAATTTTATATGATTGAATATTAATGGTAATAGGGATGTACTTTTGATGTGGTTATTAGTGGAGAATGTATTTTTTGAAGTTCTCCTTCACAAGAGAATTATAAGGTTCTTGGCGGTGTAAGGATTTATTATTGATGCATTTGTTGTGTTAGCATAATTTCATTTTGATGTTTGTTGGGAAATTTAGACCCCAGTCAATAGAATTAACAAGTTTTAAATCCAAGTTGTTAATTAGATTTATTATGAATAAAACTTGTTAAAACAAATAAACATCAATATCATGTCAAAAATAAATGCAGCAGAAAAGTAAATAAAACAAGATATGATAACTCAGGAAAACTAATGAAACAAACTAGTTTCACAGTAAAAAAACCTCGGGGGAAACCTTCTCGAAAAGCAATCTACTATAGTAAAGAGAAGTTTCAGATCTAGTACAAAACCTTTGTCCCTAGACTCTACAATTCCCGTAGATGAACTTACAGCAGAAACCTTCTACTACTTTACAATCTCTAAACTCTTCAATATATAAACACCACCCTTTTGATGCATGAATCCCAGTACGCGACTTAATCACCAACTTGAAGAAGATGTTGGCTGCAAAGTTCTTCACTTCATCAACAATGAAGATCAAGAAGCACTTAGTTACAAAACCCTAAGGCGCAAAGACGCAGTAGCTTCTTTCAAAGATAATTAGGCATCGGTCACCTTTTGCATATGTTTTCCTTGTATTCTCTTATATGACGGCCTCTAAAATTAGCCTTATATATGTCTAGGGTTGTGAGAAAAGAAACCCTACACAAATACATAATCATGGGACGAAAATCAGATCTGAAAAACTAATTTTCGTAGATCTTGATAGATTCACGATCTGTCAAGAATCTGTCGAGCAGCTGTCGAGCTATCTGTCCAGTTTTAGTGAACAGCTTTTCTTCACTTGTTTCTTAGTCCAATCTTTATAGCTTTAATACAAGACTTGAACAACATGTTTCTTGAAGTATTAAACACATTCTAGATCTACCCAAAATATTTCAAAAACAAGTTAAGACAGTTTAGTGAGCATACATTAACACATGTATTCCTTGTGATGGCCAAATCACATTATACCTGCACATGTATCAAGAGTAACAAAGAATATTGCATGTTGTGTGTGAAGAACATCGCAAAATTGCATAAGTGTATACATGTTATGACGATTTGAGACATGAGAAAATTATTTTAACTCACACACAATCATAATTGTTTGATGGGGATTATCACCTTTGAGGTACATCCTATAACTCATACATCTCCTAGAATACACGCTTGCAATCATATGTAAAGCATTTTGATCTTTTTGCTTTTATTTTTATTTTTTTACTGTTCTCTTTATTAAGCATATCATGCATGGGCATATCAGAGAGAGAAAAGAAATACCCATTTATGTTAAGCTTTTGACATTGTATTTTTGCTATGCTGAAGCATACGGATGTCATTGACAATACACTTTTGCTATGCCAAAGTATACAGATGTCATTTTATGATTGGCGGGTAACAGTGGTGAGATGGTTATTTATGCCTTTCTCTTAGGATTTTCTAGTCGTTCCCGTCAAAAAGAGTGATTTGAGTATTAAGTACAAGAGACTACTTAATCTTTACTCATCACAAACACGAGCCACAAAGCTCACTTGCTTAGTTGTGCATAAAGATGCTCATCTAAGCTACATGAGATACAAAGTTTAGAAACTTTATTTCAATGGTCATCCAAGGTACACAAGTACCAATGTACATAAAACACACACTGTTTTTGTATTTTTCTGATTTTTCCTTCTTTTTTTTTTTTTTGAAAACAAAACAAAATAAAAACTAAATAACCAAACAAAAACAGACAAACAATCATGAAGGCATGAAAGGAAGATGCAGATGCATGAAAGCATGATAGAGAAATGCAGATGCATGAAAGCAAAGAGAGTCCTACTTTAAATAGAAAGAATTAAAGCAGAGGACAAACAGAAAAAGAAAATTAAGTCTTAGGCTCATTTCTCACCCACACAGCACGAGTCTTTGGCCGTGAAGATGAAAAGGAACGTGTCCTAGTATGTCTACTAAAGAATATGGAAGAATTAAAATTCTCCTGAAATTAAGTTAAAAAGCTCAAAGCTTTTAATAACTCTCCAAACAAATGTGTAGGTCCTTTAGAGAAAACTTGTGACCATTTGAACACTTGCTTTTGAGGATACAACTTAAAGCAATTAGGACGAATGCGTCCAAGAACACCATAATGGTGACAAACATAAGGTCTAGCAAAGGATTTAGAATTAGCCAAATTAGTTTTGGATATCATACCTTTATCACTTTTCTCATACTGGGGCATAAAGATAGTCCTTGATCCAGAAACTGTGGAAGAGGAAGGGCTGGAGGAAACAGCATATTCTAAGCCAGTCTTATCAGAACTAGGCTTTTGAGCACTCAATACCTCATCAAGCTTTGCACTAGACATCCTCTCTATTTGAGTTCTAACTTAATTAAGCTCAACTAAGCTCAACCTCAAGATTCTTGACCTTCTCATCTAATAAGGTGTTCTCCACAATAAAAGTCTCAACCAACCTTGTAGTCTCATCTAGTTTGACTAACAATTCAGTTTTTTCAGTTTTTACCTTATTGAGCTCTTTTCTAAAAAGATGAGAAGTCTTTTCAGATTTTATGAATTCAGTGCATAACTTATCATAGGCTTCCTGAAGGGTCATCTTCTTAGGTACTTCATCACCAAAAGAATCCTCACTGTCATTAGCACTCTCCACAATCACCTTATTGGTAGTGGCAGCAAAAGCCATAAAGTGACCACATTCATCCACACACTCATCAAAAGAGTCATCCTCAATATCGCTCTAGGTAGCAACAAACCCTTTATCTTTTGAATTCTTGGTCTTTTCCTTCACAAGATAGTTTGGGCACTCTATCCTCATATGACCAAAACCTTTGCACTCATGCCATTTGATAAGAAGTTTCTCATTCTTACCATTCCTTAAGGATTTAGATTTTCTAGGAGGTTTGCTCTTATCCTTTTTCCTAAATTGAAGAAGCTTGATAATCTCATCAATGATGAAGGTTAGATCCTCATCCTCATCATCATCTTCATCTTCATTTTCACTTTCATCTTCATCTTCAGAGTCCTCAATCTCTTTCTCTATACCCTTAAGAGCCAAGTTTTTACTCTTTCCACTTTTTCCCATTGAGCCTAATCCCATCTCATAGGTTTGAAGGTTCCCTACAAGCTCAGTCAAAGGAAGTTGATCAATGTCCTTCACTTCTTCAATGACAGTGATTTTGGCATGGAATTTTTTAGGTAAGGGCCTAAGAATTTTCCTAATAATTTTGGATTCTGCTATAGATTCTCCAAGGTTGAAGGCAGAATTTACAATATCCTTGAGTTTAACATAGAACTCATCAAAGGTCTCATCCTCCTCCATCCTTATTTTTTCAAAACTACTAGTGAGTCATTAAAGCTTCACAGTCTATACTGCCTTAGTACCTTCATAGGTGGTCTCCAAAATGGTCCATGCTTCCCTGGCAACTTACATGGATGATATTTTATTGAATTCCTCATTGGAAACCCCACAAAACAAAGCATTCAAGGCCCTACTGTTGAAATTTGCCGCTATGATTATTGCATCATCCCAATCCACTGGCGCTTCCTTTGGCTTAATCCAGCCAACTTCAACAGCTTGCCATACTTGTTCACCTAGATCCTGCAAAAAAACTTTCATACGAACCTTCCAGTACGCATAATTAGTGCCATCAAATGAATGAGGAATCAAAAGAGATTGTCCACAATCCATGACAACAGGGGTCAAGAATCACACTCAAGAAATTAATCCATCAGAGTGTACCCGCTCTGATACCACTTGTTGGGAAATTTAGACTCTGATTGATAGAATTAACAAGTTTTAAATCCAAGTTGTTAATTAGATTTATTATGAATAAAACTTGTTAAAACAAACAAACATCAATATTATGGCAAAATTAAATGCAACGGAAAAGTAAATAAGAAAAGATATGATGACCCAAGAAAACTAATGAAACAAACTAGTTTCATAATAAAAAACCTGGGGAGAAACCTTCATGAAAAGCAATCTACTATAGTAAATAGAAGTTTCAAATCTAGTACAAAACCTTTATCCCTAGACTTTACAATCCCCGTAAATGAACTTATAACAGAAACCATCTACCGCTTCAGAATCTCTGAACTCTTCAATATATAAACGCCACCCTTTTGATGCACGAATCCTAGTACGTGACTAACTAATTGCGCAGATCCCAGTACTGGACTTAATCACCAACTTGAAGAAGATGTTGGCTGCAAAGTTCTTCACTTCATCAACAATGAAAATCAAGAAGCATAAACTATTTCTAAGATTTAAAAAATCTGCTTACTGCATTCATAAAACCTATTTTCTGCATTAACTAAAATTGTTCATTGTTTTCTCATAAAAATGTTCACTATTTTCTGCATAAACTATTTCTAGGATTTGGCATAAAATTATTTTCTGTTCAGCATTATTTAAAAAATTGTTCACTCTCTTTTCTTCATAAATTATTTTATATTCACTATTTAAAATATTGTTCACTGTTTTCTTATAAAACACCTAGTAAAATCGTGGTTTCTAAATTTAAAAGTCAAATCTGAATGCTTTTTCATGTTTGAATTTCACAATAATATAATTTATTTTTCTGTATTGATAAAATCTGTTTCTACGTTAATAAAATTTGCTCTCTGCACATCATGTGCACTACATATTCAAATATTTTTACTGCATTCATAAAATCTATTTTTTGTATTAACTAAAACTGTTCATTGTTTTCTCATAAAAATGTTCACTGTTTTCTGCATAAACTATTTCTAGGATTTTGCATAAAATTATTTTCTGTTCAGCATTATTTTTAAAAAAAAATTCACTCTCTTTTTTGAATAAATTATTTTATGTTCACGATTTAAAAAATTGTTCATTGTTTTCTCATAAAACACCTAGTGAAATCGTGATTTTTAAATTTAAAAGCCAAATCTGAATGCTTTTTCATGTTTGAATTTCACAATAATCGAATCTATTTTTCTTCATTGATAAAATCTGTTTTTACATTAATAAAATTTGCTCTTTCCACATCATTTTTACTATATATTCAAATCTGCTTATTGCATTCATAAAATCTGTTTTCTGCATTAATTAAAACTGTTCATTGTTTTCTCATAAAAATGTTCACTGTTTTCTGCATACACTATTTCCAGTATTTTGCATAAAATTATTTTCTGTTCAACATTATTTAAAAAATTATTCACTCTCTTTTCTGCATAAATTATTTTATGTTCACTATTTAAAAAATTGTACACTATTTTCTCATAAAACACCTCCTGAAATTGTGTTCTCTAAATTTAAAAGCCAAATCTGTATGCTTTTACATGTTTAAATTTCACAGTAATCGAATCTGTTTTTTCTGCATTGATAAAATCTATTTCTACATTAATAAAATTTGCTCTCTGCACATCATGTTTACTGTATATTTGAATATGCTAATTGCATTCATAAAATCTGTTTTTTACATTAATTAAAATTGTTCACTGTTTTCTCATAAAAGTTGTTCACTGTTTTCTACATAAACTGTTTTTAGCATTGGTGCGGTTACTGCACTTAAATGATTTTTGTGTTTTTTTAAATATGTAACCATGTGATTAATGGACAAACTCCATGAAAGAAAAATGAATGATTCATATAAATCACCTAATGGTAAATGCCTCGAATAATTCGAATTTGTAAAAAAGTTTGAATTAGTTGAATGTATAAATTCGGGAAAAATCGATGGAAAATCAATAAATGTACCAAATCATGAAGGTGTACATAATTCTCTTCAGTGCCGAGCTATTTATTATCTTTGGTCATTTTCAAGGATGATAGTCAAAACACTCTTCCTATAATCCGTGACTACTGGTTAGAAGTAATAGCACATGGTAAAGCCATCTTGTACCCTGAAACTGAGCTGTCAAACAATCACATCTATAAATATGCACATTAAAAGCATCACTTTGCTCTCAGAACCATCACTCTTATAAATTAAGCAGCCCCATAGCTTGAAACCCTGAAATATTTCTTGTAATCGTAGCCAATTACTGTTACACTGCAGATTTTGAATACATATTTACTCGATTGTTCGATCAAACATCATGCTCATATACATTTGATTATGGGAGCTAATGGTGGACACAGCTCACCCCAAAAATTGATGCATAAATTTTCTAGGGATGCTTTGCATCCTTGAAAACGGTACATTGCAAAGGGTTGCATATCTGTATATTCACGTGGTGAGTCCTTGCTTTAGGAGCCATATGGTTTTTTTGTGAAAGAGTGGTTGGTTTGTGTAGTTTGGATGAGTCTATGTGGTTTCCTATATTACAAAGCAAAGGACATTGTCCAACCAAAGCACAAGAATTATATGTAGCAACAAAAAACAGCAAGGAAAAAATGAGCAAGTGATTTCATATAAACTTAGCCAAAACTAATGAACAGTTAATCTTTAGATTTGCAAAAGTTGAATGTACATAATCATCAGTTGTCAGACATTAACAACAACATTCTATATTGCACAGAACGTGTGGACATTAACAACAACGTCTAATGTTCGCAGGTAGAAATTTTTGGAAATTATCATTGCTTGAATCTAAGAAGTCTAAAATATCTCTTTCATCATCTAACACAGTAACTTCATTAATAGACTTGATGGCTCGCTCTTGCGCCTTCCCCTTTAGATGTTTCTTAGCTTTCTGGATTGCATATAAAAACGGTCTAATTGCCTTTGCATTTGATTGTTCTCTTTTTCAAGATGAGCAAGAACGTTGGCAAGTTCATCTCTATGTAACTCGGCTGAGCGTGCCTTAGGAACTCATAACCCGTGCCATCGACAATACACCTCCAACTCACACCTCTTCTCGTATAGGGTTGACCATGGTGGTTTTGCTATGGTGAACTCTATTGTGGTGGTAACTGTACTTAGTTTTTGTATGTTTGCCAACCATGATGTGTCCGACGCTTCCAAGACTTTCATACGTGTATATTGGCATATTAAGAAAATCTCTCTTCTTTCCAACTCATTTCCCTCCATAGTTGTCTGTGTATGTCTGTAGTTGTTGATCTGCTGGAACTTGTGATAATCCATTTATTGAAGTAGATCCAAACTTATTTCGCATTGTACGATTTGATGTTGAAGCGTTGTGACTCATTGCTTAGTCAATCTACAAAGTTAGTGGGGTATAAATAAGGTCATTATTGTGGTGCATTTATAACCTCATTTCATGTTCCAAGCATTATAATTTCAGTTATTAGGGCTTGTCATGTCAATATAGGCTGGAAAAACACTACTTGAACAGGATTTTAAATGTTCGCAATGTCACAATGAGATTTGAAGATGTGGGATGTAATTGCATTGTTCTTGAATAGAGCATCATATTTAATTGACACAGTGCTATGTCCCTGACACCAGGATATGATTATTCATATATTTAAGTATTCACGTGAATGTGGATGATATGACTAGACAGTGTGTGAAATCGTGTCGAGCTGTTGAGCAACACGTGTGATAAGAATGCAAATTGTCATATATTTCTCTCTTAATGGTTAGTCTTTTACACTTACATGGTGCCTAAATGTACTCATTATTCTTATATTTCGATTTAGGGTGCAAATGGAGGCATTAAGTGCAAAACGTAGCTAACTGAGCGATTCTGGACAGCTTTGACACCTCTTTGTAACCTGAGCATAACTCTCTCATCTGAGCTCTGATTGAGATGATTCAAGATGCTATGGAACACCAAGACAAAGATCTAAAACTTTCATGTTTTGAGTTTTGAGAGATACGGGCCGCATCAAGGTCGAAATTGGGCTTGAAGTTGCTGCACCTGCACTGTTGACGTTCTGGAATGTTCCTTTGCCTACAATTCTAATATGCAAATCTGATGTGGTTTACTTTTGGAAGCTTCCAGATCTGATGCACAAAAATTTCAGCTGAAAAACACCACTTTCTTAGTTATATTAGGACTTTGTTTTATTTTTAATATTTTTCCTTAATTAGTCAGATTTGAATATTATTATTTAGAATATTTTTAGGAGATTTTGTAGGCTTGAGAAAGGGGGAATTAACGTGAAAAAGAGGGAGGAGAAATCAGAATTACACACACGCCTCTCTCTCTCCCCTCTTCTCTAATTTTCTCTTTCGAGTTTTCTGTCATGGCCCTGCGTGACTAAACTTTTATACTTGGTCGAAGGAAACTGAAGCCTCGGAATCAATAAAACTGTGAGATCTAATTTGTTTTTATTGTTCAATCTATGCTTTGAATAATGGATGTTCTTCTATGTCTATTTTCATGATTTTCTCGTTTAATTACTAGAAGGCCTACTAGTTTATCATTTCAATCTACTACTAGGTTAGATATCAAATCCGTAATTTTTTGATCTCTCTAATTTGTGAAGTAACCAAGATTTAATGATTTGCTGCGTTAGAAATTATTAGATCTTAGGAAGAACGCACGACTAAATTAAATACAACCGCTTATGCTTGTGTTGTTTAGTTTCACCGATCTCTCTAATTCTTAAGGCTGCTACTAGATTAAACCTTTAGCGCTTGTCTTGGGTTGTTTAGTAGTTAGAGTTAATTAGATCGCTTGTTTTCTAATTAATTGCGACTAAGGAGAGATAGGAAAATAATTCCAACGGTGAATATTCAAAGTGTGAATTGATATATATTTGCATCGATGATCAGTTGTAAAATTCTGGTGGTGGATGTTGACTTAGACCAAGGTTTGTTCTTTTGATTGATTTCAATATTTTAATTTGAATTATTCCTTAGTTGTTTTTCTTAAAATTGTTTTCATTATACTCAAACCCCCCTCCTTGTTCACGTGGCATAAAACTAAGCTAGATACTCTCCGTGGGAACGATCATTACTCACACTACTACATATATTTTTAGGAGTATAGGTTTTTTTTTTTTTTTGAGTGCTTGCGATAGCGCACCAACGTGTGAAATAGTGGCGTCTGTTGGCGCATGTGGTTCGTATGACTACAGTTGGTGCTACAGTAGCGGGCTAGTGACGTGTCTTCAAAAAACTACTCATGCCACAGTTGGTGCTACATCATGTTTATTGTATATTTAAATGTGCTTATTGCATTCATAAAATCTGTTTTCTACATTAATTAAAATTGTTCACTGTTTTCTCATAAAAATTGTTCCCTGTTTTCTGCATAAACTATTTTTAGCATTCTGCATAAAATTATTTTATGTTCATCATTATTTAAAAAAAATTTCACTGTTTTTTCTGCATAAATTATTCACTGTTCACTATTTGTTTTATGATCCGAATGCTCTAATACCAATGACTACCCAAGAGAGAGCACAGTTGTAATATGGAAGCATAGACAATGATAAAATAGATAATAAAGAAGAAAATAGCAAAATAAATATATTCCAAATAAGGTTAAAATGGAGTATGGAATATGAAAACAGAAACTAGTAAAATCTTACTTGACTAAAAACTTTCGTCTTTGATAAACTTGAAAACAAACTGCTGTATTTGATACAAGATTGAAAATAAAATTGCCTGAAGAGAAAGGTTACAAGATTACAAGAGGGGGAGAGGGTACAAAATTCTTTCTGAGGGAGAGGGAAGGCTATTACAAAAGGCTTTCTAAAACTTGGAACTTGAAAGCTTAGAATCTTAGAAAATTGTCTTCTGTCTTCATAGTCCGTCTCTTTTATAGGTGAAATGAACCATGGTAAAGTAACCTGAGTAGGTAAATTTAACTCAAGTTAATCTGTTGATGGTATGGAAATTAGTACTGATGAGTAGTAGTTTGTCTACGTTTGTCTAGGAATCTTTCAGATCTTGGGAATCAATCAGATCTCTTTTTACGCATGCTAGTAAACAGTAGTAACTTTTGAACATCTGTCTATATTTGTCTGGACTGCCTGTATCTGTTTGAACTGTCTTGATTTTTCTAGAAGCTATTCACGTGTGCTGGTGAATAGTGAACAATTTATGCAGAAAATAAATTTTTTAAATAATGCTAAACAGAAAATAATTTTATGCAAAATCCTAGAAATAGTTTATGTAGAAAACAGTGAACATTTTTATGAGAAAACAATGAACAGTTTTAATTAATGCAGAAAAAAGATTTTATGAATGCAGTAAGTAGATTCGAATATACAGTAAACATGATTTGTAGAGAGCAAATTTTATTAATGTAGAAACAGATTTTATCAATTGAGAAAAACATATTCGATTATTGTGAAATTCAAACATAAAAAAGCATTTAGATTTGGCTTTTAAATTTAGAAAACATGATTTTACTAGGTGTTTTATGAGAAAACAGTGAACAATTTATACAGTGAATGAAGAATAATTTATGCAAAAAAGAGAGTGAAAATTTTTTTAAATAATGCTGAACAGAAAATAATTTTATACAAAATTCTAGAAATAGTTTATGTAGAAAACAATGAACATTTTTATGAGAAAACAATGAATAGTTTTAATTAAAGCAGAAAACAGATTTTATGAATGTAGTAAGCATATTCGAATATACAGTAAACATGATGTGTAGAGAGCAAATTTTAATAATAAAGAAACAGATTTTATCAATGCAAAAAAACAGATTCGATTATTGTGAAATTCAAACATGAAAAAACATTCAGATTTGGCTTCTAAATTTAGAAATCACGATTTCACTAGGTGTTTTATGAAAAAACAATGAATAATATCTAAACATGGGGTGCTACAACTTGCCAAGAAAAAAGTTGCCAAAGCGACTTTCACATCATCAGCCAAACATTTAGATATACATAAAAAAATGTTTCACATTCCTCTTAGAAACACTGCAAGTGAAGAACTTACATATTCAGATGTGGTAAAGCTTAAGTTCTTCTTTATATCCTAGTGGTCCACACTTTCTACAATACTTATCAATAATTTGACCATACGGTAATTCCGAATAGGATTGATAAAGTAACAATATGTAGCTTAAACTTCTTTTGGTGTGCCCATGGCTAAAAATGAAGTGAGATTTTTCTTTAACCCCAATATTTTAACCAATTTGACCATAACGCTTCCGAGAAGTAAGAAATTGATGAGTGTGTTAAAAATGAATGAACAAGTATGAGTGACCTAAAAATTTATATTTTGAAATTAAAATCTCTATATTTTACAATGCTTCTATTTAAATAAATAAAAACATAAAAAAAAACTACTTATTTTTAAGTTTATCTTTATTTGTCAATTATCTCAAAAAAAAAAAAAAGGTTATAAGGAACTTGAGTTTACCAAGCTCGAGTTCCATAAAAACATTAAAAAAACTACTTATTTTTAAGTTTATGTTTATTTGTCGATTATCCAAAAAAAAAAAAAAGTTATAAGGAACTCGAGTTTACCAAGCTTGAGTTACATATTACAAGGAACTCGAGCTTGGTGAGCTCAAGTGCCATAGAAAAAAAAAAACAACCGCCATTTTATTTACAAAGAACTCGAGCCTGGTATGCTCGAGTATTGTGTTGCGTGGAACTCGAGTTTACCAAGCTTGAGTACAACATTATTTTTTTTAATTCCACAAATTCCAGGTTAGCAGTGCCACAGTGGAATGAAACTAGGAACTCGAGTTTAGTAAACTCGAGTACCGTTTAGAACTCGAGTTTAGTGAGCTTGAGTACATAAAAAATTGTAGATTCCTTTTTAGTCCTGAAACAGTGCTTTTTTGCTACAAATCTTACAAAATGGTGGTATTTGGCCATTTTCACCCTTATTTGGCTCCTCGAAATAGTTAATGGTATAACTTTTGTAAAACAGTTCTACCGTTGTTTTGCAATAAATAATTACATATTTACAAGTACTACCACACTTTATGAAAAATAATTATAACTCTTATTTGGCTCTTCACACACACACACACACACACAGACACACACACACACACACACATATTTGTTAGTGTTAGACTCTAAAGAATTACGTTTAAATGTTTAGAGTTGTATTTTAATTATGTTGGCAAACCGAGAATAAAACATATCTAGTCTAGGTGTTAGGCAATGCTTAAAAGTGTTTGCTTCATGGTTCAAGTCCAGCTGACTGTAGAAAAAGGAAGTATGGTTCTGCCTTGCTTGATCGATCGAGAATTAGGCTCGACCTATCGAAAATCGCAAGTCTAGTTTTTCAGCAGAATTTTTAAACAGGCCCAAGCCTGCAAAAACGTTTAGGGTTACATCTAAACTTCTCCACATATAAAAGGGAAACCATAGCCACATTTTGAAGACTTTTTGAAGACTTGTGTGTTACTCTTTGTGAGATTTGAGAGGTTTTGTATCTTCTAACTACACAAGAATCTACCAGAGCAAGAACTACAATCAAGTGTTGGTAGAATATAGTTGCTGCATCAAGATCATTACTAATGGTGATATGAAACCTTTGAGTGGGATCTCAAAGTCACAAGCAAGGCGGCTTGTGTTGTTGTAAATCCAAGAAGAGAAGGAGTCTGTGGATTTGGAGCTTGCACTTGGTCGTGTCTGTAAGTTACTACAAGAGGTAGCAATAGATTTAGGGTTAAATCTGATTGTAAAAATTTCGATTCTCTTGTAGTGGATTTACTTTCATCAGTTTTCTTATGTCATCATATCATGGTGTTATTTATTTTTCCGCTTTAATGCATGATATGATATATGCTTGTTTAACCTAAATCTGAATAATAAATCTAATAATCAACTTGGTTAATTAATTAGGTTAAACAATTTGGTTTAAGGGGTTCAATGAACAAACAGTTAGGTTCTAAAGATTAAGAATTAAATGTTTAGAGTCCTAATTTGTTTATGTTGGCAAACTGAGAACAAAAACATATCTAGAATAAGTGTTAGGCATTGCTTAAGGCAATTCAAGTCAAGTCTCAAGAAAATTCAAGCTGTAGGAAAAAAAAAATTCAACTTCAGTGAAGCTCGACAATCGAAAATTACACTCAACCAATCAAAAATTGCAGAAAAATTGATTCTGCAGAATTTAAATCAGACCCAAGCCTGCGAAAATGTTTAGGGTTTAAGTCCAATGTTCCTAAGTATAAAAGGAAAACCTTAACAACGTTTTGAAGACTCCAAAAAGACTTGTGAATTACTCCTGTGAGATCAAAGAGGTTCTGTGCCTTCTAACTCTAAAAGTATTTATTGAAACAAAATCTACAATCAAGTGCTGGTGGAATCTAGTTGCTGTTGCAAGATCAACAAGTGGTGATCTGAAATCTTTGAGTGAGATCTCAAAATCATAAGCGTAGAAGATTGTGTGCTACAAATCCGAGAGAGAAGAGTCCGTGGATTTGAAGTTTCCACGTGGTCATGTCAATAAGTTATTACGCTAGAAGTAGTAATAGATTTAGGGTTAAATCTTATTGTAAAAACTACAATTCTCTATTAGTGGATCTGTTTACCTTGAGGATAGCTAAGTCAAATCCTCTCCGGGTTTTTACCTTGAAACAGTTCGTTTATTGGTTTTTCTAAGTGATCATATATGTGTGTTATTTATTTTTCCGCTGTTGTGCATAATATGATCTTTCACTGTTTAACCCAAATCTCATAATTAATGTAAGTAATCACTTGGCTAATTTTTTAAGTTAAACAATATGCTTTAAGGAGTCTAAACAAACAAACAAATAAACAAACAATATATATATATATATATATAAAATTGATTTTAGTCTCTTTAGTTTTTGTACCCAATAGCTCACTTGACATAAAAATTAAAAAATTAAATGGATATGTAGTGGAAAATTGGACTCCAATTGAAATCTAATTTAGAATCTAATTGGATTTAGACTCTTTGATTTTTACACTCAATAATTCACTTAACACAAAATTAAAAATTAAATGGGACTTGTGGCAGAAAATTGAAAATCCAATTAAAATCTAATTGGATTTTCTTTTAGCTTTGGCTATTAATAAATATATGAACTTCTAAATTTGAATTTTTTTTAGTTATACAAAAAAAGTCTCATAAATATAAAATCATTCAAATTCTCTCTTTCTCTAATTTTAAATATAGGGTTAGATATATGATTAGGTTTTTTATGATTTATTTATATTAGGGACTGTTTGGTAAGAGTATTTAAATTTAGTTTTTTGTTTGGCAATCCATAAAATGGTGGGTCTCACACTTTAATTTATTGTTTGGCTAATATTGTTTAAATACAATTTTCAAAAAACTGTATCCCATTTTCCTGATTTAAAATAGGATTTTGATAATGACCAAGGCGGTGTTTTCAAGATACAGAAAATATTTTTAATGACATAGTTGTAAAAAAATTAAAAACAATGGACCCTACATATGTGTCCAAACTCTTTTATCTATTAAATTAAGGAGTTTATTTTTATCACAAAAAGAAGTCACACACTTCAAATTTGAAACTTGTCATTAAAAAAAAAAAGTAATCTTCAAATTCTACACGTTACTTTTTGTATATATATATATATATATATATATATATATATTAAATCTCAAACATAGAAATAGTCTTCCAAAACAATTATTTTTTTTTTTAATATTTTGAAAGTTGCTTTTAAAAATGGGAGCCAAACACGAAAATGTAAAAAATAATATCTGAAAACTAGTTTTAAGTTCAATTTTTGAAAATAGTTTTTATATTGTTTTGAAAAAAACAAAAAACAAAAATACTCCTACTAATCAGGCCTTTAGACTCCTCGCTTTCTACACTAAATTAACTCATTTAATACAAAAAATTTAAAATTTAGATTAAACGGGATACATGACACAAATTTGACCTCTAATTGAAATTAAGTTTTTATACTGAATTAATTTACTTGGCACAAAATTTAAATTAGAATTGACACATGGTGCAAAATTAGACTTTAATTAAATTATAATTTCAAATCTAATTAGACTAGATGAGCGATATGTTTTTTTTTTTTTTTTTTTTTTTTTGGTTTAGTGTCATAATGTTTAAAAGTGAGATAAGGATAATATTCTAATTTTTAGAATAGCGTGCGTGTGTGTGTGTATGTGTGTGTGTGTATATATATATATATATATAGAGAGAGAGAGAGAGAGAGAGAGAGAGAGAGAGAGAGAGAGAGAGAGAGAGAGAGAGAGAGAGAGAGAGAGAGAGAGAGAGAGAGAGAGAGAGAGAGAGATTTTAATTTAAAATTTTGATCCATATGACATATCTTTTTAAATTTCTTTTACATGGGGTTCCAATTTACTTAATTTAATGTATTTCTTCATATCACTTTTTTCTCAAATGAATATGCCGTTTGCATAACCTTTCAATGGATTGTGTGCATAAATCCTTTGGAGAATATAAATTATCTTGATGCATCTGTCAACTTTTTCCAAACGACACACTTATTAAAATAATTCTTCGAATTGAAATATATACTTATAATAAACTTAAAATTGTAAATGACCTATACTAAACCCATATAGGCTAAACTGTACTAAAATTTTCACTATCTCCCAAACAAACGTCTTTGAGGCTTGATCATAGGGTATTTTAAAAAAATAAATCAATTTTAACTAGTTATATTAGATTCTATAAATTATGGTTTCACGTGCTATAGCTCCAAGTAACAAAGAATTTCAAATGAGTTAGTGTGGTCATGAGTAAAATAGTTAGGAATGTACTTAATGTGATGATGATGAGTGTTAATCATTGTTCAAGTTGTGGTGTTAGCCAACAATCCTTCATTTTCTAGTCTTTCTCCTTATCCACACCCCATTGATATGAATGTAGTAAGTTCCAAGTTCGTAAGATCCAACCTCGTAATATAAATGAGGACCCTTTATTAAAGCAGGCACGTCAAATAAAAAAAAGAAATGTAGGAACAAGTGCAATAAGGAGCTTAAAACAAGTAATCCGACCTTCACAACCCATGATTTAAAAGTTTGCTATGATTTATGCATTGCGGAATAATTGTTCAAAAGACCTGGAGATTCTCTACTAAAAAATATGCTCAGTCCGTAATACAAAAGCAGAAAAACTGTTTATTTTGTTAGGTACAGTTTTCCCTTTACAATTGTTATACTTTACAGTGTTAACATATCTTTTGATGCATGTTATTTTGGGTTAATTACTATTAGTTGTTTTGGGCATGATTTGAGTAGGGATTACATATTGTTGATTTATTTCTTTGGGTTAATAACATAATGTTAGTAGTTTTGGTATTATTTGGTAGGGGTTAAATATAATTAATTTCTTTCCTAGGTATGACTTATGAACATTTGTAAGGCTGCTTTTTAAACATGGACATATGCCTAATACCATTCCATTTTTGTAACCTAACTTTAACCTAGTATAATAAGGATGAGTTAGACTTGGTTCTCAAACTTAAACCATCATTTTCAGCTCCACCTACACATCCACCACCATGGATGTACCATAATCTACAATCACCTCTTCCTCTTTACAATCTACCTCCATTACTCTTGCATTTCCAAGTTCGAGAACCAACTCCACTATGATCTTAATGTTTGCTTCGACCTTGCATGCATTTACAAGTTTTATTATTTAACTTATGTAGCAATTTGGTTAAATACTATAAAATTTTAGTTCATCCAAATAGGTTAATTACAGGTTTAATGGTTGAAACCACCTGAGGGTTGGCATAAACTAAATATTGATGGCTTGGTTGTCAGCACTAGTGGGCTGTCAAGGTGTGGCGGATTGCTTAGTGTAAGTTTGTTTAGACCCCTGTAAACTTAGATTGTTTAACCTAATTAATTAACCAAGTGAATACTTAGGTTTATTATTCAAATCTAGGTTAAAACAAAACAATCATATCAAGTAAAGCAGCGGAAATATAAAGAACATAATACTATGATGACCCAGGAAAATCAAACCGGTAAAAAACTTGGGGAGGATTTAACCTAGCTATCCTCAAGGTAAAATAGCAAATCCACTAGAAAGAATTGAAATTTACACAATAGCGACTTAGACCACTAACATCCTATTGCTACCTGCTTGTAGGAAACTTACTACCACGACCACGTAACAGCTTTGAGACCATGGACTCCTTCTTTCTTTAATCTTTGCAAAACACAAACACACATGCTTGTAACTTTGAGATCTCACTCAAAGGTTTAGCAACACAAACTCTCCTGTTTGTGACTCCAAGACCACCTTTGAAGGTTTAGATCATCAACACCTTTGATGACTAAAGAAGGCAGCAACTTCAGCAATACCGGATCTTGAGATTCTTCAAGGAACAACACCGGTAGAAGTAATAAGAGAGGTTTTAGGAACAAAACCCTAAATACAAAAGAGGCACATTCTTTTCTCTCTAAAAAGCCTTGTAAAAAACGTGCTTAGGGTTTCCTTTATATAGTGGGAGAAGTAGATCTGAAATCCTAATCCTTAATGGGCTAGAACTGCTGTTTGGACTTAATTAAAATTCTGCAGATACGACTTTCGATCGGTCAAGCCTGTTTTTCGATCGATCGAATCAGGAAAATTCTAAAATCTTCTTTCTACAGCTTGTATGTTCTTGTGTGCTCACGATTTGCCAATTGTTCTAAACTTTTAGAACCTAACACTTAGAGACAGCACGAGACAGTGGGTTGTGGGATTTGCAAAATCCATCAGTGTTAGCTCAAGCATCGCGGCAGAGCTATGGGCTTTGAGGGATGGGCTGGGGTTGTGTTTAGAAAGGGGAATTCCTGCTGTGGAAATAGAACTAGATGCATCCGCAGCAATTTCCTTAGTTTCTAGAAATGTCAATACTAATGGAGACTTTTCTGGTCTTGTTGATGATTGCGGGGAATTGTTGCTGCGTCTGCCTCAAGTTAAATTATCACATTGCTTCAGGGAAGCAAATTTTTGTGCCGATGCCTTAGCTAAACTGGGATTGGCTTCTGCTATTTTATCTTTAGTTTTTGATTCCCCCTCCCCCCCTGCTATATCTCAGCTTCTGTATGATGATATGATGGGCGTATGTCGCCCAAGACTCTGTTCTAATGTAGCTACTCGCAATGTTTCTTAGTTAATGCTATATCCTTGTTTACCCAAAAAAAAAAAAAAAAAAAAAAAAAAAAAAAAAAAAAAAAAAAAAAAGAAGAGTGAGAAACTCATACCACACCAAAGATTGTATTGGAGGCGGAGCTGTGGAGGTGGCGTAAATGTCGAGTGGGGCTAATTTGTTGGTAGCTATCATGGCCACTTGCACGGTTACAGCTGGCAGCATAAGGGCAAATTTTTTTTTTTTTTTTTTTTTTATACAAACGGCAGTCCTGAAGTTTGAATCTTTGAGATTAGGAAGTTTGGGTTGTGTTTTTGTGTATTTATTGGGATTTTGGAGTCCTAATTTACAAGGGATTTGAGTTTTTTGTTGCAAAATTGTTTATGGGCCAAAAAATATGCTGGGTTTTTTATAACTGAAATTGCTATAATTATTTTTTGTCAAAAATCTTAAAGGGCGGTGATTAAGTTTTTCCTAATTTTTAAAGGGTTTTTATTTTAAATTTTTTTTACTACTATTGGAGGAATATTTCAAAACACAGGGGGGGCCATACGCCAATATGTTTTTGTACTATAACTTTGAACCTAATCTTGTAAGGATTACTCAGCTCTTTGCACATAAGGTTTAAGTTGATTTTTTGACTTAAACCAAGTTTTGAACCCTCTCAACACTAATCTTATAGATTTGTGGTGTGTTCCTTAGTCATTGAGTCAGGGATAGAGTCACGACTTAGAAATAAGGGTGAGGGAGACAGTTTTGTTGCTGGTTACATGCGACAGTTCTGCTGTTGCTTAGTGATAGGAGTTAGTTACAACAGCTATTTGGCAAGAGCTAAAGAAGTTAGTTAGGATGGTTGGATTCTGTTAGTAAGGGTCAGTGAAGATTAGGTAGTTAGCAATTGATGTAACTGATTGTAATTGAGTGTAGAGAAGGGTATAAAAATAGATGAAATTGATTTTAAAGGATCATATTAGAAATAACAAGAAGCTATTTTTTGTCTCTCATTCTCTTTTCTCTCTATTCTCTCTATTCTTACTTCCGAGCTATGAGGCTAGTTCTCACGAAGAACTATTTAAAACTCATAAGAATCAATTGATTCTCATCACTTGGCAACTGTGGGTTTTTTTTTTTTTCTTTGATGCTTGCTTCTTCTGCTGGGTAAGCGTCATGTTGATTGTTTTGGGAAAAATTGGTGAATTAGGCTTAATTTATTTTAATTTTGCTATTGGTAATTTTTTTTTGATGGGTTATTTTTTTGGACTTGAATATTTTGTTTTAAATTTTAGATTTATAAATTTTTATGGCCTATAAAATGAGGAAAATGCTAGAACTACAAATTTTTTTACAATTTCTTTTATAAATTGTTAATGTGATAAGTAGTTATTGGTAAGTAAAAAATTGATTCAAGTGATTGGCCTAGATGTGAACTAGGAAGAATTTGTTACTTCAATAATTTTTAAAAAAAATTATAAAAAGGTTTGTGACTGTAGCATTATTTATAAAATGACCACTGATATTATTTAGGGTGGCAAACTATAATTTTATTGAAGAAAAATTAATAAAATTAGTCCCTCTCTCTCTCTCTCTCTCTCTCTCTCTCTCTCTCTATATATATATATATATATATATCTATTTAAAATAAAATAAAAAATAAACTGACCCATTTAATTTAGCTTTTAGTAGCAAGTACATAAGAAAATGCATCAATGACCACCGCGCACCCTTGATGCGGTGGTCACTCCACAAGTATAAATGCTTGTAGGGTGTAGAAGGCAAGAGCCGGGGTTCAAGTCTCTAGGAGGGAACTTCATAGGGGTGTGCAGAAAACCCACCGACCCACCAAACCCGACCCGACCCAACCCAACCCGCCGGGTTGGGTCGGTTTTTTAGGCCTGGTGGGTTGGGTTGGGTTACAAAAAATTATTTTATAGCGGGTCGGGTTGGGTTTGGGTCATAAAATTACAAACCCGCCAAACCCAACCCGACCCACCCATGTTTAATATATATTTAAAATATATTATATATTTAAAATATATTATATATTTAATAAAAAAAATTTTGTTAGACATATTTATCCCATTTAAACATATTTTGTTTACAACTGATTTTGAATATTAGTTTATATATTAATGTATATTTTGTTTATCAACTCAAGTGGCAAGTGTGATATATTTTTGTATGCTCAATTTAATAATAATAGTAATAAAATATACAATTTTTATAAACTAATATATACAATTTTTTTTTATTACTATTATTATTAAATTGAGCATACAAAAATATATCACACTTGCCACTTGAGTTGATAAACAAAATATACATTAATATATAAACTAATATTCAAAATCAGTTGTAAACAAAATATGTTTAAATGAGATAAATATGTCTAACAAAATTTTTTTTTATTAAATATATAATATATTTTAAATATATAATATATTTTAAATATATATTAAACATGGGTGGGTCGGGTTGGGTTTGGCGGGTTTGTAATTTTATGACCCAAACCCAACCCGACCCGCTATAAAATAATTTTTTGTAACCCAACCCAACCCACCAGGCCTAAAAAACCGACCCAACCCGGCGGGTTGGGTTGGGTCGGGTCGGGTTTGGTGGGTCGGTGGGTTTTCTGCACACCCCTAGTAAAAATTATGTCTTGTATAAAAAAAAATGCATCGATGGTCATTTTTTTTTTCTTAAACATGAAATATAATTTAAGGTGGTAAAGTGTAATTTTTAAATAAATTATAATACTGTACACACTTTTTAAAATTAGAGTGGCCATTAATCATTATACTATACACACTTAACTGAATTATAGTGGTTAATGGATTGATAAGAGCACAAACTTAATCATCAATAACATCCTGCTCTAGCGTTCATCATCAATATCAAGTTCACTACAATTCTCCCTAATGAATTATTGACGATGCCTAAAAAAAATTTAAAAAAAAAAAAAAAAAAAAAAAAACCAATCCACTCATTTTTTAAGTGGCTAGCCTTTGCTTCATCATGGTCACGTACACTCACGCCAAACCAATGCCAATGTACGAGATCTAAGATCAATCCTTGCCTACACGCTTACACCATAAACCAATTAGTATTTTGATCTAATGATAAAAAGTAATCATATGAAGCAAATGCCATACGTTTCAGCTCTCTCAAACAAAGAATTAAGAAATCAGAAAATTCTCCCATGATTTTAAAAGGTTAAAAAGTTTAAACTTTGTCCATGATTTATATATATAAAAAGACCAAGAATGTGTAGTGCAAGAAAATGAGATACCCTTTTATGTAAGAATGATCCATTGAAGGGTCCAACGACTACATAATGGAAAAAATAATTTTCTTTCATTTCTTACACTCCTTCTCTTGTACCAGGCAAGATTGATTCAAAGTTCTCATATGAGAACAAAAAATTTTATTATCTAAGCGAGTTGGCACCCAACTAACTCTTTATTATTTTCACTTATTTCAAACATAGATCTAACATTCAGATACAATTAAAGAAAAAAATTGTAACATGGTGAAAAATAAAAAGTGTTAGTAAAATATCCTAGCAAGAAAGATTATCACCAGGTGCAACACCAAATTGAGTACAGTACTGTTGGTAATACTGGATTCGAGACTGAACTTTACCAGGCTCATGACCATCACATTCAGCAAGACCATTAATAGCTCGAATTGTTGCTCCAAAACCTTGGCTTACAGATTGGTGAACACTGTTCATCCAATACCATAAGGCAGCCTTAAACGAGATAGTCGCATCATTGGCAACAGTTTCAGGAGAGCCTAGCCCATCAAACCCATTTGCACCAAGGGTGTGTGGTGGTCTTAAGCATACTTAGTTTAATGCTAGTGCTAAACAAATCATTCATTTATCAAATCAATTCATTCATTAAAAAATTAATAAAAAAAATTCAAAAAGAAGATAAATTCAACAAGTAAAATAAATACTCTCATGTATTGTGCTCATTGTTATTTTGAACTTCTCTCTTTCTCTCTTTCCATTTTTTTTTTTAATGTAAAGTGTTAAAACCGCTACAAAATTTACTATGTAATTTTTATAAATTGACGTGGCAATAAATGTAATTAGTAAATTTCAAAGATATAATAAAAATACAATAAATGAATGTCAAAAATTACATTTTTTTGTGATGGAAAATTTAAAAGTTACAGTATTTCAAGTATCACTCTTTTTTTTATATGGTGTGCTTAATTGTTTATGTATGTTTTTGCAACTTGAATAATGTACATGCACATAGCCAACCTTCCATATTAGAGTATATGAAAATGTTAGGTTCTAAAAGTTTAGAATGATTGGTAAAACGTGAGTATAAACTGTCTAGATATAAATTTCTAAGTCTATAGGATTGATTAGATGATGTTCAAGGTGTTATAAGTTAGAACACAAGAACATACAAGTTATAGAAAGAAGAATTCAAATTCCGTGAAATCCGACCGATTGAAAATTAGATTCAACCGATCAAAAATCAAAGACATGAAATTTCTGCAGAATTCTATTTAAGTCCAAACTTTGCTTAAAAGTTTTGGATTTCAAGTAAAACACTTCAAGTATATAAAGGAAAACCTTAACTACATTTTCAGAGCTTTTTGAGAGATTTTGGAGGTGCTCTTGCAACTGCTCATGATCTAAACCTTTAAGGGTGGTCTTGGGGTCACAAACCGGAGAGTTTGTGTTGCTAAACTTTTGAGCGGGATCTCAAAGTCACAAACAATGGTGCTTGTGTTGCTGTAAATCCAAAAAGAGAAAGAGTTTGTGGATTCGGATCTTGCACATGGTCGTGTCAATAAGTTATTACATGAGGTAGCAATAGATTTAGGGTTAAATATGATTGTAAAAACTTTGATCCTCTTATATAGTAAATTTACTTTACCTTAAGAATAGTTAGGTCAAATCCTCTCCAAGTTTTTACCTTGAAACGGTTCGTTTTATTGGTTTTCCTATGTCATCATATCGTGATGTTATTTATTTTCTACTGCTTTGCATAATATGATTTATTTATGTTTAATTTAAGTAATCACTTAGTTAATATATTAGGTTAAATAATCTGGTTTAAGGGGTCTAAACGAACGAACATAAAAGCTTATGTAATGCACTATACTGATTAATCACAAATAAATCATAATAGGTAAAGCTGAGAGAAAATCCAATTATATTTTAAATTAGAATTAAATTAGAGTCTAATTTTATGCCATGTGTTCCATCTAATCTATGTTTTTAAATTTTTGTGCTAAGTGAGTTAATTCAATATAAAAATTGGATTTCAATTAGAGTTTAATTTTGTGTCATGTGTCCCATCTAATCTAAGTTTTTTTAATTTTTGTATCAATTGAGTTAATTTAGTGAAAAAATGAGGAGTCTAATATAAGTAAACAATAAAAAAAATATAATTTTTGAATGATTTTATATTAATGAGTTTTTTTTTTTTTTTAATAATTGAAAACAATTCAAGTTTATAAGTTATATATATATATATATATATATATATTAATGGTCAAAGCTAAGAGAAAATTCAATTAAATTCTAAACTAGAGTCTAATTTTGCCTCATGTGTCTCATCTAATTTTTAAATTTGTGTGTCAAGTAAATTATTAGGTACAAAAATTAAAGAGTCTAAATTCAATTAAATTCTAAATTGAATTTTAATTGGAGTTCAATTTTGCACATGTGTTTCATCTAATTTTTTAATTTTTGTGGCAAGTAAATTATTGAATGTAAAAATAGAATAGTCTAGATCTAATTAGATTTTAAATTATATATATGTAATTGTGATTATTTTTAAATGCATCCATGCATATACCCAAAGTTACACACTAGTTTATATAATATGCCTAGCATAAAATGCATAAAATTTTTAATCCATCAAATAAAAACAAAACTTTTAAGCATGAATCAATGTGATATAACAAAAAAAATTATATATTAAGATAATTATTTTTTGGGAGAAATTTATAGTGGGTTAAGTGTCACACAACCTTTAACGTTGTAAGACAAAATGAGCACATTTTTTTTTTATGCATTGGTTAGAGTTCCATAGCAATTATGTGTCGTGAAATAAAAGGAATCATATATAAAAAATAAAATAAAAAACATCAAGATATCTAAAGATTAATCCACAAACTATAATGGATTTAATAAAATAATTGCTTAAATTTTTACCATTCAGTTTCCTATGCATAGTGTTGAATATGCTAAAATATATGTGGAAGTGAAATCATAAATAGAAAACACAAGAAAACGAAAGTTACGTAATTTAGTCTAGCAACCTATATATACCCACAAAGAAAACTCTTAAGAAATACATCTTTATTATATGAAAGTGTAACACAAATTCAGTATTAAATTTTTACAAGCCAGTTTACTCAGGTCGCCTCCTACCCATATTCAATTTAGCAAAAAAAATAAAAATAAAAATAAAATCATACATGAGTATATATAGTATGCTAAATCCTAGACTTCTGATTCAAGTAGTAGACTTGTCTTATACACAAAGTAAAATGAGCTTGAACTTATGCTATTATGCTAATATTCTAATTTATCGCTTCAATTTTTACAAACCAATTTTCTATGCGTAGGTTTTAGAGTTATTATTGGACCATAATTTTGTTATAACTTTTTTCTTCATAACTATTTTATGTGGAAGATTGTAATTAATTATTTGTTACTTTCAAATATATGCATCCACTATTTTTAGTGTGCGTTTAGATGTGGATTAAAATTATAAATTATTTCACTATTCAGCTTATTTTTGTTACTATTCATAAATTTCACTGCACTTTTTGGTACTATTTATGAGTCACTGTACTATTTTAACTAACTTTTATCTTTATCTACCGTAATTTTAATAATAAATTTTTAATTTCAGCAAAATAAACAATATTCAAACAGACCATTAATTTACTATATTAAAATTGTGGTTGAATTATAAGGTGGCAAAATAATCTACCATTAATCTACTATAAGACGATAGCAGTAGAATTTTTCTAGGTTTTAAGGTGGCAAGTGGAGGTTGGCCGGTGTAGGTTTGAGAATTCTTGACAACCAAGTCACTGATTTGCTATGAATGGTGACAGATGGACGCCATAATAGTCTACCAACTCATAATAATGTACAGAAAGAAATTGTAATGTGAAATGCTATATAGTACATACACAATAATTTTTTTCCTGACAATAGCAAGTTTTTATTTGTATTGACTTAAAAGTCCATCGATGAGAGGACACTTTGCCAGCCAATATATGACAACTCCACCTTCATTGAATTGCAATTTGCAACTTTCAACTCGTCGTGTAACCTACATTTGTCATTAGACGACAAGTGATATAATAAATTTGCCTGAACGTACCGGGCACTTTTCACCGGCAAATTTACTCTATACGTACACGATATTAAATATATGCTGTTAGTTTGTTTCTGCCAAAAAAAAAAAAAAAATTGGTTAAGAAAAAAAAAAAAGAAAAAGGAATTCATTAGATTACGCTATCTCCTAGACAGGGCGCTAAAGCAACATTATTTTTGGGCCAACTCGTGTAGATGCCCACCAATAAATTCCTGCTAACAGCGAAATTCGAATCTAGGTGAGCTAGACGAAACACCCGAACCTTACCAACTGAGCCAAGCTCTTGTTGGCAAAAAAAGAGAGTTGCGTTCATCTTTTCTCTCTCTGTCTCTCAAAAAATCAAATGAGGTTATAAAATGAGTATAAAAGGAGCTGAATAACTTTTAACACATTTGTTAATGGACAATTGTAAAAAAAAACAATTAATATTATTTCTATGATAAATTTTAAAAAATTATTATTAAAAAAGTTAGTTACATTTTTTTTAATAAAAAATTCTTAAACTAATGCCTGTAAAATATTGATTAACTTTTTCCTAATTTTATTATCATAACCTTGTCACACTCTTTTCCGTCGTAATTTTCTAGGCAACTAATTGTCAGTGATAAAAGAAAAAAATTATGTGAACAGTGGTGAAGTCAGAAAATTTTTTATGGGGGCCAAATTAAATATAATAAGGTTCTTAAGTAAAGAAAAAAATTGCTAAAATATTGTTTGATGGTAAAGAGTAACGATCAGGAATAGATTCCATAAGCTAAAACTACCTCTAAAAAAAATTTGTTCTTCTTTCCTAAATTTTTTTAAATATATTCAAATTTATGTGTTTATGTATCTTTACTTATTTTTATTGTGAGCAAACAGGGTGATGATGTGATTTTTTTTTAATTATTAGACCAATTTATTAAAAATAAAAAAGACATGATATCAAATAATTGATTGATCACAGACATGATAGAGGATACCAAAAAAAAAAAAAAAAAATTCCACGGTTTCTTACTGGAAAAATTGAGATAAAAACATCCGATACTAGGCTTAGCACCAAGAATTGATATAAAATCATTGTATAATTGATTAATTTCCTTTATTTATCAATAACACTTTAATATAATTTTGTTTTATTTGGTCACTTCAAATGAAACTAGCGAAAAGGTAAACAGTAACATCTCTATTACTTAAAAAAAAAAAATCATATAGTTTAGGTAAGAGGGGCTGTTTGGTTCACTTGTTTCCATAACTTAATTTTCAGTTTCTATAACTCATAACTCAAAAATGGTGGGACCCATAGCGAGAAGTCCGTTTGAGAGCACTATAACTCTGTTTCCATCACTCAATTCTCTGATTTTTGAGTTGTAAGTTATAATTTAACACACATGAGGACCCACCAGCCGCAACTTTTGATCAATTGACTTTTTTTTTTTTCACTGGGTTCGGTCTTCACTTTTTTTTTTTTTCACTAGGTTCGGTCTTCACTCTTATTCTCTTTTTTTTTTTTTTTTTTTTTCCTTCATTGTGTTCGGTCTTTACTCTTGTTCTTCTATTTATTTTTTTCTTTATTTTTTTCATTGGGTTCGGTCTGCACTCATCCTAAAAAAAAAAAAAAAAAAAAAAAAAGAACAAGAGTGCAGACCGAACCCAGTGAAAAAAAAAAAAAAAAAAAGCTACACAGAGTGACAGGTATGGGGCTCACAAATAGTGTGAAAAATATTGAGCGATGGTAACTGAGTGATGGTGCCATTTGGGTGTGATATTTTAGAGTGATGAGTGATAAGTGATGAGTGATGAGTGACGAAAATTGAATGACGAAAATTGAGCGATGAAAAAATTTGAACCAAACAGGCCCTTAATAGTAAGTAGTGGATATTATCCTCAATAACACAGTCGCATATAGAGAGAGAGAGATTGAGAGAAAAATAGCACTGCTCAGAGCGGCACAACATCATATCTGGAGGGAATTAGACGGCAGCGCTGGTCATCATCTAGAGGCGATTGTACAGCAAGGGGTAGATTTGAATGGACAACAAACAACCAATCGGGGTGGTGACCTATGGTTGGAGCAGATTTGCACATCCGTCAGTGTAAGGGGGGATTTTTTTAAGTAAAGGAAAGTTATGAGCTATATACATATATTGAATAAGGATTGGCTTTCGGAGGGATTTTTTTTTTGTACATGGAAATTTAAAAAAAAAAATGATCTGTAGTATGCTAATTTTTTATTGGATTCCTTGTATCAAAATTTTCTTTTGGGTAATTTTTTTTAATCTATTTTCAAATTTGAGGAAGCCATAAATGAATTTAGAGAGGAATTAATTTTTCCCAAAATCTTAGGAAGGGCCAGTAAGTGAATTTAAGGCTTATTTATAATTTATTGCCTCTAGTTTGTAAATAACTTAAGGACCGGGTTGGATAACTTGTTTAAAACATGTTATATTAAGTTTGTTTCCATTGTTTGGCCTTTTTTTTTTTTTTTTGAGAAATCCATTGTTTGGCCTTTGTTTGCAAAATTGCACATGTAACTTGAAAGTTCAAATAGTGTGTAAAACACTAATGAATGTTTAGACCCCTAATTTCAAATTAAACCAACACAAGCTTATATCCAAACAATATATGTGCGGAATAATAGGTATAAGCAAAAACCCAAACAAATAAACAACTCTACAACATAATTAATCACAACACAGCAGCAATTAAAAGGTAAGAGTAAGGATTAAAGAGATGCAAACACAAAAATAACACCGACACGTGTTATCGAAGAGGAAACCGAAGAATTTGGTGAAAAACCTTTCCACCGCTCTCCAAGTGGTGAAATGATCCACTAGAGAATAAAATTGGATACACGAATAACAAAAGACCCTCCAAGCCTAGTTTATCCAATGTACATGAGCCCTCTAAGCTCCTGCTACCAACTGGTTAAGCTTAACCGTGTCTTCTCTAGCTTTCTAAATCCCACAATAAGCCCATTGCATCAACCAAATGAATTGGTCATCTCTGAACTGCTTCCTAAGTACCAAAATACCTCCTCACTGATATGGGTATGGTGAGATAAGGATTTGACTAATGAACCTCTCAAAGTTATGTCAATGGAGAGGGTGAAAGTTGAGGAATTTGGAGAATCAAAAGTCTAAGATTGTAGATGAGTCAATCTTGGTTTTCTTTAGGGTTTTTCCCTTAAGGTAAGGCAATCCCTCTAGAGCTACTACATCTTCTCCCTCTTTTTGACCGAAATGGCCAAAGGGCTAAAGGCTGGTTCATGAAATTATCAAAGTTGGCTGTGAGCAAGTTGATTTGGTCTTGAATGGTGGTCAGCCTGTTAGAGTGCTCAATTTGGACTTCTCTCAAGCCGTCAATCCTCTCAAGAATGATCTATTGGAGTTTATGCCTTAAAATCCAATTTATTGGCATGTCATAAATAATTAAATTGTTTGATTATATGAGACTATCTATAAATGAACTAAATGAAACATTATCTTAGTCCATGAGATGCATAATATGCGATTTATGTGATTTAGTCACAGAAGATATAAATCGCAAGTTCTTTGTAAACTAAGAATTTTAGTTCGTAGTCGTTAATGAAATTGAGCATTTCATTTGCAAAGACTATAATATATCAACTAAAATGATTTGTCTTGATCATGGAAGTGGAGACTTCTAGTTGATATGTTGATATATTTTAAGAATTAAGACATATTGAACTAGACTGCTGTGAGATTTATTATTCTCCTAACAACTGTCAAATGAATAATAAATCTCACGACTTTCTATTTACATCAACTCTAAATCCTGAGAGAATAATGAACCTAATCATGAAGTGTAGGTTGCTTTGATATATCAGGAGTGAGATCTATAAGTCACGATCAAAATCTCAATATGTTGGGCAGCTGCATTTAGTGTTGATAGAACATATATTTTCAAGATGGAATTCATAATCTCTTAATTGAGATATAAAATATACTCTTGAAATAAGTTTAATGGGTTTGGTTATTCAGAGTGCTGGGCCCAACCACTTTAGTAAGAAGTTACTAAAGTATATATTTATGGAATTGGATTTCATAAATATATGATAAATAACATAAAGGATTAAACCGGATACTCAAGGATTAAGATGTAGTAATCTTCAAAATGCAGTCTATATTTATGACTTTGTGTTACTACGAATATTTTAATGAAGAGGTTGTTTGTATAATAAAGTCTTGGGATATAATTTACTGATAAGGTCTAGAGTGCAATTATATTCATATGGTGATATTAAATATAATTAATGATAACTTCGGACTTATCAAGAGTTGACAAAAAAGCTCAAAGCTCATTAGAGCTAGAGTCTTATGTGTTCTCTTTTGGTTCCACGCAAAGCTACACACTAGAGCCCAATTAGATAATTAGTTATATATGTAAGGAGAGAAACATACAAAATTTCATATGTCTTTTCATAAGTGTTTTCATTAAGATCTTACAATGAATGAAATGGTTTGTATATGGGTGTTAGGCATTCTCTAATTCTCTCATTGGAAACTGATTGAGAGACCACACTTCTTGGGCGTTAAGTGGAATTGGAGTGAAGATTAAAAGTGTTCCTAAGTGCTTCTAATCTTTTGTTTTGAATTTCACCGCACTAAGGTACGTTTTCTTGTTCCTAAATTCTGAAACTTACATAGTACATGTTATCAATTGCAAATGAAGTAGACCCGTTAATTTTCCGCTGCATATGTTTTATATGTGATACAAACATGTATATTTCCAACATGATTTGAAAAGCATCTAGAGGCACTGCTGAAGATGAGGCTCTACTCCTTTTACCACCACAACTTCGTGAAGTTGATGGTTGTCCTTCCGTTTTAGTCTCGGTGTCCATAGGCTCTCCTTATGCTGGATCAACCTCCTCTTCATTGCTTGGAAGATGAACTTTGATCATTGTGATTGTTAAAGCAATGGTAGCCGGAGAAGTAGGCATGAGGCTAATGTCTTAGGGAATTTCCACACCTTTTGCATGAACGATCCTCATGAGTAGACCAGGGAGGACAAGCTTTGCCCTTGAGGTTGTCCTTGTTTCATCGGCAATGATGGAGAATGCATGAGCACTAATGTCAATGTAGATATTCTCCTAGAACTCCTTGAGAAAGATGGTTCTAGCATTGTTGATGGTGGTCATCTTCTTTACCGCGTATAGATTGAACATCATAATGTATGTAAGACATCTCAAATGCGGTGGAAAAGCAGTTGTGTTAAGACATCTTCCTTCTCTAACACCACCAATGTGGGATTAAACTATCTCTATGGAGAGCATTCTGTCTTTGAAATGAGTGAAGTCATGTTTTACATATCCAAATCCAAGAACATCATCAATGTCCTTCACTTCAATGGTGAACTCATGGCCCCTAATCCAACAGTCTATTTCATCCTCTTGTAGAATGGCATTGGCGTAGAATTCCCGAATTAGTAGTTCACAAACCCTAGGAAGATCACCAAGAAGCTTTTCCCAACCTCTTTCTTCAAAACATTCTGGGATGAAGTAGTCCTTTAAATCAACAAGGTCCACGAATCGCTCTTGGATGATTAAAGCATTCTCAAAGTACCAATTGTATCGCTCAAAGTGTTGGGTGGAGCGAAATCGGGTATTGTCCATTTTCTTCCTCTTGTCAGCACGTTGTGCAGTGGTTTTCTTTGGAGACATCTGTAAAACAGAGCAGCAAATACCACACAACAGAGCACAAAATATGATAACAAACTTGATTAGTGACAAGTTAGTACCAACATAATGGACATTGAATTAAAACCCTAAAAAATGAAATTTAAAAGGTAATTCAAAAACAATTGACATGTGAAGATATAAGCCATCAATACATGATAAAATCATGGCATTAAGCACTCAAACATGTCAAAGTGTATGTGTGTGTGTGTGTGCGCGCGCGCGCGCGTACGCACGCATCAAACGCAAAAGTGTGCAAACTAGGGTAAAGTGTAAAAACATATCCCTACAAACTTTGTATTCCATGGAATCCAAAGAGACACACAAAAATATCTAAGAGACATTTTATCATGAACATGATATGCACAACACAAAACATAGTACAATGCACAAAAATGAAGAGCAAACATGTAAAACATGTAAAATAAGCACTATACTAACAAAACCAACAAAACCTATAAATCAAACTCAACAAAACCATATTCAATCATCATATTTTCAAATCTCAACATAAATACAAAATCCAAGAGAACTAGGGCTAGAAACTTGAAATACTTTGAAAATAAGAGAAAACCCATACCTTTTCTTGAAGACTGATGAAGCAAATGGAGGTTTTGTGAGTGAGAATGGAGGTATTGGAAGAGGGAGAGGTGGACAAGACAATGAGGGTGTGCATGATGTGAGGGAAAACTAAAAAGTTTTTGAAAACTGTCTTGGATTTGTGGTGGGCTTTTTGTGTAACGTTGGGTTAGATTACTTATTCCTGTCGTGCTAGGCCCAAGATATTCTGGATCAGAGAGTTGGGACTGGCCCAATTGCAACTCACCTTGGTCTGGCTTGTGCGCAAGCCATGCCCCGTTTTGTCGCTATTTCTATTATATGGTCACGGCAGGCAGGCCTTCTTAAGATAATTACAGCAGGCAGATATAACAATAATATCAAAGAAATTCGCTTTCCATACTTAAATAATGAGACATTGCAAAGAATACGTATCCCAATGAAATGGCAACAAAGATAAATATAAAAGGAAAATAAATGCAAAAGGAAAGAGAGGAAATAACGGTAAACTTGTAAAATTGTTGGTCTAACGCGATATGTTAAAGGGGTTTAAGCCAAGAAGAAGACAACATTCCCTCAATGCGAATAATTTCTCCAGAGAAGAGATTAATGGTTTTGAGGGAGAGGTCCTAAATGACCCGTGCCCAAGTCAGCGACAATAGAGAGCGTGGGTTTAAGAGGGAGAGAGGGAAAACAACCTATTTTGGTGCATGCCCGCCATCTTGCTCTCTCCGTTTTTTTTCTTATCTCTATTTCTTTTCTAAATCTTTCTCCTTTCCCTTTTTTTTTCCTTTTAGTTAATATTATTCTTTCCCCGGTTCCTTCTTTTTCTTACTCTGTTTTTCTTACCCCTTTTTCCTTGTGCATAGTGAATGTGCTTATATAGTGCCTGCCGTGGTTTGGCTTTTACCTTTTTACCCTCTAACTGTCTTTGTTTGGTGTGTGTGTCCTTGCCGACCATTACTGATTGGCCAGGTGCTTAGCCAACGCCACTTACCTGTGTTGGCCAAGCCATACCACATCACCAGGCGAGGACAAAACATTTTGTCTGTTTGTTTGCCGTGGCATTCTTACCTGCCACGGTAGGGTGTTCTTTCTCTTCTTCCCTCATGGCATGCACCGAATGGTTCCAACTCAGATTTGCTATTTTCGGGTGGCATGTCATCCCAGCAGGACACTCACCCAAAAGTAACCTGAGCCAGATCCTTAAAATAGGTTCTTCCTTCTCCCCTCTGCCAGACCATGCCCCCTTTACCTCTGACCCATGGCCACCTCTCCCCGTATTGGCTGGGTACGGGTTGGTGAGACCTGGGTTTTACGCGTGCTCTGTTTTCACGTTCGTCCAAAATCTGCTCGCTGCTCATGCGTTTACCACGGCCTGAGCTTGCGTCTGCTTGTCCTGCCGTTCACCTCTAACTTCTTGTGGCATGGGCTATTTCTCTAATTTCTTTATTAACTTGTTGTTTGGAGTTTGGGATTTTTCCCAATTGTGGGCTTTAGCTCACATGCATCCTTCCGTGGCCTTACTGTTGCTGCCTGCCATTCATGTCATGGCGATATCAATTCAGGATCATTGGGCCTCTTTGGGCCTGTTGTTTGTTTTCCTTTCTAATGGCTTAATAAGCCCACTGGGCCTTCTTATCATATCTGCCTGCGAGCTCCCGTGTCCCATTTACTTTCTTTTGGGCGTCATTGGCCTTTTCTAATTCTGTGCTTTCCCTGGGCCTTTACTAATTCGTTGGACTTCCTCGGCCCAACTACTCCATATTTCACCCTTAGAGCTCATAAATTTTCTTATGGCCCTGTACTTGCTTTACTTTGGGCCTGTCATAACAGGCATGACCCATTCTCACTTTTCTACATCCGTTGCCCATGGTTCGCCATTTCTTTCTTTCCGGGCCTATTCAGGCCCATTTACTTCTTCAAGGTCCATTTATTTACTTTATGGACCTACAATCCATTATTTCTGCTGCTTAGGCTTAATGAGCTTTCTATCCACTTTTTAATTCTTTTCTGCTGATGTTGCTGAGCTTCTTCTTCTTACGTGGCTCCTAAAAAATGAGCCTCAACAGGATTTAACCCTATTTGTGCAAAACACGCGTTTTTCGCGACAAGAATGAGTTGCGAGCAAGTCGCCAAACCGAGTCGCCAAAATCCCTTGACAAAATTTTTGAAAAATTTGTCTAAGTATTTTTCGCAACTGATAAGTCCACTCGCGAGCAAGTCGCGAGCTGACCTGCGAATCCTTTTGTGTAAGCTTGCGACTGGAGCTTTCACTTGTGAACAAGTCACTAATTTGAATCACGAAAATCCAAAAAACCCAAAATTTTTGAAATTTTTCTAAGTTTTTTTCTCAACTGGGGGACTGACTCGCCAGGGAGTCGCAAGAGCATCTGAGTTAGCTCGCAACTAGGGTCTTGCGACTGGGTTGACCTGTGAGAGTGAATCGCCAAAAACAGAGTTACACAAAGTTTGGATTTTCTGAACTTTTTCAAAACAAAAGCACTTTCCAAAAACAACTAAAAATAGTCAAAAATCTTTATGTGTTTGATTAACATATGATTGAGTATGTGCAACACATTTAATCAAGTACAATCACACAAATGAATAAGACACTCATTGAACATAGACAAGTGTGAGGTGTGTGGGTACCAAATGTGAGATAGTCCTTAGTCTAAAGTGAAGCTTCAATGATCAGTTTAACCAAGACATACACAATTAGCACTAGGAAGAGTGACCTATCTCAATTATAGAAATATGCATATATGACCTCCCATAAAACTTGATTACATATCTTTGAAGCTTTTCATTTGGCTTCTTTACAATTCATTACATCTCATTTTGATATCGATGCTTGAAATTTTTGATATTTCACTTTGATGCACAAGCCTTTAGCTTTTTGGGTACCATACATTTTCATTACAAGTCGCTTTCCCTTTTTCCTAGTCAAATACTAGTATGTGCAATGGCTTTTGCAGCTCATTATCTTTTTTCAAGATTTGACATTTGTTGAGATATAAACAAAAACATAAAAGAGTGGGAAAATATATAGGCACATCTCTATGCATGTCTCAAGATTAACAAAACTATTGGCTAATTATTCATGACAAGTTTAAAGATCTATTTACAACAATCACATAGATGTCAAGATTTCTCTCACAATGATATGAGTGCATAGAGAACAGGCTACGCTCGTAAATGCACAAAGCCATTTGTACGAAGGTACAAGGCAAAACATGCGTGTAACAAAATACAACAATTCTGATCAAACTTTTGGATTTTCTACTTTTTGTGTGTTTTTGGATTTTTGACACAAAGCAAGTAAAGATTGATTAAAAAGAAAGAAACACTCAAAGCATTTAAAAGCAATAACCAAAACAATAAAAACATGCTAGAATGAAAAACATAAGCACACAACCAAACAATGTCACACCAAATCCGAAGTATTAATGCATGAACATGTTCTAATGCTTATGCATGTGTACCCTTCTTCACCCACACAGCACATGCATTTGGGGTGATATCCTTAGAGGATCAGGTACTTGAGTTGCAATTCTCAAACCTTAGGGTGAAGTTTGCCAAACAAGAGGTGATGATGTCTATCATCTTCATCACGTCACCAATATCGGAGTCAAATTTTTGCCCCTTTGTTTGTTTGAGATTCCCCTTGCCATTTCTTGGTCCTCTTGGCATTTGAAAACTTTCATTCTTCAATGCTTGAAGCTTATGGTAATTAGGTCTAGTGTGTCCTCGGATTCCACTATAACGGCAAAAATGTTGAGTTTGTGGACCTTTTTGTGACTTTGGTAGAAATTTCCCTTTAGCCTTGGGTTTGGTCACTAATGGGTTTGGAGGCTTTGTCAAAACCCGTTGAGCAATCACATTTGGCTTCTTCTCAACCTTCACTTTCTCAACAATGGGAGTTGCTACCATTGGTTCCTTTGCTTTAGCAAACTTCATCTCCTTGGACACATTGGCGCTTGAGCTACTTTCTCCGGTGTATCTTAAGCCATTTTTGTCTGAGATGGGCTTTTGATGTGCAAGCACTTCGTCAAGTTTCTTGGAGGCAACATGCTCCACTTTGGCATTAGCTTGAATCACTTCAAACTCAAGAAACTTGATCTTAGAATGGGCTTTAGTTAGTTCTTCATTCAGTGCCTCAACTTCACATTTATTCTCCTTGTACTATACTAGAAGACTTTTGTAATCTGGCTCAGGTCTTTTCATTTTTCTTATGGCTGCCTTAGCCACTCTAGAGTACTCTCCGGACTTCTTAAGAAGAGAATTATAAGTTTCTTGCAATCCCTTGGTTTCTTTATCTTCATCATTGAATTCCTCTCCAATACTCATGGACTCCACTTCGATGTGCTCACCAAGCTATTCCACTAGAGCACTCAAATCATCCGAGGATTCCATAGGAGCAATGGCCATAAATACAAAGAAATTTCTTCCTTTGTCACAACTTTCTTCCGAATCTGAATTGGAGCTATCTGTGTCACTAAAGGTAGTGGTAAAGACTTTACCCTTTGCCTTCAAATATGTGGGGCATTCTTTCTTTACATGCCCATGCCCTTTGCACTCATAGCATGTGACTGCTTGAGATGGTGAAGAATCTTTAGAATCCTTCTTCTTGAAATCATTTTTCTCCTTCCTAAAATTTGAGAATTTTCCCTTCTTAAAAGACTTTCCATACTTCTTGAACTTTAAGAACTTACGAAAGTTCTTAGCAAGGTACACCACTTCTCTTTCAACTTCATCCTCATTCGAGGAGTCTTGAGCTTCCACCATCTCATTAATCGTCTTGAAAGTAAGAGATTTGCTTTTCCTTTGTGATGATAGAGATAGCTCATAAGTTTGAAGAGAACCGATGAGTTTTTAAATTTTAATCTCATTAAGGTCTTTGCTTTTTTCGATGGCAGTAACCTTTGTACGAAAGCTCTCCGGCAATGATCGTAGAATCTTCCTCACAATCTTGGAGTCCTCCGTTTTTTCTCCCTAGTTGAATTTTCCAATCACCGCTTCATTTAGCTCTCCATAAAATGAGTCGAATGACTCATCTTCACTCATCTTTAACTCCTTGAAGCGAGTGGTGAGCATTTGCAACTTGGTATCCTTCACCTTTTTGGTACCTTCATAGGTCGTCTCCAAAATTTGCCATGCCTCCTTGGCAATTGTAATATGAGAGATCCTGTGAAATTCATTGGGTGAGACACCACCAAAAATAGCAATTAAAGCCTTGCTATTAGTATTTGCCGCCGCAAGGGCTACCTTATCCCAAGTGGATTTGGCGGCCTTCAGCCAAGTCCATCTTATCTCAACAGCATCCCTAACACTATCATCAATAGAACATAAAAATGTACGCATACGCACTTTCCAAAAGACGTAATTGCTCCCATCAAAGTAGGGAGGTGCATTAAGGCATTGGGACCTTTCCATTGAAGGGTCAAGGATCACACTTAGGTAATGAAACCACAAAAAGTACACCCGTTCTGATACCAATTGAAAGTTCAAATAGCGTGTAAAACACTAATGAACGTTTAGACCCCAAGTTTCAAATTAAATCAACACAAGTTTATACTCAAAAAATATATGTGTGGAAAAATAGGTACAAGCAAAAACCTAAACAAATAAACAACTCTACACCATAATTAATCACAACACAACAAAAATTAAAAGGTAAGAGTAAGGGTTAGAGAGATGCAAACATAAAAATAACACTGACATGTGTTATCAAAGAGGATATCAAAGAACTCAGCGAAAAACCTCTCTGCCACCCTCCAAGCGGTGAAATGATCCACTAGTGAATAAAGTTAGCGTACACAAATAACAAAAGACCCTCCAAGCCTAGTCTACCCAATGTACTTGAGCCCTCCAAGCTCCTGCTACCAATTGCTACCAATTGGTTAAGCCTAATCGTGTCTTCTCTAGCTTTCTGGATCCCACAATAAGCCCATTACATCAACCAAGTGAATTGGTCATCTCTGAACTGCTTCCCAAGTACCAAAATACCTCCTCACTAATATAGGTATGGTGAGATAAGGATTTGGTTGATGAACCTCTCAAGGGTATGTCAATGTAGAGGGTGAGAGTTGAGGAATTTGGAGAATCAAAAGTCTAAGATTCTGAATTAGTCAATCTTAGTTTTCTTTAAGGTTTCTCTCTCAAAATTCTCTTTGGAAACTCTCTGCATTTCATGGGTATAAGGTTATTTATAGTAGGATACGTGAGAAATGTGAAAAGTCATTTTTCTGCAAAACAGAGCATTCTAGCGACTCACTCTCGTGACTGGAACGATTCGCGAGTTAACTGCCAGGTCAGACTATACTTTTTGTCCTGTAGTGCTCCAACTGTTGTGACCCTTCAGCTTCCTGTATGCTTCACATGTGTGGTACTTTGGTGACTTGCCAGTCGCGAGTAAGTCACGAGATCCAGTTGCAAGACTCATCTTGAATGCACACAACTTGAGTTTCTTTACACTCTCTCACACACAACCCTTACATAATCCCCACCTAAATACTGGGTATTTAATTGCTGAAATTACAAACAAATTTGGCTCGGAATAAAACCAACACATAATTGAATAAATTCAACCTTACATAACTTACCATTGCTTTGCCGAATATGTAACCACTCTTGGAAGAATGCAATTTCAAAATTACATTGAAAAATTTGTAAATGCCTTAATGATTATAATTTAGGTACAAACTCTCATAAGCAGCCCCTACAAGAACAGAACAAATGAACAATTACCTTATTATTATTATTATTATTATTATTATTATTATTATTATTTTAGAATCTGCACAATTTCGTTATTCAAGAACAAAACAATGACCGGTCCGGTAGTACTTGTCCCATTGACAATGTCAAATTCTAAAAACAAGACCAATACCGTATACGCCATCTTGAAATCCCTATTACTATTGTAACAACCCAAGGAAAAGCGCTAGTCACATCTGCGCTATACGTCAAAAAGACTAGTCACAATTGAGGCTCCTTATAATTGTTAATAAAGCCCAAATCTACCATGTAAATACCCGATGTGGGACTTATCACACACCTACACACATTACACAATCAATCAAATTGAGGCATCACAATCTCTCCCACTTAAATCCCTAACATCCTCGTTAAGGCCCACTTTGTGGGGTTGTGTCTCCAAGCTCACACGGGATTACCAGGTCAGCTCTGATACCATAGGTAACAACCTAAGAAAAAGCGCTAGCCACATCTACGCTATACCTCAAAAGGACTAGTCACAATCGAGGCTCCTTGTAGTTGTTAATAAAGCCCAGATTTACCCAGTAAATACCCGATGTGGGACTCATCACACACCCACACACATTACATAATCAATTAAATTGGGGCATTACAACTATCTAATTGATAGTGAAACTTCCATAGGGTTTTTGCACCACATATTGCACTATAAATATCAAGTACTTAACCAGAGGCGGCTCTACAGCTTTAAATGAACCCCCTCACTAGGCTAAAAACCAAAAATTATATATAAAATTTTTAATTTTTTTTTTTTTGTTTTGACCCTTAAAATAAAATTTTGAACACCCTTAGCCCTAAATTTTGTTTAATCCCAATTAAAATAAGTTTGAATATGATCATTTTAGTGCTATTGTCACAATAAATTTACAATAAAGGTTAAGTGGCAAGTTTTAATTGGTTTTTATATAAACCCACATAACATCATTTTTTTACAAATCTTTAACAACTTGCGACCTAAATTTTGTTATGAAAGTGTTGTGTTAGTAACTCTACTCTTAAAATTGCTGCTTCATTTTTAAAAATAAATAAATCTTCTTTCCAAACTCTGTCTTATTTTGCCATTGGCCACAGAATGAAATTGTTTTTCTTGCACTTTTCTTCTTATTAGCAAAAAATTACACAAGTTTTAGCACACAAAAATTGCTCCACTATTGACCCCCAAAAAAAAAAAATCCTAGAGCCGCCACTGTACTTAACCCTGTTTTTCATCACATAATTATCTTCTTCAATCTTTTTTCACATACAGCTTCCCAAAAATGGTTGCACTTAGTTTGAAAAAGAATTTACAAACCCTTGTTCTAGTTGGAATCCTAGCCGGATTTGTGCCTGGATATGTGAAGGGTCAAAGGTATGGTTGTGTAGCAAACCTATGTTGCAGCCAATTCGGCTTTTGTGACACCGGCAATGACTACTGTGGCCCCAGCTGCAAAAAAGGTCCTTGTACTTCTGGATCAGCTACTACACATACTACCAATGGTGGTTCAGTAGCTGATATCGTGACTCAAGATTTCTTTAATGGGATAATTAATCAGGCTAATGCAAGCTGTGCAGGGAAGAATTTCTACACGAGAGCAGCTTTTCTTGATGCTCTCAATTCGTTCAATCAATTTGGAAATCTTGGTTCTGTAGATGATTCCAAGCGTGAAATTGTAGTTTTCTTTGCTCATATTATTCATTAGACTAGACGTAAAATATTACTCTATTCTAACATATATTAATTAATTTAATACATATCATACTCTTGCCGACATGCAATAAGAGACTCATGCACCAAAACACTCATAATATCCAATTTAGTTGATGTCATATATTAATTAGCTAAATTTCTTTCTCTAATCTAAAATAACAACAGCAATAATAATATTCCATTAGTTATGTTATAAATTAGATAATAATTATTTTGCATTTAGGCTATTTTTGAATTGCATAATATATAATATACACCAAAATGCTTGTAGATCAGTGGTATTGCATGTTTTATTTTTAAGAATAATTATGGTTCAAATCATCATTCTCTACATGTTGTAATTACTTAATTAAAAAAATATTTATAATATATAACACACGATTGAATATATTTTCATCTAGATCACTATTGATTATTTTTGCTTTATCATGCTATACTTTTAAACATCCTTTTACCTTTTAGATCTAATTTTCACACTATGATAACTAAAGAATTAAAGGGTACATGAGTAATCTACCTTCTACTTTTTATATTTTTTAACAAAGCAACTTTTCCTTATAGTCAGACATTTACGATCATAAAAACTCAAATTTGTGCATTCTAGTAAGAGATTTGATATTTCATAGTTTAAAGCACAAGTTTGCATGAAAGGTGAAGCAAAATTAATATATTTATCTTTGGGCAGATTTTTGCTTCATAGAAGAGATTAACGGTGCATAGGAATGGCAACGGGTCGAGTTCGGGTCAGGTTTTTTCATACTTGGACACGGCCCGCAGGCCTAAACCCGTTACCTGAACCCGGCCCGATTAATAAACGGGTTTTTTATTCGGGGCTTAGACCCGCCCTGCCGGGCCCCATTTAGCCCAACCAAATTTGGGCCCAATCCGCGGCCCAAACGTGGCCCAACCAAAAAAAAAAAAAAAAGAGAGATTGTTTTTAATTTCAAATGGATCAGAAGGAGGAGATTGTTTTCGGGAAAATTTCCCTCAAGATTTTTCCTAAAGCATCCAACCTTGATTTCAAGCCTCTTCATCGTCAACAAGGCCAGCTAACAGATACACAGCAATGCTTACTTGATAATCTCTGGAGCACCAAAACCAAAGAAAATCAAAAGCTACTTTTAGCAAGCTTAAATGCACACTTCACCCAATGAAGTGTCTAGCTCCAAATCACACACTTTTAGCAAGCTTACAAACCGAGAGAGGTAGAGACCAGAACAATGATTCAATATCAAAAAAAAAAAAAAAAAATGAAGAGACATAGAGACCAGAACAAACCAAGACTGGCGGTGAGTGACATTGACAGAGCTTGGGACAACGACGAAGGTGAGATTAAGAGTTAGTGAGTGAGATTGTGTGAGTGAGAGTGGTAATGAGAGGCGGGCTGTTTATGAGCTGAGCTGCTGAAATGAATGAGGAATAGAAATGTTAGGGTTTATAATAATATATATATATATATATATATATGTGCGTGTGTGTGTGTGTGTGTGTGGGTATTTTAGTAATTATTTATTTATATATAACCGGGTCGGGTCGGGTTCGGGTCAGGTTTTTGTAAAAATCCGAACCCGACCCAGACCCGACTCGGGTTTTTTTTTTTTTTTTTAAATTCAAACCCGACCCTATTTTTTATCGGGCCGGATAAAACCCGGCCCATTAGGATCGGGCCGGGCCAGGTACCCGCAGGTCGGGCCGAAATTGCCATCCCTAATGGTGCAACACAAGACTATTATGACAAGACCAACACATAGTACCCATGCAACCCTAACAAAAAATACTTTGGCCGTGGACCACTTCAGCTAACATGGAATTACAATTACGGGGCCGCTGGAACTAGCATTGGAATCGATTTATTAAACTCTCCTAAAATTGTTGCTACCAACTTAACTGTTTCTTTTAAGGCCACCTTATGGTTTTGGATGACCAATGTTCGCCCAGTCGTAAGCCAAGGTTTTGGTGCAACCATTTGAGCCATAAATGGTGACATTGAATGCAATGGTGGAAACCCTAGTGCAATCTAAGCCCGTATCCAGTCCTACACTCAATATTGTAACCAAATTGGTGTTGCTCCAGGCGATAATCTCACTTGCTAGGAGCACCATTTTTTTACTCTTCAGTACCAATGCTTGTTTTGATTTGATGTTTGGATTAGAAGGAAATAAATAATGCCAACTAGCCTTGTTGGTAAAGTTGGGATCAAGTTTCACTAACACCCTACTCCTAAGAAGAGAACTCTGTCATTGTATGGCCCATGTAGTTTCAATGGGCACATAAATAATAAAGAAAATAAAGAATACTATATATAAATTTTCTTTTAGTACTACTCATTGTTAGTCTTTTTTTGTTTTTGAATAATTTTAGAGACACCCCTTCTGTCACTAATATACTTTTACAATGACTAAGGCCCTGTTTGGATTAAGGGTATTTTGAGTCATATGACTGGAAACTCATAACTGAGTTTGAGAATTACGTGGGACCCACACAATTTTGAGTGTTTGGCTTGATTTCCTAATCCTGTTTTCATCACTCATACTCAGTTTGGGTTGAGTGAGAGTGATGAAAACTGGAAACACCAAATTGGTGTTTTCAGTTTCTCAGCTACATCACTCAGTGGCAAGATTGTAAAATTTTTGTCCTCGTGGAGCCCACAGCTTTTGTATTGTCATGTCAGCTCAGACCTATTTGATATTGCCATTGCAAATTAAAGGGCGAAGACCATTTCTCCTTCTCAGTTCCCTCAAAATATTTCAGCCAAAATTTTCCCCCTTTTCTCACTTCCCTCTCACATTTCATTACTCCATCAAATCGAAGCACGAAGTGGGTTTGAAGTCATTTCTCTGCACCTAGGTTTGAATTGAAGTGGGTTTGAAATCATCTCTCTGTCTGTTGCAAAGACCATTTGAAGGCAACTCTGTGATCTTCTCCCAGGTCCGTATATTTCTATCTCCCTCTCCATTGTCAATGACCATTGTATGATTTGGGTATTGTGGTATAATTTCTGTTTTTTTTTTTTTTTTTTTGTCCACGGGTATTGATGAGTGTGTTGAAGTGGGTTTTTCTCCATGGACTCATCTTTGATCTTTTTTTCTTTTTATAATTTCTGTTTTACTGATCTGCACCTAGGTCTTTCTTTTCATTATCTGTGTTTTATTGAAGTGGGTCTTTCTTTCTTTCTTGTGGTATGAAATTTATGTGACCGATTTGTTTAATTGATGAACTGAAATTACCATTTGTTTAATTTATTTTCCTGCCTTTAGAGATTCTTTCATCTTTGACAACAAATAAGATATCAAACCTTGAACACACCAGTAACAAGTACCCCAATCTAGAAGTCAAAAGAGTTCACTACTTGAACATGAGAACGGATCTAATAAGGAATACTAAAAAAAATGTTAAAAAAAAACCCACTAATTATCTTCACTCTCAAAAATTGAAGGGAACTTATCTCTTTCTCTTTTTTTTTTTTTTCCTTTTATTATTATTTAGTGGATTTAGCCTATCTAAGAAGAAACAAGAATTCCTCCTCCCTGATGTAGCTCTCTCCTTTTATAAGGTTTAAATTGACTACTGTAGAGGACATAGAGCAAAACATTTTAAGTATAGGGCATATATGCTTTTGTTGAACATGATTTGATGACACTGAGTTCTGTTACCTACTTTGAGAAACTATGATTTGTAATGTTAACTTGTTTCTTTACTAACCATATAAATATTGGAATAAGAAATGGAATTCATTAATTACTAGGAAATAATGTTCACATAATTCTATTTGCTTTCGTCTCAATTACTGGGAAATTTGCAAAAATAACAAATCAAAGTAAGAGGACTGCATTAGATATGAATGAGAAAAGGCCCTGCTAGTGTGCAAACTTAAGATCAAACCAACCTTAGTAGAGATCTTTCCAGTGAGTTCAAATTCTTTTTTCCATGATGTAGATGGAACTGGAACAACAGAAAATCCTGAGGCAACTAAGACCCCAATCCACAATCCATACCTAAATCCTCCACTCCACCACCCCTTCATTCAAAAACAGAAAATACCATTGCATGAACTATAAGAAATTGGTAGTAAATTAAATTCAGGCAAAATTGAACACAATCTAACAATCTAAGGATGTTTTAGAAAAAAAAATTTGTGAAGCAGGATGGATCAGAGGTTTAATTAACTCTTTCTTGATGAGTAATAAACAGATTTTATCAAACCGAAGAAAAATCTTAAGTATCTGAAATGTATGCAAAAGGTTCACCTAAAGAATAAAAAGCAAATTTCAACCAATCTATGAAATCTAAAAGAGATGAACCCAGGATGTAGCTAAAAGAAAGCCTCCATTCATACAATGATCTCAAAAATATAGACTTAAGCTACATCATAGGAAGCTCACACCATTGAATATCCTTCTGATTCTCTCCCTTCATATAGTTCTCATGATACCTAGGGAAGCATTCCAAAACAATCTTGTTTCTATGTCTTTGAAACAAACCTTTCCAACTTTTTTTTGGGTTGGGGGGGGGGGGGGGGGGGGGCTGCATCACTTGAACAAAATTTTCAATTATTTGAAGATTTCATTAAACTTAATCTAAAAGTGCATACTCAGAAAAAAGAGTATGCACCTTTAGAGTAAGTTTGATACAATATTATAGGATGAATATGACATTGGATTTCTGTAGAAGTTCAAACTTTTTTAGCATCTCCACTAACTTCTGGTTCTTTTTCTTTTTTGGGATAAGTACTGTTTAAAACTTCTGACATTTCATAATAGTGGAACGTTATTTTTGCTATTTTTGCTAGTTCAAATGGAATTCATTAGAAATTCTATTTTTGCAAAAACTTATTGCAGCAGCAATGGGTTCCTCTTCCAATAGAAATGAAGTGGCCAACTCATAGAACTATAAATATATATAGTTATATATATTAACATCTCTGCAATTGTGTTGGGATACTTGTATTAGATGGCACAAGAATCTCAAAATGCTGAGGACAAATTGTGGCCTCCCCACATTGAAAAAATGTTCATTGATCTTATGGTGGATGAACAACAAAAGGGAAATATGGAACATGGTATTTTTAAGGGTCCAGCTTGGCTATCAATGATGAATGCCTTAAATGAGCAAACAGAGAAGAGTTTTTGCCCTAAGCAACTGCAACAGAAGCATAATAGGCTTAAAAGTAAGCAGAAAAAGTGGAGCCAGCTTTTGAGCCATACTGGGTTGGGGTGGGATGAGATAACCTAAACGGTTACTGCTTCTAAGGAGGTGTGGGCGAATGTGACTGTGGTATGTTAGATTTACTACCCTAATTCCTTGGTAAAATGTTCGTTATTTTCTATTTTGTATTAGTATGAGTTTGATGTACATCTTCTCATTTCAGGCTGATCCTAAAGCAAATGCATTGCGAAAGAATGGATGTCCTAGCTATGACAAACTATGGCAGCTGTTTGCTGCTAATGCTGCAACTGGTGCCTTTCAAATTTCATCAAACACACCAACCCCAGATAGTGATGAAGAGCATGCCCTAGAGGAGGAAATTGCCAATGAGGCTCGTTGTACCCATTTGGGTGCTAATGATTGCTACAATCCTGACATGGAGGGCATAACCTAAGATGATCCCCTTCCTACGGAGCAAACCCAACGTGCGGACAATGTCTCATTGAATAGCCTACTGGCAAGGGGAAGAAGGTTGCCAAGAAAGCGGATAGGGCTAGTGACATGACCATTGCTCTTCGAGAGTACGCTGCATTGGCAAGGGAACGGTTTACCGAGAAAAAGGGCAAGTTTATGGGTAGCTCCGTCCATGTTGCACAATCTGCTACTGGTGGCGATCCTTGCTCCATTGGGAGGGCTTTAGAGGTGCTAAACCATTACAATGATCTTGATGATGACACCTACATTAACATCTCTGAGGTTCTTAAAAAAAAAAAAAAAAAAAAACAGAGACGAGTGGTGTTCATGGGCATGCCAGAACATAGGAGGAGGAGGTGGATGGAGCGCTATGCTCACGGCCCAAAAAATTAATGGAGACTTCTTATTTCAGTTTATGTTAATTATTGTGATTCGGATGTGAATCACTTTAGTTGTAGCTTTTAAGGACTTTATGTGTGTGTGTAGACGATATTGGACTTTTGATGTATTTGCCTTGTTCAGCTGAACAATTTGACTTAAAGCTGTTTATGTTGTTTTTGTTGTGAGCTATGCATGTGTATTTGACATGATTAGCATATGTTAGTATGTGTGCTTTCTCACTTGGTGATCTCTACTTGATGCAATCTACATTAGTATGTGGGTTTGGTAAATGCTGTTATGTTCTTGGTGTTTTTTTTAGTATTGTATCATTTCTATGGTAATTGTTTTTTAGTACTTACATTATAAGGAGAGTTGTGCTAATATCATTGCAGCATCTTCAATACCACTTTTTGCTCCTTTTGTCAGTTTACATATTGCAATGAATTGGTATTGATGCTTTGGTTTTTGTAGAGTATAGGGTAGAATGGTCTCCCCCAATGATCCTTTCTGGACCTTTGATTTTGACGATGCTTACTTTGACTCTGACGATGATGACATGGAGAGTTCTAGATCCTGTGATGATATGGATGTTAGCGACTGTGATCATGACATGGATGTCAGTGACTGTGATGATGACATGGACATTGGTGCAGACACAGATTCAGACTAAGATAGCGAGGAGGATGAGTTTTGGATTGTATTTCCACTTGTTGGCGAGATGGTGGCTTATTTCCAATGGCATTACGACAAGCGCCCAATGCGTACTAGCCTTTTGAGTGGGAATGACTACATGGATGAAGTGAGGGATGGCAATCCTACGAATTGTCATGACATGTTCCGCATGACATTGGACTTGTTCTATCATTTGGTGGATGAGCTGAAACAACATGGGTACTTGAAGGAAGGGAAGGGGCATGTGGACGTGTTCGCACATATTACTATTTTGTATTCCTTCATTCACATATAGAGATGTTGTTTACAAATAATTGGCTCTCTTCAATGTAGAGAAGCATAGGAGCTATTGATGGAACGCATATTAGTGCCCGGCCTCCAAGTGAGAGAGCCCAGCCTTGTAGGTGTTGGGATAAGTGCCCTTAAATCCTATTGTATGATACTATGTATGATATTATGTATGACATTATGTATTAAATGATGTATGACTTAATATTATGATTAATAAAGTTGTTTTATTCTTATCTAAAATAATGGTAACATGAATATTCGGACATTATCAAATAGTCCATGAGATGCATAGTATGTGATTTATGTGAAAAGTCACAGAGGATATAAATCACAAGTTCTTTGTAAACTTAGAATTATAGTTCATAGCCGGTGATGAAATTGGGCATTTCATCTGCGAAGACTATAACATATTAACTAAGATAATTTGTCTTATTAATGGAAGTTGAGACTTCTAGTTGATATGTTGATATGTTTTAAGAGTTAAGACATATTGAACTGGACCGCTGTGAGATTTATTATTCTTCTAACTACTGTCAATTGAATAATAAATCTCACAACTTCTATTCACATGAACTCTTAATCCTGAGAGAATAATAGACCTGATCATGAAATGTAGGTTGCTTTGATATATCAGGATTGAGATCTAAAGTAATGGTCAAAACCTCAGTATGTTAGGCAGCCACATTTAGTATTGATAGAACATATATTCTCAAGATGGAATTCATAGTCTCTTAACGGAGATATAAAATATTCCCTTGAGATAAGTTTAATGGGTTCAATTATTCAGAGAGTTAGGCCTAACCACTTTAGTAAGACTAAAGTATATATTTATGAAATTAGATTTCATAAATATATGATGAATAACTTAAAAGGATTAAACCGGGTACTCAAGGATTAAGATGTAGTAATTTTCAAAATGGAAGTCTATATTCATGACTTTGTATTACTACGAAAATTTTATGAAGGGGTTGCATGTATAATAAAGTCTTGGGATATAATTTATTAATAAGGCCTAGAGTGCAATTATATTTATATAATGGTATTAAATATAATTAATGATAACTTTGGACTTGTCAAGAGTTGACAGAAAAGCCCAAGGCCCATTGGAGCTAGTGTCTTATTTGTTCCCTTTTGGTCCCACTCCAAGTCACACACTAAAGCCCAATTGGGAAGGCCCAAAAGGCTAGCCCAATTAAATAATCAGTTATGTGGAGAGAAACAAACAGAATTTTATATTAGAATGAAATGGTTTGTATGTTCATATAAGTGAAAGAGAGAGACTCCTTCATATTCTCTCTAGAACAAACACATAGAACTGATTGAGAGACCACACATCTTGGGCATCAAGTGGAATTGGAGTGAAGATTGAAAGTGTTCTCAAGAACTTCTTCTCTTTGGTTTTGAATTTCACCGCACCAAGGTACACTCTCTTATTCTTATATTCTGAAATTTACATAGTGGATGTTATCAATTGCGAATGAAGTAGATCCGTTAATTTTCTACAGCGTATGTTTTATATGCGATACCAACATGTATTTTTCCATCAGTAGGAGTCACAAGAGCTTGATTACAACCAACGTTTTGTGCGCATGCGTCCATGATATGAAGTTTACATATGTCCACTCTGGTTGGGAGGGAAGTGCCCATTAAAGGTCTTCGAAGAAGCTATTAAAGACCCGAAGCATAGATTCCCATAGCCACCGGAAGGTATGCGTCTTCATGTTGCTGATCTGTTCTGTTTTGATCTAATTCTATTCATATTGCTGTTCAGTCCTAATTTTTTCTATGATGAATTCTGTTCTGTTTGCTGCTTGCTGTTTGTTGTTTTTTCATTCTGTTCTGTTGTAATTCTGAATTTTGGTATGTTTTCTGTTCTGTTCTGATCTAATTTTGAATTCTGTTCATATTAAAATTCTGTTCTGCATTATAATTCTTTTCTGCATTTTGTTCAGTTCTATTCTGATCTAATTTTGAACTATGTTCATATCATAATTCTGTTTTGCATTATAATTCTGTTTTGCATTCTATTCTGTTCTGTTCTAATCTACTTTCTGGTATGTTCATTCTGTTTTGCATTATAATTCTGCATTCTGCAGTCTAATTCTGCATTCTGCGTTATAATTCTGCATTCTGCATTCTGCATTCTAATTCAGGAACTTGAATTATAATTCTGCATAATGGGTTCTAATTCTGCATTCTGCATTCTAATTCTGCATAATGGGAAATAAAATGGAGCGTCCAAATGGGAAACAAAATGGTGCACTAGCTGCTGCACTTTGTGGGAGCGTTATGTAATAAAAGAATGCCTCTTGTTTGAGGCATCCCAAAGCTGTATGAAAGGATTATCAATACTTATTGCAGTCTTATGATGCAGTCTTGTAATAATGACTTTTCTTGCTAATTGTGATGGGGTTATAGTTCCATTTCCTCCTTTCATGATCAGGGGAGGAAAATTAGGATTCTAGTATTACCCTTTCGGGTCTATATTTCTAAGTGATTGATTAAATGACATTTGTGAACATGATTATTTATTTATTGTTATATGGCTGTCCTTTGCCTTAAACAACAATCAGAAAGTGTTGAGAGTTCACAGTTTTTAGTCAAGACTGAAATTAAAATTTTTTTTTTTTTTTTTTTTTTTTTTTTTTTTGTATTGATGGGTACGTACTGATTACACCAATTTTTTTAATGTGGTCTGCACCTATGTAATGCTAATGCCATTTAGTAATTATTGTGTGTGTGTGTGTTTATATATATATATATATATATATAACATGCATTTACTACACCTTGCACTTGCAGCAGCCTTTGAGAATATTTTAGCTAAACACTTTATGTGGCAGCTTTTTATTCCTTTTGTCTTCTTTTCCTTTATGTAGGTTCCTATTACTAATTAAGGTATGCTATTCTTGTAGGGTCCTATTACTTGGTTGATTCAGGGTACCCCATTGGTGCATCGTTTCTTCCACTACACAAGGCCACCCGATATCATGCTCAAGAATTCAGGAGGAGCAATAGGCAATCGACATCAGGGAAGAGTTTTTTAACTATAGACACTCTTCATTGCGCATGGTAATTGAGAGGAGCTTTGGAGTCCTTAAGGCTCACTTTCCCATCTTGAGTTGTATGGTGAACTATAAGGAATCTCGACAACGTTTGGTTGTTTTTGCTTGTTGTGCATTACACAATGTTATACGTATCAATGATCGTAGAGATGAAATGTTTAACTCATGGGAGAACCTTGACGTTAATAGAGATGATGTACAAGCTAGGAACAATGGGAATTCTCCTAAGTCGAGTGCAAGTGCTGAAAGGAGGCATGTGAGGGAGATGTCTGATGCGGCAAAGAGGGCAATGGGTGAGTTTAGGGATGATGTGACTGCCCGCATGTGGGAGGAGTACGTGCGACAACAGGGTTGATGGTGGGCACGTATACGGATTCACCGCTTTTTGTTGGGACTTGTTGTATAGAGTTATTACCTCTGCCTATGAATTTTTGTGGCGACTTTTGTATGAAGTTAGGTACTATAAGTAGAAGTCCCTTAGATACATGATGCATTTTTTTAGATATTATGATGCATCTTTTTGTAAATTTACATTAACTATGAACAATGGTTACATGTTATGGCTTAATGTCAATAACCCATTGACATTTCCGATGTAATTCCTTTTGGCAATGTAAAAATAGGTGTATGTAATACCTATTGGTAATGTCAGTACATGTAAACATGCTTATATGCAATTGTATGCACTTCCTTTTCGCAATATTTTGGAAAAGCTGGATTTCAAGAATCTCAATTATTAGCTACAGGGTCAATGAATAACATGTTAATTTTTTTATAAACAAATTTATTTATATTCAAGGACACAAAGGATGACACAAGGGATGTAGAGTACCTAATCAGAACTAAGCAAGTAGTAGTCATGACTCAAGAATTTAACACAACAGCTTCAGACCAATCATTATAGGATTAGACGTAGTCCTAGACTATAGGAACTTACACTTAACCAATAATTTCCTCTTGCCATTTCAAGTTTTAAATCTGTGCATGAGTGCATCTAAGATGAATGGATAATGCACATAATAAAATAATTTAAATCCTTCTCATCCCCTAAGCTTCTACTAGTCCCACTAAATAATTTCTCATAATCTTCCTGCCTGTAAGGTAGGGATGTTGCCAATGTTCTTCCCTGACTCACAGCAGTTAAAGTTAAAAACTGAAATTTGCTGCAGCTTATATTAGCCACCATCTGTTCTCAATTATCCAATCAAAAGCACTAAAACTACAACTAAATGCATCCAAAATACAAAAAAAAGGTAGGTAATAGAGAATCAATAGAAGAATATATTTATATTTATATATATATATATATATATATAAATCAATGGATAAAAGCATTGTGAGACTTCCATGCCATGGGGTAAAATAATTGAGCATAGGAAAAACTTGGAAGGAAGATTTATAAAAGTACAATGTCATACATACCATAAATTTTTATACTTACAATACAAAAATTGGTACATGAATTATACCATTATAATACAAATGATCTCCAATTTTCAAAATACCAGTCGAATTGAGTTACGCACATAACCAACTCATCCAGGCAAATACATTTGCCTGCTTCTAACATCCTCAAACCTAGTAGACAAAATAAGAAGTACTCCAAACATCACCCATGATATTGCTAGAGCTATCTTGAACTTCACCGCTTTCTCTTTGGAAATCCTGCGCATAACCTTGGCTCTTTCAGCCTTTCGTTTTGCAACTTCTCCCATTGCACGTGCTTGCTTCAACTCTTCATTAGCAAGTTCCACCTCGTGCTCCAATCGTCAGAATTTTGCAAACACAATAGGTACCGTTGCTGCGCCACGCATGCAAGTGTTGGTGTTCAACCATTTGAAGAACTTACATGCACGGTCATCACCCTGTACAATCAAATAAAGCAATTAAATAGCATTTCAACAAATTGGTGACTTAATGCACATAATCAATGTTTTACTAATTCCGGATGTGGTACTTATTGGTGACCAGTAGCGACAGCCATAAAACCTCCTACCAAAAGTATGAAGTTTCAGGGATGTCCTAAGGGTGCAATGGTCTAGGTCACACAGATGCCCACTGGTACTGGCGTAATAATTACTTTTTTTTTTACATTGGTAAGAATCTGCCTCTATTTCAATCACAAATACAAGAATACTTGAAACATTTTATACAAACATTCTATACAATCAGTCTATAAAATCAATGATCAATACAATCTATACAAACATTCTATACAAGCATGAGTAAAGCAATCTAAATCCACAGTAATAGGTTCTCCAAGTAGTTTATGTAAATCAAAAGAGAATGGGAGTTTGGGCTTAAGGAGGATAAAATATGTTAATAAAGACAATGTATATCCACTCCTAACTTGATTCAACCTAAGATACCAATACACTCTCCGCTCTTTTTCTTATGAATCCAAAAGACAATGTATATCCAAAATCACCACTCCATCCTCCTCCTTAACTCTCAAAATTCCTTTGGACAAAAAAAAAAAAAAAAAAAAAAGCTTGGGAACTTTACTGTCAGGTTTGCTTTCCATTTAGAACAATCCCTTAGATTCCAAGACCTAGGACCTCGAATCAAAATGGAAAATATGGAAGCTTCTTTGAAAACTCAAAATAAATAAATGGAATATATGGAAGCTTCTCATACGATTATTGTCACACAGCCACTTAGTCCCACTTGAAAAGGGATGAAACCATCCACCTTAAAAGATGCTACAGCTAACAACAAAGATGTTAAAGTGTATACAATCTAGAAGAACAAAATAAATGTAATCCTTGAAAACCCAAATTGCAATCCAAACCTCCAATCCAAACCTCCCAGTACCCACAACCATGACATTGTCAAACCCACTCACATTTGACCTATCAGTACACAAAATCCCATAACTAATCCAAGCAAATAATTTTGATAAAAACAAGATACAACAAACAAAAACTCAAAATGTAGCTTCAGTAACCAATTAGGAGATTTTGACACAAAACAACAAAAGGAGATTTTGACATATGAGGTCTGGATCGTTTGCCTATGGGCTACGCCCAGTGGATTTATGTATGTAAGAGATGAGATCCTTTAGATTACAAGTTCACCAAGTGAAAAAACCAAAATCAATCTCTCAAAAATTGACAAAAGCAAGAAACGAAAAAACAGATTGAAACAGAGTAGGGGAGACAGAGAGACGGAGCGAAGAGCATTAGAGAAAATACTTGCTTTGATGTCGGCGTGCGTTGATGTGGGAGGCGAGAGGTGAGAGGCAAGAGGCAGAACACAGTGACTCTTTCAGTCTGGAGAAGTAAAGAAGAAGAAGTGGGAGAAGTAAAGCAGAACTGAGAAGAAGCGGAAGAAGTGGGTTTTTCATTAATGAGACCCGGGTAGCAACAGACGCAACACTGGGTAGTGTCAGTGGTGGGGTCCACGGGTTTGGGGAAAAGTGGTAGAGATATGTAATTGAGAACTGAGTCCAAACATGTGTTTTGCAATTTTTGAGTGAAGGTGAGGTTTGAGAATTAAGTTATGAGTTTTGGGTTTGAGTTATGAGAACTGAGAACTGAGTATTGAGTTAGCTCTAAACCAAACGGGGCCTAAAAGTCATCCTAAATACTTTTACGACAATCTCTGGTCTTCGTTGAAAATCTCTCATTTGCTAATGTTATTTGCGCCAAAACAGCTCCGTAAAAAAAAAAAAAAAAAAAAAAAAAAAAAAAAAAAAGCCCATCTAATACTTTATTTGTGACAAAACATTGGGAAAATGAGCTTTTGCCCTTATTTTTAAAAATATCTAGTACAATGTTCCTGTTTTGAAACTATTATGTATTATATCCTAATTTTGAAACTCGATAATAAAACTCGATTTTTTAAAAATTGAGTTCTTAGTAAGTTTCAATTATCTGACGAGTGCCCCTCTAGAGTGGTAAAAACTTACTTAGAACTCGAAAATCATAAAATCGAGTTCTATGGGAAACTTTTTTTTTTTTTTTTTAAATCGAGTTTTAAAACAGAGACATGATATTTAATAGTTTCAAAACAAGAACAATTTATTGAATATTTTGAAAAATAAGGGCAAAAGCTCGTTTTCCCCCAAAACATTGCTATTATAAAACACCTGTGACTAATATCATGTAAGACAAAAATGTACGCCATAAAAAATATTACGTCATTTTTACTTATTTAAGAAACATCAATAGTCCTAGATATAAAATGATTAACATATAAATTAACATGAACCTCATAAAAGTTTATCCTTTTAAATAATAAAGCAATAATCCATAATTAAACAATGGAAAATTAAAAGGTCTTTAAATAGTGTCAATGGTTCAAGAACACATGAGAGCTTTATTATTCTTCACCAAGCTTGAAAATATAAGTAGTGAAAGATCAATCATCATTTGTATTAATGTCTTCCATCTGAGAATCACTGTTATTTTTAGGGTCATCTTCTACGTTTCACATTATGATATCCTCCTCCAACATTGGCGTACAATATTTGAGATTAAAATGAATAAATATAAAAAATTTATCGCAATGCAAATTGTATAAACAGTGCATAACAACAAAGAACCAACTAAAAAATGTTTTCATTTAACAAAATCAACAACAATCACCACAATAATAATAATAATAATAATAATAATAATAATAATAATAATAATAATAATAATAATAATTGTGGGGGCCTGAGGACCGAGGAAAGATACAATGAGTTGTAGTTGTCACTATTGAGACATCATGAGCCCAAAGAGGGGGTCTACCTAAGGATAGGAGGAGAAGAGACAAAAGACTTCTGGGAAGTCTGGATGAGGAGGATAGGGTGTAGAGAGAGAATCAAGGAAGGTAAAGGAAGTTTCTAGTGAGAGTTAACCTACTGCCTCCGCATTAAATGAATGACAACAGTTTTATCAATTGCATTGATAAGGAAGTGACCTGAACAATGGAATTCACAACTAAGCAGCTCCTTCTACCACCTTCAACAGAAGTTTAAAAGGACAAGTGTCATAGGGAGAGTTTGGGTAGGTGGAGATGAAGGGCTAGGATGCGATGAGCTGAGAAGTATATAAGGAAAGGGAGCTTCTAGATGGGGATGATTGAGAGAAAAATATTCTAAGGATAGAAATTAGAACAAGAACATTGGGAGAAAGAAAGTGAATAGTGTACTATTTTTTGTAAGAACTGCCTCCTCGGGCAAGCTTGTAATAAGCCTTATATAACATAAACTTTGATCTTTAGTTATTCTCTCCCTATTTTTGTCCTCGGGCTAAGCCCCCCACTTTTGTTTTGACCCACTCTCTTACAAATATCTATTGATTTGGGCTTAGTTGGACTGCACAAACTTCACTATTCTAAGTGGGTTTGGACTACTTGATTTTGGAGTTCTTATAATAATAATAATAATAATAATAATAATAATAATAATAATAATTTTATTAACGTCAAAATAAAATCATGCTAACACAAAAAATGCATCAATAATGAATCCTTACACCGCCAAGAACCTTATAATTCTCTTGTGAAGGAGAACTTCAAAAAATACATTCTCCACTAATAACCACATCAAGAGTACATCCCTATCACCATTAATATTCAATCATATAAAATTATATATGCACTAACAATTGTAATATGTCATTAACAAATACAATAATCACATCAAAAATAATAGGAGGAGGCTTACACCAACATATATCCTGCGTGACATAATCACACCAACATATATCCTACGTGACAACAACATCAAAAACTTCAATGATAACAAAGTAAGGAACTTACATTTTTGCCATTTACCCCAGTGCATGTTACTTGAAGAAATATACTTTAGTGCGTGTTCCTTGAAGAAATATGTGAAAGAAATTAAAGGTGAGGTTAAATAAAAAGACTATTTTACACAAATATTTGATTTTTTTATAGAATCTAAAAAGTTGTTCATGAATTAGAAAACCAAAATAAAAGATACCAAAGTACATTGACATACACATACCGTTAAGGAGCAAAGCAATTAGAAAAAAATGATGATAATGGTGAAAAGAAGATTAAAACAAAGTTGAGAGAATTGGAGAATTGAAGAAGAATCAATTTGAGTTTAAAAACCAACATGAGTGTACTGGGAATGTAATCCTATTTTGTAGATAGTGTTTTATGTGAGAGTTAAAAAAACATTTTTACTAAGTTTTGTCCCTATGATTGTGGTAGAGTGGTAGTAGTTTTATTCAAAAATTTAGCATTTTGATCATTAGTATTTTATTTGAGTTTTTTTTTTTTTTTTTTTTTTTTTTTTGAGTGAAGAGTTTTTAAACGTGTAGTAATACACAAATATGTAAAAAAAAAAAAAAAAAAAAAAAAAAAAAAAAAAAAAAAAAAAAAAAAAAGGAAGGCCAGGGTAGGCTTTCTTAGATAGAACGTGAGATTTTTTTTTTTTTTTTTCCAAATTAGGAATGTGGGTAGATAACTTTTTTTTATTATTTTTTTATTTTTTATAATAGGGTAGATAAATTTTTTTTTTTATTAAACATAGGTTTTTTTTTTAATTAGGTTTCTTGTTTTTAATTTTTAAAAAGAAGTTAAAACCAGTTTAAAACTTTAAATTGTAATCAAACTTGTATATATCTATTTAATTTTTATTTTTTGGATAAGCTTGAGGATGTTTAAAAAAAAAATTGATTTTAAGATAAACGTGAGAATGATTTTTTTTCAAAGAAAAAAAAAAACAACAACAAACGTATAGTTGCTTCGAAGAAGTGGGTTAGTGAGAGAGTGATCATATTTTGTAAGAAATGTTTTAGGTGAGAGTTAGAGATATATTTTTACAGTTTTATTATCAAGTTTTGCCCTCTACTTAAACGTAGGCTGTAGGGGTATTTTGGAACCAAAAAAAAAAAAAATCTGGTCCAAATAGAGGAAGCACCTTAAATAGTAGTATGGATAACTTTTTTTTTTTTTAAAAAGAGTTTCAAATGCTCTTTATCATCAAACCAAAATACCAATCGGTTTTTAATGTAGACGGGGATTGAACTTCAGATCTCTTATTCAACCATTAGAGACTTTACCAGTTGAACTAGTTGAGCTAACTAGAACCCACTCCATAGTATATATAACTTGATTGCAATTTAAAAATAATAAGAACCAAATTATTTGCTGGAAAAAACTGAGGACTAAATTAAAAATGGCTTCAAAATATAAAGACCAAAATAATATTTTTGCCAAACCAATATTGATATTGGTACTTGACATTCAGAGATTTATAGCATAGGCTCTAAGTACATGGGGGCAAGTGGCTAAATGATGAAGGTCATCAACTCGATGTACTCAATCACACAAAAATTAGTTAAATTTGGATAGGAGAGAGAGAGAGAGAGAGAGAGAGAGAGAGCCATGGTTCCTGAAATGTGAAAAAGAAGCCCCTCTTGTGTATGGAAAAAAAAAAAAAAAAAATTCATAGAAACCTATGTTAATTATGTTGGCAGTGTGGTTCGAACTAGAGCACGAGTTCATTAAAGTGTGAATTTTCTAACTATTTTTTCCATGTTTTCACTGGGTCTTAAAATTAACTAGAAACTGCACGAGCCAGTATCTATTTTCAATTTCCTTTGCATTTTAAGATTTGGAAACAATTTTTGTTTTACGTTTTTTTGGCATGACCTTTCAATTTCCTTTCTCCTAGTCATTTTCAGAAAAAATCTATCTAATTTTATCCACTTTATATTTTGGTTGATTTTTTTAAGGATGAAAGAATATGTGATTGTGACTTACAAATTAAAATATGTACGCTTGTAGACCCCCTTAACACAAATTGTTTAACCTATAGTTATTTTGCCAAGTGATTACTTAGATAAATTATTCCGATCTAGGTTAAAATACTTACAATCATATCATCTAAATAATGTGGAAATATAAAGAACACACGATTTGATAACCCAGAAAAACCAAACTGGTAAAAAACTTGGGGAGGATTTAACCTAACTATCCTCAAGATAAAACAGATCCATTATGAAAGAATTGAAGTTTGTACAATAGAATTTAGACCACTGACATCCTATTACTATCTCGTGTAGAAAACTTACTACCACAACCACGTGACAGTTTCAAGTCCACGGACTACTTCTTTCATTGATTTACTGCAACAACAAGTTCTCATATTTGTGACTTTGAGACTCCGCTCAAAGGTTTCAAATCTTCTTTAAGTTCTTTATGCAGCAACTGAAGCTATCACCAAATTCTTGACATAAATCTTGATTTTGATAACCCTAAGTGTGTATAAAGGTAAACACCTTTAGATCTCACAAAAGATTTAACACACAACACATTAAAGACATCTAAAACGTAGCTAGGGTTTCTCCTTTTATACTTAGAGTGAAACACAAAACTCTACACGTAAAACTAAGCTTGGGCTGAATTGGAAATTTTGCAGAAAAAACAATCTACACGTGCTTCGATCGATCGAGTCTAATTTTCGATCGATCAAGCCTTGCAGATTTAGTCCAATAAATTCTGTAATCACTCGATTCCAACTTTACAAATAACCATACTTTAAGAAAATCTAAAACTAGACTCAATGTTTTGATAATGGTTTACTAACATATTCAAAAAGAAATTTTAATACATTTAGTTCCTAAAGGCTTAGAACCTAACAAAATAATTTATTTTGCCTTTTCTTTTTGTGATTTGGGAACTTTTGTGTTCTTATTTTAGTGCCCTTGAATATTATTGCTTTTTTTTTTTTTTTCGGTTTCTTGTATTTTTGGCATGACCTCTCAAACTTCATAGGGTTGTGAATATTAAACCAATGGAGGAAATAAATTACTTTATTTCACCAACCCATGACCTTTTCCAAATTGCACACCTATAGTTAAACAAGAAATTTTCAAATTCTAATCAATCAGTTGAATTACAGACTTATAATTATGCATGGCCTTTTCCTAAAGCAAAAGACATTAAAATATACCAAAAATTTCACTATCTCCCAACCTATCTTCGATGTTTGGCCATAGGGCCTTTTTAAAATAGAATTTAAAATTTTATGGTGTATAACTTGGAATTTTCTTACAACACTTACATGATTGATAAAAAATTTTAAGGCTATATATTATGGTTTCACACTATAATTCCAAAGATTGTACAAGAGCGAGCAAGGTTAAAGATAAAATGGCTATGAAACTACTTAATGTGATGACAAGGGTGTCAATTATTGTTCGAGTCGTGGTGCTGGCCAACAGCTCTTCCTTTTCTAGTCTTTCTCCCTATCATCCCCCCCTCCCCGGCCCCCTTTCGGCTGCCCCCTTCACTTTAGTCCGAATCGTCACAAAATGATGCGAAAAATAAGAAGAAAAATCCCCAAGTTAAAAAATTTGACCCTTTATTAGAGTTGGCAAGAAAAATACGAAAACTATGCAGTAGGAAATGCAAAAAGAAACTTAAAGTAGCTGAGCTCAGCATGTCCTTTGGTTTTCGTAATTGTTATAATAAATGCCTCGATGAAGAAATGCATAGAATATCTGAAAATAATATTAAAATGAAAATGCTATTAATTTCTTAAGGTACGTACATCATCCTTCATAATTTTGACATAACTTGTGATGGATTTTAGTTTTCGTTAGTTTTAGTTCTTTCAGCGTAATTTTGATTTAGGGTTGCATTGAGTTTATTCCTTTCCTAAGTATGACTAATAAATATTAGTGAGGTTGATCTTTGAATCAAATGGGGATGGTTTTCCTACACCAACACGTTTTTGTACTATAACTTTGAACCTAATCTAGTAAAGATTACTTAGATTCTTGCACATAAGGTTTGAGTTGATTCTTTGAATTTAACCAAGTGTTGACTACTCTCAACCCTAACCTTATAAATTTGTGGTGTGTTCCTTAGTCATTGAGTCAGGGATAGAGTCATGAGTTGGAGATAAGGGGGGAGTGGGATGGTTTTGTTGCTGGCTACTTGTGGCATTTCCGCTGTTACTTAGCCACTGAGGGTTTATTTTTATTTATTTTTTATTTATTGTCTTTGATAATGCTTGCTTCTACTACTGTGTAAGGACAAAAATATTTAATTTGTTTAAAAATTTTTAAAGGTTCAAATTGTTTGTTTAGGAAAAAAATGGTGAATTAGACTTAATTTGTTTTAGTTTTGCTATTGGTATGTTAAATTAGTTTTTTTGGGTTGTATATTTTGTTTTAAATTTTGGATCTATAATTTTTTAATGGCCTATAAGAGGAGAAAAATACTAGAACTACAAATTTTTTTACAAATTGCTAATGTAATGAGTGATTATTAGTAATTAAAAAATTGATACAAGTGGTGAGCCTAAATGTGAGCTAGTAAAACTTTACTACCTTAATAATAATTTTTAAAAATATTGTAAAAAAAGTTTGAAACTGTAGCATTATTTTTAAATTGATCAATAATATTGTTAAGGGTTGCAAAGTATAATTTTAGTGAACAAAATTGATAAAATTAGTCCATATATATATATAGTGTGTGTGTACACACACACACACTAATATTTAAAATAAATAAAAAAATCAACTAACCCATTTAATTTAGGTTTTGGTAGCAATTACATGAGAAAATGCATCAATGGTCAATTATTCTCTTAAACATTTCCAATCCATCTATGAAAATGCATGGAGGGTCTACTAAAAAATGATTTATTTCTTAAGGTACAATTTAATGCAATTCATATGGTCATTCCTTTTCCTCCTCCTCCTCCTCATCATCACTATGACCCTCCCCACTTACACATCCACCATCATGGTGTACTATGATCTACAAACTTCTCCATAAACTCCCCCATATAGATCACCTCCAAGGACATAACCAACGTTTGCTTTTATCGCACAATCTCCTTCTTCCCAATCTCCTTCCGTTATCCTTGTATTGCCAAGTTCAAGAACCAACTCCGCTATGATCTTAATGTCTGCTTCCACCTCATTTCACTTACATAGTAATTTGGGATTAAACACTTTTTAAGTCCATCCAAATAATTTATATTATGTTACATTTTACAATACATTTTTATAAAAAAATAAGTAAATAAACTAATATATGAAGGCATTAACACCACCACATGTCTTGGGATTCAATTTATGTCTTAAAAAAAAAAAAGTATATACATGCAGAAAGTAAAATTTTACATAATATTTCTTTGCATGCCTTTTCTTTGATTAATCTCACAAACGAATTATTAATTGTCTCTTATGTACCAAATGTTTTTGAAGCTGGTGTTTGTTAGAAGAAAAACATTCATGTCAACTAACCTCATTCACTACATAAGTGTCAAAGATCGAACATAATGTACCTTGTCATTGCTCGCTACTGAAGTGCCAGAGGCAATCGCTTGTGTTAGTGAGCTGATCTGAACCTATCGTCATATCCTTTCACAATCGAACAAAAAAACAAAAACATGATAGATGTGTGTGCTTGCAAAGGTGATTCCTTCAATGCCACACCATGAATGAAAAACAAATCATAGTGATTAAAGACAAATCATTCTATACTAAAAGTGTGACTCGTTAAATGCCACAATATATCATCACAAGATTATCAGCATCTAAAACCACGTCTATCTAATGAAATAATCGCATCAACCAAACTCCGTCTTGAAATGTTGTTATAAGCACTATATATTTTGTGTACATAGTAGATAAAGCTATGCATGGATGCTTTTTACTACTCCAGCAAATTTCCCCTTTACTAGGAAAAAAAAAAAAGCATATCCTATCATGGATTTATACTTGTCTAGATCAGTACCCCAATCTCCATCACTATAGCCAACAAAGTGTAGTTTCTACCCAGGTAAAAGAGTGAGTAATTCACCATTCCATAGAGGTATTAGAGAATTCTCTTGACTGCTTTTGCTTCAACAAGTCTAGAATTTAATTGGAATATATTGAATAAGCCAACTACATAACATATATTTGGCCTAGTTCACATCATGGTGTACACCACACCACCCACAATACTAGAATATGGAACTCGAACCATCTCGTCTTTCTTCATAGGCTTTAGGACACATTTCTAAGCTTAAGGCCTCACTGTTGTAAATAGGAGTATCGATGGGTTTATAATTATGCATTTTAAAGCGTTTAAGAATTTTCCTAATGTTAACCTGTTAAGCCAAACCAAGAATTCTGTTTTACTAATCTCTAAAGATTGTAACTCTAAGAATATATTATTCTTCACTCATGCCCTTCATTTCAAAAGTAGAAGAAAATCACCCTTTAGTGACACTAAACACTTTTTGTCATTTCCTATCAACAAAATATATGGTTTTCTTCAATCATCATGAATCCATTCAAGAATTTGGCTCGGTGGAATTTATTGCCTAGAGGATTATTTTAAACTAATTAAAGATAATTTAAACTTGCAAATTTTTTTCATCTGCTTGCTGGTCTATGTTGATGATATATTGATAACAAGCAATGATGTGGATGCTGTGAGTGCTTTCAAACAGTTTTTGGACAATAAGTTTAAGCTTAAGGATCTTGGTACTTTGAAGTTCTTCTTGGGGCTTGAAGTGGCAAGAACTACTAAAGGAATATCTTTGTGCCAGAGAAAGTTCACTCTTGAGTTACTATCAAACACAGGGTTGCTGGCTTGCAAACCCTCAAATGTTCCTATGGATCAATCACTCAAGCTGAGTAGTTCAAGTGGAGATAATATACCTGATCCTTCCCTGTATAGAAGGTTGATTGGCAAACTTCTCTATTTGACACTTACAAGACCAGACATTAGCTATTTTGTCCACAATTTGAGTCAGTTCATGAGTACTCCTAAAATGCCACATCTTCAAGTAGCCTACAAGATATTGAAGAACTTGAAGAAGACACCAGGACAAGGTCTTTTCCTATTTGCACAGTCCGACCAGAAGCTGAAGTGTTACTGTGATGCAGATTAGGCTGCATGTATTGACACTAGAAGGTCAATCTCCGGTTTTTGTATCTTCTTAGGTGAATCCTTGATTTCATGGAAATGTAAGAAGCAGCAGGTAGTTTCATGATCTTCTGCAGAGTCAAAATATAGAGCTATGGCTTGTGTGACTAGTGAGATAGTTTGGTTAGTTGCTTTGCTTGATACTTTTGGTTATATACACAAAGGACTAGCTTCTCTCTACTGTGATAGCAAGGCAGCCCTCTACATTGCTGCAAACCCTATGTTCATGAAAGAACCAAGCATATAGAGATTGATTGTCACTTCATTAGGGAGAAGATTGAAGATGGAGTGATTAAGACCTTCCATGTGCCTACAAGACATTAACTAGCTGATTTGTTTGTTAAACCTTTCCATCAAAAGCAATTTATGTTTCTTTTTTTATCCAAGATGAACCTAATCAACATCTACAGCTCATCTTGAGGGGGAGTGTTAGATGTTAGATTGTAATTCATCAATATAGCCTTACTGCAAATCTGTAATGTAAAGGTAGTGTAAAGTTTGTACATAGAGATAAATTACATGTCATTTTATTATTAGTTAGTCAGGCTACATATAGTTTTACTGTATAGAAGAGGTAGTTAGAAATAGTTGACAGATGACACTTGTTCATTGGATAGTTGTTAGTCTTTCCCTCAAAACTGTTTCTTATATAAGAAACAGAGCTTGTTTATTTTCAATGCATATTCAGAAACTTCCTTCTTCTTCATCTCTGATCTAATTCCTCCATTGATGAAGCTTGCTATTTCTTCTTCATCTCTGATCTAATTCCTCCGTTGATGAAGCTTGCTATATGCGTGAATTCTAACAAATATTAATGGTGATAGGGATGTACTTTTGATGTGGTTATTAGTGGAGAATGTTTTTTTTTTTTTTTTTTTTTTTAAGTTCTCCTTAGCAAGAGAATTATAAGGTTCTTGGCGGTGTAAGGAATTATTATTGATGCATTTTTTGTGTTAGCATAATTTTATTTTGATGTTAATGAAATTATTATTATTATTATTATTATTATTATTATTATTATTGTGGTAATTGTTGTTCATTTTGTTAAATGAATACACTTTTTAGTTGTTTCTTTGTTGTTATGCACTCTTTATACAATTTGCATTGCAATAAATTTTTTATATTTATTCGTTTTAATCTCAAATATTGTAGGCCAATGTTGGAGGAGGAGATCATAATGTGAACAATGACGTAGAAGATGACCCTAAAAATAAAACTGATTCTCTGATGGAAGACATTAATACAAATGATGATTGATCTAGCTTCCACTATTAATATTTTCAAGCTTGGTGAAGAATAATAAAGCTCTCATGTGTTATTGAACCACTGACACTATTTATAGACCTTTTAATTTTCCATTGTTTAATTATGGATTATTGCTTATTATTTAAAAGGATAAACTTTTATGAGGTTCATGTTAATTTACATGTTAATCATTTTATATCTAGGAGTATTGATGTTTCTCAAATAAAGTAAAAATGACGTAATATTTTTTATGGCATACATTTTTGTCGTAGATGATATTAGTCACAGGAGTTTTATGATAGAAATGTTTTGTCACAAAAAAAGTATTAGACGGCTTTTTTTTTTCCGATGGAGCTGTTTTGGTGCAAATAACATTAGCAAATGAGAGATTTTCAACGATGACCAGAGTTTGTCGTAAAAGGTAAATGGTCGTTTTGAAAATGTATTTCAACAAAAAATCTAAGTATTTACGATGACTTTTAGTCATCGTAAAAGTATATTAATGATGGAAGGGGTGTCTCTATTCAAAAACAAAAAAAGACTAACACCTAGTAGTACTGAAAGCAAATTTATATATAGTATTCTTTATTTTCTTTATTATTTATGTGCCCATTGAAACTATATGGGCCATACAATGAGAGTTTTCTTCTAAGGAGTAGGGTGCAAGTGAAACTTGATCCCAACTTTACCAACAAGGCTAGTTGGCATTATTTATTTCCTTCTAATCCAAACATCAAATCAAAACAAGCATTGGTACTGAAGAGTAAACATATGGTGCTCCTAGCAAGTGAGATTATCGCCTGGAGCAACACCAATTTGGTTACAATATTGAGTGTAGTACTGGACACGGGCTTGGACTGTACTAGGGTTTCCACCATTGCATTCAATGGCACCATTGATGGCTCGAATGGTTGCACCAAAACCTTGGCTTACGACTGGGCGAACATTGGTCATCCAAAACCATAAGGCGGCCTTAAAAGAAACAACCACATCTGTAGAAACAGTTTCAGGAGAATTTAATAAGTCGATTTTAATGCTAGTTCCGGCAGCACCGTAATTGTAATTCCATGTTAGCTGAAGTGGTCCACGGCCAAAGTATTTTTTGTTAGGGTTGCATGGATACTGTGTGTTGGTCTTGTCACAGTAGTCTTGTGATGCACCATTAACCTCTTCTGTGTAACAAAAATCTGCCCAAAGATAAACATATCACTTCACCTTTTATGTAAACCTGTGCTTTAAACTATGAATTATCAAATCTCTCATAAATCTGTGTTTTTATGATCATATATGTCTGACTATAAGGAAAAGTTGCTTAATTAAAAAATATAAAAAAAGTAGAAAATAGACGTACCATTTAATTCTTTAGTTATCACTTTGTGAAAATTAGATTTAAAAAAGTAAAAAATGTTTAAAGTACAACTTGATAAAGCAGAAATAATCAATAGTGATCTAGATGAAAATATATTCAATCGTGTGTTATATATTATATTTTTTTAATTAAGTAATTACAACATTTAGAGAATGATGATTTGAACAATATTCTTAAAAAGGAAATCATACAATACCACTAATCTACAAGCATTTTGGTCTATACTATATATTATGCAATTCAAAAAAAAGCTTAATACAGACTAATTATTATCTAATTATTATTATTGTTATTTTAGATTAGCGACAGAAATTAGTTACTTAATATATGACATCAACTAAATTGGATATTATGAGTGATTTGGTGCATGCGTCTTTTATTGCATGTCTACATGAGTATGATATGTAGTAAATTAATTAATATATATTAAGATGGAGTAATATCTTACGTCCAGTCTCATGAGTAACATGAGCAAAGAAAGCTGCAATTTCACGCTTGGAATCATTTGCAGAACTAAGATTTCCAAATTGATTGAACGAATTGAGAGCATCAAGAAAAGCTGCTCTTTTGTAGAAGTTCTTCCCTGCACAACTTGCATTGGTCTGATTAATTATCCCATTAAAAAAATCTTGAGTCACGATATCCGCTACTGAAGCACCATTAGTACTTGGTGTAGTAGGTGATCCAGAAGTACAAGGACCTTCTTTGCAGCCCGGGCCACAGTAGTCATTGCTGGTGCCACAAAAACCGAATTGGCTGCAACATAGGTTTGCTGCACAACTACAATTTTGACCCTTCACATATCCAGGCACAAATCCAGCTAGGATTCCGACTAGAACAAGAGTTAGTAAATTCTTTTTCAAACTAAGTGCAACCATTTTGGGAAGCTGTATGTGAGCAAAGAATGAAGAAGATAATTGTGTGATGAAATACAGGGTTAAGCATTTGATATTTATAGTGCAATATGTGGTGCCAAACCCTATGGAAGTTTCACTATCAATTTGATAGAAATGGTGATTTCAAGATGGCGTATAAGGTATTGGTCTTGTTAGAATTTGACTCTGTCAATAGGACAAGTACCAGTCATTGTTCCGGTCTTTGAATAAGGTGATTGTGCATTTCTTCTGTTCTTGTAGAGGCTGCTTATGATAGTTGGTACCTAAATTATAATCATTAGTCAATAAGTAACATCAGATCAGACTAATGTGGAAAATTTTGCAATCAAAATTTTGAAATTGCATTCTTCCAAGAGTGGTTACATATTCAGCAAAGCAATTAATGGTAAGTTACATGTGCATTTTTGCAAACAAAGGCCAAACTATGGAAACAAAATATATATATATATATATATATATATATATATATATATAAAACATGTTTCAAACAAGTTATCTAGGTATTTACAAATTTTTCAGTATAGTGCATTACATAAGTTTTTCATCTACTCTAGTATGGAAGGTTGGCCGTGCATGTACATTATTCGAGTTGCAAAAACATACATGAACAATTAAGTACCATAAAAAAAAAAAAAAAAAAAAAAAAAAAAAAAAAAAAGAAGAAGAAGTGATATTAGAAGTACTGTAACTTTAACATTTTCCATCACAAAAAATGTAATTTTTGACATTCATTTACTATATTTTTATTATACTTTTTAAATTTACCAATTACATTATTACATCAATTTATCAAAGTTATATAGTAAATTTTGTAGCAATTTTAATATTATCCATTAAAATAAAAAAAGAAGAGAGAAACAAAGAATGTCAAAATAACACATTAAATGAGCACAGTCCATGAAAGTATTTATTTTACTAGTTGAATTTATCTTCTTTTTTAATATTTCTTTATTATTTTTTTTAATGAATGATTTGTTTAGCACTAGCATTAAAATAAGCATGCTTAAGGCTTAAGTAGAAGAAATTATAAGGTCCACATGGTGGACAAGTGACATAGTCCACCATTTTATTAAAAGACTCATACTTGTTTAAAATTGCTGAGTTGAAATTTTTTTTAAAATACTGACTCAACAATTTTAAACAAATGAGAGTTTTTTAGTAGAATGGTGGATAGATGACATGGTCCATCAGAGGACTGTATAATTTCTCCTTAAGTAGGGGTGACAAAATTGGACACGACCCACGAACCCAACACGACACGGCACGAAATTAGCAGGTTATGGGTTGAGGCTAAGGCTGTGTTTGTTTCGGCTGAAAATGGATTCGAGAAAACAAATTACGCCCTGCTGTGTGTTTGGTTATGCATGGAAAATATGGTCAAATGGAAAATCATTTCCGTTGACTGTAAAATACCCACCCCACATCCGTAAAATGATTTACGCTCTCATTTTACCTTCAAACCATTTGCGCCCTCCTCAGAAAATTTCTCTCCTCACTCACTCTCATCACTCACGCCAAGCCCAAGCCGGAGAGCTATCGCCAGTAAAGCCTAGATCCAGTCCTCGGCCCATGGCCCTGCCGGTCTGATCACACTACTCAAACCCATCGCCGATCTGATCGCGCCGCCTCAACTCCTCTGTCGGGCTCAAACCCATCTCCGATGAACCCGGTCTGATCGTGCTTGCCTTTGCCTCCGTCACGCGATCTCGCCTCTAGATCGAACCCAGTCGCTTTCGCCGCGCAATCTTGCCTTCGCCCTCACCGCGTGATTTCGCCTTCGCCCCTACCGCATGATCTTGCCTCTAGATCGAACCCATTCACGTTCGCCGCATGATCTCGCCTTCGCCCCCGCCACGCTATCTTACCTTCGCCTCCGTCGCACGATCTCGCCTTCACCTCCACCCTTGGATCGAACCCAGTCGCCTCTCTCTTTTCCTTCTTTTCTCAATTTGACCGGATTTGATGATTTTTTTTTTTTTTTTTTTTTTGGTTTTGATTCTTTTGTGTTTCTCTGCTGAGAAATGATATTATATATTTGTTTGGAAGTTGAGAAAATATGAGAACATGTGAGCAACAAGTAGAAAATGTGTTTTTTATGGCATTTTCAAGAACACAACCAAACACTAAAAAATATTTTTCACCGTATTTTTTAAAATGCCACCAAATACCTGAAAATATTTTCTTTTTCGAAAAGTATTTTCCCCTGCAAATATTTTATAGTTGGAAAACATTTTACATTGAACCAAACGCACCTAAATGAGTTAATGTCATATTTGAGTTGACAATACTAACTCGTTTAATAAACAAGTTGGGTTAGTGTCCAACTTATAGAACCTATTTGACATGTTTGATCCATCTAATTAAATGACATTGTACCAATATATCCTTCAAACCTTAGGTATGCAAACCTATTAATTATTGTGGTTTATTTTCTTTGACATATTATTATTGATTATTTTTTATATTGAGATATTTTGACCCGTTTAATTAAATGACATTGTACCAATATACCCTTCAAACCCAAGGTATGTAAACTTATTAGTTGTTGTGATTTATTTATTTATTTATTTTTTGACATATTATGATTGATTATTTGTAATATTAAGATATACTTTAATTTTATATGATTATTTGTAATGCAGTTAATCATTAATTTTGAATTTTATATATATATTTTTTTGGTTTCATAATTCATATCAATTTGATTAATACTATTTTTTTTTTTTTGATAAAATTTGATAAAAAAAAGTCGACGCAACTGACCCATTTAATAAATAAGTCATGTTATGGTTGAAAAATTTTGATCCATTTAATAAACATGTCGTGTTAATGTTGATCAATATAGTTAAATACTTATAAGTCAACACGACACTCGAACACAAATTGCCACCCCTCAGCTTAAATGTATGGCAAAATCACACAATAGGTAGCCCATATACGTGGTTTTTTCTATAAATTAAACTAGATAACTCTTCCGGCACCATAACAAAAATTGAGATTAATTATAAAATTTTGTCCATGACTTAGTCATGTTACCAATATCAAGTTGTTAAAACTTAAAACTATAGTAGTCTTTATTTAGTTGAACGGGATCAATTAATTTAACGAATTTTGCTTTGATGGTTTATTAAGATAACTCCTGCAAACTTCCTTGGACCAAAATATGGGAAACAAGTCGGCCCTGACTGAGCCACGATTTGCGCTCCCAATTAAGGAAGCGGTCCGAGTTCCCAAGGTCAAGCGTATCTGCTTTGACTCCAATTTCTCCAACTTTCTAGCTTTGGAGTCTTGATAACTTGCCAAATCAAACCGCTTTTCATCTAAAAGATTACTATTGAAAGTAGCAATTTTGGTTGATTAGCAATGCAAATAAATTATTATTATTATTATTTGTCTATATCCTGCCGAACTTTGATATTATCAATAACAATTTATATAAATTCAAAGTAGATTGACTTCTTATTTACCTCATAATATTATGTCATGTTACTTTTATAGCATGTTTGAGAGTTAAAAAAAAGATGGGGAGTAGAGTAGAGGGAGGAAGAGTAATTCAATTACCTTATTTGGAAGTTTTTTAAGGAATGAGGGAGAGGAATTTGAAGGGGTTTGGAGGGGTTTCAACTCCCTCTAACCTCTCATTTTTAATTCCTCCAAATTTAAGAGAGTTGGAGGGAGAGTAGAATAGATAAGTTATTAGCCAAATGAATTTTCTAATTTATCCTTTCTAAATTAACAAAATTACCCTTTCTAAAGTGCTAATTACCCCCTTCTTCCTCCCTAATTTTAAAAACATCCAAACAATGTAGAGGGAAATCATTCTCCTCTACTCTCCTCCCCGCTACTCTCCTTCCCTCTACTCCCCTCTACTCTCCCCTCTCTCTAAACTTCCAAACAAGCCATTAAGGTCTTTGCTAAAATATATAATTTCATATGTGTTTGTTTGTTTAGACCCCTTAAAACAGATTGTTTAACCTAATGAAACAGATTGTTTAACCTAATGAATTAACCTAATTATGAGATCTAGGTTAAACAACAATAAATCATATCATACAAAGCAGAAAAGAAAATAACACACAGATATGATCACCTAGGAAAACTAATTAAATGAACTGTTTCAAACTAAAAACTTGGGGAGGAATTGACCTAATTATCTTCAAGGTAAACAAATCCACTAACAGAGAATTGAAGTTTTTACAATAAGATTTATCACTAAATCTATTGCTACCTTTAGTAGTAACTTATGGATAAGACCATGTGCAAGTTCTGAATCCGCAGACTCTTCTCTCTTGGATTTGTGGCACGCTTATGACTTTGAGATCCCACTCAAAGGTTTTGCAATACAAACTCTCTATTTTGTGACTTCAAGACCACCCTTGAAGCCTTGAAGGTTTAAATTATCAACTATGTATAATCTTATTGTAGCAACTTCAAATTTACCAGTTTTAATGGTATTGGAATGATTTCCAATAGTGATTTTGAAAGAGGAAGGCACAGTACCTTTCAGATCTCACAAGAGCTCCTCCAAAGTTTTCTTAAAACGTGTCTTAGGGTTTCCTTTAAATACTATGTGAAATAAATCTAAAACCCTAATCACTTAGTCGGCTTAATGAGAAGTGGGCCAAAATTAAAATCTGTAGAATTCGCATCAATCAATCGAACCATAGTCTCGATTGGTCAAACCTAGCATGTTTTGAATTCTTCTTTTTGTAGCTTGTATGTTCTTGTGTTCTGATTTGTAACACCTTGTGCAATGTCTAATAAACTCTATAGACTCTAAGATCTATACCTAGACAAGTTTGTATTCACGGTTGGCCAATTGTTCTAAACTTTTAGAACCTAACAATATGCAAATACTTACTTAATAATTGTCTATTTCTACCATAATCATAAATGTCATACTTAGACCAAAAAAAAAAAAAAAAAAGAGAGAGAGAGAAAATCATATTCAGTTAAATTTTTCTATGCATTGCAAGAGTTACCGACTAATTTTAACAAGATTCACTTCAAAAATCTTGTAACTTAATTGATTGGCATCTTATAATATTTCTAATGGAAAGTCTAAATAAATCTTAGATTCAAATCTCACTCTATCATTTCTTGAAGCAATCCAGTAAAGATATCTGAAATAAAGGATTTTACATGATGTAAACAATTAAATATAATGCAACATCATATATACCTTTATATTCCTCAAAAGTTTAAATTTTAAGCAACAAATGATTCCTATCCTAATAACTTTTTTTTATCAATTATTTGATTTTTTACAAATTTCGAAAAAATTATAACATTTAAACATAAATAAGAACATTTTAGTTAAATTTAAAAAAAAAAGGCAATGTGTAGCCTCATCAACCCGAAATAATGCTTCTTTCAAATGTTTTCCATTAAGTCGTGGTCTTCTTCATCCTGCAATCTGCATCGCTCTATTGCTCTCTCCTACCGAAAAAGTCATGAAAGAGGGGGCAATTGCCCCCCCCTGACCTCTCCCAGAACTTCTTTAATATAGGATTCTAACATCTACTTGGCCCAAATTTAAAAAAAAAAAAAAAAACTAGCAGATAACGTAATATCAAACTCACAACAGTTTTTTTCTTTTTTGATAAAACATTATGATTCACGGCACTTTGGTCTTTAACAATAGCTAAAACTCAATTATATGAGGGTATCTTGTTGGCTGATCCATGGGTTCATGAGGCCTTGCTATTGCTGCATAGTTTCAAAAGTTGAGAAACACTCTGTTACAGAGTCGTGTAACAGGGGTTCTTTCAAGCTAGCATCCCTAGCTATCCAAAGCACTGAATGTAAATTAAGGTTGGAAAAGATCCTTGCCAGCTTGCAAGATATGTTCAAAGCTTTTAAATATCTTATGTATTAGCTTCATATTCAAAGGTAATTTCCATGGTTTTAGCCAAAGTCATCTATGGCCAAGATTTCTTCAATTGAGAACTAGTCGGTTTAATTAAGATGTTATGATTTTTATATCTAAGTTTTATTAGAAGAGCAATGTTTTGGCTAGTTGGTTGCCACATGGCTAAGAGTATTCATGTAATTGATTTTTATTTTTTATTTTCATTCCATAAAAAGTCTTGCTATATATATAAATGGCAATAGCAAGTTTAACTTTTCAATTAGGACAATAGGGTATGAAGTAACAAACCTGTATCAACGCCTAAATTTCTGCATGTACAGAACTTGTACACATTGGTTAAATGCATTCATTTAATCTGGTCGTAACTCACGCGGCGGCAAGACCTTGTATATTGTCCCTCTTGAGTCTTGACATTGAAAATTACTTGTCAACGACGTAAGTCATAAAATACAAATAAAGAAGGAATCAAAAACCCTAATACAAGAAGACTTATACAAGACAAGATATGGTTCTGAATATGCTGGGCATCGGTTCAAAGATAAAGTCATGGCTACTATTATTTGTTTAGAGATAAAAAAACGATTTTACTAAAGTAATGGGTTACTTTTTTATTTTATAGGACATAATTATAAATTTATACCTTCTTTTTACGTTTATTTATTTTTCTTTTCAATCAAATAAATAAATTTTCTATCTCTCTAATTTTTCATTCCCAACTAAACATGAATGCGAGAAAACTAAGTTTATTGTATTAAATTTGTTGTAAAAATATGGTGAAAACAAAATTTCTTCTTCAATAAAAACAAGGCAAAGCAGTCTAATTTATTTGCCCAAAATTTTAAGATGGCTGGCTAGCACTGGTAGTTGGCCCACTTTAACGCGTTATCTTGTTGACGGTATATAAGAAGAAAAACTAGCTATGCTTTCGACAAGTCAAAGTCGACAAAGACCTCGACCTTTAACTCACACGCCTTTTACTTTTCTAGATGATCAAAGAAATTTCTTTATTAAAGAAATAGATATTTCTCACCTTATGTTGCATTATAAATACCTATCACAACCCAATTCTTCATCTCACACATTTTATATATTCCTCAAACTCATTAAGAAAATGGTTGCTCTTAGCTTACAAAAGGGTCTGCTAACTCTCGTTATAGTAGGAATCCTAGCAGCAAATGTGAAGGGTGCCTGTAATTGTGCTGCAAACGAATGTTGCAGCAAATTTGACTTTTGTGGCACTACTGCTGAACACTGTGGCGAGGGGTGCAAATCAGGACCTTGTACCACAACTACTAATGATGTTTCAGTCCCTGATATTGTGACAGAAGCCTTTTTCAATGGGATACTTAACCAGGCCCAGGGAGATTGTCCTGGAAAGAGCTTTTACACAAGAGCAGCATTTCTTGATGCTCTTAATTCTTATAATCAGTTTGCCAAGTCTGGTTCTAATGATGATGGTAAACGTGAGATTGCAGCTTTCTTTGCCCACGTCACACATGAGACTGGAAGTAAGTTCTTGATCCCCTCTCTATACAATTATTTAGAAACATATATAATACTAATAAGCAATTGTGGTTGTCGCCTATTCTATAGATAATATTTCCTTCTATTAATTTATTTTGTTACAGACTATAAATGATATATTCTATCAAAAAATAAGACTATAAATGTTATATATATGTTGTTTAATTAATGCGATTTATCAAATTACAATTTAGTTTAATAAGCCTCAACTGAGAATAATAAGGCAACATTAGTTTTCCGAAGTTTGAAAAAGAAAATAAAATGAAGATACGATTTTTTTTTTTTTTTTTTTTTTTTTGAGCTTTACTTTATATCATGTAGAACCGTATTTTTACCATAATAATTAATAAAAATTTTAAGAAAAATAATGAAATAAAAATAAATTATCTTAAACAAACAATAGCTTTATACCAGATATTTATATAGTTTTCATAATAGAATGGTATGTACGTATGACTATACATATAAAATCATAGACATGCATATTTGTGCGTAATAGTCATGTATTTAAGTTACAATTATATAATAATAGTGCGATTAGATGGCTTTTATTGATCTTTTATTTTCTGAAAGTAATATAAATAATTTCATCTGAAAGAAATTACAGTCAATAAAAATGAGGAAATTTATAAGTTTGACCTAAATATATCTGCTAAAAAAAGAAAACCCAATTTTTTTTTACTTTTTCTGGACTTTCCAAAGGCAAACACGTTATTTGCAAGGACTTATCCCTGAGAGTTGAAGCAAAATGTTGTTGTTTGGACAGGTTTATGCTATATAGAAGAAAGAGATGTTCCAACCACACAAAACTATTGTGACACCACCTACACTCAATATCCATGCAATCCTAGCAAACGTTACTATGGCCGCGGACCACTTCAACTGACATGGAATTACAATTATGGAGCAGCTGGAAATGCAAATCAGTTTGATGGGCTAGGCTCTCCTGAAACTGTTGCCAATGATGCGAATATCTCGTTTAAGACTGCCTTATGGTATTGGATGAACAGTGTTCACCAATCTGTAAGCCAAGGTTTTGGAGCAACAATTCGAGCTATTAACGGTCCTGTTGAATGTGATGGTAAAGAACCTGGTAAAGTTCAGTCTCGAATCCAATATTACCAACAGTACTGTACTCAATTTGGTGTTGCACCTGGTGATAATCTTTCTTGCTAGGATATTTTTACAAACACTTTTTATTTTTCACCATGTTACAATTTTTTTTCTTTAATTGTAACTGAATATTAGATCTTATGTATTAAATAAATGAAAATAATAAAGAGTTAGTTGGGTGCCAACTCTCTTAGATAATAAAATTTTTTGTTCTCACATGAGAACTTTGAATCAATCTTGCCTAGTCCAAGAGAAGAAGTGTAAGGAATGAAAGAAATTTATTTTTTCCATTATGTAGTCGTTGGACCCTTCAATGGTCGTTGGACCCTTCAACGGAATTCTTACATAAAAGGGTATCTCAATTTTCTTGCACTACACATTCTTGCTCTTTTTATATATATAAATCATGGAGAAAGTTTGAAATTTTTAACCTTTTAAAATCATGACAGAATTTTCTAATTTCTCAATTCTTGTTTTGAGAGAGTTAAAATTTATGGCATTCGCTTTAGATGATTGTTTTTTATCATCAGACCAAAACATTAATTGGTTTATGGTGTAAGTGAGGATTGGTCTCAGATCTCATACATTGGCATTTGTTTGGTGTGAGTGTACATGACCATGATGAAAAATAGGGATGGCAACGGGTCGGGTTCGAGCCGGGTTTCTTAATACCAGAACCCGACCTGCGAGTCTGTCCAAAAAACCCGAATCCGTCCAGTTTAATAAATGGGTTTTTTTTCTGTGCCCCAGACCCGCCTCGTCGGGCCCCGTGGGCCCCGCCCAGCCCATGCAACTTCAGGGCCCAATCCGTGGCCCAAAAAAAAAAAATGCCTGAAGCCCTAATCCTCGACAAACCTAGATCAGAAATCCCAAAAAAAAAAAAAAAAAAAAAAAACCCAAGATCATGAGAAACCCAAAAACCAAAAACAAAAACCCCAGATCACATTCTTCAATCAGAACAGAGTAGCAACTAAAAACCCAAAAACAAACACAAAATTTTCAGATTTTTTATTTTCCCTTTCAAAAGCACAAACACAAACACAAATCCTAATACGAAAATCACAAACCCAAAACAAATTCTCAAAAAAAAAAAAAAAAAAAAGAACCCAAACTCCCTAACGATCCCAAAGGTCCCAGACCGTAATGAACCTAAACATGACAAACCAAGACTGGCAGTGACTGGTGATACTGACAGAGCTTGAGACGGCGGTGGTGACCGGTGACACTAACAGCTTGGGACGGTGGCGAAGGCTTGGGTTATTGGCCGAAGGTGAGATTCAGAGTGAGTGAGAGAGATTGTGATGTGTGTGAGAGAGTGAGATTGGTGAGTGGGATTGAAGAGAATAGAGATGAGAGAGGCGGCTGTGAGAGCTAAAATGAAATGAAGATGAGGAATAGAATTTTAGGGTTTATAACTATATATATATATATATATATATAGAAGGGTATTTTAGGAATTATAAATTATATTATATATAACCGGGTCGGGTCGGGTCTGGGCTGAATTTTTACAAAAACCTGGACCCGACCCTATTTCTTATCGGATCGTGTAAAACCCGGCCCAATAAGGTCAGGCCGGGCCGGGTACTCGCAAGTCGAGTAAAAATTGCTATCCCTAATGAAAAAGGCTAGCCACTTAAAAATGAGTGGATTTTTTTTTTTTTTTTTTTTTAGTATCATCAATAATTCATTGGTAGAATTGTAGTAAATTTGATATTGATGATTAAGTTTGTGCTATTATCAATCCATTAACCACTATAATATAGATAAGTGTGTACAGTATAATAAGTAATGGCCACTCTAATTTTAAAAAGTGTGTCTCCGTCCTTTCACTATTTGGAACTATTCCATCAGAAAAGAAAATAAATAAATAAATTGGTAAACCACCATACCACTTTCACGATGGTTGAATATACTTAGTTTGATAACTATGTACCCACATACAAAATGAAACTATTTCCATTTTGAAGGCTAAACTAAGAAAAGAAATCGGTGAAAATACCTTTTAGTGGTCTCTAAATTTTGAAATTATAGTTAATTTGATTCCTACAATTTATTAACAGTTTAGTCCTTTTCATTAACACGCTAACAAAAAATGTCTACATGGGAAAATAATAAAAAAATCCATATCGACAAATTTAAAAATAAAAAAAGTCCGCTTCAGAAAAAAATAATAATCAAAAGGTGAATTAAAATTCTTTTTCTCACTTTCTTGGCAATCAAACACAACCCACTAACATAAAAATCAAATCTTAGCAATCACCCATGAGAGACTAGCACTCCAAAAATCAAAATTAATCCCACGGTAAACCCAAAAACCACAACACTACCCTCACAAATCAACCAAAATACCCAAAATCCGGCTAGTGGAAAAAAGAAGTAAAGATAAGATAAGATGGGTTGAGTGGGGTTTGCGTTTAGGCCGGATTGGACCCATTTGGATCAGCTACCATTTAAAATTAAAAAACACATAAGCCCACTCCACTAAAAATGCCCAAGCCCACGCATTAAAAACTGCAGCCAGCTTAACCTTTAAACCCTTCTGCAACTTAAGATCCCTTTTTGTTCACTTATGCCCATCAGCTCACATAATCCCAAAGACCAACCCGTTGTGTGTGTGTGAGCCAGCCCACTAAATTTGAACCCAATAACAGCCCAATCTGAATTTCTTCGGCCCAATAAACAATTCCACGCCAGCCCACTCACATTCGAACAAAAACCCACTCAACCTTAAACCATTCAAGGCCAATCTGTGGACCAACCAACGTTTTTTCAAAATTACTTCTTGACCCAAAGTTTCCAAAAATTATACAATGCCCTTTGGGCCACAAAAATGCATTTTCAATCTCATTTTGTGCCAAAATAAAATGTTTTTCCTTAAAAATTAATAAAATTGTCACATGTCATTATTTTCAAACTTCCTAGTAATATACCATTTTTTTGTTATTTCTTTGTGTCTTTTGTATGAGATAAAATAGTTTGGGAGAAAGAGAATTGCAAAAATGCATTTGTTAAACTATACTTTCGAGTAAGGTTAGCTTTACTTCACTCATTAATGCAATCGATCTCTCTTAGAAAATGTCATACAATCACATGTTTAAGTTTGTTTTCTCTTACCTTTTAAAATAAATTGTTTACATTTCATCTTAGGATAGATACATGCCATCCTAGGATATATAGATTATACATGTCACGCATCCACATGTCATCTTAGGATGGATTATACATGTCATGCACTAACATATTATCTAGAATATATTACATATCATTTTAAGATAAAAACGTGTCATTTTATCATAGATTAAACGTCATCCTAGGATTAGCTTGATCATTATTTCATTTCACATGTGCAAACATATCATTCTTTTTAAAATCAAATGCCAAATAGTTTAAGTTGTTCTTTAAATGGTGATGTTTAAGATTAAATTCGAAACAAGGTATTATCCTTTTAGATAAGCGTTGTGGGGTGTCTAACATCTTCTCAATACATAATCAAGCTTCTAGATCCATGCCTTTTGATTCCAGAATTTTTTTTTTTTTAAATCTAATTTAGCTTATAAGCCCTTAGGAGTTTCTTAGCTAAATTAGGAAATAAAATCAATTATATTTAGTAAACCAATCACATTTTAAAATTCTAATGGTTAATGACGACTCCTAAAATTGAAACATGTATTATTGGGTTAAAACCAAACCAAAAAGAAAGAGTATGTCAATGGTGGGTCAGGTTCATTTTATGAGAGAGAGTGTGTAGAACACCTAGATAGATCATATACATGAAGAAATTAATATAATTTTGTGTTTCATTTTCATCTTATAAATTCCTAAAGGGAAGAAAAATACATATAAACAAAATCCAATTCCAAAGTGTGTGGTAGTATTTATATATATCTCAAGTTATATATTTATAATATATATATATATATATATATAAATAGATAGATAGATATTGCAAAATGCAACATAAATTTAATTTAATTTTTTTTTTTTGGAAGAACTAAAATAATGTAACCTATTTGGATGAACTAAAATTAGCAGTATTAGACCAAATCAATACACAAGTTAAATTAAACTAGATAACTCTTCCGGCACCATAACCAAAATTGAGATTAATTATAAAATTGTATCCATGACTTGGTCATATTACCAATATCAAGTTGTTAAAATTATAGTAGTCTCTACTAAGTTGATTCGTTGAACTGGATCAATTAATTTAACGACTTTTGCTTTGATGGTTTCTTAATGCCTTCATGCAGATAACTCCTGCAAGCTTCCTTGGACCAAAACAATGTATTATGGGAAACAAGTCGTCACTGACACAGCCATGATTTGCGCTCCCAAGTTAATTAAGGAAGTGGTCCGATTTCCCAAGGTCAAGCATATCTGCTTTGACTCCCAATTTGTCCAACTTTCTAGCTTTGGAGTCTTTTGATAACTTGCCAAATCAAACCTCTTTTCATCTAAAACATTACTATTGAGAGTAGCAATTTTGTTTGATTAGCAATGCAAATAATGATGATAATAATAATTTGTCTATATCCTGCCGAACTTTGATACCATCTAATATCTATAACAATCTATAAAAATCCAAAACAGATTGACTTCTGTTTGACCTTATAATATTATGTCACATTACTTTCAAGGTCTTTGCTAAAATATATGGTTTCATATATAAACAAATACATAATAAATGTCTATAGCTACCATAATAAATATAAAAAAAAAAAAAAAAAAAAAAAAAGAGAGAGTAAATTATTCATATTAAGTTAAAATTTTCTATTCATTGCACGGACTACCAACTAGTTTTAAATTAGTGTCATGGAAACCATTTTGAAGAACCACCATCTACTATGTTATTGAGTACTATTAAAGTTTATATTTGCATGCGTTCGTTTGAAAATTATTTAACAAGACTCATCTCTAGAACCTTATAACTTAATTGATTGGCATCTTATGATATTTTTGGTAGAGAGACTAAATAAATCCAAGATGCAAGTCACTCTCTATCATTTTTTGGTGCAATGAAAAAGATATGGGCGATAAATGATTTTTTATATGATATAAACAATTAAATATAATGCAACATCATATATATCTTTAGATTCCTCAAATTTTAAATTTTAAGCAAAAAATGATTCCTCTCATAATAAATTTTTTTATCAATTAATTGATTTAATACAAATTTTGAAAAAATTATAACATTTAAACATAAATAAGAACATTATAGTTAAATTATAAAAAAAAAAAAAAAAAAAAAACAAGGAGGTCATGCGTAGCCTAATCAACCCGAAAATAATGCTTCTTACAAATGTTTTCCATAAAGTCGTGCCCTTGTTCATCCTGTAAACTGCATCCCTTTACTACTCTCCCCTACCAAAAAAGTCATGCAACTATGGTTCTTGATGATGCCAAAATCGTCAGTTGGGTCATTCGTCCAATTCAAAGCTCTTGACGATCTTGTAGAACCTGCGAGATAAAGAGAGTTCATTGAAAAGACCACCGGGTTGTGCCCGGTGGGAGAGCCTTCGATGCTTAAGTTAGTATCAACCCATATCTTTCGTATATAGATGGTATTTTGTAATAGTTTCTGACGTACCTTAGCAAATGGAAGAATTGTCCCTTTTATAGGTGACTTAGGTAGCTGTTGGACATAAATGAGGGTGATTATTACCCTAATTGTAACATTCTTTGTCTTGATGAGAGGGTTTAAGGCCTTTGATGATCGTTATTGAATGTGTTAGGCAGTTACTCATTTATCTGTGATGGCCTACTAATGACGCAATGACCGACCATTAAGATGGACGACCTTAATAATTTTTATGGGTCATCAACTGCCCCCCATTCCTAAGTCTAATTTTGCTTTGTGCTAGTCAGGCTTTGGGAATATTCTCAACTTATTTAGATTCAAACTTCTTTATCTTTAGCTACTTTCTTCTTCAAGAGCAGTAGTATTTTTGCAACGACTTATTTGCCTTTTCATGTTCTTTTTGGACGTTCGAGGGACATAGCTTGGTCTTAAAACTAAGCCAATTTCTTTGAATGATCATTTTTTTATCACAGCTGAAGAGTAAAGTAATATTTTTGGATGACCATTTTTTATCACTGCTGAGGAGCGAGATGATTTCTTTGGACGACCATTTTTTATCATTGCTAAAGAGTGAGGTGATTTTTTTGGACGACCATTTTAGATCACTTCGATGCTTCTTCTTTCATTCATTTTCTGGTTGTCACGTTTGATATTCTTGATTTTCGTGTGACTTTCGTTTGTATAAGAATCCTTGTCTACTTACACTCGTCTAAGGGTATCTAGTCACTTAACCACTTTTAGGTGACTTACATCCAATTACGAAGCTTCGTCATTTAGACTTCGTCAACGATTTACATTAGTCTAGCAGAATCTTGTCCTTTTTTTTTGGTGACATACATCCATTTAAGGAATCTTGTCACTTAGGCTTTGTCAGTGATTTACATCCGTCTTGGCGGATTCTTATCACTTAGCTATTTTTTGGTGACTTACATCCATTCAAGGAATCTTGTCATTTAGGCTTCCTCAATGATTTACATCCGTCTTGACAGAATCTTATCACTTAGCCATTTTTTGGTGACTTACATCCATTTAAAGAATTTTATCACTTAGGTTTCGTCAGTGATTTACATCCATCTTGGTGGAATCTCATCACTTAGCCATTTTTCGGTAACTTACATCCATTTAAGGAATCTTGTCACTTAGGCTTTGTCAGTGATTTACATCTGTCTTGGCAGAATCTTATCACTTAGCCATTTTTTGGTGATTTACATCCATTTAAGGAATCTTATCACTTGTTGCTAGAAAGATTCTTTGACGCTATGTCATTTTGGACCTTCTTAAGGCCACGTTGAAATCTGCATTAAGTAGCACATGCACTTGCCAAGACTTGGTTAGACAAGAACTTTAGGACAATTCATATATGAATAATAAGTTATCAATGGCCTAGGTGGGCATTTTTCTTATTTTCTTATAATCCTAGAGTTTTATCTCTTTTGTGATTTGTCTAGTAGTACATACATTTTTGCCTGAAACCTTACTAGGTGTAAATTTTTATAGACGAATATAAAAAAGGTAGAAATATATGTGTTACATTAAATGATGACATTATTTTGTCACATACCTTGATCCTTTTATTGCTGGGATCTTCTTGACAAGCTCTTCTCTTTTCAAGACGACGAGCTTTTCTCTTTTAGAGATTTTTTAAGCTTAACATGATACTTCATGTCTAAGGCCTAGACCTCTTTGGCTTCAATTTTTTGAAGATGTAAAAACTAGACCACGTTGTTGTCCCCCGTTCAAACATGAAAAGTGTAATTCTCATTTGTTGACGACTAGAGGAATGCTTTATCATGGTTGGAGCCTTTTTTTTTTTTTTTTTTGACAACCATGGTCATTGTTGTTTGTAATAGCAATTATCTTTTCCTTATTCTTTAATTGTACGCTTAAATCACTTCAATAGTACTAGCTACATGACAATGTACTATGCAATTGCATGCTATACAATTATGCATGTCATTTGACAAAGACGAAGTACATTCTATATGAATCATATAGAAGCATTCTATGATATATAAAAATTGAAGCTATTTGACTATATGCTTCTTTAAACTTGTCTTTGTTAGTTGCTTGCACCGTATATAATTTTTAAAGCAATTTAAAAAGATTTTGGGGGAGTTGACGGAGATAGCGGAAACTTATTGAGGCTTAAACTCATGACCATATTGTGAATACGATCATCTAGCACTTTAAGTTTAGGAAACTTAATAGAACTTCTCAGATTTATGACGATGAAACATATGCTACTAATAATTTATACATCCATATTAGTTGTGATAATTGTAATAATTTTATAGCAATATTTTCAACATGTTCTATATATACATATTTGTAGGTAATCATGCAAGCTTGATTTGCACTTAGTTATAATAAGCTAGTATATGTCATGGCTAATTAAAAAGAAAGAAATAAATGAGTTATCTCGACAAGAGACCTTAAATCACGATACTATTGTGTACGTACCTCGATCTTTTTATTGTTGAGATCTTCGTGGCGAGCTTTTGTCCTTTAAGACTTGTTAAGCTTAACATGATATTCAATGTCTAAGGCCTAGGTCTCTTTTACTTCAATCTTTTGAAGACGTATAAACTAGGCCATATTGTTGCCCCCTGTTCAGACATGAAAGGTGCAATTCTTATTTAACAACGACCAGAGGAATTGCCTATAATGGTTTGAACTTGTATTTTCCTTTCTTTGGGCTTAATCTTATTTTTGATGGGAGTGCTTTGATCATGGTTATTTAAGACAACTCACTTCGATAGAGCTAGCTACATTTTGTTAGGAATGACAATATACAAATAGGCAATTGCATGTTGCACAATAATTGATGTCGTTTGACAAAGCGTACTCTATATAAATCATAGAGAAGTATTATATGATGTATAATGAATGAAGCTATTGACTATATGCTGCTTTAAAGTGTCGAGACTAAAGTAGAGATCGTCAATAATTTTGGATACTCCTATTCTTGACAGGTTTCTCTTTGTTTTTACAAAAAAATTTTTCTTTTGTAGACTCACATTTAGCGATCTTTATAAGGCTATTTACCACGTAGTTGACCTTTGTCATAAGATTACTATTAAACTTGGTAGTCCACTGGTGTTTCGGGTAATTCAACCAATTGGCTAAACCCCTCATGCATGTTCTGTTTGAATCTATATGAGGGTAGATATATATACTCCTTTTTAACCTTGCTCAATGGGTAGTTAGCTTTCAAAATAACACATCATTGCAAATATTAAAAGGTAAAAAGAGATGAATTATTAAATAACGCAATCCATCACTTTTCGCTTTTGAGCACAACTAATAGTCATCTTAGGATTTGGCTTCTCTTTCTTAACATCCATATATTATTATGGTATCTAGAGTGATGATGCCAAAAATTACTTTTGTATGTAATTGGTAATTTATGCAATGCCTTAAATGTAAACAATATACATTACACTTGACAATTAAGTTTTAGAAAGTTAATAGGAGAAAGAGTAAGGTTTTAATTACCTGTCAACCTTGGAGAATTTTTTAGAAATTGAATATCCGAGCCCACCTTTGCAAGGATGTTAGAACATTCATGCTTGGCTTGGAACCACTTTGCTCACATGGCGAGTGATTTAGATATGTGTGTGATACTTTTAGTGTGCTTCTAAGCTGGTTTCTTTTCAACAAGCTCTTCTTTGTTGGCTTCAAAGCTACTAGGGCTTGACTCGCCATTTGTGATGTCAAAGGAATTTTAACAATCTTTGGTTATATTCTCCTTTTCCCCTTAAGACTTTTTGATCTCTTTTTTGGCTGTTTCTTTCTGACAAGTTCTCATTCCAAAGCTTATAAACTTAAGAATATAGGTCCAGTAAATAGTCTAGTACTTTTACAATGCAAAGTGTTAGACTTGGAGTAGCATTGTCAAGTATAAAATTTACAATTGTTATTAACCACAAATAAAAAAAATTTGTGGCTTATGGGTGGTTGATGCGTCCATAACATAGTCCATAACACAAATATGTATGTGCGTAACATAAAAAAAAAATGTAATTTAATTCATACTGAACACTAAAATAATGGCTCAATTTGTGAAAGTATAATGCTCAAACAAATAGAGACCACAAAAGTTTTCATGAAACCATGTGGTGGATTTGTGTATAAATGGAACAATTTTTGTGCTCTATTTTAAAATTCAAAGCAACATGTATTTATACATGGGAAATTTTGAACAGTAGATTTTTTGTCCTCTATGATGGAACATTTCAAGGTATAAAATCTTATAACTTTTTTAAATGAATTTTGCTTTAGCAATTGTCATGTTTCTGTAATGACTGAATTTTATAATTCTTTGGGTCTTTCAACCTTAGACCCACCTTGCATTCACTTTGAAAATTATTCTCTGTGCAAGGCCAAATAGGCCATTCTTACATTTTATTTCTAAAGCTTTCTTTATTTTGGATTTTTTTTTTTTTTGGGCTTAACATGATAGTTTTCACAAAAAGCATGTGCAGCAAAAAAATCAATTTTCATTATTCTCAGCTTCCAGCAATACCTAATTATGATTAGGCTTAACTGGGCTTATTGGACTTTCTCCTATATCCAAATTTAGTGTTTCTAAATTTGGTAAGACTGTAAAATTTGACTTTAAACTCTTTAACGTCTAAAATGATGATATAACTTTGGCAAGGTAACAAACTTTCGGCTCCCTTTTTCTTAAATGCCGAAAGTTATGATATACTATCTTGTGCAAGAATATTTAACTTCCTTATTTCCAATCTTATCAAGATGCATTAGGAAAAAAAGGTAGTGATATAAAAAGTAATAATTAGGATATCAAGGCCATAAAATTTGCCAGTGACTAATCAATTTAATTTTTGAACGTGTGTTCGTTGTAACTATAAAGCCTCACAGTTGTACAACTATTCAAACCCAAAATTGGAGTCTTAAATTTTGGCTTGACAACAATCAAGGCTATTCCAAAGCTAGTATGAAATTTGATATCTTTCTTGAAATATCTCTAGACCATATATATTTATCACCATGAATTCACACTTTCTAACTATATTATGGCATTTTCCGTCAATGCTTAGCATAGAACTTGGGAATTTTAATATTGTCTAACATTTTGCATTCAAGAATGGAAAAGTATTATAGTTATTAATTCCTTCACCCACATGTGTCTTTTGAGAATAGTGTAGCATGAAATAAGATTAAATATTATTTGCAAATACTTGGAGAGTAGAAAAGGGGAAAATGCGTAAATCTAACCTTTAGATTTTAGACCATAGTGTGTTCTTTGAACTGGGCCATATCCTTAAGTTCTGTCGAGGTCACTTGATTTTCGTGGTCATCCAGCATTCAGTCAATGTCTTATAATGAACAAACCGTCCATTTGATCTCCTCTACACCATAAGACCCTACCGTGTGCTTTGTTTCTTTGCTTTAGTGGTGTGGACCCTCAAGGAGCCAAGTTAGAGGCCATAGGGTTTGAGACCTTGGATGGTTTGTCAGTGATGAAGTCATGCTTTGACGAAGATGCTTTGATGAAGTCATACTTAATTGGATGAAAAAGTCATGATTTGACGAAGATGGTGTGTCAGTGATACCTCTTTGTCTCCTCCATCTCAACCCAATCTTAGATTGCAAAAGTGGTCGAAGAAATGAGAATGTGCAAATTGAAGAGATGATCAAAGGGTATCATCCTATGAGATACTCTTGGTCCGGTATCTTCTTGTTCATAACCCTTGATTGAGTAAGTGACCCTATGTTGTAGGAAGAGATTAGTGGCTAATCTTGTCCCCATAGACAGCGCCAAACTGATGATGCCAAAATCGTCAGTTGGGTCACTTGTCCAATCCGGAGCTCTTGACGATCTTGTAGGACCTGCGAGATGAAGAGAGTTCATCGAAAAGACCATCGGGTTAAGCCCGGTGGGAGAGCCTCCAATGCTTAAGTCAGTATCAACCCATATCTTTCGTATATAGATGGTATTTTGTAACAGTTTCTGACGTACCTTAGCAAATGGAAGAATTGTCCCTTTTATAGATGACTTAGATAGTTGTTGGACATAAATGAGGGTGATTATTACCCTAATTGTAACGTTCTTTGTTTTGATGAGAGGGTTTAAGGCCTTTGATGATCGTTATTGAATGTGTTGGGCAATTACTCATCTATCTTTGGTGGCCTACTAATGACACAATGAACGACCTTAATAATTTTTATGGGCTCATCAGTTCCAACTATGGTTCAAAATAGAATCAAAAAACCCTAATCCAAGAAGACTTATACAAGACAAGATATGGTTCCAAATATGCTAAGTATCAGTTCCAGGATGAAGTCATGACTGCTATCATCTGTTTAGTGATTTAAAAAAAAAAACGTTTTATTTTTTTTTTTTATAGTATAAGGACGAAAAAAAAAATTCATGCAAACTATAGGTACAGATCAAACAATATTTTAACATATACTTCATGTTTTAACATGGTATTAGAGTCACATTTCTATAACCTTTGCTAGATTTCATGCTGCCATGCACTATCAACCATTGCTCGGCTAAGTTGTTGACCACCTTTGATTGCCGTTGGCTGCCATTGTCCAACAACATTCGTTCATTGTTTTTAGCCAAACATGAAAATTTTCCACTTCATTTTTTTTTCTTTTGCAGATTTCGATCTTCAAGTCTATTTTCCTATTTGAAGATCCTAAGTCATACAGATAAACCCATTAATCATTCCTTTTTAGGTTAAATTTATGCAAAATTTGTCAACTCACCCACGTGCTTTATTGTAGTGTCATACTCTGCTAATATTCTTCAGGCCACTAATTTAACTATCCTTTATAGGCAGAGCTAGGGGGGTTGAGAGGGGCCGGTTACCCCCCCTCTGGCTCCTTGAAAAAAAATCATTGAAGTAAGTATATTATGAAATATTCTTTGATACTTTACCTTAACAAAATAAAAAAAAAAAAAGAATCCCACTCTAATACATGTTCAGACCCTTAACACCAAGAAAGTAGGAAAAAAAAAATCTTCTCCCACGTACCAAATCATATCACTTTTTCACCAAATATACTATTCTTATTGGTTTTATCTCACCACGTACGTCTTCTCCCATTTTATTGTTTCTTTTTTTCTCAAACATTGTTTTCAATTTACTATTCACAACACTTTTCTCATGGAGCAATGCTTTGAATACTATAAATTTTATAAATTGACGTGTTATCAATCATTAAAAAAAAAAATCATTTAAACATTTATGTAATATATTGTTTAAGTGTAATATATTCTTGTCACATTAGTTTATGAGCATTTTACAGGAGAATTTATATTCATTTTAACTTTGAGAAATTTTATATCCAAAATATTTTAACAACATTTTAACAACAAATCTTAAGTAACAGGCTGTTACTGGTTGTTATTGGTGAGCAAAAAAGTAATTTCAGTAGTAGGTTGAATTTAGACCAATAACAACTTACCACTTATGATTTGTTGTGAAAATCTTATTTTTTCTTTTTTTTTTTTATATATGGAAATTTAATTAGTGGTCCCCATAAGTAACATTTAATTATTAGAAAAAAAAATACTTAATGTACTTTCAATACTATTTTAATCTCCCCACGACCCTCCCCCACCCGACTGAAATCTTAGCTCCGTCACTACCTTTACTCATAGCACCCACTATCCGGTCATTGGTGTGCCCTTGTAGCCATCGTCATTACAAGTTGCTGTCATCTCTAGCATTTTGCACAAGTTTATTCTACATTGTGTCTAGCCTATTTTACAAATAATCTAGTCACTCATGGTCACATATTCACGAGCTTAGATTTCAATTTCAATGCATCTGCAGGTTTTATCTTGAGTTTGAGAGATGATGTTTGCCATGACATACATATCACATTTAGCATAAGTTGATATCCATGATTTGTTAAAACCAAATAACATTATTTGTCATTGGATTTGCAATGGTGGTGATGGCGGTGTTTTTCTAGTTGTTGCAGTAGAGATTGGTTGTTGTGGGACTTTATTTATTTATTATTTTTTTTTTTTTTTTGAGTTTTTTTGGTTGAAGTTATTTTAATGAGTTATATTGTAAAAATAAAATCTAGAATGTTAAGTATATTATAAAAAAGTATGGTATAATAGGTAAAGTGACTTTTAAAATGATAAAATAAAATATTTTTTACAATTTTGAATGTTAATGATCTAATGGCGTGTTTTACAAAAAGTCTGATGATGACATTAATTAATTAGTACTTGCCCACTAGGTTAAATACTGTACCTTGGTCAATGCCAACACATGCAGCAGTCCATTTGTACCAGATAATGTCCATAAATGATCTTTAAAGAAAACCAAATTTTTCAGGGAGGCAAAACTCATGGCCGCAAATAGCTAACACCGAGTAGTGGGAATGACCGTCCAATTGGGTGAGTTAGTATATCTTTCCAGAGGGAGCAGGAGAGCCCGGGTATAAAACTGTTGGGATAGCAGCTCTATATATTATGTAACTATTTCCAGTCATTTCAACAACAAAAAAATAAATAAATAAAAATAACTAAATAAAAATTGGTGAATATAAATTATAATACTCTTTATTTTCTTTATTTATATGCCCATTGAAACTATGGGCTATACAATGAGAGATAATTCTCTTCTTAGGAGTAGGGTGCAAGTGAAACTTGATCCCAATTTTACCAACAAGGCTAGTTGGCATTAATTATTTCCATCAAATCCATATATCAAATCCAAACAAGCATAGGTACTTAAAAGAAAAAAGAACACAAATGGTGCTCCCAGGCTCCTAGCAAGTGAGATTATCGCCTGGAGCAACACCAAGTTGGTTACAATACTGAGTGTAGTACTGGACACGGGCTTGGACAGCACCGGAGTTTCCACCGTTGCATTCAATGGCACCATTGATGGCTCGAATGGTTGCACCAAAACCTTGGCTTACAACTGGACGAACATTGGTCATCCAAAACCACAAGGCAGTCTTAAAAGAAACAGTCACGTCTGTAGCAACAATTTCAGGAGAGTTTAATAAGTCGATTCCAATGCTAGTTCCAGCTGCCCCGTAATTGTAATTCCATGTTAACTGAAGCGGTCCACGGCCAAAGTATTTTTTGTTAGGGTTGCATGGATACTGTGTGTTGGTCTTGTCACAGTAGTCTTGTGAGGCACCATTGATCTCCTCTATGTAGCAAAAATCTGCCCAAAGATAAACATTAATTTTGTATTACCTTTCAGGTTAACTTGTGTATTTAAACTATGAATTGAATAGCTCAAAAATCTCTTACTAGAATGCACAAATCCGTATGTTTATGATCATATAGGTCTGACTATAAGGAAAAGTTGCATAGTAAAAAACAAAGTAGAAGATATAGACGTGCCCTTTAATTCTTTTGTTATAACTTTATGAAAATTAGCTCTAAAATCAAAAGATATTAACCTTTACAAGCATAATATGAAAAATCAGAAATTATCAATAGCAATCTATAAAAATATATTCAATTGTGTGTTATGTATTATATATTATATTTTTTAATTAATTAATTATAAAATGTATTGAATGATGATTTGAACCATAATTATCCTTATAAAAGAATTTTTTTTTTTTTAAATACTACTCATCTACAAGGATTTTGGTGTATACTATATATTATGCAATTCAAAAATAACCTAAATGCAAATTAATTATTAACTAACTTATAACAAAATTATAAAAAAATAACCAACAGAATATGATTGTAATTATTATTATTATATTGTGGTGTGCCTTTGTGTTAAAATCTCTTTCCCTCTTCCTTGTGTGTGTGTGTTTGTTTCTCAAAAAAAAAGAATAGGTAATTATCTCACATTACTTAAGAGAGTGTGTTGTATGTAGTATAACCTGCCCCACCCTCCCTTAAAAGTTGACATGGCTTGTGAGTAGAGTTGTGGTATGCCTTTGTATTAAAACCTAAGGGTGTTTGCAATGTAGTGCGATGCGGTTTTGGGCCATTTTTAGCACCGCACTTTGCGGTGCGGTTTAGTTAAAACCATAACTGCACTGCACTTTATTTTTGCAATCACATGTGTAATGCGGTACGATGTGGTGCGATTTAAAGTTTAGCCAAAACCATAACCACACCGTACTTCATTTTTGCGATCAAATGTCTGATACTATATATAAGATGCAGTTTGAAGTCGGTTTTCTACTTGCTAGGGTTATTAAACTTTTCTTTTTAAACTAGAGTTATTAAACTAATAATAATATATTTAATATTAAAAATTAATTAATTAATTAATATATAGAGAGGATGCGGTGCAGTGCGGTTTGTGCGGTTTTCTTATTATAAAACCGTAAACCGCACTACACCATGCGGTGTGGTGCGGTGCGGTTATGCTATTTTACGGGCGATTTTGGTGTGATTTTTGCGGTTTGTACAGTTTTTGCAGTTTGGTAAACATCCCTATTAGAACCCCTTTCCCTCTCCCTTGTGTGTGTGTTTGTTTCTCAAAAAAAAAAAAAAAGATTTGATATAGTAATTAGTTACTTAATATGACATTAACTAAATTGGATATTATGCATGTTTTGTGGCATGCGTCTTATTGTATATGTCAGCATGCATACGAGATGTAGCAAACTAATTAAAATATATGTTAGGATAGAGAATTATCTTACGTCCAGTCTCATGAGTAACATGAGCAAAGAAAGCTGCAATTTCACGCTTGGAATCATCTGCAGAACCAAGATTTCCAAATTGATTATACGAATTGAGAGCATCAAGAAAACCTGCTCTTGTGTAGAAGTTCTTCCCTGCACAGCTTGCGGCTGCCTGATTAATTATCCCATTAAAGAAATCTTGAGTCACGATATTAGCTACTGAACCACCATTTGTACCTGGTGTAGTAGGTGATCCAGAAGTACAAGGACCTTCTTTGCAGCCCGGGCCACAGTAGTCATTGCCGGTGCCACAATAGCCGTATTGGCTGCAACATAGGTTTGCTGCACAACCACAATTTTGACCCCTCACATATCCAGGCACAAATCCGGCTAGGATTCCGACTAGAACAAGGATTAGTAAATTCTTTTTCACACTAAGTGCAACCATCTTAGGAAGTTTTGTATGTGGATAAAGAATGAAAAAGATAATGTTTGATGAAAAACAAGATTGGGCATTTGATATTTATAGTGCAATATGTGGTGCAAAAACTCTATGGATGGAGTTCTTACTTTCAATTTGATGATGGGGATTTCAAGATGGCGTATATGGTATGGGTCTTGCTGTTCAAATTTGACTTTGTTAACAGGACAATTACCGGTTATTGTGCTGTTCTAGAATAAGGTAATTGTGCCTTTTTTTCTGTTCTTATGACTGTTATACCAAAATTCTAATCATTATCCAAGTAATGTTATACTGATGTGGAAAATTTTGCAACCAAAATTTCCAAATTGCATTCTTCCAACAGTACTGGTTACTGGTTCAGCAAAAGATTGGTAATTTACATGATCAATTTTTAAACCAAATGCTAAATTACGGAAACAAACTACACATAATTAAATGTTTTGAACAAGCTATCCTACTCCTTAAGGTGTTGAATATTTTTCAGTATAGTACATATCTAAGGTTTTCGTCTACTCTAGTCACTAGCCCGCCAAGTTAGTTGGCCTTGCTTGTACGTTAATTAATCAAGTTGCCTAAACATTCATGAAGAATTAAGCAAGCCGTAAAAAAAATTAAATGAGAACTATGAGACTATTTCTTTTATTGAAAATTTTTCAGTATAGTACATATCTAAGGTTTTCGTCTACTCTAGTCACTAGCCCGCCAAGTGAGTTGGCCTTGCTTTTACGTTAATTAATCAAGTTGCCTAAACATTCAAGAACAATTAAGCAAGCCGTATAAAAAATTAAATGAGAACTATGAGACTATTTCTTTTACTAGATGAATTTATCTTCTTTTTTGAAATATATTTCTTAATGAATGATTTGTTTAGCACTAGCATTTACCTAAGAGCATTCACATTGGGTCTTGTAAATGCCATATGTTAGTTTAATTTAGCTTCAGAGCTTCAAAACCCCCCATCACCCAGTCTTGCAAAGTGAATGTAGGATGGCACTGTAGCAAGCTTGTATAAGTTTTTATTATATTTTTTTTCTCTCTTTTCTCTCTCTATTTATTACTTTGTTGGATTATATTACTTTACTGAGTAATGTAAGGACACAATGTTGAATGCTAGGCCCACGAGTTGGACAAACTCAGGCCCAAAAAGCCCTAACAATGAATTTATAGAGTGTGGATTAGAAAGACTGGGTTTTAAGTGAGTTCAAGAATTATCCAGACGAATTCAATAAACAGGAAGACAGAAATAGAGTAGTGATCTTATAGAAAACCATCCTCGGCTCGGTCCGAGGAGGATAGTTTTACAATTTCTTGTATGTTTACAACTTTGTGTCTTTTTTTCTCTCTCTAGAACTACTATTTTTCTCTCAGGACTCTTCGATCCCTCCTTGCATTGCCTCCCTCTCTCCTTATACTCTCCTTTTCTCCCACATGCCAGTCAGATGATTTCCCTTTGACATCTGTCCCATCAACCTCACCTTGAAGTCTTTAGATGGCAGCTGTAAAGGTTGAAAATCAATGTTCAGACATCTTTTCCTCATTAATGCGGTCAGAGGGTTAGCTGCAGGGAAATTAATGCGGTGGTAGCGGCTTTCTCTACAATATCTTTCTGCTTCCACATGTTCTATGTGCTTACAAGATGCTCCTTTACCAGAAGAATCTCCTAAAATATCATGATAAATGCCAGAATGCATATCCTGGCTCTCTTTTTGACTATCCGAGGATGTAATCCCCCTCGGACAACTCTTCTCAGTTTACACACTTGCCAAATACTTGCAAGGCTTGCAGCTATGCATTTTCTTTGTTATTTACTATCCTCAGATAGTTGTACCTCTTTGGACAAGCCCACGGCCCAACACTTATATTTGGGCCTTTGGTCCCTACAAGTAATATATATTATTTTAATGAGTTGAATAGGAAAATAAAAGTTGGGATTTTAAGTGTGTTGTAAAATAGTATGATATAAATGATAAAATAGTTTATGAAATGGTAAAATGGAATTTTTTGCAGAAACCGGATGTGAATGCTCTAAGTAGACTTAAAGCTTAAGTGTACGGCAAAATCACATCACACGTAGCCAATATATGCAGTTTTTTCTATAAATTAAACTAGATAAATCTTCCACCATAACCAAAACTAAGATTAATTATAAAATTTAATCCATGACTTAGTCATATTAGTATATTACCAATATCAAGTTGTTAAAATTATAGTAGTCGATCTTTATTAAGTTGAACTGGATCAATTAATTTAACGACTTTTGCTTTGATGGTTTCTTATTGCCTTCATGCAGATAACTCCTGCAAACTTCCTTGGACCAAAATATAGTTAAATTTATCTTCTTTTTCAATATTTCTTTATTATTTTTTTAATGAATGAATTGAATGAATAATTGTTTAGCACTAGCATTAAACTAAGTGTGCTTAAGGCTTAAGTGTATGGCAAAATCACACCACATTTAGCCAGTGTAAGCGGTTTTTTTCTATAAATTAAACTAGATAAATCTTCCGCCATGATTTGCGCTTCCAAGTTAAGGAAGTGATCCGATTTTGCAAGGTCAAGCATATCTGCTTTGACTCCCAATTAGTCCAACTTTCTAGTTTTGGAGTCTTGACAACTTGCCAAACCTAAACTCTTTTCATCTAGAAAGCTATTAAACTCCTTTCAGAAAAACATCCCTGGTGATGCACAGACTTAATAAATGCCTATAACTACCATAATTATAAAATTCATGCTTAGACAAATAATAATAACAATAATAATAATAATACCACCTCGCACCTTAGGTGCGGTAGTCACTCTATAGATACTTGTGAGGAGTAGGGGGCAAGAGCCGAGGTTCACTCTATTCCTGCTTCTATACTGCATTAGCATTCGAAGATGCCAAAAAAAAAAAAAAAAAAAAAAAACTATTTTGCATCTTCAAACACTATTTTATCTATTTTACCAACTCATTTTACAGCTTACTCTACATCCCAGTTTCTATTTTTACATATAATATAATAAAATAATATAAACTACCTAATAAAATAATAAAAAGTATAATTCTCTCTCTTTTTTCCCACTCACTTTTTCTCTTCACACACAACCTACACACAAAAAAAAAAAAAAAAAGAAGAAGAATAAGACTTTGCGCAAATAATATAATTATGAAAAAATACTAACATATAACATATTTAATTTTGTACCTATAGTAAGTCAAAACACACAAAACAATTGTAATATAAAAAAGTTTTAATCACTACAAAAAACGGGGGTATACAGCGGCGTTTCAAAAACGCGGCTATAGACCCCAAAAACGTAGCTATAGGATATGGCCTCGTTTCCTATAGCCACGTTTATAACCCAGGCCTATGTTATGCAGCAATAGCCCCCGGCGGGTTTATAGCCGCGTTTTTCTAACCGTGGCTAAAGGTCGGACCTAAAGCCGCATTTCTTAACCGCGGCTATAGTTTTCGGGCCTATAGCCGCATTTTTAGAAAATGCGGCTATAGACCCGCTTTGAGCCACGTTTATAATCGCAGCTATAGGTCTTTTTTTTTTAAAAAAATTTCTGGGTTTTTTTTTCCCCAGAAAAATTCAAAATTCAAACAAAAAAAAAAAATCCGGCTGTTAACACAAACCCAAAAAATTCAAAATCAAACACAAACTCAGAAAATTCAAAATCAAACACAACATACTCACAATACAAACACAACATGCTCCAAAATATAAGAACACAAACCCATGAATCTTCTCTTATTCAACAAAACCAACCCAAATCTAACAGTAAATCCATTCAACAAACACAAAAGCACAAGCTCAGAAACATGAGCACAATATCAGCAACACATTCAAGCACAGATCCAAAAAATTCAAAATTATAACTCAAATCCAAATCAAGACATGTACACAAATATTGCTAGAATATCCACTTCATTCTAGATTTTCAGTATTTCCTCCATTTTCTTACCAACTAAACATAAAATTTAAAAAAAAAATACTAGATCTATAGACAAATCAGTGTGCTAGAGAAAAAAAAATAAAAATGAAAAAAAGAAAAAGAAAGAAGAAGTAGCTTCAAAAAAACAAAGAAAAAAAAAAGAGCTGTGCTGGAGTGATGAAGGAAGAAAAAAAGAAGAAGAAGAAGAAGAAGAAGAAGAAGAAGAAGAAGAAGAAGAAGAAGAAGAAGAAGAATGTACCCGGTGACTTGCTGAAGGAAGGAGCAAAAAAAAGAAGAAAAAATGATCAGCAGCTCCAAAGAAACAAAGAAAAAAAAGAAGAAGAACAGTTACATTGGAGAGAAGAAGAAAGAAAGAAAAAGGGGAAAAAAAAAAGACTGAGGAAACTTCCACTGAAGCAACGCTGGAGTGAAAGAAAAAAAAAAGGAGAAAGAAGAAAGAAAAACAGAGAAAGTTGAAAGTGAGGTAGGTGGAAAGTGGGTTCCCCTTAAAAAATATTCTGTGGGTCTATAGCCGCGTTTTTTTTTTTTTTTTTTTGAAAACGTGGCTATAGGCCCGTTGAAAGAAAAAAATCCAACTGGACCTATAGCCGTATTTTCAAAAAAAAAAAAACGCGGCTATAGGTCCGGTATATAGCAGCGTTTTCTTGAAAACGCAGCTATAGACCCACCTATAGCCGCGTTTTTTAAAAAGCACGGCCATAGGTCCTTTTAAAGAAAAAAAAATCCGACTGGACCTATAGCCGTGTTTTCAATAAAAACGCGGCTATAGGTGGGTCTATAGCCGCTTTTTTTTAAAAAAGCGGCTATAGCTCCCTTTAAAAATTATTCTCAGGTCTCTTTTTTGTTTTGAGTGTTACCTATAGCCGCGTTTTTAAGAAAATGCGGCTATAGGTCCACATTAAAAAATTGTTCTGCGGGTCTATAGTCGCGTTTAAAAAAAAACGCAGCTATAGACTTAACCTATAGCTGCGTTTTCAAAACGCAGCTATAGGTTAAGTCTATAGTCGCGTTTTTAAGAAACGTGGCTATAGGTCCGCCTTTGGCCGCGTTTTTTGAAAACGCAGCTATAGCCAGCGTTTTTTGTAGTGAATGGTGACAAATATCTTGAAGGCATGAGCAAGTTGTCATTTCAAATTTCCCAACATTGGCCTGAATTTGGACTAACATAACACTCCTAATGGAATATCAGTTTTGAATTACTAGTGCATGAAGTAAACTTAAACGTCTAAAGATTTTTGTTTAGTTCAAGTGTACAATGTACAGTGTCAAATGAACAGACGAGCACATATCTTGCAAATACATGCCAAGAAAATAGTAAATAGTGATAATTATGTAACTTAGATAAAGGAAAATCTTCAGTTAATTGAGTCAACTATTACTCATAGGGTAATTATTGAATACTCCCGAAGTACTATAAACGTGTACTCCCCCCTCTCACATAATTGTGGATTCCACTAATTAAATATATAGTGAGCCATACAATTCATATCAGTACGCATTTATAATACTCTTGGAGTGTTCAATAATTTTCCTTATGATTACTCATAATGTACTAAATTTATCTTCTTAATAATAAAGTTGCAAGCTAGAGGAAAATCCTCTGCTAATTGAGTCAACTATTACTCATGATTATACTGAATTCATTTTTTTCTTAATAAAGTTGCAAGCTTTTTCATTTAAAAAAAAAAACCATCTACCAACGGCTAAATTTAGGTGGAGTTTGGATAGCTTCTGCGTCGCGCATTTGCTCGTTTGTGTTGTTTTTCTGTGGGTCTTGTGTACTGTTCACGGGACTCGCAAGTACTTTATTCAATAAAAACAACTTTAAAACTGAGTCTCACGGTACTATTTACACATTTAAAAATTATTTTGCTATAGTATTTTTAGTTTTAAATTTTCAACTCTAAATAATATCCAAACATACATTTTGGTAACATGCATTAACCCACGTAATTCACGCGGCGGCAAGACCTTATATTTTTAAAGTCAAGAGGCATCTTGACTTTAAAAACTAGTTTTCAACGACGTAGTCCTAGAATACTTATAAAGAAAGAAAAAAGAAGAGGAACCAAATCATGACTAGTAGTCTAGTACTACTATTATTTGTTCTAGATAGTTGATAATAGTATTATTTACTAGTATATTATTTATTAAATAATAAAGAAATTTAAAAAAAAAAAAAAAAAAAAAAAAAAAGCCAGGCTGTGGTTGAAAAGTAAAAGGGATCCTACCAGTGACTTTTGATTTTCCGGTCAATAAAAATTTCATGAAATGTAAAATGTGAAGGGAAAAGAAAGTAAAGAAAGAAAAGGACAAATTATGGCAACTCATAACAACGGGTAATTCACAATTTATGTCCTTTTAGACCTAATATCAAGGCGTGCAATGTGTACATTCCCTAATTAAATGGAGACAAAGCTATAAAAAAAATTAAATTAAATTAAATGGAGAGGATACTTTTTTTGGGGGGGGGGGGGGGTTGTTGTGTGTGGGATAGAGAGAGAGAGAGAGAGATAAAAAGGAATCTAGGAGACCCACTCCAATGTGGTTTAAGGGCTTCCTCAAAGCCCAATTCTGATGGACTCCAAGCAATCTTCTAGGCCAGACCTGGTCCGAAGGGTGCTCAATCCAAAAGCCACACCTATGCGGCAATCCTTGCTGATGAAAGTAAATCATATGTTAATTATGTCCAACAAACTGATTAGTGTCAATTATGATTTTTCCTTCTTGTTATTATTATTATTATTATAAACAAGAGGAAAAAATCATATTCGTTAAATTTTTATATGCATTGCACCATAAATTAATGTGAAACTATTTTAGAAGCCACCATCCACTATGTTATTGAGTACTATTAAGTTAGTTTATATTCATATGCATTCTTTTATAAATTATTAAACAAGACTCATGTCAAGAACATTATAACTCAATTGATTGACATCTCTAATATTTCCAATGGAGATATTTAGGATTCAAAAATTCCCCTCTACCCTTTCCTAGAGCAAGCTAGTAACGATAAGGGGGATAAATGATTTTACATAATATAAATAAAATGCAACATCATATACACATTTAAATTCCTCAAAATTTAACAGCAACAAATGATTCCTCTCCTAATTTTATTAATTAATTGATTTAATTCGAATATTGAAATAATTATAAAAGTTAATTATAAATAACCACATTATAGCTAAGATAAAATAAAAATAAAAAAGCCATGCATAGCCAATGAGTCCTAAGACTATCTCCAGGAGATTTTTAGTTCATCAACCCCAAATCATGCCTCTTTCAAAGGTTTTCCATAAAGTCATGACCTTGTATTTTGGCCCTCTTGACTTTAAAAACTGCTTGTCAATGACGTAAGGTCCTAAATACGTATAAAGAAAGAAAGAAAGAAAAGGAACCAAATCATGACTAGTGCTACTATTTTTTTTTTTTTTCAGTAAACCATGATCTGATATTAACACTTAGAATTCACAAGTCTATTACACTGCATATTAGCCTTATCAAAAGCCAAGATAGCCTCCACCACAGGCGGTGGGTAACAAAATACAACAAAACCATGCAAAGACTGCGCTCCTAGTTTAGCCAATGCATCAGCGCATTGGTTTGTTTCACGGTAAGCATGGATCACGCGCTTGTTTGGGAACTCCTTCAATAGGTTCCTGCAATCAATTAAGAGTGGTTCCATTAACAAATTTTCAATTTCATTGTTCATTAGGATAACAACACTCAGAGCATCAAGTTCAATAATTAGTTGCTGAATTCTCATCTCCTTGGCTACTATTATTTGTTCTAGATAGTTGATATTAGTATTACTATTATTTACTACTATATTATGTTTAAATAATAAAGAAATAAAGAACTTTCTGAAAAAAAAAAAAAAAAAAAAAAAAAAAAAAAAAAAAAGAACAGCCAGGTTGTGTTTGAAAAGTTAAAGGGATCGTACCCGAGACTTGTCATTTTCGGGTCATAAAAATTTCATGAAAGGAAAAATGTGAAGGGAAAAGAAATTAGTAAAGAAAGAAAAGGACAGATTGAGGTACCTCATAACAACCGGTAATTCACAATTTATATTCTTTAAGACCTAATATCAAGGCGTGCAATGTTGTTTAAGGGCTTCCTAATAGCCCAATTCTGATGGACCCAAGCAATCTTCTAGGACAGACCTGGTCCAAAGGGTTATCAATCCAAAAGCCACGAGGCCTATGTGAAAACCCAACCTCACCTTGCGTATAAAAGTAAATCGTATGTCAATTATGTCCAAAAATAGATTAGTAACTTAATTTGATAATAAAAATCAATTATTAGAAACAGTTGTTATAAGTTAAAACTCTATTAAAAAAATTACAAAAAATAAAAAAAGGGTAATTCATACGTTGACTATGTCCCAAGCAAAAACATTCATATAAATTTAGTGATCTTGCTTCAAGAATCTTGCTTCAAGAAAATTTAGTAATGTTAGATTGACCGCAAATTCTACAGCTAGAACTTGAGCTGGGACAATATAATGGGCTTTTATATGCGGGTTTATTCGGCCTATATTTGGATTTAATTCTAATTATGAATAGTTATGTCATATGTGGGTAATTATTTTGTTAAAGTCGTATCACATTAATGTCAGTAACTAACTTCTTATGAACTGTAACTAACTCTGTGATAGAGTACATTCTCGAAAACAAACCAAAAAAAAAAACTCTTTGATAGAGTTTATATCAAAAGTTTATAGAAAACTAACCTTAGAAACAGAGACTCCCTAATCTAGCCTTTTGAACAAGTTTGAGTAAATTCAATGAACCAAAATAGGTTACTTAAAACAGGGGTAATTTTCCAACTAGCAAGCATTTAGGAGAGAATATCATTAGTTAGCACACATTTGAAACAATTCAATAAAATAGCATGTCGAGTTTTTTAGACTCGAGTTTACTGTAGCAACTCAAGCCCAAAAAACTCAATTTCAATGTGCCTGGACAGCTGAAGTGGAGGTTAAAATCCACGTGAAACTCAAGACTTAAACACTCGAGTTTTGTTTTCTCTTCAATCCATTTTTTCCTTATTTGTTTTCTCCATCGCCCACACCCAACGATTTCTCTAACTCTCAAAACCCCAAACCCACTTCCGAAGACAACAAACCCAGAAAACAAAAACAAAACAAAACCAAGCATCAATACCAAACAGGAATATCAAACCCAAGCGCACTCTAGTGCCAAGATCAACAAACCCATAGCAAACCCAAGCCACTCTAATGCCGAGATCAACAAACCCAAGCTTAGGGAGCTGCTCCGGTGCCGAGATCGTGATTTTTGGGTTTGGGTTTTTGCTCCAGTGCTAAGATATTATGAATCCATGGATTTGGGTTGTTGCTCCGGTGCCAAGATTTGATGAATCTGTGGGTGAGGTATAAGGAAAAAATGAAGAACAGGGAGAACAAAGGAAGGAATGAAGAAAGGGAAATCGAGTGTTTAAAACTTGAGTTCTACATAGTTCCACATGGAAAATTTTCCAGGTAAGTGTTAAAAAAATCCTAAACTCGAGGATTAAAAGCTCAAGTTCTGCATTGATCTCAAGTTTTAAATACTCGAGATGCTAGTTTCCAAGATAGTTTTGAAACATGACAACTAACAAAATTCTTTTATATTTAAGGTTAATTGAAAAAAAAAATTCACTTAAAACATGTAAAAAGTATGCAATAAAATGATATTATATATATACACATATTACACTTTATTTCATTTTAGGCCATATATAATACAAGTACTATTACAAACGCAAGATGAAAGGTAGTCCCCCCACCCCTCAAACTCACAAAGGTAGTAGATTTTATTGTATACACAAATAAGTAGGAGGAACTAAGGCCTTATTTGGATTTTTTTTTTCATCACTCATCACTCCTCACTCAATTTTCGTCACTCATCACTCATCACTCATCACTCATTACTCATCACTCATCACTCATCACTCAAAATACCCTACCCCATTTGGCATCATCACTCACTTGTCATCACTTAATATTTTTCAACTGTTTATGGGCCCCATACTTGTCACTTGGTCAAAGCAAAGCTGTTTTGTGGGCCCCACCATTTTCTCTTTTTCTCATTTCCCCTCCTTCACCCCTGTTACTCTCCCAAAACACAAACCCAAACCCAGCTTCAACCACAATAACAAAAACAGCAACAACAACAACAACAATAACAATAGCAACAACAACAACAAACCCGAACCCAGCTTTAACCACAATAACAAAAATAGCAACAACAACAACAACAGCAACAACAACAACAACAACAAAATGCTGCCAATCAGACGGCTACTACCACCTCCACCTAAGCCGACGACAGCGGGACGACGACGACGACGACAAGCCGATACAAAACCGATACTGCGACGACGAGCGGATAAGCACCGTGATGTGGCGGATCGGATCTGAAAGGTGGCAGATGAGGACCTGGCCCACTGCAAGATCTTCGTCCACAGTCTCAACTGGGACACCACGCCGAAACCCCAACCGACGTGTTCAAGGAATGGGTATTTTGAAACCCATTCATATGGGTATTTTGAAACCCTAAATCCAAATCCAAACCCATCCTTACCTGGTCATGGAGTGTAGCTTCAGACCAAAAGTATTCTGTGATGAAGAACAAAAAAAAAAAGAAAAAGAAAAAGAAAAGCAAAGAAAGAACTGCAGAGTTGAGACCAAAAAAAAAAAAAAAAAAAGCTTACAATGAAGAAAAAAAAATTTCGTGATGAGATAGAGGAAAAGAGATGGTCTGAAGGATGGGCTATGTTAATGGCAAATGGGTATGGAGAGAAGAGAGTGGCTTGGGAAGAGAAGAGGAAGAGGAAAAAAAGAAAAAAGAAAAAGAAAAGAGATGGTCTGAAGGATGAGACAGGACACAGTAAATGGGGGCCACCATGTCAATATATTTACGAAAATGTCATTGAAAACAGAGTTATGGAAACTAAAAACAGCTAAAATGTGTTTTCAGTTTCCATAACTCATCACTCAAAAATCAAAGAATTGAGTGATGAAAACAAAAACTGAAAACAATTGAAAACAAAATCCAAACAAGCTTTGAGTTATGGGTCCCACCATTTTTGAGTTATGAGTTATGGAAACAGAGTTATAAGTTATGGAAATCAAAAATCCAAACACCCCCTAATAGTCTAATACCAGTTAACAACATGGTGCTAGTGAACCAATATGCTATTCTAGCATGTGAGATTATCACCTGAATCAACACCAAGTTGGTTACAATATGCGGTGTAATAATCAACTTGGTGTTGGACAACGTCAAAATTTTCACCACGACATTCAATGTCACCATTAATGGCACTAATCGTTGCCCCAAACCCTTGGCCTAAGACTGAGTGAACATTGTTCATCCAAAACCACAATGCAGTCTTGAATGAAATAACTGGATCTGTGGCCACTATATCAGGTTGGTTTATTCCATCAAATCCGATGGCATTACCTGCTGCCCCATAATTATAATTCCAACTTGGCTGAAGTGGTCCACAGCCATTAGGGACGGAACCAGGATTCAAACTTAGGGAGAGCCAAAGTTCTTTATTCAAGAATTTTAAAAAGTTGGAATATTAATACTAGAAGTTGACAATGATGCATTATTAGCATTAATTTTTTAATTTTTTTCTTTTTAAAAAAAATCAATAATAGATATTTATAATCAAGTGGTCTGTAAGTCAATTGACACGTCTTGATATTTCAAGGTTTGACTGAGGTTAGATCAATTTTTTATTCTATCCACGTTATAAATTTTTTAATAGAAATTTATTTATTCTTTTCACATAATTCTATACCTAATAACTTCATAGTGCTATATATAAAAGATTCTTAAAGAAAAATACAAAAACTATAGTTAAAAGTTCAAATCCATGTTTAGTATGACATCAATAAAATAACTAAAATAATGGTTAATCAACATCATGCACTAATATTAAGCAAAAAAAGGCTGGGACAATTATTGGTGTCTTGGTTAAGGATTTTTTTTTATTTTTTATAATTACTTGATTAAGGTTGAGGTAGTATTAAGATGTGAGATCTTGTCCTTTAAAAATTTGTCATTTGGTAAAAGTAGTAAAAAAAAAGAAAAGAAAAGAAAAAGAGATCAATTAAACAATCATGTGATAATGAACGGTAACTTGAAGTCTTCAACTATTTAAATAATAAATTTTTTCCCATCACTACATTAATTTAGCTAAGGCACAAAGTTTATTATCTATAGACTAATCTCACACATGCTCTGGTGAAAGTTCAGGTAAGGCACAAAACAGTAGATTGTTGTTGTTTCACATGTGTATTACATTTATGAATGCATGCCAAGTATGTCCCAAAGTTAATAAAACATTAAAAATTAATAAAATTCTATCATTAAAAAAAAATTTCCACGGGTTATGTTAAAGAGTAGCAGCTCTTTAAAAAAATAATTTTTTTTCATGGATTGAGTTAAAGACACCAACTGATCCAAGTTGCTAGTGACACTAATTGGTGTGTAGATGGAGTGATTAGCAGCATAGGCGTTTTCTCTATGACTATGATAGAGTTATTTGAGAGGGACAAAAAGCACTCAAATGAGAGGTAGAAATTGGATATAGATTATTGGGTTTTTGTGATTTGTTTTGATAAGATTTATAATTTTTTTTTTTTTTACTTAGATCATGTCCAAAGATTTTTTTTTTTTATTATGTGAATTGTTTTGTAGATCTTCCTTGTTGTCCGAATTTGTAAATTGTCCAAATGTTTAGTGTAAGGCCACAATTGGGTTCCTAGCCCATGAGAAGAATGGACTTAGGCTCAAAAAGCCCAAAACAGTGAATTTGTAGAGAGCGAGTTAGAAAAAATGGGTTATAATGAGTTAGAGAGCAAGTATAATGGATTTGTTTAAAGAAAAACGTCATCAGCTCAATCCGAGGTGACTAGTTCTTATATATTGGTTCACAAATTGATTACAAGTTTAGTTCCTCTCTTCATCTTTTTTCCCTCCTCCTATTTTATACTATTTCCTACTTCCATCACCACCCTCCACGTGCAGCCCAGATCATCCCCTTCACCCCTATCCCATCAGCCCCCCTAAAAAGTCTTCAGATGGTAGATGTAAGGCTGAAAGTTACTGTTCAGACCACTTCCTCATTAATGTGGCCAGAGAGTTAGCTACAAAGCATTCAATGCGGTGGTAGCAGCTTTCCTCAAGATATTTTTTAGCTCCCACCTATCCTGTACGCTCATAGGGTACACCCTTACCAATAGAATCTTCTAATATATCATCACAGATAACAAAATACATACTTTAACATTTGCTTTGCTTAGCCGAGGATATAGTCCTCCTTAGACCACCTTCCTCAGCCTACACAGTCGCCACCTACTTGTGAAGCTCACAGCCCTGCGTTTTCTACGCTGCTGACTCGTCCTCGGACAGTTGAGCCTCATCGGATAACCCTAAGGCTCAATATATGTATTTGGGTCTCTAGTCCCTACATTTAGCTAAAAAATTTCTTGATATTCTTGAGACAATTAGTCAAGGGATGATTTGATTTTTTTTTTCATTTTTTGTTTCATGGGTTAGCTTGTAAATTGTTTGGAAGAGGGGGCCAAGTATATTAATTTTAGAGCTAGAAGTATATTTTTTATGCTAATATATATACTAAGGAATTTTTTGCAAAGGTTGGGGGGGGCCATGGCCCCCCTCAACCCCAAGATAGTTCCGTCACTGACGGCCGTAGTATTTTTCGTTAGGGTTGCAAGGATATTGTGTGTTGCTCCAATCACAGTAGTCTTGTGAAGCACCATTGATCTCCTCTATATTGCAAAGTTCTGCACAAAAAAACATAAACACTCACTCTTTGACAAAGGAATAAACATGATATATCTCGTTATTTCTATTTGAATATTGAATTGTTACATTTGTAATCTTTGAGGGAAATTTTAGTATTTATTAAAACAATGGTTTATCAATTAATTAAATTCATCATTTTTTTATTAATTTGAACTTTTGAGATAAGCAACTATTTAACATGGTATTAGAAGATTAAGGCTATATAGTAATGATTAGTAATTAAAATACAAGCTCAAAAGCGAGCCTTCATTCCGCCAAGAGAGAATTTTAATAGGGGTGTTCATTGGTCGATCTGGTTGGTGTTGGGATGTTTTTCAACCATATCAACCCGATCTAGGAAAATAACATAGTTTTAAACAACACTTGCATGAAGCAATAAGATTCGATCACAGGTAGATCTTCGTGGGTATGACTAGGGATTTGATCATTGATTCCATGTGGTAAATTTTCTTGATAGATTGACAAAAGTGGATTGTCGTTGCCGAGCTCAAGCTATGGGGCTTTTTTTTTTCACCTATTTGAATGGGCAATGGGGCAAAGGGATCAAAGGGACAAAGGGATCGAGGGGATAGGGGAAATATTTGGAGTGGAAAATGAATAGGATAGGACAAAGAGGTGGAAGGATGGATGGTGAGTCGAAGTGATTGCTGTGATTTTCATCACTCTTAGAACCTGTAATTAAATACAATATTAACTAAACGTTTCTTGATATCGTTGAAAACCACCATATATCATTCGATTCAACAGGGTCTTTTTAGGGCCAAACAATTTGGTCAAATAATTGAACAACTATAAATTTTAATTTGCAATAATTCAATATAATTTATACTTTTTTTTTTTTTGTAATTTAATAGTTGAAAGAGGGATTTAAACCATGAACATCTCCATTAAAAATATTAAGAGATGTCGGTTGAGCTAGAAGACTCTTGAAAAATATATTTATTAAACATATTATATGAAATTATGTACTAGAGAGTAGAAATTACATTTTTTAACAAATTAAATATATATTGGCCTGGTTCAATATAATTAGCATTAATTTGTATAGATTATAGATATTTGGTACATACGTGTACATGCACATGGCATAAATATAATATGAGAAAATTATATAATACTTTGAGAGCATAATAATGGTGCATTCCTTCCTCTCATATAAATAAGGGGTAATTACACTAAACCCACCTGTGGTTTGGGCGAAAATCACCTTGCCTACCCGTGGTTTAAAAAGTGTCACTCAACCCAACTGAAGTATGTCAAATTATTATTTGGGCTTTAAAAAATAATAATTTGGGCTTAAGTAAATAGTTTGAGATTTCCTCTCATATAAATTATTATTTGGGCTTAAGTAAATAATTGCCAAATTATTATTTGGGCTTTAGAAAATAGTGTCAAATTATTATTTGAGCTTAAGTAAATAGTTTGAGATTTTGTAGAAATATTGCCGTGTAGCAACAGACTTTTAGACAGGCCGTGTAGCAACGGGCTTTTAAGGTGCTGTATAGCAACGAGCTTTAGATAGGTGCCGTGTAACAACGGGCTTTAGATAGATGCCGTGTACCAACCGGCTTTTAATGATTTTTGTTGGATTTTTGAGTTTTCCCACAAGGTAGATAATTTTGGGTTTTTTGTTGTGGAGATAGTGCAATTTTATGGCCCAATATTGGTAATAATATGATGGGTATTTTTGTGGATAATGTGTATGAGAGGGCCCAAATTAATTTATGGGGCTTATATGGGGATATTTGTAAAAGCCCAATTACATAGAGAATATTTAGGTAATATATATATATGGGAAATATCTATGTGGGCTAGAAATAATTCATAGGCTTGTGTGGGAATTTTTGTGAGTGGGCTAAAGAAATTAAGACTTGAAAATTTGTACCTCAACAATATATATATGCCTTTGACATTAATTTCTAATTACATTATATTCACGTATATAAGAAATTTTCATCATGTCCGTTGTATATAGTTCAAAAAATATATTTAATTTCTTTTTTCTTGAAGACCTTATTTCTTCTTTCTGTGTGTGCATGTTAAAAATACTTAGTATTCTCAAAAAAAAAAAAAAAAAGTGAGTTAATCCCATATTAGAAAATGAGTGTGAGTTAAAGAGGTTTTGAACCTGTGCTGTGTATCCAAGAGTTAGACCATTTTGGATATACACCATTGTTAGTTTCTTTAAGACATTCTCTCATCTCCATGTATGTGTGTTAAAATACTTAGAATTCTAAGAAAAAATCTCTTTTAAATTATACTAATCATAATTAGAATTCTTTAAATCAAGTGCTTTTTAACTAAATTAAGGATTGTGTATTATAATATACTAATAATTATAGAAAACATAAAATATATACAAATAAATTAAATTTAGATCAAACAAATTACAAATGTCACTTTTATATGAGAAATACATAATATTATTATTATTATTAAATTTTTTATTAAAACAAATTCGTTTATGCATGACAAATTAAAACATGTCTCAATTTTATATATATATAAAAATCATAGTATATTTTTTTCTAATTGAAGAATAAATAAATAAAAAATCATGCACGCACTCTTGTATCCCTAAGTATCTAAATACAAAATAAAATAAAATAAAATAAAAGGTTTTTGAAAGAAAAAAAAAAGAAGAAAAAGAAAAAGTTTTACTAAAGAGGTTTATATTAATATTATGGAAGCATATGCTTTAAATGTAGTTAAAATTCATGCTATGTATATGACAAAACTAAGGGAGTCAAAATATACCAATTAAGAAGACTTGTAGGACCAAATTTTGATTGAATCAAACCACAATGGGGTAAACTGTTTTTCCACAAGCATTAAAACTGTTAGTTTGGATGGGACACTAACAATTTCATCCTAATCAAAAGTTTAGAGGGTCAAATCCACATTAAAAACTTCAATGATTAAATTGTGATAGCACCAAACTGTAAGGGATAACTTGTAATTTTCAGATAAATAAAAAAAAACTTATCTTGAAATAATTTTTTTTAATAAAGTACACTTTTGTGGCCAAGTTGAAAAGCTTAGAGGGTCAAATTCACATTAAAACTTCAATGATTAAATTGTGATAGCACCAAACTATAAGGGATAAATTGTAATTTTCAAATTAAAAAAAAAAAACTTATCTTGAAATATTTTTCTTTTAATAAGGTACATTTTTTACCCATAAAAGTTGGGGTTGTTTTCATTTTTGCCATTTTTGTTCAAACCTTTCAACTTGGCCACAAAGTCTGATTCATTTACATATTCGCCCTAATGTTTCGAAATTTTTAGTTTATCCCTTCATATTTGATTCAATTTTATGTTAGACCCTTTATGTAACATCCCAACCTAATTGCATAATTAATTTTATGTGTTTATGTGCTTGTTATCATCTTAATTACTTTTAAATGCATAAAGCTTTGATATTGTGATATTATAAAACATATACACTCTTTTTAATGTTGTGGAAAGAAATTTATATATACAAAGTTATATCGTTCTTTGGACCTTTCTAGAAATATAAGCTTCTAAGAGGTGGAAAGTAAATTTTAAAGTTGAAAGGGGTGACTCATCCAACCTTTTGGCCTTTTCCTCTTGCATTACACGTGCAACACAAAAGTCTTCCTCCCTTATCTTCGTTGTTGCATCAGAAGACTCTCTCTGTTCATCTTTTCTTTGCTCTTATCTTTTCCTTTTCCTTTACTCTACACGGCAGCACCATCTCAACAATAGCTCTCACGCTTTCACCAAAAATCATAGATATCTCTCTCTAAGATGGAATCAAACTCTTACTAAAGTTTAGCTTCAGTTGTGGGTAAGTATATATGTTTATTTTCTAGTATGGGTATGTAAGGAAATTAACCCAAAATTCCCAACCTGTGAGAAACAAAAATAGAGAAAACACACGCCAAAAAAAAACAATCACACGCACAAGACATTATTTAAATGGTTCGGCAATTTGCCTACGTCCACAGAGTTTCAAGGATTTCACTATTATCAGGGAAAATTACAGAGTGCGGCTACAGTATTTTTTTTTTTTTTTTCCTCTCACAAGAACAACAACAAGACAAAACCCTAATCACCAAAAAATGATTTTTATATCTTGCGTATAGGATTCACAATGGGCTACAAAACGGGCCAAAAAAATTTTCCCAGGTCTCCGCTCCATTGACTAAGTCTCAGAAAATCTCCCATTAAAATCACTCAACATTATTCGGGTTGGGTCGAGTCGGGTTGTCAACCGGATCAAACATAAACTAGGCTCCACAAAGTCCAACAAATCTCCCACTTGGAGACTAGTTCAATCATCAACATCAGCCGCTATCTTCCAAAAACAATCCTTCATCCCTGCAACTCATCCCCCTGTCCTCAAGCTAGAAGGCCAATTGAAGCTGCACACAGCTTCAGCTTCTCAATAGTGACACCCTTAGTCAACATTTCTACTGGGTTCTTAGATTCACAAATCTTCTCAAGTATTACCAGCTTATCTTCAACAAGGTAACGGTTAAAGTGGTATTTTGTTTGTATATGCTTCGACTTTGAATGAAAAGCCGAATTTTTAGCAAAAAAAATTGCACTCTGACTGTCACTGTGTAGAATGCCCATCTCCTGCTTCTTACCCAATTCATCTAAGAAACCATGTAGTCAAATCATCTCCTTTACAACTTTAGTTGCTGCAATATACTCAGCTTCTGTAGTAGACAAAGTAACAATCTGTAGTAGACAAAGTAACAACCTTTTGTAGATTTGAAGCCCATGATATAGCTGTACCACCCAGAGTGAATACAAACTCAGTAGTACTCTTTCTACTATCAATATCACTAGCAAAATCAGCATCTACATAACCCTACAATTTCAAACTTGCACCTGTGTAGCAAAGACATGTATCTGATGAACCTCTCAAATATCTCAGAATCCACTTAACTGCCTCCCAATGCTACTTTTCAGGCCTACTCATGAATCTACTCACAACTCCCGCTGTATGTGCAATGTCTGGCCTTGTACACACCATAGCATACATCAAGCTGCCAATAGCTGAGGCATAGGACACCTTGCTCATGTGGTCCCTTTCTTCTTCTGTCTTTGGTGACTGTTCCTTGCTTAGTTTGAAATGACTACCCAAAGGTGTACTCACTGGTTTAGCTTCATTCATGTTGAACCTATTGAGAACTTTCTTCACATACTCTGACTGTGAAAGTTTCAATGTACCATTAGTCTTGTCTCTAATGATTCTCATACCAAGGATTTGCTTTGCAGCTCCCAAATCTTGCATTAGAAACTATTTTAACAATTGCTTCTTCAGATTATTAATCTCCTCAATACCAGACCCTGCAATGAGCATATCATCCATATACAACAGTAAGAATTGGCAAAAGACTTTACATAGCAACAGTGATCAGCTTCACATCTTTTAAACCAAATTCTATGCATAAAACTGTCAAATTTCTTGTACCACTATCTTAAAGCTTGTTTTAGGCCTTACAAGCTCTTTCTCAGTTTGCAGACTAGATTCTCTTGTCCCTAAACAATGAACCCTTCAGGCTGAATCATGTAAATGTCTTCCTCCAAGTCACCATGAAGGAATGCCGTCTTCACATCTAACTGCTCAAGATATAAATTTTCTGCAGCCACCATTCCCAGTACCAATTTGATTGTTGACATCTTCACAACTGGAGAAAATATCTTTGTGTAGTCAATGCCCTCCTTCTGCTGGAACCCTTTAACAACTAATTTGGCCTTGTAATGTTTGCTACCATCATGCTCATTCTTTATTTTGTATACCCACTTGTTGTCCAAAGCCTTCTTTCCTACTGGTAATTCAGTCAATTCTCATGTCTGATTCCCTAACAAGGAATCCATCTCATCCTTCATGGCTAACTCTCACTTGCTTGAATTTTCATCCTGCAAGGCTTCTTCATAACACTCTGGCTCACCACCATCAGTCTACAGGAGATAATTTAGAGTGGATGAATAATGTTGTGGAGGTCTAATGGTCCTGGAAGATCTATGGACTTCAGCTACAGGTGTCCTCTGATTTACCTGTGATTCAACATTCTCCTTATCTTCTTCATCCCTTTTCTGGACAGTACTTTCAGTCAATTCATCCAAGTTGACAAACTCAGATTTCTTTTGATCTACCTCTGTAACATCTGACACTACAATTGACATGTCCTTGTACATAACCTGTTCATTAAATATCACATTTCTACTTCTGATGATTTTCCTGTTTTGTTCATCCCAAAACCTATAGCCAACTTTCTCATCGCCATAGCCAATAAAAAAACATATTTTAGACTTTGCATCAAGTTTACTACGAGCATAAGAATCAATATGAACATAAGAAACATAACCGAAAACTTTTAAATGTGAAAACTTTACCTCTTTACCACTCCAAACCTCCTCAGGAAGTCTGAACTCCATGGAAACTGATGGCTCTCAGTTTATCAGGTAAGCTGCAGTGCTAACAGCATCAGCCTAGAGAATTTTTGGTAGTCCAGCATGCAACCTCATACTCCTAACACGCTCATTAAGAGTTCTGTTCATGCGCTCAGCCACACCATTCTGCTGTGGTGTCCCAGGAATGGTCTTCTCCATCCTAATTCCTTATGCAGCACAATACTCACTGAACCCTCCATCTATGTACTCTCCTCCATTATCTGACCTCAAACATTTTACTTTCAAACCCGTTTCTATCTCAACCATGGCTTTCCATTTCTTAAAAGTTTCAAATACATCAGATTTATTTTTCAGAAAATAAACTCATACCTTTCTGCTTGAGTCATCAATGAACGTGTGATGTAGTACCTTGAACCTCCAAGGGGTGCAACCGGTGAAGGCCCCCACAAATTCGTGTGCACTAACTCCAATTTTTCAGCCTTCGGTGTCTAGCCAATTTTCAAGAAGCTCACCTTTTTCTGCTTTCCCAAGATGCAGCTTTCACACATGTCAAAATCAACAGACTTCAATTCTGATAGTTTCCCTTTTGACAGCAGCATCTTCATCCCTTTCTCACTCATGTGACCAAGTCTACAGTTTCATAGGCTTGTATCAGTATTTGCTTCAGCAACTACAATTGTGTCTCTTAGACTTGAGGTCATATATAGGGTACTAGTCTTCTTTCCACGAACAAATACTCTGGCTCCCTTTGTAACCTACCAAGTACCACCAACAAATAGTATTGCATGCCCTTTATCATCAAGTTGTCCAACAGAAATCAGATTCCTCCTCAGGTTAGGAATATGTCGAACCTTCTCCAGTAACCAAACAAATCTATTAGGCAACAATATATGGATGTGTTCCATACCCACAACATCCAAGGCTGTACCATCAGCCAAATACACCTTACCAAAATCACCTGCAACATAATTCTGCATGATTTCTCGATGTGGAGCGGTATGAAACGAAGCTCTAGAGTCCAAAACCCAATCATCAAGTGGACTATCTATTGCAAGAAGTAATGCATCCTGTACCTCTTCTATTACAACATTAGCAAAATCATCTTCATTCTTCTTCTTAGGACTTTTACATTGCCTCCTAAAGTGACCTGTTTTCCCATAATTCCAGCATTGTACTTGTTGGCCTGATCTAGATTTACTTCTGTTCCGATTATAATTTCTGAATTTTGATCTGCCCCGGTTTGAATTTCTATCATTACCTCTGCTTATTGTCTCAAGGTTTAAGGCGGAACCAGATCCTGAGGTTTCACCTACATCTCTTCTGCGAATCTCCTCAGCCAGAATTAAATCTCGTATGTCATTGTACTTTAGCTTTTCCTTTACTGTAGAATTGCTTACTGTTATCCACATTGCCTCCCAACTGTTTGGCAAAGAAGCCAAAACGATCAGTGCACGAATTTCATCATCAAAATCAATTTCTATAGACGACAATTGATTTGTGATAGTGTTAAATTAATTCAGATGTTATGCTACTGATGCATTCTCTGCCATCTTTAGATTGAACAGTTTCTTCATCAAATGCACCTTGTTATTTGCTGACGGTTTTTCATACATACCAGACAGAGCCTTCATCAAATCTACTGTGGTCTTCTCCTTTACAACATTGTGTACAACAGACCTAGACAGAGTTAACCTAATAACTCCCAATACATGTCTATCAAGAAGAGCTCATTCCTCAGCCTTCATAGTCTCAAGTTTTTCCCCTAGAAGTGGCAGATGCAACTTCTTCCCACAAAGATAATCCTCGATTTGTATCCTCCAAAATCCGAAGTCTGTGCCATCGAACTTTTCTATTCCAGACGCCTTTCCTGCTTCCTCTGCCATTGCTCCCACTCAAACCTAACCTGGCTCTAATACTAGTTGTAGGGAAATTAACCCGAAATTCCCAACTTGTGAGAAATAAAAATAGAGAAAACACACGCCAAAGAAAACAATCACACGCACAAGACAATATTTACGTGGTTCGGCAATTTGCCTACGTCCACGGAGTTGCAGGGATTTCACTATTATCAAAGAAAATTATAGAGTGCAGCTACAGTGTTTTTTTTTTTTTTTTTCTCCTACAAAAACAACAACAAGACAAAACCCTAATCACCAAAAAACTATTTTTATATCCTGCGTACAGGATTCACAATGGGCTACAAAACGGGCCAAAAAAAAATTTTCCTAAGCCTCCACTCTGTGGACTAAGCCTCAGAAAATCTCCTATTAATCACACAACATTATTCGGGTCGGGTCAGGTCGTCAACAGGATCAAACATAAACTAGGCTCCACAAAGCCCAACAAGGTATATTATTGGAGTAAGGGTTTGCTTTAGTTTCACTTCTTTATTCTCTATTCTAATTATAGGAGCTGAACTTATGATTCTGTTTTATTAATTTGAAAGATTGATGAAATTGGTCATTTGGATCCTTATTAAGGTATATTAATATGTTTAGTATAGGAATAAAAGTACCCAAATGAAATGAAGGCTTATTGCTATTATTTGATGATGTTGTAAAAACATGTGCTGAAGCTGTCACTGTGACAGATTTGATGTTTATAACAAGAAAAATATGTGTTAAATCATTTTCTGTGAATTAGGATGCTAGGAGTATTTTTTATGAATCCTAAGACACATATGGTTGTAATGGAAGTGGTCTCACAGCATTTGGATCAATGTAAAAATAATGGTTTAATTTCTAAATTGCATGAAATTCTGTCAGGACAGATTTGAGTACGTTGCCTTGTATTATTTTTAATAAATCATGGTTTTATTCGTTGACTCCAAAATTTTTATAGTATATACTATACATAAAGGGGAGTATCTCTGTAAAATTTCATGACATTTGAATGTGTACGGTCATCCCATTTGCATTTTACAAATGGGGCTTATGCTGCTGTAATGAGCAGTGAATAGCATATGATACACCTGAGTTTGTTAATTTAATTTTGAAGTTAGGGTCAATGTTTTAAGCTATAATTTAATATGCTTATCTCTTGGTGTATTTGGATCATAGAGGAATTTTTATGCCTTGGTTTCTCTATGTTTTGGTATGTAATGTGTTTGATGAATGTACCTTTTTTTTTTTTTTGGGAAACTTTATGTGATGGGAATTAGGATTTTCTTGAGTTTGAGAGTTAGGTTGTGATGGATATATAAGTTTATATACTTAGGAAGAGTTTGTCAGTAATAAGTTTTGGTCTTTTATTTAGGTGACGAGAACGAGAACACAGACACTTGAGCTCCTCTTGTACAAATCTCTCGCGTCTTCTGATTTCAGGTAAGGGATTTGTGACATGTGCGTTTGATAAGTATAAAATTGTTTAGAAAACTATTATGCATTAAAACCTTTTAATTAGAGATATTACATATAAGCATGATTTAAGTAATATATATGTTCGTGAGTTGTTCAATCTTATATACATGATAATTTTAGCATATTGATGCTATTATTTATATCACGAACATAATTTTTAAGAATGAAGTGGATATGCTACTGTTGTGAAACATTTATTTAAAAGCAAAGTTATCAAAAAAATATAGTTCCATTGTTATGATCTGAACTCAACCAATAAGGGTTATAGTACTGGTATTTCCATGGAAATTCTGAGTGGCCATTAAAAGTGAGACTGGCTCTGCTGTACCCGCCCTTGTTGGTAACGGCCAACTTGTAAAAGATGCCAACCTACCCCCATGGTTGAAGATATGTATTATGATATGATCTCGGGATTACCTAGCATTGTGGGGAATGCTGGATGCCTAGCACTTTGTGCTGGAAGCCTCCCAAAGTTGTGACAGACTTACAATTAGACTAACTAATATTGTATTATAAAGGAGCTATTAAGCTATTTGGAAATTATAAGAAAAGTATGATGATAAGAAAGGTATGTTGAATGTGTCATAAGTCTGATGAGAAGTTTATGATAAAGTGTTTTATAGTCTATTCAAAGATAAGATTACTGGATTATGTTTATATCATTTCATTATTATATGAAAGGAAAATGAAGTATTTTTATCTGAAAGTTCATAAGTTATTTTAAGAACAACATGAATAGTATGAAGGCTATTTTATCAAAGCTGGCATATCCATAAACTATTTGATTTACATGCATTTTTATTAAAAGCCCATGGAGCTTAAAACCTTACTGGGCTTCGCAGCTCACCCTATTATATTTCAATGCACAGGTTCTTCGTGGAAGCAATGAGAGTATTAGAGGTGGCAAGAATTCTGTGAATCTCGTTTGTTAGAATGTATAGTTTTTGTTGTATAATAGTTTAGCTCTTTTGTTGTGTAGGAGGAATCAAGACGTACTTGATCCTTGAGCACAGATGTAATTCGGAACCTTAGTTTGTTTTGAACCCCAGTTATATGTCTTTGGGGTTAGGTTTGTAATAAGGGTTTCGCTAAATGTTTAGCCATGTAATATTTACTCGAACACCTGAGGTTTCAGCCAGGTGGTAATCTTGCAAAGTTTAAATGAGATGAAGTTCAAGGTTTTCATCATTTTTGTATATTATAGTTTTTGTACAAGAAAATAAGCAGGAATTCAAGAAACAAATTCTTGATAAGCACCTTCAGTTTAGGTTGATTCGTGCTAGTATTGAGGTAAACTTGATATTAACATGCCGGTCATGCTCTAAATTCTGAAGTATTGTTTTGGGTCGTGACACTTTAAGTTTCAAAATTTTTAGTTTCATTAAGGGCTAAAATTGAAAGTGTAAATGAAAATCTTGAAACATAAAAAGCCAAACAGAAAATTGAATAGAACATAATAAGCCAAATTGGAAATTTTGAAGTATAACAGGCCAATATGGATACAAATCATACATGGGAAAAAATTGAAATGCATGTAAAGATAAAATGAAAATAAACACAAGCTTTAAATGCCAGAAGTATACTTATGGTTAAAAATTTTGAACAGCACGTTATTCCACGTCTATAGGTGGATTTTGGCTGGCCAATGATAGAAGTGGATTCTGCTCTTCAATAGCATAACATGTGCATTTTGGCCTAATTTCAGGCCAAATTTCATAGATGCGTGTGATGCTTCTTTTTTTCTTTTTTTTTTAAGTTAGGCATATTTTATATTATATTTGACAATATTTCTAGGGTAATAATTTTATTACAAATTCTTTTACAATCATTAAGATAACGAGTTATAAATAGTATTCCTATAAAATAAAATAATGTTAATATAGTGAGTCTCCACGAGAGAATAATTTAAAAACTCAACAATTATAAAATTTGTTATAAAAAATACTGTGAATATAATATTGTTCATCGCTTGGAGTGATTTTAAACATCAAGAAGTGAAGAACCTTCTTCAACAGAAAATAACTGATCAAAGAGATAGTAATAATTACTTTGTCTTTCACCAGCTCCATTATTTTTATGCTGCCACCAGTACTTCACCTCCTCCCCACTCACATGCATTACCACCTCCACTACCACCACTTCCTTGCCACTAGCTAGGCTCTCCACCAATATCAAGTCATATAGAGACCCATGAAATTGTTTTGAAATTTTATTTTTTTAATTTTATACTCATTCGATGTGCTATGCACATGCTCAGAGTCTTTTTTTTTCTCTTCAATAAACTTTATGCATTTGCCAATCACAAAATATAAACATTATGCATTTTCTAATCACAGATATATACGTATGAGTGTGGAAAAAAAATCCTTCGAAAGCTATATGATATAAGGTTACTCAAGTGTTTACTTTTGCCCCCCAGCAGAAAAATACAAAAGATACTCCTAGGCCTAAACCTAACACACCCAAATAATAATAATAATAATAATAATAATAAAGAAACCCACTGACACCCATATCATTCTTAGGCCTAAGCTTTATGAAGTACCATAGGTTTTCACCAATTCTCAATATAAGTCACGGCAATTTTCTTAGTGGTCCTTTTTTCTTCTTCTTTTTAAGGTCATTTTAGGGACAAAATGGACTTTTGCCCTTTTCACGCAAAAAATCCAGCATTTTGTCCCATTTTTCAAACTAATTAAGGAAATGCCACCTTTTAAAACTCAATTTTCTCGAAATCGAGTTAAACCCTACAGTGACGTTTTTAAAGAGTCTATAATGACGTTTTAAGGATGTATAGTGGCGTTTTGGAACTCGAGCTCATTAACTCAAGTTATAGGTAAAAAAAAAATTGCCTATAACTCGAGTTCATGGAATTCGAGTTCCAAAACGCCACTATAAATCCTTAAAACGTTACTATAGACTCTTTAAAACGTCACTATAAGCTCCTTAAAATACCACTATAGGGCTCCAGAAAATTTTTTTTTCTAAACTCGATTTTGAGAAAATCGAGTTTCAAAATAGAGGCATTTCTATAATTAGTTTGACAAGGAGGGCAAAATACTGGATTGTTTTTTTAAAATGGGCATAGGCCAACTTTGTCCGTCATTTTAGTGGATCCCATATTTTATTCAAATAATAATAGTAATAAAATATAAATAAATATAATATAAATAAATAAAAAATAAAAAATCCATCAAATGTAGTTATACCATATTAAAACCCTAAAGTCGTGACTATATTTTTTTTCTTATATCTTACTTTCCTGAAATTTTAAACATAAGACTTTTGTTATAAACCTAAATTTTAAATACTTAAAAAGATAGAGAAATCTAAGTTGAATTTTGCAGTTTTTTTTTTCCCCCCTAAAGCAATCATTGGAATGAGAGTCAGAATGAGTTGTGTACATAATTTTGCAAGTATACTACTATACTCATAACATTTTAGATTAATATATTCTCTCAATTTATTTTAAAGAATCAAATTAAATGTATAAATTTTATGTATTTAGATTAATCTCTTACTTGCATTTTTTGTAATTATGAATTAGTTATTTTATTTTAATTATATGAAATATATTCTTGTAGATAATTATGATAATGTACAAACCGGAGCATAATAATAAGTCTAAAGTGAATTCCAATCGAAATTGGATCAAGGTATTGTGCACTATTGGGAATGAAAAAGTCATGCAGCAATTTAAAAATATGAAAAACATGGAGGGTAATTGAGTAAATCAAAGTAGGAATGAAAAAGTGAATTACATTTACATGAATATTAGATTTTGTATGAATATTTTTCAAACTAATTTTATCTTTAATCTTACCTCCCGAATTGGATTCCTAGCTCAACCGCTAGTGATGAGATAACTCCAAAAAAAATACACTCATACTTTGAAATTTGGAGAGAAAAAAAAAGGCTTTGAGCACACTCAAACTTTTATTTGCAAGTATATTTCTATACTTTTAATACTTTTAGATTGATTTATTTTCTCAATTTATTTTGAGGAATCAAATTTTATGTCTAGAGTCTAAACTAAGTATTCGAATTAATCTCTTATTTTTTATTGTTAGTAACTATGAATTGGTTTTTTTTTTTTTTTATAGTAATAATATGTCTAAACTTTAACACAAATTCTTTATTTCCTTTTTGTATCAAAAAAAAAAATCTTTATTTCCTTTCAAACCTTACAAAACACAAGTATTCCAGCAGCAAGATGAAAAGAAGTCCCCTCAACCCCAACAATAAATAAATAAAACTCTCACCTGAATGTAAATGCATGTCTGTGAATAATATTGACTTGTCAATGATAGAATTGGATTCTATTTTGCTTCTAATCTTGCGATCACTTTCAAGAGATTCTTCATCATAATTAGTTGGTATATGTGAGACGAAGATACTATACACAAACTCAAGGACATAATCAGGTATTTAAAGAATTCTCAACACTAACGTTAGGGGAAAGGAAAAGGTAAAATACAATTAATACCCCTAAGGTTTAGGTTAATACTAGTCTGGTCCTAGATTTTTCAAAATAAATTTCAACAGTAATATTATAATGTGGAGGCAAAAATTAAATTGAAGCTTAATTCTTCCCCACACCCCATAATGTGATCAAGCACACGACGTAGTCATCACCATATGCATGTGTGACATGTCTCCTTCCAACACCATATTATGAAACAAATGTGGTTGTGCCCTTGTTCCATAGACATATATCTCCATGATGGTTTATGTGAGGAGTGTGGCAAAGAAACAGAAACTGCTGCCCATATTATTTGTGGTTGTGCTAGAGCTAAGGAGGCAGGAATGGGTATGTGATCTGAGATGGTATAATCAGCAAAGTGGTTGTTCAGCTGGCTAGATCATGTTATTATGGTTATGAGAACTCAATATAATTGCAACCAAAATTCAACCATGATAATACTGATCTAAAAACCTTAAGTACTTCATTTTTTTTTTCTTTTTTTTTTCCCCATACCCATTTATATCATCAAAATATTTTGCTAAAATTACTTAAAATTTTTATCAAAGACCTTGTGAACATCAAAACAGGGAATATGAACAAAATATCAGTTGGGAATTTTTATCAAAAAGGATTTAAGGCCCGTCAGACAACCATGCGACCATCCCAACTGGGCAAGCCCAAGTTGAGAACGATCGTCTACAGATTGATGCCTCAATCGGAAGCGTCAAAGACCGTTAATCACGCTCTGATCGCATAGTCATAATTCATCCACCGGGTTTGGGTCCTGTCTCCTTAGTGATCAAGGATACAGAGGTACGATCCTATAGAACAGATCCTGTTCAAGTAAGGTCGTGACCAAACAAGCTGAAACTTTTATTATAAAGTGAAGTCTTGGTAACTATCTACTCGATATGGGACAAGCTCGCCTGTGTTACTGAACCATACTACTTGCTGATTGACAAAGCTGCCCCTTACCACGTTCCCACTTCGTTCTTTGCTGTCTTGGCAAGGACAAAAATGCCTCCCGAGTTCTCTCGACCAATTAGGACAGCTCTTAATTATTCAGCCAAAAAAAAAAAGGACAGCTCTTAATTTTTTTCTTTTTTTTCTTTTTTTGCTACCCAGGACAGCTCTTAAATCTTAATTACTTGGGTTCCAGTGATAAAATAAAATTAGTCACCCATTAACCGGACTGAATAAAATAACACAATAAAAGTAGTAATTATGTACATTAGATACAACTTTAATGGTATTGTAATACCCGATATTGAATTAAGTGTGAGTTTGGCATTTGATTATAAGCTAGTGTTTTGCTTATTTTATATATTATTTGTAGATTTCACACTACTTTTTATCTCAACTATATTTTAAATAATTTAAGTTTCAAGTTTTTGGAAATAATTAAGTTAGCATTTGCTTTTTATCTCACAATATATTGTGCAAATAAGATACTGAAAATAAGCGATACTGAAAATAAGCAATTCTCAAACAGACATTTAAATATTTCATTAGAAAATGTCATTATAAAAAGATGTGATTTTCTCTGATTATAAAAAGATGTGATTTGCAATTTACACATAAAACATATGCTTGCAAATTATGTGTTGAAAATAAAATTTAGTTATAATCTCAAAATAACATTGAAGAATTAAGTTTCAATTTTGAAATTTGGGAAAACAAATTCTCTATCTCACTTTTTGTATCTCACTTTATGCACATCGTTGTTGTATTTGTATGCCATATGTTTGATATTTTTTTTCATCTTCAACTTTGGTTATTTGATATTAGTAGCCTGTTGACTTGAAAAAGTATGGGCTTAATTCTTTTCAGCCCATTAACTTAGAAAGAGCCATGGATTTGAGTGCTTTCCCATTCATAGCCAATTCTGTGCAACAAGGGCTCTTATAGTACCTAAAGGTTGTGTTGTCAAGGGTTAGAAAGCCCAAGGAGTTGCTATTTAACCCAAATTGGGTTTCCGGTCCTTTAGCCCAAATATGGGTATTTTAGTCCAAAGAATCGTGGGTTTTATACCAATTTGGTTTTTTGGGGCGTCAAGCCCAACTTGAATTGTTTTCTGATCATCTAGCCCATCTTTAAGTTACATTAATTAATTGGGTTCAAAAAAGGATTAAATAAAGGAGTATTATTATTTTTAGTATAAAGTCCAATGCACTTTGGTTGTCAATTGGGGCCCTGTGGGCCTCTCATGTAAATGGCTAACTCTTCTTTAAAAATAGAATTCAAGTTGGCATTAGTGGACCAATGAGTGGCCATTTGGTAGTGAATTGGGCCTTTCTAGCTCCCACATTGATATATATATATATATATATATAGATATATATATGTGTGTGTGTGTGTAACTTGCTCCTTCAAACCCTACAAACATGCAAAACTGAAATTACAACTTCAAATTACCTTTTTTGATGTGAAATTGGCATAACTTTAAATCACTATTTTAATTATTGTACGCAATGTATGTAGGTAGGCAACAAAAATTACCCAAAACTTAATTTATTCGGTTTAACAATAATTTACCAATTGCCTCCACTTTGTGTGGAGGCTGTGGGAGAGTATACATGTGTTGAGACATTGCAGCTTGCAAAGGATTTTTGAATGTCTCTTGGCAGTCCTGCTAAAACTAATCTCTTAGATTGGCTGAGAATTAATTCCTACAACAATTTCTTATGCCAACCACTTCAAATCCCGTGGGGTATGGTGTTTCCTGTAGGCATTTGGAGTTTGTGGCTACACAGGAATATATAGCATTGGTTTCAATCAACTTTTCCTTGTGCAATTCAGTTATAAGAAGTCGCAAGGGGATTTGGGTGAGTGATTTTTCTAGAGCTATTGGTATAGCTAGCTACTAGTGATGCTGCCGTGCTGCGAAGTTGTGATTGTGAGCTCTTAGAGATAGACACCATTTGAGTAACCAGTTACAGATTCTAGCAGTGGAAGTTGAACTAGATGTTAAAGTAGTTATTCATTTCTTTCTCAAAAAAAATAGTTATTCAGTTGGTTTCAAGTTCTACCTGCACTAACATAACATTATACTCATTTCTCTTTTGGTTGATTGCAGGAAATGATAATTTTACATCCTCAAGTAAGAGTTAAGCACTGTTTCAGGGTGGCCAACAAATTTGCAAATGCACTAGCAAGGTGAGGAACTAATCTTCAGCATGATTTTTTTAATTGTTTATGAGTTTGAAAAACCTTCCCTATGATGTTTTTTTGCTTTTGAACTTTGACATTATGGGCATGTATTAGATAAGCTTTACTCAAGTTGTGCTTCTCTGTTGCTAATGCATTTCCTTTTCTAACCAAAGAAAAATATATATAGAGAGGTTTAATAGCTGACTTCTTTAAACCACAAAATGACAATTCCCTAATTTGTGTGTGTGTGTGTGTGTGTGTGTGTGTGTGTGTGTGTGTATAGTCTTGGGAGCCAACAGTGATCACTCTAGAAATGAAAGGACAACACAGGCAAGTGAGCCAAATTTGGAACATTTATATTTAATTTGTACTTTTTATTTCCTGTTAGGCCATACATAAATGATTCAAATCCAAACAATGATTCATAGAAACATCAGGAACTATATGAGCAAATCAAAACAGGGTTATTTTGAAAAGGAAAAAAAATGCTAGTCAACTGTATTGAACTAGCATGTGAGATTATCACCAGGAGCAACACCAAGTTGGTTACAATATTCTGTGTAATACTCAACACGTTTTTGAACTGTTGCAGGGTTTCCACCATCACATTCAAGGGCACCATTAATGGCTCGAATCGTTGCTCCGAACCCTTGACTTACGACTGGCCTAACAGACCTCATCCAATACCACAAGCCAGTCTTAAACGCAATAACTGGATCATTTGCAACGGTTTCAGGAGAGTTCAATCCATCAAACCCAATGCTGTTTCCTGCTGGTCCGTAATTGAAATTCCATGATAGTTGGATTGGTCCACGACCATAGTAACCCTTGTTGGGGTTGCATGGATATTGTGTGTTGGTCTCATCACAGTAGTCCTTAGAGGCACCATCTATCTCCTCTATGTAGCAAAAAACTGCAACAAGAAGATAATATTATTTGTGTTGTATTAGTCAGGGCAATTATATAGTCGTATTCAATTGAAAATCTTAAGTACAACACCTAAGTTTTACCCATATAGTATTAGCTTTTGGTTTATGCATGTATTCTAATATTCATTGGTATTTAATGTACGTGATTATAAAAGTAAGAGAAAGGAGCAAGATCTTACGTCCAGTTTCATGTGCAACATTGCCAAAGAAAGCTGCAATCTCACGTTTAGAATCATCAACCGATCCAATCCTACCAAAGTTATCAAATGCAGTGAGAGCTTCAAGAAAAGCTGCTCGGGTATAGAAGTTCTTTCCAGCACAACTAGCATCAGCCTGATCAATTATCCCATTGAAGAATTCTTCTGTCACAATATTAGCCACTGAAACATCATTAGGTGGTGGTGAAGCATTGCAAGGACCTTGTTGACACCCAGTGCCACAATAGTCATCGCCAGTGCCACAATAGCCCCATTGGCTACAACATTGGTCTGAAGCACAACCACAATTTTGTGCCTTTGTGTAACTTGGCAAGGACCCAGATAGGAGTCCCAATAGAAGAAGGGTTAGTAGGTTTTTTTTGGTGATAAGGGGTGCCATTTTTGGAAGAGAGAAATGGATGATGAGGAAATTAGAGTTCGGGGTTGTGGTATTTATAGTGCAAGTTAGAGTTACAAATTAATGTATTTAAAGCAAGTTGTTTGACTTTAAATTTGAACATGATAAGTTCTAGATGGGCGTGTTTGGTGCGTATTTGAGTGGGACTTTTATCCTTATTTTTTGTATGTGTGTGTGTGTGTGGACTTTGTGTATGGTCGTTGGTCAGTAATGATATTTGGTTTCTGTTCTTGTCATAGAGGGTGTTTTGCGCGTATATTGGTCAAAATTTTCCACGGTCAATTCGGTGGTACGCCTTCGCGTAGTGGCAACTGCATGTTTTATTTTCCCTATTAACAATAAGAGAGAGAGGGCCAACCTTAGGACCATGCCACTTGGGTCCATTCAAAATTTTCATCTTTACATTTCTAATTGTATTGAACCGGCCAGAGAAAGAGAGGTGAAGTTCTTTGTGGAACCCTAAAAAGTTCTTTGTAGAACCCCAATAGATTCACGGGTACGGCACAAGCTACACAACCCAATTTTGCAAGCATTAATGGAATTAAACTAAGAAGGAAAAACAAAAACTTAGTTCATATATGTATATAATTATTTGGCTAAAATGCAAAACGCACCCTCTAAGTTTTCCCAGAATTCATTTCAGTCCTCTAATTTTGCTTTCATTCATTTCAGTCTTCTAGACTTCAGATTTATTTAATTATGGACTTTTTGTCAATTTTTGTTAAAATTTAAAAAAAAAATCTGAAAAATATTCTTCAATCATTAATTTAATTTTTTTAATTTATAAAACTTGAAGAAAAATTTAAAAAATTTAAAAATTAATCACTACATTTAACAAAAGTTGATGGAAAAACCTTCATTAAACAAACTTAAAAGTTAAAGGACTAAAATAAACAAAAATAAAGTTAAAGAATTGAAATGAATTTTGGTCAAACATAGAAGGTGAGTTTTGCATTTTTTCCTAAACATTTCCACCTAAATTAATTTGTATGAGAGAAAGATCCAAATGTTTAACATAAGAATGTTCTTTGGAAGAAAAAAAATAATTAGAATCCAGATTTGTTTGGAGAGAGAAAAGGTGGAATTCGGATGTTGCCCTCTAAAATTTAAAAATAAAAATAATAATAATAATGGAATCTAGAACCCCAAAAACTTAATTTATTTGTAGTTAACAATATTTTCTCAATGCTACATTCAAAACATTTTGTTACTAGTTTTAATTTGAATTCACCACTGAAATTTTTTTTTTCCTATCACCTAAGAATTATTGTAAAAATGTTGTGAACATAGCATTTTTTTTTCCCAATTACCTATCTTTTTATGTTAGTCTTGATGAGATTTCAATATTTTAGGGAATGGCATTCAATGCACTACCTTTCAAATAAACAGTCTATTTTTAGCATTTCTAATTTAAACTTAAATAAATCTAATAAAAAATTGAGTATAAACTTTTTAAATAAGTAAAAAGTATATATTTTATGAAGGATATTGATATATATTTAATGACTTTTTTAACTAAAATTATATTTTATTTTAGAGAAATACTACATCCACAACATTTCTCACAATATTCTCAGAACAAATCCTAGTTGGCAAGTTGTTATTTACTATTACTAGTGAGTAAGAAAGTAATTTCAGTGTTAGATTTAAATTTAAAACCTATAACAACCTGCCAACTAGGATTTGTTGTGAAAATATTGTGAGAAATGTTGTGGACATAACAATTCTCTTTATTTTATGCATGAAATATAGAACTAAGGAAAAGCAATTGAGATAATAATAAATAAATAAATAAAATATCAACAACTATCAAAGAAAAAAGAGGCAGCAAATGTCAATCTGGTATGTATGCCAGTTATGTATTCACAAATTGACAAGCTAGATTGCGTTGACCTGCGCGCCCTCTTAAGAACGGGTATTTCACAACGTCAAGCTTAGGCATAATGATTTGACTCTAACCAAACGGCGGACAATTCAAAACTTTATGGAACAGTTCTGTTCCCGTTGAAATTTATAATCTAGAAAATCTATTATTTTCTGTAATTATCTATAAATTCTCATATAGGTGTAAGAATTGGTATTGGTTGGAATTTTGATAGAGATCCACATAATGAAAGTTAGTAATATTTCGTGTATGGTTAGGAAACCCTTGCTAGTAATGAACCAATATTTTTTTTTTTTTTTTTTTTTTTTTGACATCTAGTAATGAACCAATGAGCAATGAGAATATTGAGAAATAAAAGTAAGATTTTTTTTTTTAGTGAACGAAAAAAATGGTCTAACGCGTGTGATCATTGACCTGACCCACTTAAACTTATAGTATTCATGGCGTGAGACACCCATAGGTACATTATGGGCCGACTATCCCTGTCATGGCACAGCATTTTTTTGCAAAACGCACGATTCAAACCAAACAACTTTTAGACACGTAGGTGTGATTTAGTTCGATACTCCTACCAATGCACCATGCCCCCAAAGGCAATAACTCAAGTAAGATATTAGAACTGTAGAAATATCCTTATACAATAGTACAAATAAATCAAAATTTTCTGAACAGTTCAAGTTTTAGGAAAGAAAAATTAGGAAAATAGACCCTTTCTATTTATTTACTTTTTTTTTTAGGAGACAATATTAAGCACTTTTTTTTTTTTTTTAAATGTAGATACAATAGTATTTTAACTTATGATATTTACTTTATGATAATCACTTTTTATCATCAACAGCAGTTTTTTGGTGTAAGCGTGGTTTGAACTTTAAAATATGAGTCTCATGTCTCTTATTTAAAAAAAAAATTGTCAATTTAGAAAATTGTAAGTCTAGAACCCACTATTAAGCCTCCTTTGAAACTTGACCTATTTTAAAAGTAAACTCAAAGAACATGCTCCACTGCTATACTTCATATGGATGCAATAAGCCTCCTTTGAAGCTTGACTTATTTTAAAAGTAAACTCATTCATGAACGTGCTCCAATGCTATACTTCGTATAGATGCAATTAGCTTCCTTTGAAGCTTAACTTATTTTGAAAGTAAACTCATTCATGAACATGCTCCAGTGCAATAGTTCATATAGATGCAATTAACTATATATAGATACAAGGTTGATAGATGTTGTCGAGTTTATAACAAAATATTTTTATTATTGATAAATATGATATTACATAGAAGAATAAACAATAATTAGTGCATTAGTGAAATGACTGACTACCTTAACTAGAAGTTAAATAGAAAACGATGAATATTTCCAGTTGAAATTCAATAAAACATTCATGATGTTTAGTCATGAATCTATGAAGAAACAATCAAACAAGCTCATGAACTAGCTTGAGTTTGTCTTTATAAACTGAACTAAATTTGAACACTTCTAGCTGGGTGCCAAAGTCGAGCTGGGACTAGACTCGAATTGAAAATTTGAACAAACCAAGTCCAATCTTTTTAATTCTTGACGACTTACTCAACTTGATTGCAGCACTAACTTATTCTAACAAAACATTAAATAATTGCTTGACTTGGTCTTCGTGCAACCTAATTTCATCTAATAATACAAACTGTACAAAACAATTTGTGATTCCTGAAAGCACTATTATAGGATTTAAGTTTAGCACCTTACTATGCAAAAGTAGTGGCTTATCAAATGAACTGAGTTATAACTTACAGTATAACTTGACTTGAAAAAAAAAATTTGTTTATATCATTTATATTTACTAAATAAGGTAATTAACCAAACTCAAACCAAAAGTTTGATACAATTATAAAAAAAAAATCCTAACTCAACATTATAATGTGTTTATTATAACGTGTTTATGATCAAGTTCAAGTATAGCTAGATTAAAGTATATATAACATTATTTGTGTGGCTGCAAGCATAGATTGAATTGTTTGAGATCAAATTATTATTTGTAATTTATTATGAAATATAAATATTAACTTTTAATAACACATGGTTAATCTAAAATTTATAAGTTCATTAACAAAAATTGTTTTATCTAATTAATTCAAATAATCTAATTTCATCTATAATTCTTTACAAATGGTCAGCATAGATTTGTGAAATTATTAATTATTAAAAAAAACCATAAAAGCTTGTTTTACAAGACAATTAGCATGTAATTTCATTTTGTGATAAGCTCAAACTCAACTTGTCTACAACCCTAATAAGTAACATAATAAGAATAGCTTTCCTAGATTCACAACCGCTGTAAATTATGCAATTTTCTCCCTGTCATCAGAGTACTGCATAGCCTGCATGTACCTCCTCCTCAAGCATTGACCCATCTTGGGGCTCATATGATCCATTTTTTACTCTCTCTGCTTCCAAAACTACAGTGTTGATCATAATTCCTCCTCTAGTTTGCTTTTCTCATTTTCATATCCCGATGCCCTCCCACTCCTCCCAATCAAAAATGGTTCTGGCGAGGAATTATCATGATGCATTTCTAGACCTTGATAAGATCGAGCTGCAAAATACTCCGGTCCAGATTTAGCAGTTCCTTTGATTACAGACTTTGTATTGTCACGCAATTGCAGAACCTTATCTGTTGCATTGGCTAAAGCAAGAGTCCCCTCGTTGTCTTCCCCACCATTCTCTTCTGCAAGTAAATAAATAATAAATTCAGATCCCATGAAATATGGTAAATATCCAAAAAAAGATTCGTTCAACTTATCAACTTCGTAGGTCAATTCAACAATTCAAAGTCTTAGATTGCAGTATACCAAAAACAAAAAACTATGGATGATAATGAACACACAAATGGCAGTTTAAATAATATATATATATATATATATATATATGTATGTATGTATTCTTAGTAAATTGAAGTAACACATACCATTTGGTAGAACGGGATTCCTGTAGAAAATCATAGCTTTTTGACTTTATTTCTTTTTTTTTATTTATGTTGTATAAATCATCTCAAACAGAAAAATATGCACATTTCGTTCAATAACAGTAACACCTAAAATTTCAATTGAGTGAATTGAAATTTCCATCAAAGTATTAAGTTCATACACTGATATTCTATTTGATTGACATTTACACATCCACGTATATTTCACCTGACGTGCAACTTACCATTTTTAATCAATTTTTCCATTGAGGGAAACATAAAATCATAGAATCAAGCAATTAGACGAGATACCTTTTTTTTTTCTTTTATAAAAACTTCTATTTGACATTTACTGTAAATGATATTATACCGGTTACACTTACAACAAACCAAACCAAAGGAGAGAGATAACTACCTTGCAGATCAAAATCTTCTACATATCCACCATGGAAAAAGGAAAACCGTGCTTCTGACCCATTTCTCACTTCCACTGGACATGAATTAATCAAATCCCGGAATTCCATTACATATTCTCCTGTCCACTGACTTCCTCTGAATCATAGAAATTTTAATATTTTAACAATTAAAGGTAAAGAGAGGAGGGGAAGGGGGGGAGGAAGAGAGTCATCTAACTCTAGAAATAAACGAACTAAAAAACCCCTTTTTTTATAACTAATTAAAAAACATGAATGCTAATACAAAATGTTTCCCTATAGCCCATATATTACCATTCCTAATTGTTTTGATTCTATACAAATATCCAACCACAAGAATTTACTGACATTTCTATTGTTTCATCACTAGTCACTCTACTCTAAATCATATATCAAGAAGGCATGTAGATAGCCTGATATGTGAACTAGGGAAGTTGATTGAGAAGATAAAAGACAAGTTCAAAACTATCACTAAGGCAATAGAGGACAACTTTAGAAGATCATAAAATCAAAATGAAATATATGAAATAAAATGATTAATGATACTCAGAAGCATCAGTTGAGAAAGCCTAAAATCAGCTAATCTCGACTTCAGTTCAAGCAAAAAGAAATATAAGGGTGACAAAACACGAAAGCTGATTGGGATAGGCATTATTCTAGCAATAATACCAAACTAATTAACTTAGAAGGAAAGGGGATCTGGAATCTACTAGAAAATGGAGGAACTTTATGGAGGACTATTAATAGAGAAGTTCTCCTTTTATCCATAGGAAAAAGGAAATATAAATTTACTCCTTTTTTTTTTCTTTTGATAAATAATAAACATTTTATTGTAATAGGATGTACTTCATGCACCTTGGATCAGTTGGATGAGTACACAAATTACCTAAAAGAATTTTAAATTATACTTGTAAATTGACTAAGACAACATTAATCAACTCAAAATATGTCTCCTAAAAACATTAAAGAAAATTAAAAACCAGAAATCAGGATTCAGTTCAACCAAAAAAATGTCTCCTAAAATCATGTTTCCTTCAAATAAAAGCTGTCCGCATACCTTATTTACAATACATTGTGGGGCCCACAAATCATTTTTTGTTACAGGTAAGTTACACATGCATCCAGCAGGTCTTGAACCCACCTCACATTCCACCTTGCTCTTACAAGGTATAAAGGTGTCATTTGAGCTAGAAATCATGCCAAGTCTATTACAAGAGGAGTTGCCATTTATACTAGGAAGAGCAAGATGCTCTATATACTTGTACAGAATCACAATGTAAGACTTCTCCAATGCAAGAAATTCATTTATTGAGCCACTCCCTGGCCTTGCATTGGAGAAGAATGACCAATGAGATTCTGTACACAGTACATAGACCCATAGAACATCTAGCTTTTCCTAGTTAAAGCAATCAACTGATTAGATGCAGACCTCCGAATTAATACCTTAAAACAGATGCATCTTACATGAGAAACATGAAGGGAAAGTCAAGCAGTTAATTAGAGTGTTAGGGTAACTGAGGTTATTGTCATCCTTTGCATGATGGCCTGTTTTCCTAATGGTCATTCTGTCCAGAATATTAATTCAAACCAGATTTGAACTATTCAGCTTTCACAATTTATATATTACAAAGTTTTAATCTCTACAGCAAGGACAAATAATTACACCAAGAAAAAAAGCATTTTATTTTGATGTAATTCATAAAAGACTGACACAGCGCATAACTTAACCCAATAAAGTAAAAGGTAATTATTTTAGTTCGTTTACTCAGAATCATTAGATACAGACATAACTGCAAAGCAATTTCCACACAATACCTGTTGAAAGCTAGCATAGCTTCAAATGGAGTAATAACCGGAGATAAGTATTCTTTGCTCTCCAGAAGAGCAGTTTGGGCACAGGAGACAAAAATGAAAACATCACACTGCCACAAATGGAAATTTTGTTAACAAAACTATTATATTCCAACTTCCATAACAAACAGGCAGGCAGAAATCAACTTGCACATGTCAAAGTTCACCTCAGGAAAGTTGGCAAGTTTAGCAGGGTTTGGCTTTCCCATAACAAGAGTATAGGCCTTTTTCCCTGCTGCTGTGATCAGCTCTTTCATCTGATGAATCATATGTAGGTAACCAGCTGCATCAACAGTTGCAGGATGAATAATTACAGTGGTAGATATGCACGAATCTCAACATTATTGAATTTTCACCATACTATGACAAATTATGTTATAACAATATAAGAAAAATAACACAACGAAAAGAGTTTTATTTTTTATGTCCTAAACTACCAGACCAATAAGATTGTCATGCTTAAACTGAAAATGGAATATTGACGGATCTTACCAAATTTTTTAATTTCAAGTTCTCCAGATTAATTAAGAACCAGTTCACCAAAAAAGGAGTTAAGAGTTCAAATATAGCAAACAACCATGTACACACACACAATGACATGAAATCATCCCAGAACAGAATTCAATGTCAATCTGACAACCCCATCAATATAACAGTATCAGAATTTATCAATTGATAAAAATTAAGAAACCATATAAATCAATAATGAAGAAATGATTTAGGCATAAAATACATGAGTAAATAAAGGGAAATGCGTTTACAATTCATGAAACATGCTTAGAACGAAAAAAATCTGAGTTAGCAAACTGTACACAACAAACACTCATACAAACCGATCTCGCTCAATCCTACAAAGGAACTTACCTACACCAAGAGTTCCCACCAAAATGCCAATGATATTGGCATCCTTTGCTTTTTCCACCAGGAAATATCTGCATGCATCATTCAAACAGTAAATCAGGAAAAAAAAAAAAAGGGTTCACGACATAAATTGAACAATAGGTACAAGTGAATCAATAAACTTTTAAGGAGAAAAGGAGATAAAAGTGATAAAGGGAGGGGGGAGCGGTGCGTAACAATGGCATTGCATATCATACCGACGCTTAAGAATTCTTTTCTGTTGAGATACATCTGTCACCAAACAATTCTCTGTTGCATCATATCTGACTAAAACAAACGTCACCAAACATAAAGCAATGATTAATTATGAAAAATAGAAAACAATAAACACAACTGACAATATGCTAACACATACTAGAAGCTACACGGAAAAAGATAAATCAACATATAAACACTCAAAGTATCTCCACAGGTTATTGTTTGATATTGCTATTAATTTCTCTAACTAATGAATTTTCAATTATAAGAAAAACAACAACAATGATGGGAAATACTTAAGACATATGCTGGATGCAGAGAGTGGGAAAAATATGTGCAATTATACAGCTTGAGTTCACAAGAAAACACTTGATGACCAGTAGTGGAAAGGAAACAGGTTAAGTTTCAAATACACACAAATGAGCATTGTAACAGTACTTCAAGGGTATGCACAAATGTTTATGTATACCACATATGAGCAAGCTGCAAGGCATAATAAATTATGGAGGAATGTGCATGTATACCACATATGTGCAGTATGTTACAAATAGTGAAAAGGAAAAACTTTATTTTAGCAACACTAATAGGCTCATAAAAAATTAATCATGATGCTAGTAAAAAGAACGACAAAAATATCTCCACCCTCAAAACTTTGTCAACCATATGGTTGGAGCAACATGCTGGGATCTGAGGTATACAAACACACAAATACATTGTGAATATCAGGAAATTATCATTAGGAACATAAAACACATATCACAACAAACACAGATGTAGTGAGGGACATAACAATTTATCTACCTATATCACAGCCATTAAATGTCATCACAACATTTGCAAATGCTGAATTGTCAGAACCAATCCAAAATAGCAAGTAGTCCTCCATTCTTTGTCCGTCAGGTATACTCCAGGTCAAGCCTCCAATACTATAGCTATTAGCTGGTCTAGTCCCACAAGTGCTATTATCAGTACAGTCACTAGCTGGTCCCACAAGCCCATTGGAGTTGTTATGATCATCAGATGGATTCATTACAGAACACCTAACATCAGCAAAACGGATTTCTGATTTAGATTTGGACTGAGATAACCTTGATGCCTCTTCCACTGCTTCTCTAATATGCTTTATCGAGTGTGCATATTCCAGCCCATAAAGGACCTGCATTTGGGAAGTTAAACAAATAAAATTTAAAACAAATTTATGCAATAGGTCTTCCAGGAAATAAGAAAAATCAAAATAATTAGTTATTACATGATAGAGAAAGAAGTATGGGATGTCAGTAGAACACTCATTACTAAAGTACTGAAAAATTCAGAACCACCCTAAATGTTAATGACAAATAATGCGATATCTTATCAAAATCGTGGCTCCCTTAGCCTAATAATCCAGTTGACAGTATATTGCAAACAAACCACGTTTGTTGATCTCTATATTTTAAGAGGCACACAGTTAAATCATCAACATCTGCAGCATCTCATTTCAATACTCACTGGTAAATACAAAGCATGTGTAAAATAATGCATCAAAGGTGCTAGCTAGCACGCAAGTGAATTTTCCATTGTATTGTAACAAAGACCTAGGATTGTTTTCCACATACTTATAAGAACTGACCATTTTCCCAAGTATGTCAATCCTTTAAAATGTCCGCCATAAGTTCAAACAAAGAATGCATACCAGCAACAATATTCATAAACACACCACCAAACCTTTACACTAATTAATCCCATACAGCAGCCACTATTTAGTTGACTTGAACCTTTCTTTCTATGCAAAAACAAATTGTTTCAACAAGAATACCATTAGACTGGCCTGCTCTTCCCAGTTTCAAATGCAGCTATGTGTATCTGAAGTGTGCAAAATATAATGAACCATATGAAAGTAAATAGTGATATAAATATTTACGGTTTCCTTTCAGATTTTGATGAGTAAAAAAGGTAAACTCAGAAAGATAATAGAGCAAACATTAGGCACACATTGTCAACTCTGACATCCATTTATTGCAATGAAAAGGAAAATATTTCAAATTAATTTCTGTACCACAACGCGCTTGCCATTGGTCAAAGCATAATTCAAAAGACCTTCAACACAATTGGACACACTAATGGAAGCCTTTCCAAAAACAAAGAATGCTGGAAGTGTTGTTGTCCTGCAAACAGAAAAGAGGCCTTCAATAGCATGGCATGTCAAGTATTTTAACAGCAAAAAAACTACATTGCTAAGCCAACTTTGCAGAATTCCAAAATTCAATGAAAAAATATTAAGAGAAAAAACCTAAGTTCAAATCCCTACACCATAATTAACATTGTCAATGAACATAAACAAATAAATCTAGATCATATCTTACTCCCTTAACACCATAGACCTTAAAGCCTAACCCTGCCGCAAAGAATTCAATGGCCTGCACTAGTCTCAACTCTCAAGCTCTTTGATTCATTACATCTAACTTTCATTGATTTAGGTCCCCAGCAATTTCTCAATATCAATATTACATCCTACCACTTTATTTCCTGGCTTTAATTCCTTCTTTTCCTGATTTAAACTCTTTGCAACTCAAACTATGAGTAAAAATAGTTTTTGATGTTTTAGATTTAGTACATGAATTCTTTTGTAAGTGATTTTTTGGCTGCAAGAGGAGGGGAAGGGTTTGATACATGAAAATTGTTTGACAATTAAATGATGGTGCTGGATGCTGGCAGGCAGGAAATAATCCGGAACACATTTTTTAAGAAGACAAGAGTTGGCCAGAAGACACAAGGAAAGATTATCAAGAATGGCAAGACGTGAATCTCAATTTCACAGTTCTGAATAGGTGGGCCTCAGCAGCAAGCCTTTCTTCAATCCAATCATCATAAACTCCTTAATGCAATTTTAAATTAAGGTGCCAAAAATGCCAATACTAAGGATAGCATGTTTCTGCAAGATTTTTACTCACAAGATTTTTCTCTAATAAGAAAAATGCAAAAATGTAATTAAATTTTGTTTCCCTGAACTAATTGAGACCCATGACCTCAACCTCCATCTTGCTCTTACAAGGGGAGAAGCAACCATTTGAGCTAGTACTCGTTGACTACTTTTTCATTGTAGTTGAGATGCAAACATTCAAAATAAATAATCATACATTATCAGCAATTTCAGTGATGAATGTTTATTTTAGATTCCTATTACTCAAGCTTTGCATAAAAGATATGGAATACGCATGATTCTTTTCCCGCTAACATTAATATCTTACACACAGCCTCAGAAATTTGCAAATAGATTACCCAAATTTGTTAACAAGTACTCACGGGCTGAGACACGTATGTCCATAATGTACAACACACTCAGCATCGGCATGCAATGCTCCAACCTCATCTACGCAGCAACTACCAAATGTTGTGTCTGCCATCACAAATAATCTAACATCTTTGTTGCTGTCTCCATTTTTTTCAGTACTGCATTTTCTCAGCGACCGAAGTTGTTCACGCAGAGCTCTCACCACTCGCGTCGAATCCTTCAATAAATCATCTGGAAACTGAAATTCAAACAAAATGCAGTTGGATTTCGACTAATGAGCATTGAAAGTTAGCCCTAAATTTCTCTCTTTTGGCCACTGATAGAAATTTAGGAATATAATTTGAAAGTAAATTCTGAATGAAAAATTGAAGAAATTCACTGAAACTAGTAAATTAATCGCATTCAAAATTCACTATTTCATTTACAGCAATTTTTTTCTGTTCCTTTTCTTCAGTTTTCCATCAAACAAACATAGAATGAAGAGACAGAATTTCAAAAATCTCTTCGAAATCAACTGAAGCAAGTAAACTAATCGCATTTAAATTTCACTGACACAGCAACATTTTATAAGGAAATAAAATTTCCAAAATCTCTCCAGAAACTTTGAAGAAAGCAACCGAAACTAGCAAACTAACCAAACTTAAATTCTCACTGACACACACACTTTCTATTTTCCTTTCCTTCAGTTTCTCAGCAACCAATCAGAGAATAAAGACACCGAATTTCTGCAATCTCTCTTAAAGCTTCTGTTATTTTTTTTTTTTCTTTTGTTCAGTAAATTATTGTTTCCAATTCCATTAACACAAAAGAATATTATATTTTCCTTTTGGTTTTCTCGGAAGCCAAACAGAGGATACAAAAACGAGAGATAATTTCTAGGGTTTTAGGAAGCTTCATTTTTTTGGGTGGTTTATTCAGCGTTACCTGTAAAGCGACTCTGGTGAAGTTGCGGGAGTAGATGAAATCTGCAGTGGGGGCAATTTCGTAATTAGCTTCCAATTCCATGGCCAAAGATCAAATTGAGCTAGCTGCCTCTGCTAGCAGAGAATTGTTTCTAATGTATACATGCAGAGGATGAACATGGCGCCAGGAGAGATTGATTTGCTTGGGCTTCCGGTTCTCGGCCCAAACTTTTGGGCCCTCTTTGTTCCTTTTTTACAAGGCATTTGGTATGAAATAGAAGCCCAAAATTAAAATTAAAATACAAGATAAAAGAGTGAGGGGTTCAAGATTTAAGGGACAAATTATGATAAGGTGAAAAAAAAAACTAAATTCTTGAAGAATATACCAATCTCATTTTAATTAAATAAAATAAAGTGTTATAAAAATAATTTTTTTCTTTTATAATTCAATAATTGAGAGATGAGAAATTTTGAAAATCTTTTAGATATCTCTCTTATAAAAACTATGAAATGTCAATTTGTTAAATTACAAAACTTTAACATAAAAAAGAAGTGTCAAAAGTCTCATGTTGTAATTTTTTTTGTTAAATAAAGTCTCATATTGTAGTTAACTCTTATTTAAAACGAAGTTTCATGTTATAGTTAACTCTTACTTTATAAATAAAAATGATATTTTAACCATAAATATTACATATTAAAAACGAACAAAGAAAAAAAAAAGATTCTACAATTCTAATATTTTGGAATTTTGGAAGAAGATGTTAAACCTATTCCTTTATAAATAACACACTCCTGAAAATGAAAAATTAAATAAATAATACACATCCAAATATTATAAATAATTGAAATGGTATATTTCCTCCAAAATTAGTTTTAAAATAAATAAATTGTTAAATACATCTCTCTATTCCACATGGGCGGCTTGTAAGCCATCCACCCTAATTCTCTAGGGTAGGAAAGAGCTATTCATTAAGGGTGGACGTTCAGCCATTCAATTAAGGCATTGTCACTTTTTCAGCAAAAAAAATAAATAAATAAGGCATTGTCACTTCAATCTCTATCATTTTCTTCTATAAATAGGTACTTCAACAGACATTGTAACATAAAGATCGAAACGAAAAAACACTGAAAGATAAATAACAAATATATATATATATATATATACATATATATTTTTAGTGTTATAAATAATATAACGTGGTGGATAACCACTAAAAAGGAAATAATTCATATATAATCTTATCCTCAAAATTTTTTTCTTGTCCTCATATTTATTTTAGGGTAAATTTCATTAATCTATCCTAAATTTTGACTATTACCAAGCAGGTTTAAGGCATTTCCAAATTGACCAGTTTGTCCCTAAGAGAGAAAAGAAAACTAACTAATGGGCCTAATAGTGTTTATTGTTTATGGACTAAATTGGGTTTAAGAACCAAATTTGTCAATTTTAAAATATTTTAAACCCAGTTAGGATTAACTCAAATCTCATTACAAGTTAATGAAATATAAATTCTAATTAGTTCAACTGGTAAAATTTTTTATAGTTAAATAAAAGACGTAGGATTCAATTTCCTCCTACACCAAAAACTGATTGATGTTTTGGTTCGATAATAAAGAGTTATTGTGGCGGCCAAAGCCCAGACCTAGTGTTGGGTCTTGGGCCTGTCCGAGGAGAGGGACCTCCTCGGACAGCTCAGGTACAGGTCATATCCAGTCCCCACGAGCCTAAATGAGTCCTTAAAGAGGCTTCAGCAGCAAATGCGTGCACTTGAAGCACAGCAACGAGCAAAAACTATGAGGTACCTAAGGGCAAACTATTACCTCCGCATTTAAGACGCTGCAACTACTTTCCTGGCTGTATTTATGTGGAGAAAACCCCTGAACAGTGTTGCATTGGCCACTACAACTCACAGGGAGCCAGATAAGGTGGCTGATGGGACAGGTACTCAAGTGGTGATTTAGATGACCAACAAGTGGAGGTTCAAGATCATCCAAAGAGGGGGTATATAATGTAAGGGACCCCTGAATGGAAAAGGGAAGAAAAAAGGAAGACTTGTAATAATTCTTTAAAGGAAATAGAAAAAGAATCAATCTCCTCGGACTTGGCCGATGACACTTTTCTTAAGGGAACGAAGATAGTTTTACTTTTTTAATTGCCATAATACCACTAATCCATTACTCAACTTGCTTGAGCCCACCTTTTCAACCCACTTCTCTACAAATTTATTGTTCGGGCTTCTTGGGTTTGAGTTCATACACCTTATTGGGCCTAGAACGAAGATAGTTCTAGGCCCAATAAGGTGTATGAACTCAAACCCAGTCCCCACAGCTATTATCAGGAGCAAATGCATAGTTTAGAACACTAGCAATAGTAATGCTAAATAGCTATATTGCTATTTTTAGCACCACTAATACTTAAAAAAACATGCTTAGCTAAAAAAAAAATTATTAAACTATCTCTCTTCTCTTGTTAAAAAAAATATTTTTTTTTCTTTTTCTCTGTCTTCGGTTTCTCTTATTTCTTCCTTGTTCTTTCTCATTTTTTTTTCTCTCTCCCTCATCGTCGAGACCCATCTCGTTCAACTGCCTCTCTCTCACCAAAAGGTAAGGCTTGAGATTGTGGCTTCCTCTGCATCATCTTTAGCTTTCTTGGCCCTCTCTTCTTTGTTCCAAGCACTCACAAAGTCAGGTCAATATTTTACTTTGCTTAATTTTTGTCACTATCTCTCACTTATCACTTTTGCTTTGTAAAATTTTGAACATTATCTGAATTCTTACCAACTTTTCTCAACTAAGTATTCATAGTTTGGCTGGTTATTGAGTGTTACTGTTGCTTTTGAGCTACGCAAAATCCTAGTTGTATGCTATTGTGGAGTTTTGTTATTGCCTGCAATTTGTTTGTTGAATAGATTCTTGTCAATAAATATACAAAATTTTCTTGGGTCTTGAATAGGTTCTTGTCAATAAATATTCTATGTTATTGCTACAAAATTTTCTTGGGTCTTGAATATGTTATTGCTATTGTGGAGTTTTGTTTTGTTATTGTGGAGCTTTCTTGGGTCTTGAATAGGTTCTTGTCAATAAATATACAAAATTTTCTCTCTGACTCTTGGGGGTTTAATTAAAGTTGTTGAATGGTTATCCGTGGAACTATACCAACACATAGTCTCTTTTCTCATATTTTTGTAGTCTATAATGATCATGTTTTAACTTCCATAGCATCCTGCTGCAGCTAAAAATGTTTTGTAGGCCATTGATCGGTTAGCAGCGTTGAGACGTGCTATTTTATTACAATAGATTAATTATTTTAGGGAAATGCTAATGAGCGCCCTTATAGCACTCATTAATAATCCATTTAAAGAAAATTTTTATAAAAAATAAAAAAAAGTAATTAATATTTTGACAATTTTTTTCATTTTTCATAAAAATGGAATCAAAACTTTCTTTAAATGGATTATTAACGAATGCCCTAAGGGCACTCGTTAGCATTTTTTATTATTTTATTACATTAAAAGTTAAAATAAATTTATTGCCGATGAATGTTTCGTAAAATAAATAAATAAAATCAATAATGTGTAATTTTTTGTGACGTAAATAACTAAAAAAAATAGGAAGCTAAAACTTTCTCACTAAAAAAACAAAAACAAAACAAAAAGTTACTATTTATTTTATTTAGCTTAAATCAAAGAACTAGAGCTTTCTAGAAACCCCATATTAATGGCATCGAAAGCCCAAACCCAAACCCAATGGTAAAAAATAAAAACAGCTCCTAATTCCCCCGTCTGTCCTTCCTCTCGCTATCTCTTCTTCTTCTCCTTCTTCCTCTGCACCTCACTGTCTTCGGCAAATCCAACGGCCCAGAACACACGGTCAGTTCACGCTTCTCTCTCTCTCTCTCTCTCTCTCTCTCTCACGCACACTTTACATATATATTTTTACATACCTGTGTGTGCGCGCTTATAAATACAATATCTAGGATATCATATGTAAGTTCACAAATTTCTGGGTTTTCAGTTTCAGTGTTCTTTTGGGTATTAGCTTAGTTTTGGGTCTTTTTGGAAACAAATTCCCTTGTGAACCAAAAATATAACAGAACCCTGTATTTAGTTTAGCCAATATTATTGATCTATTTGTTCATCAAAGTAGCTTATCACTCTCATTCTAGGTCTCTCAGTCGGGTTAGGTTGGGATTTTAGGGGGTGGGTTTCTCTTCTTTTTTTATTTTACTGGGATGGTGGGTTGTTAATGTTGTTGTTGCTGTTTTTTTTTTTTTTTTTTTTTTTTTTTTCCTTTAAAATTTCTGGACTTTTTGGGGCAAAATGATGTAGTTATGGCGACAGTGGAGTCGATGGCAAAGGACTGAAATGAAAAATAGTGAAACTTGGAGGGTGAGTTTTGAACATATGTAGGATATCATGTTCCCACAAAAGGGGTAAAATTCTTTTCTTTTCGTTTTTTTTTTTTTTTTTTTGAATTAGTAATTTGCTAAGACTTTAGGGCCCTTTTGGTTATAAAAAGAAAAGCATAATTTTTTTTTTCAATTGTACTTCTTGTCATGTTTAATACCATCTTTGTTTATTTATTTGAAAAGGAAAAATGGGTTGTTAGGAACATGAATATGCATTGATTCCAGATTGCTTTTACCTTTTAAGTTTTAACTACTTATGTATTGAGTTCACATTTGCAAATGTAGTTTCTGTGATTTTTGTTTTACTCTAGTTTAGCTGGGTTAGTGGCCAACCCTGACTAGTCTGTTGAGGGTCTGTAGCCGAACCCAAAATTTTGGAACTAAGGCTTGATTGTTGTTGTTGTTGTTGTTGTTGTTCTGGTTTTGGTGGATTAGGTATGTTCTTTATGTATGTTGTTAACAGATTAATTGGCTATGTGATATGCTATCCAATGGTAATTGGTTTTACTAAGTAACAAGAGTGTTGACTGGTTCGAATTTGATCCTCTTTGTGCTTATGTCAACTTGATTATATTTATACCATATTGAATTGGACCTAAAATTGTTATTATTATTGTGCTGGGGTCACATTGCCTTCTTCTGGGTTAATTTCTGTTCATTCTAGGACATTGCCAATTTGATGTCCAAAATGGCAGTTATCATTTTTTTTTTTTTTTTTGGGTGACATTTGGAGCCTGGTGGTGTAGGTATTGAAGCTTAATGTATAATTTACCAAGCATCTGAACGCTTTGAAGAAGTATGAGCACCACGCAGATTACTGCCTACCAGCCTAAAATATGTGTCAGACATATACCACATTCATATCGCCTCCCTTCTTATCCATGTATTTTACCCACCCTTCCTAAGCATGTCCCTAGGACTTCCTTGAGCACAAATGTAAATGCATCACGTCACCAACAATGTGTGCCCGTCTCAAAGTACCAGCAAAGCATGCCTGTCTGCTTATTTGGTGGTAAAGGGAAAACGGGAGGTGAAAATGGGGTAAGAGTTCTTGTTATTTTTCAATTCATTGGTGCTCATTACTGGACTATGTTAAGGTTAAATTTTCAAGCTGTTAGAAAAATCTATTTAAGTTGCTGATAAAGACTTTGATGTGCAGTCAAATGGCTTTAATCCATTTCTCTAAATCACCTGCGAATTCTCTTTAAAATGCTGTGCTAAAGTAATTAGTTATGTCATTATGGTGCATTTTGTGTTGTGTCAATCAGTTATTTTTGTTTTGGGCTGATCTTTTGTTCTCCTTGGGATATCATAAGGAAGTCCTGTTTATAATAGGTCTCATGCAAAATGTAGTTTTACAAGTAAACCAGTAAACTTGGCTTAAGCATAAAGAAATTTATTTTATTATTAATAATACCCAGTGAATATCAGTCAGAACTTTCACTCCTGGTATACATTAAACTATATTTTATTACTTTTAATTATTGGTGCAATAACTTCTGCTGTTGTCACTTATCAAAAAAAAAAAACTTCTGCTGTTGTCACTTGGCCAAACCTTATTTTTTTTAATAAATAAAAATTCCCTATTTTATTTGTCCCCTTAACATTTCTTTGAGAGGGCTTCTCCTCGCATTTAAGATGAAGCTTCAATTATTAATATATTATCTTTCTACTTATAAAAAATTAATTGATTTTACTTACTGTATATTTCATTATATTGTTTTCATTGTTATATTATTTTTCCAAAGCAAAGTTCAAGAAAATATTTTGCTGCCAGAATTGGTGAAGGGCATTTGTCAGGAATGCATTATCATGCTCCGGTATTGTTAGAGTCATTGGCCCTGTTATGCAATCAGAGTGAAGGAGGGAGGATGAGACGCTCACTGATATCTTCATTAGAGGATTGTATCTCATAATAATTTGATCCGGAAAACTGCATTCACTTGACTAAACTTCTCAAATGCCTGTAGGGTTCTCCATGGAATGCTTTTCAGAATATTTTGGGAAGGTTTAAGGGAAAGTCCGTGGAAGATGTGTTACGGCAGCAGATTGAGAAGAAAGAATTCTATGATGATGGTGGCAAAGGCAAAAAGCCTCCATCAGGTGGTGGGGGCGGTAATGGTGGGGATGGTTCTGGTGAGGATGAAGACCTTGCTGGAATCATTGATGAAACTGTGCAAGTGATTTTGGCAACTATTGGCTTTATTTTTATGGTATTAACCTCTCTCTCTCTCTCTCTCCCCACACACCCCCCCCCCCCACCCCCCAAAAAAAAAAATACAATGTCAAAACTCAATAAAATTGTTCACAGCTAGCATGATAACATTAGCTACAAAGTACTTATCAAGAAACAATTCTTGAAGACAGAGACTAGATAACCTAAAGAATTACAACTTGTCAAAAATTAATAAAAATTAACTAGAAAGCATAACTAAATAGTATGAGTTACTGTTTTGTGCTTGGTATACTGCTTAAATGTTGGCCCAGAGTATGTGGAGGGTCAAATTCTAATGCACCCTATATTATTGCACGCATTGCTGCCTGAAAAATGAAGAGTATTACAATGTCCAAAATAAATCTGATTAATAACTAGATTAATCAGATTAATTATATTATTTTTGTTCTAGTGATGTTTTAATGTGTAACTGTTCCAAAAAAAAAAGGTGATGTTTTAATGTGTTTACAACTTTGAAGGAATCTAGGTTGTGCTAGCTGTATGCAAGTGCTATTGATTAACAATTTTAGCTCATTGGTTTCATTGCAGTACGTTTACATAATCAGCGGTGAGGAGATGGCTCGGCTAGCAAAGGACTATATCAAGTATTTATTTGGAGGAAGTCAGAGCGCTCGTTTAAAGCGTGCCATGTACAAGTGGGGAAGGTTCTACAAGAAGCTGACCGAGAAAAAGGTAGTTGATCAGTTTTGGTTGGAAAAGGCAATTATCAACACCCCAACTTGGTGGGATAGCCCGGAAAAGTATCGACGTCTCTATAAGTCTTATGTAGAATCAAATTCTGATAAGTAATAATGAGTTCAGTTGTATCATACTGCCTGGCCTACCTCCAGAATGTTGCATGTTCTGCAAATGTTGCAAGATGGTATCCAATTTTTTGGTAAATTTTTACGTAATCACGGTTTTATGAATTAGACATGTTGAGAGCCTTTTTGGTATTCGTGGTCTGACTGTAAACATGCGAAAATTGTCTTTGAATATGAGGCACTGCAAGAAAGTGATAAAAAGTAGCAATAGCAAATATAGGCTTGTTTAGCCAAGAGAGGGATAGCACTGAAAATTTAATGCTAGCAAATTAAACGTGGATGAGTACAGAGGGAACTTTTAGACCATAGAGGGCCATGGTTCCCTTGATTTCTTTTTTTTTAAGAAAAATTTTATCGCTATATATATATATATATATATATATATATATATATGAAAGTTTGGACTCAAATAATTCATATTCACCCCCAAAATTGGAAATTAGCTATTTTAAAATAAAATGTTGATCCAAAGAATCTTTTATTAAAAAAAAAATATTTTTTTAAAAAGTCACTTGATCCGTATGTGTATTGAATCACAATTCACTTTTTTGATGTTTAGAGTTCAAAGTTAAAAGCTTGAGACAGGAGAGTAGAGGGTAAGAGGGGGAAGGAGATGAGAGTGGATGAGAATTGTTATCCCTTCTACTTGTTAGAATGTATTGAAATTTAAGTAGGAGGAAAGAAAGAAAGAAAAAAAAAATTATATATATATATATATATATTTTTCTCCCTTTTATTTGGATGTTTAAAAATGAGGGTAAATTTTATTAATATACTCCTAAGGTTTAGGCTAATACCAATCAAGTTCAAAATATTTTAAAATGAGCTAATTTAGTCCTTAAAGACATTTTAATCCCTAACCCTATTAGCATCCTTTAGTCATTTTACTTTTTTTTTTTCTTTTTTTCTTTTTTCTTTTTCTCAAACGTAACGGGTCTCTATTCTCTCTTTACCTCTTTCGTTCTTCTCTCCCTCTGACCTTTCTGCTCTTCTTATCCCTCAGGTCTCTCTCTCTCCAACCTAGCCCAATCTCCTCTCTCTGACTCACCCTTTTCATTTATCTCTTTCTTCTCTCTGGCAACGGCAATGGTGCATGGGTTTGGTGGTTTAGATTGGTTGTGGGTCATGGTTATGGTGGTTGTTTGTGGTGGTTATTGGTTGCTAGTGATGGGTTTTGGTTTGTTGTGGGTTCTTTTGGTGGTGATGGATTCTAATTTGTGGTGGTTTTGTTGTGGGTTTGAGTTTTTTATTTGGGTTTTGTGGTTGGTGGTTGTTTAAGGTGGTGGTGGTGGGTTCGATTTGGGGTGGATTTGAAATGGAGGTGGTTATGGGTTTCAATCTAGGGTGGATTTGCAGTGAGGTGGTTGTGGGTTACAAAGGGGTGATTGGAATTTTTGGATTTGGGTTTTATTGATATGGATTTGGTTGGGTTTTGTTGTTGGTGGTGGTCATTGGGTTTTGTCGCCAGAGGTGGTTACTGGGTTTAGTGGCCGACGATGGTGGTGGTGGGTTCCAATATGGAATGGATTTGCAGTGAGGGTGGTTTTGGGTTTTGATGTGGTGGTAAGTTTTCTATGCGTTGAGGATTTGGATATTGTTGGCGTAGATTTGGTTGAGTTTTGGTATGGGTAGTAAAATTGTGTTGTAGCTGTTGTTGTAGTTAATTTAAGTGGTTATGGCTGACTGAGGAGAGAGAGAGTGAGGGAGGAGTGAAGAGAGAAGAGTAACAGAGAGGGACAAAGAGAAGATTGAGAAACTAAAGGAGTTTAACATTGTTTAGTGGTGTTTAGGGACTAAATAGTCTTTGCAGACCAAATTGGTTAATTTTGGAATATCTTGAACCTAGTTGGTATTTACCCAAATCTCATGGTAAGTGGAATTTACCCTAAAAATTAAGTGGGGGGAGGGCGAAGGGAGAGAAATAGTTGTATAAATTGATAATTATAACTTTTATTTACTAAATTTAAAGAAATAGATAGACATTGACATCTTAAGGGTAAAGTTGATCTTTTAAATGTTTTTAATATAAGCAGAACTCTTCCAAAGCATCCAAACTCCTCCAATTTGGAGGAATTAAAAAAAGCGGGGGTTAGGAAGGGTAAAATACCCTTCCTTCCTCTTGATCTCCTCCAAATTTGGGGGAATTAATAAAAATGGGGGGTTCGAAGGGTAAGATACCCACTTTCTCTTGGAAAACATATGTTGTAAGACTGACTGACTCTACTTAAATAATTGTTGGGTGTTTTTTATTTTGTTGGGTGAGTGTTTTTTTTTTTTTTTTTGGAAAAACTAAATGCTTTTTTGATATTGCAATATAAATATTGTCGAAACTAAGTTTTGCAACAAAACAAAAAATAAAATTTTAATGTGTTTTTTGATTTTGCACATTAAGAAAAATTGCAGTAACATTTAGTATAGAATCAATCATGGATGATTTTCTCCCTTTAAAAGAACATCGAGCTCCATATTGATAGATCATAATGGATTAAGTAAAAACTGCATTAAGAAACTTTCATAAATGATTGATCTCATGCAGAACAAAAATCAAGCCTATTGTCGTTGATCAGTAAAGCCAAAAAAAAAAAATGTCAAAAAGCAAATTTGCCACTCAGCCACTATAGTAAACCCAAAAATCTATAGGAGAAAGTGAGGGTTTAAAATTTTAAATAGTAACATCCTAGGGTCACCGCATGGGTCATGGGCTGGAATGTTTAAGCATTTGGGACAAATCATACTAAGATGGTGCCCCTGTGCCACATAGCACAATGGACTCTCTTAATTTACCTGTGCAATGGATTGAAATATGGACGACAGTGCACATGGACCATGATTATGGACTTTTAATTCAACAATTGATTATTCTTAGCAATTATTGACATGCCCATTAATTAATTGGATTTCCAAATAAATTAATCATAGCATACTAGAAGAAAAACTCAAAAAAAAAAAAAAAATTTTATTGACAAAATGAAGGGCTAACTTGACAAAAATTGACAAAATCGTGGAGCAACATACTGAGGCATAACTTCTTAAAGAGAAGTAGAGGAGACATATCCAGACATTCTTTTAAATTATATACCTTGCTGTAAACAAACAAACAACCATGTTGTACACCAATCATACCTTTACCCATCAATCTGATTTCTTTCACAATTTATTCTACCTTGCAACAGGGCTAAAAGCAAAATGTCAAAAAGCGTTTCTACATTAACTCTCAAAAAATTTCAACCAGATCTTTGAAATCAAAAAATCCATCTCGAAATCTCGCTCTTTACCCCATATATACGGAGGAAGAATGTACCATTTAAGATAGATCTCATCAACAATTTCCACCCAATCATAAGAATGTCATCAATTAAAAGGGAAGGAAGCATCCAAAACAAGGGCAATAAACAAAATCCCATATTCTTCAATTCCTGCATTTTGTCAAAGTTGAAATATTTGTTCTCTGTTCTTTTTTCATTTTTTTTCCTTTCCAAAAAAAGAGGAGCCTACACAATAAAAAGGGACTTATTTACACCCTCTTGGGCTTCTTCACACCCCCTTCCTTCTTATCACCCTCTGCACCTTTTTTCTTATCCTTTCTCTCCCTCTTCTTTAAAGCTGTCATGTGGGCCTTAAGGATAGTTGCATAAGAAGCTTGGAAGCGCTGATGATCCTTTGCTCCAACCTTTTCCAATGAAAACCAATTAATATCGTTAGCCACGCACGGAAGAAAGACATTTTCCACCAAAAAGAAAGAAAATAAATCGACATTAACCTCAACACACATAAAGTTACATTACTCAAAAGGTTTCTGGATTGTTGGATCTTTAAAGAAAAGCTGTTTAGAACATGGATCTTTTTTTTTTTTTTTTAATGTCTCTGAAAGATAAATAAATAAACAAGTAAAACCTAGGCACTAGGCAGTCACATCTCAGTTTCCGAAGAAATTGTACTTGCAAAGGAGAAAAAGGAGATGAGCACACCCTTAAAAAGGGCATGGCAGCATTCTCAGATATACGCACACTTCATTAACCTATAATATCTAAATATATAACTGCAACATTTCTTTTTGCTGGTGCGTTCATTGGTGCAATCCAGAGTCATGGCTACATCAACAAGGCAATTATGGTCCCTTGTAGGTCCTCAATTCCGAGCTGAGTACATTTAATCAAGCAAAAGAGGTAAAATACCCTTTTTTTGGATAAGTTTAAAGAGCCAAAAGACTTTTTGGGATGACATCTTCATATTATCAAAATATCTAACCCAGAAAGAAAATGGCATCAAGATGGTTGCCATATCTGCTACAACGGGATACCATTCACACCCACATATTTAATACTATAGTTTAAATTTTAGGACATTGGATATTATGTGCCTAAGCTGCTTCGCAAATGTTGACAATGCCAGAGTTAATTTTGGCAAGTCAATTTTTGATAGTCTAGCTATGCTGAAGCTCAAACTTGGCATGGTGTCCCACTCTACATGCGGGCACGCAATATGAGAATAACCTTGGTACAAGTAAATCTTACCTTTCTTTTCTCCCTTCTTAATAAGCTAGTTTTGGCCCCAAGGGGAAGGAGAAGGGGAACGGGAGACATATAATAGACCTACACTTAATGAGTTATGATCCATAATTGATTGTGCTACCCCTTGGGATGATGTCTGAATTCTAGCTAATTTTAATTTTAGGTTGTGTTTGGCTTTGGCTTAAAAAGCCAGTTTTTTTTACTATTTAACTTATTTTTGCTACTATTTAGCTTATTTTTGCTATTATTCATGGGTCTCATTACTTTTTAATACTATTCATGGGTCCTATTGTACTATTTCAGCTTCCTTTTAACTTTATCTACAATACTTTTAACAAAAAGTTTTTAGTTTTAGCTAAATAAGTTGTTCCCAAACAGAATCTAATCATGTACCCAATCAAAGCTTTTTTCAATTATAAACTGAAGGATGGACCCCAATGGACTCTCAAAGAGTCAAAGCTTTAAGTAGAAAAACCATCTAGTCCAACAAAATATTTGGCCACAGCATGGGTTTAAGGTCCAATAAAGTCAGACTTAGTTGTAGACCACATAAAATGATAGCCCCGTTTTCCCATATTGATAGATGATACAAAAAGGAAACGGAAAGGACAAATGGAGTGGTGGCACAATAACGAAAATCATGTTAGTAAGCTTTATAGCCTCCTACATATATCGTTATTTCATTCATTAGTTAAACCAAGCCATCTCAAGTCTCAACTATCCTTTACTTCCTAGTTGTGTTTTGTGTGGTTCTCTTGTTTGAAGAACTATTGTCTTGCTTAAGTAGTGGGACTTCATATGGTGTGTAAAAAGAGGTGACCACAGTACCTGCATCACATCCAAAGATTCACTGCCCAAGACTCATGTATGTTCCTCTCATCAATCAACCAATTAAAAGATAAAGAAGTATATGTTCTATCTAACTAATTCTTATGACTCTCCATCTAACATCTTGAACCATCTCCCAAAAATTTCTAATTTTCAGATCAAGGGAGAAAAATTACCACTGAAGTTGCCCTCAATTGATGTGCTCCACCATAATACTACTTTTTCCAGAAAAACTAATGTTTCAAAGAATAGAATCCACAAATAAAAAGGCCCTACCAATCCTAAGGCACCAACAATTTCAAATTCCAGTGTAACAAACATATAAGATTGTATTATCAAATGACATGAAACAATAAATGAGACATATTTGTCATTCAAATCTCAGATCTAAACTTACACTCAATTCCAACAACAGAACTATGTGAATCCCTCAACCAAAAAAAAATCCACAATGCTCAAAGTCAAGCACCCAATTCAAAGCTTCTTAACTATATAACTTCAATAACTAAGCAAAAGAACGGAAGGGGATGCAATGAGTATAAGGGACCAAAAGAAACATACCGAAGTAGAAATCGTCTTTTTCCCATCAGTAGCACGGATAAGGCATCTGTACTCAATTGCTTCACCAGCAGTTTTCATTTTATTCCTCTTCACCTTAGACTTTAAAGATGCTAAAACATTGCAAGAATGAAAAAGCATTGATCAGAATACTAGACATAACACCACAAAATCATTTAAGAGAAAACTATGGAATGCAGATTATACATACATCGCTTAAGAGTAACCCAAACAGAACCCTTCTCAGTGCTGCGCTCAAACATGCTTGTGAGTTCATTAAGAAACGGGTCTGGCTGTAAAAGAACCTGAAATTCCAGGGCAAAAAAAAAGCCAAACAAACTTAGTTTCAGAATAGAGCCTAGTAAAAAAATTAGGGAATCAAATCATGTACACAAGCAATCACAAAGAGCGGCACACATACAATAAAGAAATTATATCTTCAACACATAATACATAGAATTTTTTTATAGATACAATAGCATTCAAAACCTAAGGAAATCACTCCATGATGATTTCTCCTTATTATCAGGCCAAGACACCAATAGGGTTTTTCTTTTCTCTTTTCAATAAGCAGAATTCGAACCCACATCCTTTATTTGATGAAATTAAACTGTACCAGTAGAAACCACTTGTAATACATAGAACAATTTTATTTACAATGAATCATAAATCCATAACAACAACTATTTTCCAACTTGGTCAATGGGGAATTCAAAAACTACGCAATATATATACAAATCTGAAAAGCAATGTCTATACACCCATTCATACATACATACACTTTGTGCATTATAGAAATTGAACCACAAAAGCTTAAAAGCACTACTCAGATTTGATTTTCAGCAACGAAACCTATACATACACATAGAATATATCTATACACAAAACCAAACAACAGGATCACCCAAAAATATTTGAATAAAGAAAATTCAACTGGAATACAAGAAGCTCCGTACACTGCAATTCAATATATATATATATATACACAAATTAAGAGAGAGAAAGTGAGAGAAGAGAATTTACCATGATGAAGGCTGTGAATGAGATCTAATCGCCGATGCAGAAACCCTAACACACTCTCTCTCTCTCTCTCTCTCGCTCTTTCTATCTTTGTTTCTTTCTCTCTTTTTGGACTTGTAAGAGTAGCGCACAGATTTTCTGCGATTCTTTAAAAACTGAATCCCTCACACGTATATAACGCTAAAGTGGTGTGCTTGACACGTAATTATGAATAATTAATTGGACCAGAAGTCTTTTGGTCTTCCACCGCTTTGTTACTCTCTAACAATATAATATTACCATTGCGTGTAATGATCACTCTATAAATATAAGTGCTTGTAAGGTATAGAGGGCAAGGATCGGAGTTCAAGTCTTCGAAAGGAAACTTTACACGCATATACACTTAGATTAAACTAGAGTAGAAATTCTATCTTGTATAAAAAAAAATAATATTTAAATATTTTTTGTCAAAAAATTAAAAAAGTTATATTTTTTAAAATAATATTTAAAATTAATCATAACAAAAAATAAGAAGGGTTGATAAAGTAATAAAAAGAAACCCAAAAAAATATTTAATTGATGTCATTAGTATATCTATATAAATTAAAATGTTATAGGTTTCGATTTATAAGACTACATTTGGCAACAGTCAATAATTTCAATTTTTTTTATTGGGATAGTTAAAAATTTTGGTATTTATAATAATTGATGAAGAGAATAATGACACATGTCTCGGTTTAGAAATGAGGTCGAGTTTGATGGCATGGTAAGTTAGCCTAGTGTTGTGGGCCTTGTGGCAACTTAGCCATGGCTCGAAAAGGCTGCCTAAACAACTAACCAAGTCCACTCTATCTTTTCCATCCAAAAAAAAAAGTCAACTCTATCTCTATATAGAAGTGCATTCATGCCCATCCACCCTAATTGAAGCTATGATATCAATTATAATATAGGATAGCCTCCAAATTAGAGATGCAAATTACATAAGATAACTTAGCTCGTATCTCAGAGAGATTGGTTTCTTAAACAACATACATAAAGAATGATGATCGCTAGAATATACATGAGAAATAATCACCCTAAAAATTATATCTCCTAACTATCCTCTAAAAGGTTAGAGTACATTTTCTTGTCAATCAAATCCCAATGAATTTGTGTTATCTTCTTCTCCTCTTTTATAGGTCGAGTTAGACAATTTTTTTTATAGGGCCAAGTTAGACCATTAATTAGACTAAATAGTCAATAATTAATATTATTGAGGGTTGATAATTATGATGTTTTTGGATATACTTGTCGTTTAAATTTGTATATTATCATAGAAAAGCCTTATTTTTGATAACTTCATAGAAAAACCTCATATTATAAAAAGTATAAATTTCAATTGTTTAAGGCGCTGGTGAAGAAAGCAAGCTAATTCAAGTCAAAGAGCGAAAACTAGAATAAAATAAAAGGAAGACCTACAATAGCATTAGTATTAATAAAAAAAATTGAATTAAGGATAAAGTGGAGGAAAATAATTCACTTGAATATCTATAGTCAACCTCAAAATTTTAGGATTAAGGCTTGATCGTTGTTATTAGCAATTTTAATTGCTTAAATTTTATACATATTATTTTAGTAATAAAATAATTAATTATTTGAATATTATAGATAATATTTGTATTTGTGAAAATTAAATATTTTTATTCTAAAAATAAATCTATGTAAGTAGTTTTTATTTATTTATTATTCAGTAAGTAGTTTTAAGAAAGTAGAGTGAAAAGTTGGATTTAAATAATTAGTAATCTATATGCGATAAGTGACATTTTATATCTAAAAGGTTGGAGTTAAACTTCTCACTTAAAAAAAATTGTAATTCTCAATAATTTTTGTCAAACGAATAATAAAAAATTTATAAATTTTTAAGAGTTTAACCATTCTTATCCCACATTCCTATGCAGTGAACATACTAGTGAAAAAGTAGAAACTTTCCCCATGCTTGGATGCCTCCTCCCCTCTCCTCTCCCTCCATTCCAAACATACCAAAAAATTGTATTTTAGATCTAACACTGTTTCACTTTTCCAGCTTGAAGCTTTGATTTGTTTTGTTTTTCTTTTTCTTTTTCTTTTTCTTTTGGAGCATGAGTGTTAAAAATCATCCTCATGCATTGTAATCCCATTTGAAATGTTTGAAGGAGAATGATTGCTTGCTTCAGAGTGATTGGTCGCATCCCCTTTATAGAGTGAGGGGGCACTACTTGTACTTGTTATGCTTCATTATCAAGTTTTTTGTCTTTTGATCTTAATGCTTTATCTAGACTGCTTATAGTTTATACGAATTGCAATGAAAGCCCTTGCTGAGTCCCTGCTCTAAATAAATATTGACGAAGGAATTGGCCACCTTTCAGTTTAAGCGAGTTTAGTGTGTATACAAGTTCCTTCGATAATCTAAAAAAAAGATATACATATCCGAATGAGAAATCAAAATTTACATAATGTTCAGTTCATTTCTTGAAGCTGAATGACTACATCAAAGCTGAATTTTTGACCTGCCTCAAATGTGGCTTCAAGATCTTCGAAGCTCTGCTCAACTCTCAAGTCTTTGCTGACTTTTAAACCTTCCTGCGATAATTTAAAAGCACAGAACTAAATTTAGGCTCCATGGGATTGTACATAACACAAAATCTCAAAAGCCAAGAGAATGGTGTAATCGTGTTGTTGGATGATGCATGATTAGGAATAGAGATTAGGCAACAATGTAAGCACATGAACAATGATTTAAACGATGGAAGAAACATTACACTTCATCATGGCTGTGTTCTTTTGTAACAGTCAGTTAATGCACTGATGTAACAATTATAAATGGCATATTCAAGAATGCTTGGTTAAGTAGTTAGTCAACAATTGCCACCTATGAACAACAAAGTCTAAGAATTTGTAAAGAGGTCTTTGATTGAAAGTGAACACTATTTAGTTTAGAATTGAGTTTTCTTCCGATAGCAATCTTGAAGAGTTGTTAGCCTTATTTCCCCTCTAAGAAACTTAATACTAACCCATTCCCTTGTTGTTTTGCCTATTGATCTCAACCACATCAATGTTAAGTAAGACCAAGTAATTATAGCTACAAGTTTGAAGTGGTCAACTTTGAGGAATGTATATGAGACCAAGTGGGACATAATAATGTAACTCACCCCAAAATCATTTTAGTTTAAGTAAAAGGCATCCACTCAAAAATACCTTATCTTGCAAAATTATGTTCTTCAAATGCGAATCAATTGGTAGATCAATAAAATATGAGTAATACTAGGGACACAACTACTTTCACAATCTTTTGCATAACTTGCAAAGGTGGCAATTTGTAATTGGAGCAACTTTTCTTTTATAAGGACCCACTATGGACACCACTTCTATTGTGCACAAATTGCAACAAGTCATGTCAACAATTGTAAAAAAAAAAAAAAAAAATGTATTTCTAACCTTATTGTTAAAATACAGCCATTAGCATTTGTATGTTGCCAAATTTTCTATTGACTAAAACACAGGAAACTTTTTACAGATATCTACATAAATTTTTTAAAATTTAATAAAATTGCAAAAAATAAAAATTATATGCACAAGATTTTCATAAATTCCCAAATTTTCCTACACTACTCATCATATGCATGAATACTAGAAACAAGCTGCTCTTTTTCCCCAATAAATAAAGTTCCTCCTAGCACCCAACAAAACTAATGCCTATCACAACAAATGAAATTACAAGTCAGCGGTCAAAACATAATGCATACTAACTACAAATCTACAGTAATGCTATTATTATCCTTAACATTGACCACCCACTCATAGATCATTTCATCCCTCATAATGTTTAATGGGAAGACAAGTCCTCTATGTTCAAACTATGCACAAGCTATTAAGGCTAACATTCCAGGCACTAAATCAAACTACAATACACAATGTTCTAGTTTCCATCATAAAATGCTCAACTTTTGACTTTTTATAACAATTCTGGAACTTTTGATATTGGAAAAGATAAACTTGGATTAAAACTTAAAATGGTTCCAATGTTGAAATCATATCTTCTTTTTTTTTTTTGGTTCAATAGTTTGAAAACTTGATTTTTTACTATTTGGTGTCTTTCCAGTATGGTTGTATAAATCACCCCCTCTGACACTCCTTTAATAATATTACTTATCAAAAAAAAAAAAAAAAATGTTGAAACCATGATTTCAATTTCCTACCATCAAATGCAGGCATTTGAAAGCATTCACCCGCTATTATTGAGCACATTAATGAAGCTAACATATTGAAGTAAATAGAGAGCATTGCTAGATAAAGGAGACAAAAGATTAATAAGTAAAATATCATGTAATTTAAATAAATATAAAAATAAAATAAAATATCATACCTACCTTTTCTACATATTCAGCTATGGTAGAGTTAATCACCTCCTTGATTACTTGCTCGTAAACTTTAGAAGGTCCAAGGACCTCTAACAGAATGTCTTTTGGTATCTGCTAGACACAAAAAAGGTATAATGCAACCCCCACCAGAGTCAACAAAATTCTGCATCCATTATGCTTGTGTCTGTTTGTTTGCATTGTGTATCAATCCACGTAAACATATATAATCGTGTTAGTACAGATCTTTCTCTCTTACACACATTGAGACACAGACATATGCATGCATTTCTATCTGTGTTCATGGGAGTGTCCCATTGTGCATGCATCTCCATTGGATGGTGTAGATGGATGCAACCACATGGATCAGATAAAAGTTATCATAACAGATTCAAAAGAGCCATAAAAAAAAACAAGAGAGCTTCCAACCCACACGGCCATGGTTGCATTTGAAGAATAATAACTTTCAAACACACATCATACTGTGGGGAGACAGAGAGAGAGAAAGGAGAAGAAGAGTATAAGTTATAAAATCAAAATGGAAAAAACTCTAATGGTTTCATTTAAAGAAGAACCACTTCTAAACACTGGAAAAAAAGACAGTGCAATAGAAGGGGAAAAAGAGAGAGAGAGAGAGAGAGAATTAGTCCCATTACCCAAGTAGTTGATATTGGTTGAGTAAAGGAACTACCCTCAATCTCACTCTCATTCACCTAATTGTAAAAATTAAAGGAGTTTGTAGTAGCTTGGTAAGCATATGAATTAATGTTTAGATAATGTGCCATACTATATAAGGAAGTTTTTTTTTTTTTCTATTTCTGGTCAGGAGGGAGAGATAATCTCAAAAGATTTCATTGATAGGTAACAGACACACACATATATAGATTTTCAACAAACAAAAATTTGATATGCCACACACACACACACACATATATTTTCAACAGAGAAAACTTAATATGCCACAAATTTTCCCCAACCCACCCCTTCCCAAGCCTTTATCTGTAAGGTGCATCAGGCATGCATCATGTGTTGTTGGTTGTGGTTGGGGTTGATGATGTGTGTCAAGAATGCCACAGTGAGACATCCTTCACTTACACTTGAAAACCATTTCCCAATTGGATTACTAATCACAATAAGTTAAACAAGTTGATTGCAGGTTGCAGCAGAATCAAAGTACACAGAAACTTACATTTGGTGTTTTTCCTGAGTTGTCAAATTGTTTGTCCAAGACAAAATAGCCAAGGGAAGAAATCATGAAAAGAAAATGTTAAGAGTTATATTCGTAGGAGGAAACCAAAAGCAGAAACGTGGTAGATGAAATATATATATATATACACATATACATACATATATATATATATATAAAAGTTACAAAATCATTTCCTAACTTATATCATTTAGACAATTTATATTAGCAGTCAAATTAACAGTGTTCAAGCATCCAGAAAAGGATGAACTAAATATCTCTGTTCAAATTGCTTTTTTTTTTCGATCCAAGTTTACACAAGAACTCCCTCTTGTGGCAAAGAACTCTGGAAAGAGTGTGATAATCAACCGAAGAGCACAAGAGAGACTACTGCTAGAAAATGTCAATGAACAATGGAGATGAGGCAATTGCCTAGCTATGCTTGTGAGCCTGTCTCTATTTCACGTTCTAGCCCTTTTGTCAGTGTTTTTAATTTTGAAAGTTACTAGTACTAATGATAATTTGAAGACATTTTTTTTTTCCTAAACTAGACTTGTATCCATTCTCAAACTTGTATGTTTTACCATATTTGATAATAACTCCCAGTATTCAGTCATCATTTTTAAAGCTCTGTTACATACAGTCCATAATTTCTAAGCTTCAACTCTCAATAAATTATTATAATGTGTATGGATTACATCAACCATGTCACTTAAAGAACACTGATGGTCAACAAAAGTCATGGTCGAAGCAACAAACAGTACCAATATTGGAGGACACAATGGTCTGATATTTTTAATTGCCTATTAGAGGTGTAATTTCTCAAACTGCATGCACATAAGAACACAGAAGTGGTACCAAGAAGTGCATGGTTAGAGCATGTGGAGGCCCCTCCATAAAAACCACAAGTACATGGAGTGCTGCTCTAAACTAGTCAACCACAACAAAGGATAGTTAAATAGTCATTAAATGATTGGAAGCCACTTCTATTGACTACTGTAACTCTTCATAGATGACCATATGCAGTTAGAAAAAAAAATCAAACACAAAAAAAAAAGAAATAAGCTTCTCCATGATAAAATATACATCAAATTGAAAATCTTACCTCCTTTTACTCTTCGAAAGCCGGGTATTGGCTGTGCTGCAGCAACCATTTTGTCAAAAACATTGTCAAAAATTGCCTGAGTTTTGGCACCAAAAATCTCAACACTTATCTGGTGGCAAAAATTACAAATATAATTTGTGGTCAAAACCTCAACACTTATCTGGTAGTAAAATTTACAGATACCATTTGTTGTCAAAATTCAATAATTGCAAAATGCAAAGACTATTTATGAACATATGCATTACAAATTTGTCAATCCACCAACAAAAAAAAAAAGCAGAACATAGGTGATCTCTATAACAATATGGGAATAGATGTCTTCATATCATCATTAATACTACTAACTACCAAAAATAAAAATCATATTAGCATACCTTTAGTTCTCTACTCTTACTAGTACTCATGGCAGCAACAGAAAAATCATCAAATTGAGAAGAAGAAACTCCAACATCTTTGACACCTAAAAAGTAGCACAAACCATTATTGTGCAGAATAGTTAATAATATCATTAGGAAGAAGCTGAACGGTACATTTTGGAGGAGAATAAATTGGATCTGCACCTGATATTACAGCACAAACAGCAGGATGATATTTATGAGTTCTCCTGTAAAATGAAAGGGAAACATGAAGATCTAATAAGGAATACATGCGAAAATTTTCAGTACTAAAAATGACTGGAATTGATACATTATACGACATATTTTTGGCAAGATCTCATACAATACATATATGCCCCGAATAATTTAAACTAGTCCATAGTACTTATGAAGCACTTAAAAATAAGTCCATTTTAAACAGAGACATTGAAGAACTCCAATCAATGACCTCAATCTCAATAGTTATGGTGATGCACTGATGCCTCCCTATTATATACTACCAACTTCTTCATCCAAAATATAATCTAAGCCACAATGGATTGACTTTTTTCCATGGTACATCCAATCTCCTCTTAATTCCCCCCACCCAAAAAGAGTGAATTACACTAAATTCCCTCAAGGTTTATCGAAATGACCCTCCCCCCTTGAGGTTTTTAAAAATGCAACAAATAAGTCTATGCCCTCTAACATTACTACCCTACTTAGAATATTCCTTTTTTTTTTAAGAAGAGTCTCACTCATTTGTACAAACCTCAATCATTTATAAACTCTCAAGGGAGAGGAGTGTCAATTTGTCCATAGTTTGTGTTTGGGTAGGCTTTATTTAATTATTTACTGTATTTTTCAAGGCATATTCAGTTAAAAGTCAGGCATAGACTTATCTACTGCATTAATGGTATGTTTGGATGGCAAGATTTGGGCACATGGATTTGCAGTTTGATGATTAAAATCCAAATACCTGGTTTGGATAGTTTACAAAGGTCAAGTATTTGGAATTCACAAACCCGTCAAGGATTTTAAACCTTAAAATCCTTGAATTTGAAATAACTTCTAAACCCATAGAATTTAAAAATCCAAATGACATACTTAAATATTTATGGATTTGGAATTAAGACATTTCAAACCCATCACTTTAAAATTCAAGTATTCAAACGCAACCTTAAAGAAACCTCAAAAACCTCAAGGTTGGAGTGTCAGTATCATTTCATTAATCCTCAAAAGAGTTTGCTGTAATTTAACTATAAAAAAAAAAAAAAAAAGAAAGACAAATGAGTTTGCTTATATTACATTTTTTTGACAACCAAAATATATAAATTGCTTTATCATACACAAAAAAAAAAAAAAAAAAAAAAAAAAAAAAAAAAAAAACTGCATTATTTTGGGGTGTGCCAAAACATTATTCACTTTAAAATATCAATATGCATAACTTAATGGTATTAAACTAAAGAAGACAAAGTTGAAAACTTTTATACCTTTTCATTTGATGTGGAGCGTCATATCTGAAATGAGGTGAAAAGCGCAAGCTTCCGGGAGTAAAGCCGTTTAATGCTGGTTGCTTGTGTTTGTGACTTACTGTTATCTGTACCCAAAACTCCAATTCGTGAAGTGAGTAATTTTACCATTAGAATGTAATGAAAATTTAGAGGAGAGAGAGAGAGAGAGAGAGAGAGAGAGAGAGAAACCTTTGGATTTAAAGCTGAGAAGAGAGAATTAACGGCTATTTCCATTATTATCTTCAATTCTTCTCTTTATCTCTACCTTGGGTTTTTGACTTTTTGGCTCTCCAAGTAATGCTCTGGGAGTGTTACACTGCTCTTTCTAAGGGACCGTGGAAACGACGACGTTGTAGCGTTAGGAAGTAAAAACGATGGCGTTTCTTTGTAACAGAATAGTATATTGTTTGAATCTTCCGAATAAGATTTTATTTTCTCAGTTTAATTTAACAATGTAATAACTAATAACCACTAGTAACTACTACATCAATTCTCTAAAACTAAAAAAAAAAAAAATCACATCAGTAAATTATTTTTTTTTTTGAGGGACAAACATCATTTTATAATAATAAAAAGTAATCCTTTGGGATCAATTTTTAATAACATGATATTAGATATACTTTTAGATATATAATTTATACTATAATTCATAAAAATGTATTTATTTCAAATTCACAAAATCCTTATACGTTTTCTTTAGATTTATTACCTTGGACAAAAAGTAAAAATATATAAAAATAAAATATCTACATAATTCCTTAATTGGTATACCTTAAACTCCTCAATTAAATTCAATCATGTAATTGTATTTACCAATAAATCACATAGTTGAATTATTTTTTCTTGCAAAATATAACATCGCTTTATATATATTTTTTAAATTAAATTAAGTGGCTGTATTAAAGTAATTAAACCTAAGATATACTTAAATAATTTTTTCTAATTTTGTCCATAAAATATTACACAAGGTATTGTATTTTAGATTCCTCTCAAATATGTATTACATTGACCAATAAACACGGTTGAATTTAATTGTTCTTTTCAAAAGATAATACTTTTTGTATTATATTAGTCAATAAGACCATGATTTAATTTAGTTAAGAGATGTAAGAAGCATGCCTAAAATTTTTCCCTTAACAAATTTTTTTTTTTAAGTTGAAAAAATCAATAGAAATACACTATCCCAAACGAGCACTTAATCAAAAATAAAAAGAAAGTGAAATTCAAATTAAAAAATATCTTATTTTAGTATATTCATCTAGTCTAGTCGCTAGGTATGAATTAATATTGATTTAAATAATTAGAAAGTTTATTGATACAAAAATTTTAACAAATGCTAATGTGGCAAATTGATAGATTATTAGTAAGACGTAAAAAAGTAATGTTAATAATAAACTCAAATAAGAATTAGTAAAAACTTGTCTAACTGTAATGAATTTTTGTGTGTATACAGTAGCATCATGATGGGATTGAATGCTATCGGAGTTGCATTCCTGATCAAGCTCAAGACCCTGCTGTCTATGTGTGCAATCCCTCAAAAAAGGAGTGGATTAAATTACGATCAACTGCTGCACTTGACAATCCTGGCACCATAGGATTGGCGTTTGACCCAACTCGGGATCCCATAGACGTTTCTACTGAATTCATACCGGTTAGAGTCAGGCAGTTGGAGGCTGAGGAGGATTTATGCTATACTTTTGAAGTATACATTCGAAACTGGGGCATGGACAAAATCTAATGAGATCTGCCACTGCAATTACAATTTGGTCATCAAGAACAACAGTGCCTATGTTGGAAAGATTTTACATTGGCGAACAGATGGAGATAAAGTGCTCACATACGATGTAGAGAAGGAGCTATCTTGGTTAATTTCAGTACCAATATGTTATTATCCTAGTGTCCTATATGAATTAAGTATAAACTTAACCATGTATTTAAAAATTCTTGAGCACCTCTCTTTGCAAGTTGGTTTTCAAGGGTGAGTTCTACCCATGGGTTTGTAGCACAAAAATGGAATAAATTTGGAATATATGAATGAGCTTGGAATTAATCATTGAAACTTATAATTTATTTAATGAAAAATTTGATGACATATGCCTTTTATTATTTTTTTTTTCTTGTCTTGCCTAAAACGGATCTTTATTAAAAACTAATTAAGCTAAAGGTTGCACCTAGACTAGTGTCAGATGATGAAGAAAAAAGTATGAATGACAAAATTTTCATTATGTACAAAAATTTAAATATTATGACAATGTTTTAGCAAAACTCATTTTTTTATTGTTGGAAAATAATAATAAGGTTTTAGCGAAAATTTAATTATTATGGCAAAGTTTTAATGAGCGGATAATACCTTCAGTAAATAAGTATAAAATATTCAAAATTCTTATATGAATGAAATTAACTACATACATTTTTTTTTTTTTTTTATGTATATAACTTCATAGTTTTTCAAATAAAAAATTTATTTTAATTTTCTCGTTCAAGAGGCCACCCAATCTAGTATTATAAATAGAGACCAAAACCCCTTACAAGGAGTACAAATCACTTTAGCTATTCCTAGTAGTTGATAATGGCAACTAGCTTTTTACGAAAAATTCTTACCAATATTTTCTTGGTATTGATCGTAACTGCGGCCATGTATGCAGCCAAAGCTACGGACCATAAAGAAACCAAGCTATCCTTTTACATTCATGACATCTCAGCCTTTGGCAACCCCAAAGCCACGGTGATCCATGTTGCAGGCATTGCTGGCAAGGCTTGGACATTCACCCAATTTGGCACCGTCTATGTCGTCGACGACAATATCACCAAAGCCCCAGATCCAAAGTCACCCAAAGTTGGGCAATTTCAAGGCCTGTACGTGACAGCCGCGTTTGATGGGTTGCGTTCATTTGCTACGGCATCAATAGTGTTCACAAACAAAGAGCACAACGGAAGCACCATACAGATACAAGGTACAAATAAGGATCCTGCTACAGAGGTTGCAGTGGTGGGCGGGACTGGGAAATTCCGATTTGCTAGGGGCTATGCAACTTCTATGATATATTTCTTGGACATTGCCACCCAACACTCGGTTATCCAGTTGAATGTCACGGTGCAAACTAGTTGAAAATATTGACGGGTCACAGAATAAATATGGACCAGTGGAACACGCGTACGTTTTGTAACATCTCCAGTGAAACTGACCATTGGATAGAAATTAATTTCTCCCTACTTGTTGTGCTATAGTCTTATTTGTGTTTATGGTTTAAAAGCAATAATATTATTGTCCTGTGTTATTGAAATAAAGTACTGGATTTCATCTTTGAATTTATTTTTTTTTGGCACTCATAAAGTATTACTATTATCATTTTTTCTCAAAAAAGAAAGAAGGCGTATATACACTTTTGGTCCCTACATTTTGGGCCGTTTCTCGATTTGGTCCCTAAATTGATTTTGCTCTTAGGTGAGTCCCTTCTTTTTCATAGTCGTTTTTAAAATGGTCCCTGCCGTCAACCCAGTTATGAAAAATGCTGAAGTGGCAAACGAAATGCATTGTTGGCATGTTAATGGCTGACGTGGCTAATAAAATAATAATAATAAAATATTTTATTTGATATTTTTTAATGCCACGTCAGCATTTTTGAATTTAAAAAAGCCACGTCAGTTTAATTAAAAAAAATAAAAATAATTTATATTTTTCAATTTCAATTTAATTCAAACTAAATTAAAAAAAAAACTGATGATGCACGACAAAATCAGTAGGCTGGATGCTTCGGATTTCAACAGCGGCGATGATAAACCTAACTGAAAACCTGGGGAGATGAACAAAACAGTCAGAGGCGACCGGGGTGGACCGGCCAGAAACCCTCCGATGGTAAAGTCAGTGTCTTCTCTAAACTTTGGAAGTCCCGAATACTTGGAAAAATATTCCGTACCTTTTTGTTTGTCGATTGCTCTTCTTATATAACGCAGGCCAAGAACGGTTTACCAATGCAGTAATTGCTCCTATATTGGAGGATGTCGGAAGGTTCGGAAGTAACCTCCATAACTGCTATGGAGGTTATTTCATTAGGCCGTACATTTTGCAACGCGGTCATAGGAGGTGGTTTCGTGGCAATGTCCTTGGTTTTACATATGTTCCAAGTGTATAAGCCTCGTCCAGGGACGGTATGCAGTGATGATGTTTGCAGTCAATGTAGGCCGTCCAAGGGCTTTCCTGGACGGACGAGGCCTACATGGACGAGCTTCCTGGGCCAAGGTGTCAAGCATTTTACTTGGACGACCCCCACGGACGAGCATGGAGTTGATAATTTTTAGGACACCATCAAAAACTGTTAAATCTATTATTATTATTATTATTATTATTATTATTGCTTTCATTATTTTTTAGGTAAGAACACAAGAACTTGTTCTCATGTTCTTCCCAAATCCAAGAACACTCAAACCCAGAACAAGAGCACAATCAAACCCAGAACAATGCAAAATTTCATACAAAATCCCTATCCTCCACCGAAACCTCCAGAACATGAAAAAATTATCAAACCCAAACCCACATGAGAAAACCAACCCAAAAAAATCATCAAACCTCCAACCCAGAAAAATGTCAAACCCAGAAACCTCCAACCCAGAACTTCATTCCTCATGTCCTTCTCCAAATCAAGACAAACCCGATTGACAAACCCACTCAAAATCGATCTCAGCACAAAAAATTCCAACACAATCAACATTGAAACCTCTAGGAATCAAACCCATAAATCCAGAAAAATATACAAATCCGCATAAGAAAAAATAAAAAAAAACCCAGAACAGTTTGGGCAAAATCTCAGAACATATACAAACCCAGAACATCAAGGGCGAAAAAAAAAAAACACACACACACACACAAACAAAACCAAAATCCAAAACCAATACAACCATTTTTATTTTTGCTTCAAATCTTTCTTCCAAATCCCAGAGAACAAATAAGATTTCCTCGCCGATTCGGTTACCGACGAGGTTTTCTCCAGGCTCCTCCTCCATCCTATTCACGCTCAACAGAACTTCGTCAACTGTCCATCGGAGCCTTCTAGGAGCCAAAATGACGTCGCCGTTGCAGTTGAGGATAAAATCTTGTCCTTCGCGAAGATTCCCACGCCGTCCAATGCCAACAACGGCAGTGGATTCTCCGTCCTGAGGTTCTGAGCCGCCGATGCAGACCTTGTCGATCACCGACGTTCACGGCGTGGTCTGCTTGTGAGTTTGTGAGCTCCGGCGCTGAGCTTATGATCTTAATGGTAGAGAGTGTAGGGTGAAGAAGAGAGAGGGAGTTTGAGATTAGTGGTAGAGAGTGTAGATTTTTTTTAAGCTGATGAGGTTAACCAAAACCAAAAACAAAAAGAATTAAAACGATTAGGAATTTTTATTTTTTAAGAAATGATTTTAGTTTAAATTAGATTTAAGGTTTTTTTTTTAAAAAAATTAATTTACTTTTTTTTTTTAAAAAAATTCTTAGCTGGCTTTTTTTATTAATTTAAATGCTGATGTGGCATTTAAAAAATATCAAATAAAATATTTTATTATTATTTTATTAGCCACATCAGCGATTAGCATGCCAACAATGCATTCCGTTTGCCACTTCAGCATTTTCCGTAACTAGGTTGACGGCAGGGACTATTTTAAAAACGACTATGAAAAAGAAAGGACTCACCTAGGAGCAAAATCAATTTAGGGACCAAATCAAGAAACGGCCCAAAATGTAGGGACCAAAAGTGTATTTACGCCAAGAAAGAATTAAGAAAAAAAAATTTTCTATCATCCCAGGCCTGAAATTATTCACTCTTCCAAAGAATCCTATCACTAGTGCCCAGTGATCCTTCTCTCTAGTCGCGAATTGCCATCTATTGTAAGATGCTAGTCATGCAATGTAAAGAAAATCTAAAACCTTTATGTTTGTGAGTTTGAAACTTTGAATAGAAATGCCAAGATATTGAAATTTTCATTCAAAGGATTAAAAATTTTAGTTTATGAAAATTCAACGATTGATGTAAATGATGTGGTACTGAAAATTATTTTATTTTAAACTAGTCCCAACCCTGCGCTTATTTTGTAATGAAATATAATATATAATTTATTTTCTAAAATATTCATAAAATTATAATTATAACTAATCATCTGTAGCAAAGTGTTTTCCTCATAAGAGAATTTTATTTTAGATGTATTAGAGTATTAATCAATAAATTTTCTTTATATAACCGTTTACCAAACCAATAAAGGGGGTTTGGTAAACAAAGGGCAAGGATGTTTTTTTTCCCCAAAAATAAACAATGTTATACTACTTTATTAATATTTTTTAAGTAATGACTTTTGTGTTCTCTATAAATAAAAAATTATATATATATATATATATATTTTTTTTTTTGCTTTCTTTTAATATTAAAATTTTTATCTACTCATATTAAGAGCCAATTTGCCAGTGATAGAATATAGTGTGTATTAAGTTTTTCCATTCATGATAGTTAGAATATAATGAGAAAAATATTTTTTCCACTGTTCAAAATTTCAACTTGTAGCCTTCTATTTTAATGTTATAATTAATCCCAAATTACTCTCTCTCTCTCTCTCTCTCTCTTAAAGTATACAAAGTATGACCATGATCTCTCTTCTTGAATACAATGCTTATCTCAATACATTTATAAAATACACCGAATTAAAACAAATCCATATGAAGATGTTTTTCAAACAAACAAAATGTCATATCAATCATCACTTAACAATGATTAATTTGACTAATTAGAAAAACAGTTTGTTGTAAATAATCTATTAAGATTATTTTTTCTGTAGAAACTGCAAATTTTTTCACCCAAATAGATTATCAAATAAACAACTATTAGCAAAATCTCATTATTAAGTTTCTATAATAATAATAATAATAATAATAATAATAATAATAATAATACAATTACAAAAGTGAGAATATGTTAGTCGTCCAATTATTTTAGTTTGACTAAACTTTGCTTTTATCTAAACTAGGATGTAGTCCATGTTTACGCATGGAAATATTAACAATTGTGATGATAAGATGTTCACCTTGGTAAATTCAGTTTCTACATTGAGCATTATAAATGGAGATAATTTAACACCAATATTTAAAAATCAAATTGGACACACAGCACAAAATTAAACTACAATTAGAAATTGAACACATAGCACAAAATTAACGACAAGAACTGATCATTGAGTTTGGAATCTTTTTGGAGGCGCTAATGCAGCGATGATGTATGAGAGTGTGAAGCAAGGAAGAGTAAAATTGAACATTGTGTTTAAATCCGGCCTTAATCTTAGAAATCCGGAAGGAGGAGGAGAGGGTAGTGTGTGGATCTAATTGATAGAAGTTGAGAGAGAAGGAGGAGACATGGAATGACGATATGGCACTAAGAAGAGATAATGTTTTACTTTTATAGTCTTTCTCGTTGGACTACTTAGTTTTGGTAGTAGGATTAAAAGAGCTCTAAACTCTATTGAGTTCACCCATAAAAGTGTGCAGGTGAGATGTTTTTGCTTAGGCCAATGAGCATTATCAGTGTGGTTTTCTTGGCTTCCATGTTAAATTAATGCATCATTTATTTGGGCACAAAAATTAGAAAATTTAGATAAAATACATGAGACAAAATTGGAGTCCAACTTATAATATAATTAGATTTTTTTTTTTTTTGAGTTTTGGTTAGGACAAGTTGCGCAAAATTGAGAATCTAAATCTAGACACATGGCACAAAATTGAAACTCTAATTTGGAATTCTATTTGAATTTCTCTCTGTTTCACCTATTATTATATATATAGATATAGATAAGTGACACTATAGAATACTTCTAATAAAACTATTAAGAGTACTTTTTCTACAAAAACTACAATTTTGCCTACCTAAAAGGATAAAAAATAAATAAATGAAACTTTATAAAGTCCCATAGTTTAACATCTAAATGGATCACTACTAAAAAAAATCAAATTCTAACTTACAAAACAACTAATTATTAAATTAAATCAATTCAAACCAACAGGATAAATAAAAACAATGTGATGGGGAATTGGAATAGCAAAATACCTAATAAATATTCACAAAAGTCGGTACAAATTTACCAAAAAGAGAAACAAAAGTGATGTGACAATTAAATCAACAATAAAAAAATTCACTAAAAAAGAAACAAAATTGGAGAGAGAGAGAGAGAGAGAGAGAGAGTATTGACCTTTTTGATGTGAACAACTTGGAAGGAATATAGGATAAAGGTGGAAAAGAAGTAAAAAGAAATTTATAAGATAATTAAGATGGAAGAGTTAGGATAAAAGTAACTGTTGAAAAAAAAATGAAACGGTAGAATTTAGAAAGTAATAAAGGAGAAATTTAAAAATATATATAGGAAATCAAATAAAAAATGTAAGAAGATAGCGATTGGAGGAGATGAAGAATTGAAGTAAAAAGACAATGGTTGAAGAAGATGAAAGGTTGAACAAAGTAAAAATTGCAAAAACTAAAAAATAAGAAAGGATCCACTAAAAGAGCTTTGTGTGTGTGTGTGTAGATATTGTTTGTGGTTTTAGATTATTCATTGACTTTATTGTTTAGGTATAAATATCTAAATTAATGTATATGTAAATGCAAAATTATATATAAAATTAAAATCGTCAAAGTTTTTTTTTTTTTTTTTGAGGGTGAAATCATTCAATCTTTAATAACTAAAACTGGCCAAATCAGCCTGAATTACATGAGAAAGCTGTGGTGGAACATCCTCCATCCACACTTGAAAATCCGGAAAATTGCTAGCAAACTTAGCTAAACTATGAGCAGCAACATTACATTCTCTCTTTACATGAGAGTAACGCAATTGATCAAAATTAACTGAACTAAACTTAGCATCATCTATCAAGGAACCAAAAGAAGATAAGGATCTTTGGTCAGATGACAGAGCCTTTATTACGGTTAGCGAATCACCTTCCAACACAGCCTTTGAAATACCCAACTCAGCTGCAAATGACAGGGCTTTAGCTGCTGCAAATGCTTCAACCTCGTCACTACGATAAGCTTGTGATAAGCTTTGGGAACAAGACGCAATAACCAGCCCCGCACTATCTCTTATTACCACACCAATACCCGACCTGTTCTCACTAGAAAAAACAGCTCCATCAAAGTTTATTTTCATAAAATCCGATGGAGGAGGTTGCCATCTAGTTCTGAGTATAACATGTCTATCGGATGTGGTAGGTTGACAAGCCGAAAATTCCGCATATTTGTCCTTAGCAATTTGAGGGATCTGCTGAAGAGAAGCTGCAGCAAGATGAAGCCGTACCTGATTGCGTTGAGTCCAAATCAGCCAAATTGTCATCGCAAAGACCTCCACCTGAACCTGTTGTTGAAGTAGCCAAGAAAGTAGCTCCTTAAAGTCCAGAAAGTTTGCATCCCGACGCAACTGAGAGAGCTCCGAACCTGTCCAGACCGTGACCAATTCCTTGCAATCCCACAGAGCATGTACTGGCGTCTCATGTGCTTCATGGCAGCGGTCACATAGTGGATCATTGATGATTGTACGTCGAACAAGGTTCTCTTTTGTTGGCAAAGCGTTACGGCATGCGCGCCACAACAAATTCTTGACTTTGTTAGGAACCTGCAGAGTCCAAATCCCCTTCCATAACTTCGGGTCTGAGTTACCAACGTCCAGACCATTGTCCATTGCTTCTTCCTCCTTTAGAAACCGATAACCTGACTTGCATGAGTACTGTCCATCCTGTGAGTGAGGCCATGTGTGTGTGTGTGTGTGTGTGTGTGTGTGTGTGTGTGTGTGTATTGTCAACAAAGTTTAGGAATAAAAAATAAATAAGAAAAAGAATGATTATGTAACCAGTGACATGACAGATGAGGTGGCGCAATACAAGCGTAGCAACAATAAATACTAGATTTCAACTTTTAGATATATATATATATATATATATATTGTAGGGGAGGATTTTGTTCTAGTGTGGTAGTGGTAGAGGTGTGCCTACCAGGGTAACAAAACCGTGCGGTGCGGGTGGCATTGGCCTCAAAGGCCCATTCCCAACCCAAAGCGGACAATACTGATGTCAGGCAATGCCCCTCAAAAGCGCCTTTCTATAGGGGAGGATTTTGTTCCAACCCCTGCAAGCTGTTTGTCCTCTTTAGAGAGCCAAGCCCGCAAGGTTTTATTTTCAAACGACGTAGGCAAGCAAGTGTAGTAGTGGTACGTACACTCATGGTTGCTTCAAGGGCTTATAAACCATGAGTGGAGCGCATTTCTTGCCAATGTGGGACTAAGTCCAAGTGCAACGCTTGCTTGCCCACGTCGCTTAAAAACAAAACCTTGCGGGCTTGGCTCTCCAAAGAAGACAAACAACTTACAGGGGCTGGAACAAAATCCTCCCCTACATATATATATATATATATGTGTGTGTGTGTGTGTGTGTGTGTGTGTGTGTGTGTGTAGATTTATGACATTTAATCCGAACCACTGTATAGATTTTTTTTAAAAAGATAATTACAACATGCTGCTGATCCCGCAGCTCGAACCTTTTGCCCCTAAACTCTCAAGCACTTTGTGTATGAAGAGGTGTCAATTCAGCTACAAGGCCTTTGGCGCTATATAGATTCATTTGTAGAGAGGATCCTAAGACCTCTTTGTTTACCTTTTTTTTTTTTTTTTGGTTAAAAAAAATGAGGGGACTTATGGTTGTATTACCTCAGCTTTGTTTACCTTTACTAAGTATTAACCATTTCACATCAACAAAATTATTAACCTTTAAAAAAAAATTAAAAAAACCTCTAAGCACGCGTATCATATAAGGTGTTTTCCATTATGTTTTCAACCACCAAAAGTCAGACTGTGGAACATGAATTCCGGGTTTGAACTTTTTTTATTCTACCTACCATGGGATTTATTTATTAAAAAAAAAAAGCATTTTTAATTCTAAAGTCTAAACCCAAATTTTTAGTTACATGCCAAATTGTATTAAATTTTAGGATCTAAATTCCAAACCTATCCCATTTATATTTGAAAAACACAAACTCGCTTGTTTATTTAACAATGAATAGAGTCGAACGGGATGAATCAAGTTGTGTTCACTGAAAATTGAACATTTGAAATATTAGTTACATAAATTCAAGTATTGAGAATCACTTTTATACTATATTAAATAATATTTTAAGAGAGAAAATGAGACACAGTTAATTTTGTATTTTTTATTATAGGTGACAGTTTTTTTTTTTGTTTTTTTGTTTTTATATTTAGTATGTTTTTGTAAATAAAATTAATATTGAGGCATTTTAAAATTTTAAATACATAATCGAAACGATTTCAACTATAACGTGTAAGATCAAACCTTTCCCAAACTTACATGGTTCTTTCTCAAAAAAAAAAAAAAACTTTGGTTTAAAGATTTGAACCTAAACCCTCACTATTATGAATGGTTGAGATTAAAATTATTCTGTATAAAGTTGCATGCAAGATTTCTCTCTCAAAATTATTAGGTCTAACTCCATGGGAAACATGAGCTCTCTTGTTGTTCTTCGAGTAGTGCCCTCTTCTTATTTTTAAGAGAGCATGTTTCGTTCTAGAGATGAAACATGCGATCCCTTATTAGAATTTCATTAACAGCAAACATATGTTCTCATAATGTACCCATCACTTGCAAATATAAATTCTCCGTACCATTTTTTATATTCCATTTTATGTTTCATCAATTACAACATGTCTTGTGTTTTTTTTTTTTTTTTTCATTTTAAACTTTGACTATTTTTCAAAGAAAATTTAATAAATACATGGCAAGTTGTAATTGGTGAAATATAAAGTAGAACACAAAAAATAGTAAAGATGATTTGTATTCATCACTTGCTAGTTGCTACCATTGGTGCCTCATATTTTCCATATGACGTATTTCTCACTTAATTCTTTCAAGTCTTTGTTGCACGCAATGGTTAATGGCTATACAAGTTTTTGGTATTTTCTAAAAACTGAGAACTAAATTTGTTAGCAATCCTGTAATTACATCGAAAATTTGTGGGGGCCACACTATATGTTGTCTCCTTCAAACTAATCAAAATTTGTTTTCAATACCACACATTCTTGGTGTGATGGTCACTCTAAAAGTATAAGTGTTTGTGGGGTGTGGGAAGAAATGACTGGAGTTCAAATCTCCAGAAAGGAGATTCACACATATACACTTAAGGTCTATTCGGTTAGAGGAGTAGAAATGTGGGAAGATGGAAAATATTTAACTTTCCCTCTTGTGTGTTCGGTTGGAGGGGTGGAAAAGTAAGAAGGTGAAAAACTCTTTTGTCTGGTTGGAGAGAAAAAAAAGAAGGATGGAAAATGTAATTTATATAAATTGACTATTATACCCTTGTTACATAATATGTAATAAATAAATTTATTTGTACTCATTAGATAATATAAAATTTATCATATTATATATATATATATATATATAAATTTATATTATTATTTTTATTATTATAAAGTAAAAGTTAGATCAGGTCACGTTGCAAAAAAAAGAAAAAAAAAGAGAACATTGAAAAAAAATAGGTGGGAATAGGGAATTTTTGTAAAAGTGCTACTATAGCACTCTTCTCTCCAAATTTTCCTCCTGATTTGAGAGAGAAAAAAAAAATGTGGGCCCGGAGAGAAAACTGTCTCACGGGTTTTCTCTCCTTCTTATTTTCCTTTCTCAAACGAATAGTGGAAAACAGTATTTTCCACCCTATTTTCCTCTCTTTGTTTTCCATCCTCCCTATTTTCACCCTAAACGAACAGACCCTTAGATTAGGTTAGAATAGAATTTCTATCTTGTATAAAAAATAAATAAAAAATTGTTTTCAAAAATAGGAGCCAAACACAATTTTTGGTTTTCTCTTCTTGAAAACTTGTTTTAAAAAAAAAAAGAGCCAAACACAAATCAGGTGAAAATTGTGTTTTGAAAACTGGTTTCAAATATAATTTTTAGAAATTTTTTTTATAAGTTTGGAGAACAAAAAATACAAAAATTGGAAGACCAAACAGGCTCTCTTAAATCCTAAAATCAAACGACAAGTCGCATACCAAACGGTATGTCGTTGAGTCCCAGGATAAAAAAAAAAAAAAAAAAAAACGGATAACGCCTGTTTGTAAGAACAAGAATCGTCAAGGAAGAAGCAGCAGTAGCAGCATGGCTTCAATCACGACGATGATGATGACAACAATTCCTTCAGAATTCCAACAACAACCTCGAACCTCCACAGTAAGAGACCTCGACTTATAAATTATCACAAACCAAACACCAACTAAGAAGTAGATATTCACGAACTGCATATATACATGGTTAGTTATGTCCATGCATGTGTAAGAATGGAATTGCACATGTTAAAGAGAGCTTCGAGAGAGTAGTACTAAGATTAATGGCCTCAAGAGAAAACAATTGAACGAAGAATTACAACGCTGACGTTTTTATTTTTATTTTTTATGATTTCATGGCTTAGTGGGTAACGAAGAAAATGAATGTTTTTTTTTTTTTTTTTGAGGTTTCCTTATATTCCCATGCTTCAAATGAAACTAAAATTCTTAGATTAGAAATTTAGTGACCCCTTTGGTTGCTGAGGAGGTATCTCGTGGATTGGATATATGTATCGGTTGTGAGGTCCACACACTTTGAAAGGTTGGATGCATATATTTGATAATTGATGCATGATATAATTATTATTGGTTTCTGGGATTCTATTAATTTATGATTGCAAGCCCCTGGTTGATAAGATCACTAGTAGGATAACTTCACGTTGTGGCAAGCAGTTGTGATTTGCTGGGAGGTTGCAATTTCTTTATAGTATCAAGGTATATTCGGCTACCTTGTTTATTCTTCCCAATGAGGGTAATTAAGTTGGTGGAGCAGAAATTAGACTATAATTTATGAAATGACTTGGGTATGGCACAAAAGGAGGGGTGGAATTCTTTTGGATTGCAGATTGGAATAAGCTAGGTTGCTGTGTTGAGGTTTATTTGGGACCTTTTTGGGGCTCAAACTGACCTCCTTCAAGGGAGATATTTTGGGGAGGTGTCCATACCAGTTGATTGTTACTGGAATTAGAGAAAAATACTTTAGGGCCCGTTTGGATGAAGGGGAGAAGGAGGGGGAGTGAAAGGGAGTAGAGTAGTTTTGACTAAAATTAAGCTAATTTTGGGTCAAATTTACTCTACTTTACTCTACTCTACTCTACTCTACCTCACTCTACTTTACTCTACTCTACTCTACTCTACCTCCTTTTCCCTCAATCCAAATGGACCATTAGTTGAGAGGTGTGGCAGGGGCCTCTGTTGAAGCACATTGTGGGTAGTGGCAAGCATATCTTTGTTTGGCATGGCTCTTGCCATGAGCATGGGCCTTTACTTCAAAACTATGGCAACAGAGGAATGTATATGATGCTACTAGTTTTCCACTGACAGATTGTCTAAATTCCTTGCTGATGGTAATTGAATGTGGCCTCCTGCAAGATCTAATGACTTCGTGCAAATTCAGAGAAAAGTCTGTGAAATGCGGCTTGGTGGTGTGGATGCTGTGATTTGGCTCCCTGCTGCAAACGAAATTTATAACTGCAGGGATAACTAGAGAGCTATAAGAGCTGTCAAACCTTCAAAGGTGTTGTTAGCACATGATATGTTTTGCTAAAAGTACTCCAATCATGCATTTATGTCATGGATAGCTTTTCACAAAAAGCTTGCAACTAAGGATAGGCTTGCTTCTTGGGGATATGAAGGTTACTTGCTTTGCTCCTTTTGTAAGAGTAGAATCAGAATCTCATAATTATCTTTATTTTGAGTGCTCTTTCTCTAAGAGGTGATCTGGATGAAGGTTCTGTCTAAGTGCCTCTATGGTAGGCAGATTGGAGGATGGAATGAGGAGGCAGGTTGGGCTTTGAAGAAATTAAAATGAAAGAGCTTTCAAATGACCATAATACTGAATGTATTCGCGCTTCAAGGGGACCTTATTCACAAGATTCCAGCTTGAGCAAAGAATAAAAACCTTAGCACCAAAAGAGGAATTAGCAGATCAGGATAGGCAATTAAAGAAAGAGCAAACTAACTAAGATTGTTGGTTCAAGGAAATTCGGGAATGATATAGGCCATAGGCTTTTGTGGTGAAAAAATGTTAGGAACTTAATCCTAAACAAATCTCTTTGTTGTTTGTGGAGGCTTCTGTCTGTGTCTCAGCTCTTGACGCTTATTAATTTATCTGTGTTGTGGGAATAGTATGGTTGTAGGTGTTGTTTTGCATGTAACAGTTGTGTTGTATTCTCTTTTGCTGCTGGTTTGACTCTGTGTGCTGCCATTTTCTGCTTGGTGCCTGTACTGTACTTTGTTTTTTTTTTTTTTTTTTTTTCAATGCAATCTATTTCATTTCTCTAAAAAAAAAAAAAAAAAAAAAAGACTGAAGCTAGGAGACATTAATTGCAAGCGATTACCTAGTTATTCTTGTGGCAAGAGTGCAACATAAATAATGTTCCACATCAGTCCTGTGGGGTGAGCATCTAAAAAGATTAGGAAGCTTAAGTTTTTATTTTTATTTTTTAGCCAATAATGCAGCTTAGTTCTCTTCTACAGCAACCTTGTCATGTAACAATTGGCTGCAGTCATGTTCTTAGATGTCCAAAGTCCACATGCACCAATTTCTGTGATATGCAGCACTATCTGTGTAGAAGGTAAATCACTTATTTCTGTACAATATTTTAGCAGTTATTTTATGCTTATATAGAGAAAATACTGTAGCTCATTGCAAAATGTAAGAGGCATAATTAAGATAAGATGATTGTTTCACTGGCTCCAATGGATTGTGCATTCTTATTGTGATCACAAACTGAATTAATTTCCAATGTACAAATTGATACTGGAACATACAACGTGAGACAGGCATATAATGGGAACCAAGGATTTGACTTAAATTATACACCAAAAGTTGGACAGCAATAAGTCTATTGAAAAGGTTGACAAAGAATTACAGTAAGACAATATGAACGTGCTGAATGAACTGATTACACATTAATTGTTATAAGCTGCTGAATATCCTTATAGATTCCTTGTGTGCGCGTGTGTGTGTGTGTTTGTGTCAAGTATTTATTTGGCTACTTCGTTATGCTGCTTAATCTAAACCTTAACTTCTCCTGCTTATTACAGGATTTAGTTCTCTGAAGTTAAATCTTTTTGTGTGCCAATTTTTTTGATGTTCTACATCTAAATTTTTTTAAGCCATTTCATGTCATCATACAAATATGGGTTTAACTTAATTTGCTACTGTTTCTGAAAATTGTAGTTATAGGAACACTCATGTTACATATTTTTGTTGTTTTCAGGTTATCATTCCCTAGTAGTCCCCAAAGAAGAGGTCTAACACGTTTGACCAAGCCGATATCTGCTTCTAGTTCAGGTAAAGTAACTTTAAAGACACTTATAAATTCATGCAATTTTTTTCTTCTTTCCCACTTCGTTTTGTCTTTCTTCCTCCTTATTGGTAGTAATGCAGTTTGATCTCTTACCCCTACATTTGTTTTTCGTAAGTAATTAAGTATTATGTTGTTTTGGCGATGTAGGTCTTGAGGCATCTATTACAGATCAGAAGGGCAAAACAATAAAGTTGAAGAGTGCTAAGATAGTTATTGAGTCTCAAGATGAAAATAAGATGCAAGTGAGCCTGCAAGATAAAATTTTTTTTACTCATTTGTTTTGTTGATAGATAATCTCATAAAACATATTTTTTGGCTTTTGTACAAGGTGATATGATGTTTCTGTGAATTAAATCTTATGCTTCTTTCCTGCTTTCTTTTCTCTATAATTATGCATAAATGTGAAATAATAAAATAATTACCAAATATGAACTGATCTTCTACTTGGTTTGGCTAAGCATGTTTGACTAGTGACTTTCTCCATTCTGGACATAGTTTTAAAATTTGGTATGTCAATTAATGAAGATGGATGAAGACAGAACTAGTTTTGGCTATGCTAATTAGAAATTCTAATACTATTTTTATCAAGTTGGCCATATAATTCATCTTTGGAAGATATGCCTGAATGGATCTTTATTACAACCAATTGTCCTGTGGACAACATATGGTTTCTTAAACTTTTTGTGGAATAGATGGACATATTTGGTTGTGTTTCTTGGATTGCCTCTACTTAGGTGTCTTGGAAACTTATATTGCAATGCTCTCATGACATTCAATGGTAGATACAAGTGGACTTGACTGGGGATGAGACGGAAAAAGTATTTGATCAGGTTTTAACAAATTTGGCTCGCACAGCACCACCTGTTCCAGGATTTCGCAGGCAAAAAGGAGGTAAAATTCTGATAACCCTTGCCAATGTTGTTCGAGTTATAACCATGCTTTGTGTTTATTCGCTTTGGAAATAATTAGATATGGTCATGGAAAGAAGTTTCTCAAGATAGGGGCTTATTTTATCTGACAGGCATAGGTGGATACAAAACAGATTATGGTTATTTTATTGATGACCTCTAAAACTCTCAGATGCTTTGTAATTTCATGAAAACAATAATATACATAATTGTGTATGTAAATATGTGACAAAAATTATAACGCTTATTATTCTTCTGTTCCTTCTAGAATATATTTACTTTGTTGTAATAACTTTTTCCTAACCTTGCGAAGCCTGGCTTTACTTCAATTATTGAGGTTTAAGATCAGCCAGTATAAAATATATTCATTTTACTCTGTTTAGTTGTTCTTGTATAATATCTAATTCAAAACATAAGGATTTAAAAAAAAAAAAAAAACAATTCAGTTCATATGCTTTAACCTTTTAACTGCGTTTCTAATAGCTCAAATTGGTTGCTTTAGCCTTGTGATAAATTACGTGATACTTTTTAGGCTTTTAACTACATTTTTAATGGCCTTGTGATTAATTACATGATATTTAATGATTGAAATAACATGGAGAAGGGCTTGATCACTTTGACAAGCTTATGATTATAAACTTGAACTTTAGTCCAAGGTAGTTAATTTTGAACAATTATATGTGTGAAGAGCATAGTTTATAATGATAGTACTATGACATCCTTTTGTTTATGATATCGTATTGTTGCAGCTTATTAGTTTTTCTGTTCATGAATTCTAACAAGATTTTGTTTTGCTCGTGCACTGGCGCTACTCAAGGAAAAACATCACAGGCAAGTGGCCTCTGATCTTAGGCTTTCTATAAAAATATATATAAAACAATTGTTATTGCCCAAATTTTGGTATCCATGTTTAATCTGTAATTTTTTAGCCTCTTTCTAGTTATGTGCTTGAGATCTTCATAGTTCCAACTTTGATATTGATTATTTGGAAAAGAGATCAATACTTAAACATCCTAGTCTCAAACTGTTGTTTCACTATTCTTCTTGTGTGATTCAACTTCCATAGAAGGTATTTATGGCATACCAATGGAATTATTCTTCATACCAGCAATTTCTGCTTCCTACACCCTCTTTATAGAACCTTTGCTCTCTTTTGAATGTCTGCAAGTATCCTACGTGTACAAAAGGAACTAATTTTAGGAGTTATGTGTCTCTGGGGACTTGCCTGTTCACCATAACTTACAAGTGCTTCACAAGCTCAGGTATTCTACAAGATAACATCCTTTCACACATAAGTAAAAATAACATAGGGATTAAATTACTTCTCTCATAGCAAATCTTGCAATTTCACATCACTTGGTTTAAAATTGACAAACCAAGTTATAACACAAAAATTTTAAACTTTAAACTTGACAATAGGGATTAAATTACTTCTCTCATAGCAAATCTTGCAATTTCACATCACTTGGTTTAAAATTGACAAACCAAGTTATAACACAAAAATTTTTAACTTTAAACTTGACAATAGGGATTAAATTACTTCTCTCATAGCAAATCTTGCAATTTCACATCACTTGGTTTAAAATTGACAAACCAAGTTATAACACAAAAATTTTTAACTTTAAACTTGACAATGGTATTGGTCATATGTAAATATTATATGAACATATATAAGTGAAACTATTTTAAACTGTTTCTGTCAGCTCCAAATACTGGGTTTATGTTTGAATTGTTGGTATGTAAGTTATAATTATCTGATAAATATCTGAGGTAAATTAAGTATGCAGTACCTTTGCACTTGTCTCCTTTTACCAAACCTATGTCACTCATATGGAAGAAATTGTGATTTGATAAAATAGCTGATGCTCTCATCCTGTAGTTTTTCTTGTGAAGGATTTATGCCTTTTTAGAAATATTTTCTTTGGTTACATGCAACATGGTAGTTTCACAAATGGCAAACTCATAATTTTCCTCAGGTCCCAAAAAGCTCTCTCTTACAAATGCTTGGTGAAGAGCGTGTCACTAAGTTTGTTATACAAGAAATAGTTAACTCAACCATGGATGATTATGTGAAGAATGTAAGCCATTGTCGACACTCACTAGTTATCGCCATTTATTTCATAAGTTATGGTAATTATTTTGTTTCTCAACTCCATGCCAGGAAAATTTGAATGTGAAGGACAACAAAATTAACACAATCCAGAAGGTAGAAGAGCTAATGTCATCGTTTATACCTGGCAAAGAATTCAGATTTAATGCTGTTCTTGAACTTGAAGGTTCAGAAATCAAGACATCGAGCTGAATCTCATGATGACATTCTTCTTTATGAAACATTCATTTCTTTTTTGCTTTCTCTGAGTCTTCTTTACTCATTCAATGTTGAAATTGATGTGTTCAGTTACAAATAAAAATAGTTTGTTTATATAAAATTTATAAAAATAATCATATAAATTCCTCTATTATAAAATATTAAAGAACAACTATAAATAATTAATATATGCATTTACTTTATCAGCTAATTCAATGGACTAATACTTTGATATAAATACAAACTCTATTGAGGTGGAAGTCTAAATAATAATAATAATAAAATCTCTGCAGTGATATATATATATATATATATATATATATTTATATAAAGTATAATACCTATATTATTAAAACTTGAATATTTAGGTAAACTTTTAAATATTTTCCTTTTTTATTTAGGGTCAAGTCTAAATAATAATAATAATAATAATAATAATAATAATAATAATAATAAAAAATCTTTGTAGTGATATATATATATATATATATATATAAAGTATATTACCTATCTTATTAAAACTTGAATTTTAAAGTATATTACCTATCTTATTAAAACTTGAATTTTAAGGTAAACTTTTGAATATTTTTCTTTTTTATTTAGGGTCATATCTCAAATTTCTAATGCGCATTTTGTTTGAATTTTTTAGCCAAAAACTAAAGAGTTTAGTCCAAATAGAATAAAATTTCATACTTTTTAATCCAAAAATTAAGAGTAAAAAAAGAAGAATTTTTAGGCCAAAATTGAAAATTCATCCTATAAAAAAATTAATCTAAAGCCCAATTGGTCTAAAATTGGTTGAAGTGGACCCAATGGACCAAAGTAGTCCAAAATAAACCGAAATACTACGCTAATGTGACTCAACTAGAGTGTAACAACAATAAATGTTATGATTAATATTGAGTTGTGTCCGTTTATGACAGTAAACAGTTACCACAGTGACTCCATCTCTTCATATAAAAATGTTATTTCCCTACCAGTGATCAAGGGTTTTGATGTTAGGGTTGTGGCCAAACATAAACAGATAAAATAACATTAAGGTGAAACAAAATTTTGCCACATTTGTAAAGCAAATGCAATGCAATATTCATGTCCATCGACTTAAAAAAAAGGGATAAATTTGATTTACATAAAGAACTTAAGAGTTCTGTTAAAACTCTCACTGCATTATAAATTTCTCATAGCCAATCATTCAACCATATACTCGTCATACATGGGAAGACACGAATACCATCGTGCACATCCATACAATACAATATTCGACATCCAGGTCTGTTTTTGTTTTGCTTCAGTCATGCAGATCTTGGCTATGGCGATGGTTACACAATGCACAATGGGACCTGTCATATCTTTCATCTATGTGACATTTTAAGACAACTTTGCCCAACTGATTTCCTTTTCTTTTCTTTTCTTTTTTTGAAGAATTTCTTTGCTCCTTCGGGATATAAGAGGCATACATTAAACAGTTCCTTTTTTATGACATCACATCAATAGACATCTAAACCGCAATGAGAAACTCCACAACCGTGATTCTGCTTAGACCATTTTCCTTCATTTGCCTGCTATTTCTTACAAATTTCATTGCTTCTGAAACTTTAGAGCCGCAAGGACAAGAAACATCATTAGAGGTCAGACTTCTGTAAAGATGAGAAACATTCGGCCTTTTGCCAGGGAAAATTTTACTCTGCAATCCGTCCTATCAACAAACAATCAAAGCAAAGGAACAGGCCAAACATGACAAAGACAAACCAGACCATCAAGAGTAGCAAAAGAATTGCTAGTAGAGTGCTTTGCATTGATTTTCTTTTGGAAAAGTTATAAAAGAATTGCTAGTAGAGTGCATTGCATTGATTTTCTTTTGGAAGAGTTATAAAAGAAAACAGAAAGTTTCTATATATAGAGACTTGATGCTCCTTCAAAGATTTGAGGCCTCCAAAATAAGACTGACAAAATTAAGAACCAGCAGATTTGGACCATCTTCCTATATTTTTCAATTTTAAAATCAGCCAGTCTTGCCAAGTTAACTGTACAAAGAAGTTTGCCATGCCTCATTTGCTGGAAAATCCAGTGCCAAACAGGCTGTCTGTAATGCCCAATTGCAGAACCAACTTAACGTTGAGTTTCAAGCTTCTTCCACAAGTAAAACGCCCTTCTAATGATAGGATCGGCTGAAAATCCTTCTGCATAAGCACTGATGGCATTTAAGAGGCTCGTGAATTTCTCCCCGTTATCCTGTACCCATTTTCAATTAGTTACTAAAGATGCATATGAAGTACTATCATTAAAGGCTTCATCAATATGCAAAAGTATCCATGTGCAAGGTAGACGTGTTAAAATGTATTTTAATGGGTAAATGCAATTAGAATATAAATATATTCATTCTTTTGATTCACCACACCATAATGCATTTTCAACAAGAATAAACCCACTTAATAGGAAAAGAAGACAAAGAAATAAGCTCAGTTGTAACATTACATATATGTTTGTGCTCCATCTCAAATTTTTTTTTTTTTTTTTTTTGAGAAACATTCAAGAGAATAAAATATAAATATATTAAACATAGAACTATGATTGCACTAGTAGTATGGTACATGTCAAAATGTCTAAAGAGGGCGAGGTGCCACCAAGAAAGGTGTGTTGAAGATCACAATGAACCCACTTAATAGGAAAAAAGAATGAAGAAATAAGCCCTGTAGTTACAGCATTACATATATGTTTGTTCTCCATCTCTAAACATTCAAGAGAAAAAATATAAATAAATTAAACAAAGAAATTTTTAAAAAACCAGGGGGGCCCCCTGTAGTTCCATCCCTAAATCCTAATTAGAGTGTGGGGATAATAATTCACACAGTATATCAAAAGAGATCAATGAATTCCTCCAAAGGAGTAAATTTGAAAAGACATAACACAACATGGTAACAAGAGTTACATGAATGGAAATCCCTGAACCCCAATGCTGCTGACTTTATTATTTTCTCAAGATAACAATCATGCATGAAAATTCAGGAATTCAACTATTCAAGAAGACTAGCTTTTAAAGGCCAATGATTCATGACAACTGAAGCAAATATTTTTGTTTGATAAGTAATAAAACAGCTGAAGCAAATATACCATTAAGAAACTAAAACTAATCATGGTCCTGTGTAATGCATGACTCAAGCACTTATTCTTGCAACCAATTTTAAATAGCCAAGTCAATAGTTTGACTTAAAAGACTTTTTTTTCCAGTAAGTTTTGGGCCAAGGGAAGGGGGAAGGGGAGATTCCCCTCGGGGCCAAAACTTACTTTTCAAAAAAAAAAGAAAAAAAGAAAAAAAAAAGACAAATACTCTGGAAATAATAGCCTTGAATAAAGAAAGATTAGTCTAATGGTAACCGCACACACCTCTGGTTTCTTAAATGCAAGATCTCCTGTAGCAAATGGTACCATATAGAATGGGAGATCAGAACGTAGCAGAGCCTGCCATAACATAATGCTTTCACATGTCAAAACATATTCCACTGAATACATATTCAAGCACATTTTGTCAATTAAAATGAAGATGATTGGTTACTTCCTGTTAGAAAAGTAGGGCTGAATCACTCGAATTTTCTCAAATGTTTGGAGCATATATTAGACCCAATCTAGTTTTTACAGTCTTCTATTCTAACCATTTCCTACAAGATATGCAATGCAAAATGACTTATGAAAAAAGAAAAAAAAGACATGCAATGCAAAATGGATGAAAATGAAAAGGACCAGCTAACGCATACAGGCTGTGACACACTATTGATTGTTAAGCACTAAAAAGTACAGACTTCACCTTCCTGGACTTGGGACTTAAAAATAGTTTTCTTTTTTTTAGGGGGGGGGGGGGGGGGGGGGTTGGTTGTGGGTGGGGCAGTTAGTATTTATATATAGAGATAAAATGGACAACAAATTGGGGGGCAGAACAATTGAATTCGACCCTAAAGCCCATGGTGCGCAGCTAACTTCTTTTTCATTTTTCTTTTATGGGAAGAGTTTGGTTATAGTTTGATTGATGTTCATTTTAATTAATTTCATGGCAAACTTAAATAACTAAATATGGTTATATTTGTAAAAAAAAATCAACCATCTCTACTTCCCTTACACATGCAACACCAATCCACCAGGATGACATTTTTTTTTTTAATCAGATTATCTACTGTTAAGATTTTCACCAAAGGTGCTGTTCAAACTAAGAAAACAACCTTTCTAACTCCAAGAAAACTGTATATCATTGTAACTTCTTAAGAAGACCACATCAAATTTACATGCACGTTTTAGTTTCCAATGTAATCTACCATTCCCACAGCCCCTCAGCATATTCTAAGCTGAAAAGGGAGAAAACTGCTTCCTAACTCCCAATCTTGAAATGCATGGATAAAAGTAGGATTCCATAAACGAGATCTCCCATTTTCAGATCAATCCATAAAAAGAATATACACACATTTTTTTATCTGTAGCTATTAAGAACATTGTGTTTCCACATCACACGTAATGCCAAAATCGCACACTTCTACCATCTCTAATCAGACCCAGTAGTCCAACCTGCCTTAGTACTTCACCACAAACAACATCCACGAGGTCTAAAGGTCTCCTTACTAAATCAAATGTCCAATGTCCATAAGCTTCCCAATATTTCACCCCAATAACATGTCTTCATAAATGATTTTCTTCATCCCCATACTGCCATAACATTTGCCAAGAAAGCTTGATCGAATCTTGATAACTTTCTCACCCCAACCCTCCATAAAGCAATGGAGAGCACAACACATTCCAATCCACTGAATAAATTAGGCCTGTCAGCCTAATAATTTAAGCTTTTTGGTTTGGATGCTTTAGCATTGTATTAGACTTGTTTGTTTGTTCTTTCTAGGACTCCACGTGCCAGGCTCATTTGTTTCCATGCCAGTTGAAAAGTTTCTTGTTTCTTTATGTTGAGGGTTGGAAAGGTGTCATTTTTTAAATTTGATAATTAAGATATTAAGTTCCTTATGCTCTCAAAAATCATCATTTTTGGTACAGATAAAATCACAAGAATGAGCTCCCATGCAAAATATATATCTAAAGAAAAGTTACCAGTGCAAACAATATCAAAAGGTTAGAAAAATTACCAAGTTCTTGCTCAAGACAGCCTGATCAGCATTTGCAATCAAGGCCTACAAGGGTAAAAACACGTATGGGATTATGGGAATAAGAGTACTAATTAACCAGAGACTGTAATTATGCAAGAATACAAGGTGCAGAATACAGTTCAAAGGAATATGCATGTATGTATGTATGAATGAACAAGAGAACATTTATATAGCCAGAACAATTGCTTTTATTATTATTATATATGGGTCATATTCAACTAGAATGGAAATCAAGGCATGTATTCATTCCAAGAACCTTATAAATAAAATTACTATTGCTTTTCCTAACAAATACTTCCTAACAAAGACTTATAGTCAAGACGCTCACTAAAACAGTTTTTGTATTTTTTTTTTTACCTGGATGGACAGGAATAAAAGTACCAAACTCTTTGCAGCATTGTTTTATGTTCTTCTCACTAATCACATTTTCTATTATGAACTGAAACAATATTGTTAGAATTATGGTTAAATAATTAAATTCACATGTCCTAATAGCTTAAGAATTGAGGAGAATTGGTAATTTAACATGGTATCATAACAAGATATCTTGAATTTGATTTATGTCTTTACTCTACCTTCCAATTGAAATGTTAAAAACCTCACGTGTTAGGCTCCACTTATTAAGGGAAAGTTAAGGCTCAAACGTGAGGGAGAGTGTTAGAATAATGGTTAAATGATTAAATTCACCATTTTCTAATAGTTTAAACTTTTAAGAGAATCAATAATTTAACAAACACATTAACAGATCTTTGGAGGAATTTTTTTCTTTTCTATCCTTCACCTATCATCAACTTCTCTATTTGGTTTAGCAAACACTATTCTTTTTTTGGAATCTAGCTCCCACTAATAGAACCAAAACAACAAAATTAAAAGTGGATACCTATCTTCCTTGTAAATTTTGAATACATACAAAATGGGTTCTAGAACTTGCCCAATGTACTATAACATACTTGATCTAGTTCACAGTGCATAGAAAATTCAAATAAGATAATGTTTTCCAATTTTCTTAATGCCCTGGTTATGAATTTTTAAGAGATCAATGTTGATTTTAATGCACAAACCATGGTAAAGATCAATATATATTTATGCCCAGATCACTCATGTGATAGTCATTGCCTGAATAGTTCTACCTTTCTTATACGCTCCTCTTCAACTTCATCCACACATTGCAACAAATTCTCTAATGTGCCTGCCCAAGGAAGTGAGGATATCTTACCAATCAGCAATTAAGAAAGTTCAAGCACCAGAAAGAAAGTAATTGAAAATAAGCAAATTAGAACATCATGTAAGACTACAGATCTTGGACTATTATGCTTAATGAGTAACTGGACAGTTGAATATAATTTTAGAGGATGACTCCCAAAATTGTTGGGTTGCTTGGAATCAATAGCCAATCATTTACCATTGAAAATTAAATAACATTTAACAAAATGTAAGAAAGGTTGATGCCATTGGTATTTAAACAATTTATTGGAAGGAAAAGTTTCTGAGCATTGACATACTGCTTCATGCATTTTATTTTTATTTTGAATATTTTTTGACAATATAAAGCAAACCAAGTAACCAACTGATAGTTTCTAAATTTCTTATAAACTAGTCGCAGACCCGCGTGATGCACGGAAAAATATGATATAATTATTTTTTATTGGATAATTATTGAATTAATATATTAGATTGTATATTATTAAAAATTCAATGTGTTATTTGAAATTTTGTTTTAAATTAGAAATTTTTTGTAGTGAACAAAATATATTTTGTAGTCAGGTATTATATATAGTAAGATATGTATGAAAACATAATGCAATAATTTTATTTTTTTAAAAAAATTGATAGTAGCGAGAAGTATTAGACTAAGTTGTAACTATGTATAGTTTGTTTATTACTATACGAATGCATGAGATTTAACTCTTATAGATATATTTTTCTCAAAAATATAGATCTACACCTCTTTCTTCCCCACAATTGAAACTAAGTGAAGAAGTAAATAAAGATAACTATGCAATAGATCATTATCAATAAATCATATATTATAAAGTGAAAATATAAGATAAAATAAAATGCAAAAAGAAAAAGTTCCTTAAGTATTTATACATAATTAAAAATATTAATAGCATAATGATGCTATAAAGTAAATTATATTTTATCTTATTCTCTTTTTGGCATTTTTAGTAAAGATGATCAACTAAGCAAAGTAAAAGCTTATCAAGAAAGTTCAGATTAACTAAAAATTTGATGGTGGAGATGCTAATTATTTGTAACAAAATAACCAAAATAAAAATAACAAATAGATTTGAGAAAAATATATAAGATTTCTAAAATAAATTTTACCAAACACATGGGATGCAACAATACAAAATTACTATCCTAAATATATATATATATATATATTTTACTTTTTTGATACTGTACAAATATAAAAACTTTATTCACTTTTTGTCATAGTATAGACTATAAAGCCATTACAAAATAACAAAAAGTCAAGGAACTTATAACAAAAGGATTTCTATACAAAATTCCAGTAAAAGAGAGACTAATAGGCTCTCTACTTTCTTCAAGACACTGGGGATTATAAAAGACCATACGTCTCTTACCTCCCTTTTTCTCTTTCTCAAATTCACATTACCAAAAAAGTATATGAAGCTAAAAACATTGTGAATACATCTCTTTTCAGTGGAAGTCTATTGGTAGGCTCATTCAAATTCATAGTCATGTATATTTTTGTTTTGATATAAACTCAAATTTCTATTTAAAAAAAACTACATATTAACCCAAACCAAAATTCAACCAAAGCTATAAGAGTGATTTGTGATAGAAAATTTAAAAAATACAACACAAAAAAATTAAATAAAAAAACCATCAACCGAAATTAGAGTTATAAGAAAGAAGAAAAATCAGGAGAGAGAGAGAGAGTACTTACAATTTTTGTGTGGAAAAAAAATATGGATTGAATCGAATAAATAATATCAAATTTATACAAAATAAGATGGGGAGAAGAAGAGTTAAAATATAAAAAGAGGAAATGATGAAGAAAGTTTAACGGTAAAGTAAAGAGTAGTTGGGAGATAAAGAGGCAAAGAGGAAGGGGAAAGGTTGAACGAAGAGAAGAAGAGTTTTTTTTCTTCTTTAGAATAGAAAGATGAAAAGTTTAAATATTCAATTACTTGAAATTAGAAAGAAGAAAAAGAATAATTGATATGAATTTGGATAGCTAAATATAGTTAAACATTTTCATCTAATGAATTGTAACGTTTGTAATGAATAGTAAACATGTGCATATATCCACTAAATGATAATGAATTATTCAATTTAACAATTACTTGAAATTAGAAAGAAGAAAATAAAAAGTTAAAATCAATTTGAATAGCTGAATAGTTAAATATTTGCATTTAAAACAAATGAATAGTAGCATGTTGAATGGTAATGGAGTGCATTAACAGGTTTGTCCATTAACTATATTTAATTATTTTATATAAAATAAAATAGAAAAAATCATAAAGGAAATTTAAAAAAAAAAGTATGACATGGCTGATGAGGTGGCTCAACAGGAATACAACAACATTAAATTCTACGTCTCAACTTTTAGATATATATAGATATAGATTTACTGAAACCATTTTTTGGCATTTTGGGAGTATACCACATCTGCTCCTGTATTTATTCTTTTCATTTTTTTTTTTTTTTTTGGTACCAGTATGATTTAAATAGAAGAAGCTTGAGAGACATCACAATTTTAAATTATATGAAGATTTTAATTTGAGAACCAACTGATAGTTTCTGAATTTCTTATAAATTTACTGAAACAATTTGTTGGCATTTTGGGAGTATACCACATCTGTTCCTGTATTTATTCTTTTTTGTTTTTTTTTTTTTTTTTGGTACCAGTATGATTTAAATAGAAGAAGCTTGAGAGACATCACAATTTTAAATTATATGAAGATTTTAATTTGAGATAGTGAAATGACAAAATAATTAGGTAAAAAAAACTTATGATTGGAAGTTAGAAAGGTTAAAGTAAAGTGATGGGTATAAAAAACTTGTAAAATAGTTAGCCAATGAGTTCTTGCTCAAATGCCACTTCCTTCTTCCGCAAGAATAGGTAAATTTGAGGTCATGCACTCAAAAGCCAAAACCCACTCAGTGTTAAACAGAGTAGTTATCAATGGCCGCTTAAACAATACAAAGTTTTGTTGCTTTTTTTTTTTTTTTTTTGGGTGGGGGGGGGGGGGGGGGTGTTGAAGAAAAAGGGACAGAAGGTCAGGAGATGATGTGTGCACCAAACAGGCAGAAGCATAGTAGGCAATGATGGTAAACAATTGGCTTAAGTCAAAGCATGCCAAACAGGACTTTTTTTTTCCCCTTTTTTTTTTTTATAAACAAGTTTCAAAGTCAAAAGGTAGATAATTGCTGCTTTGCCTTGAGTGGCCCTAATAGTTTCTCCCTTCCAATTATCTAACTTCTCAGTAGTTCTTGCCATGACATCATCCCAAATTGATGTCATCTTTCAAATGTAAATTTTGAAATTATAGAAATGTTTACATAATCACTGAGTATTTATATTGCATTGCTTTAGAGTAAGTGATGAAGGAGAAACATGCTGGCACAGGCACATTAGATCACCATGATTTATCTTGTCAGATAGACTATTATTAGTTGGACCAACAAGGCTTTAAAAAATAAATATAAAAAGCTTCATATAAAAGAGAAATAAACAAATAAAATAGTTTGCAAATACGCTAGGTCTGCAACAACTTTTAAAAATGTCAAAACATAATATTACACCTATTTTTCACTGCATAAGGATATACAGAATATACTCTGGTTTCGCATTTTCTAAAGAGAATATGAGAATGATATATTAACGTACCATATTTAGTGATCAGTTGCACTCCATGAACATTTCCAATCCCACCAACTCCTGCATTTATAAAATATAGATGTATGAGGCACCAATAATTCACACTAATTTAAATATCGAGAATATTTTATAAAAGTTACAAAAATGGCTTCTTTCTCAAGGATTGTAAAAAATCAATGAAAAAAGTTGCAAATCACAGTCCAGATTTATGATTGATATTCCGAAGAACCGCTATCCAGATTACGGATAACAGTCCTTCACAGAATATTTTTTTAGAAGGAAATTTTGTTCAAAGACAAATTTTAATTACAATGGCCAATCCTTGGCTATTTATACACCAAGGACTTGGTCATGCTGACCTCATGTTAATAACAACTCCTTAACAAGCTATAGCCAGCATATGTGTAAAAACAATTGAGCACATGTTTTAAAAGCATAAGAAACTATAGCCACATGTTTTGGCTAGGTCTTCATGCATTCTGGCAAGTGGAATACTCAACCATGTCATTTCCATTTCCATATGACATACTCAGCCATATCATTATCATAGCTATGTAGCATACTCGGCCATGTTAACATTTCCCTGTGCAATTGCAATGTTAAAATGCCCTACATCAGGATCCCCCCTCTAAAAGAAAAATTTTTCCTCAAGTTTTGCATCAATCTACCATGGCTGCATCAGCATCTAACACATCCCAGCCGCATCCAATACGCATTGATATGTGATAATAGATATGTTTCTTTCCGACAACTAGGCCCGTAAAAATTATAAAAAGAAACTACTAAAATGTTTCAGATCAGAGGATTCTGAAATTAATTTTACAAAGAGAATAAAAACAATGACCTGGAATGTTATCAGACTTATCACCAACAAGTGAAATCACATCAACAAATTGAGAAGGATTCAAGGTTCCATATTTTTCAGCAAAATCTTCAATTCCAAAAGAAACCATCCTGAGGAAGCAAACAATTAGCCGAAAACTATATGAATCAAAGAATATAAGTAAAAGAATACTGTTGTGTTAGGCAGCAGACAACACTAAAAAAGATTAAGCATAAAACAATAAATTAAAAAAAAAAAAAAGACATGTACAAACATTTACCAACCAAAATGGGAAGATTCCTAAAGATATTATACTAAGATTAACAGAGGAAAGCTTCAGTGTACATGAGGTGGCTCCTCACTTTTAATAAAATTTTATCACTAATTAAAAAATATTTATTGAGGATGGCACTACAAAAAGGTTGAAATAAAAATGTGACACACTGACACTTACTCAAAGCCACGTGGAGCAATCCGTAGAAGTCGTAATGAAGGACTTAGGATCTGAAAAAAGTCCTTGTCTGGGGAAACAACTCGTACCTGTCAAAAAGACATCACAATCAAGAGTGACTGACAAAATTTACATATATTTCTTCTAACTTGTACCATTTGTTGTTTATTACTTCAAAATGCTACATTGCCCACCATAACCTTCTGATTAAAGTATATTCCTCACCTTTGCAAGAACACTTTTGCCTAATAGAATGCTATGTTGCATGGTCAAAATGACAACTTACACAACACATGGCTCCACAAAAAGAAAAATGTCAAAAACATAGGTAAAAAAGGCCAAAATGCATTTTAGTCCCTCTGACTTTGGGCTTACTGTCATTTTGGTCCCTCAGGGACTAAGTCTGAATTTTTTCTTTTTCTAAGTTCTAAAACAAATTGACATTTTTTAGGGGTGATGAATTGTTTGTAGTTATCAGAACCTGTTGGGAGGCCAATTGGACATCAATTTGAATGTTTAGATGGTTAATTGTAAGTCTTACAACTTTTTTTTTTTTATAAGTAATAAGTTTATTGATATCCAAAAAAAGGGGAACACCCTAGTACATAGGGAGTGAACAAGGGTTAAACAATCAAGAACAAAAATTACAAGAATCTAAGAAATCAAGAGAAGATAAAAATGATTGGTTCTGCAAAGCAGTCGACCAATCCATTAAGGTTCTAAAGAAAAATAGCTTCAAGTCTGAGATTGATCTCTCCTTATCTTCAAAGCACCTGCTATTTCTCTCTCTCCAAAGACACCACAATAAACAATGAAGAACAATCATCCATATATACCCATTTCAATGACAACCAAATCTGCCTTGCCAACATGCTAAAAGCCCCGTTACAGATTACGGCATAACCCAACTCACTCCAAACAACCCAAACACCATAGCCCGCATATCCATTGCAACTGGACAGTGAAGAAAAAGATGATCAACCGATTCACCATTGCACTTGCACATGTAACACCAATCCAATATCCAAACCTTCCTTTTTCGTAAATTGTCAATCGTTAAGCACTTCCCCAAAGCAGCAGTCCAAACAAAGAAAGCAACTCGAGAAGGAATTTTCTGTTTCCAAATACTTTTCCAAAGAAAGCAACAGTCATTAGAGCCCACTAAGAGACTATAATAATCCTTAACCAAGAAGCCCTTCTCTTTATCAAGTTTCCAGCACATTTTATCCTCACCAAACTCTTTCACCGAAGCACCATAAATGGTATCCATGAAACCAGCCAGTGCCTCTGATTCTCGATCATGCACACCCCTAAAGAAACTGACATCCCAAAAAAGGACTCCATTTTCCAGCTCCATAAGCTCAGCCACACTAGCCTCCTTGTCTCGGCAAAATCTGTACAATTCCGAATAGCTGACTACAAGGGAAGTCTCACCACACCAATAATCTTGCCAGAATTTCACCCTTGACCCATTCCCAATATCATATAGAATGTGGCAAGAAAAAGAAGGCCATTCCCGACTAATATTCTTCCACAAGCCAACACCATATGGACCATTAACAGGCCTAGTACACCAGCCACCCCATTCACAGCCATATTTCACCTCTATCACTTGCCTCCAAAGGGCAGCCCTTTCCATCCCAAATCTCCATAGCCACTTACCAAGCAAAGTTTCATTAAAAGGTCTTATCTTCCTTATCCCCAAGCCACCCGAAGCAATGGGGCTACAGACAGTAGCCCATTTAACTAAATGGAATTTTGGTTCATCTCCAATGCCACCCCATAAGAAATTTCTCTATAGTTTCTCAATTCGGTTAGCCACAGCTACAGGAATAGGAAATAGAGATAGAAAATAAGTGGGTAAATTAGATAGAGTGCTTTTAATAAAAGTGACTCTACCTCCCTTGGATAAGTACAGACGTTTTCATCCTGCTAATCTCCGTTCTATCTTCTCCAAAATTGAGTTTCATATTGCCTTATCCCTGAATTTGGCTCCCAAAGGAAGACCCAAATACTTCATTGGAAGAGTACCTTGTTTACAGCTAAGAACATTCAACAATAAGTCCAAATTATGCACCATACCAACAGGAACCAACTCTGACTTGCCCAAATTTATCTTTAGACCAAAAACCGCCTCAAACCAAATGAGGATCATACGGAGAAACAAAACCTGATCTAGATCAGCACCACAAAAAAGCAAAGTGTCATCCGCAAAGAGAAGATGTGACACCACCAATGATCTTCCCTCTATACACAACCCACATCAAAGCCTAACATGTGACCATCATGAACAGCCTTATCCAACATCCTCCCAAGGGCTTCCATAACCAGTACAAACAACAAAGGGGATAATGGGTCACCTTGTCTCAACCCCCTGGAACTCTCAAAAAAACCACAAGGAGAACCATTTATCAAAATAGAGAAATGAACTGTAGATATAAAAAAGAAAATCCACTGCCGCCATTTAGCAGAGAACCCACCCTTTTCTAATAGTTGCATAAGAAATACCCAGTTTACATGATCAAAGGCCTTCTCAATGTCTAATTTGCAAAGTAGCCCTGGCAAACCAGTTTTCAATCTACTGTTAAGACACTCATTAGCAATAAGTACAGGGTCAAGAATCTGCCTGTTCCTCACAAAAACATTCTGTGAAGCTAAAATTATATCTTCCATTACTGTGCTAAGTCTGTTGGCTAAGACCTTAGCAATGATTTTATAAACCCCCCAACAAGACTAATGGGGCGAAAATCCTTAACTTCAATGGCTGCATTTTTTTTAGGGATGAGAGTGATAAATATTGTATTCAAACTCTCTTAAACTGGCCTTTAGCAAAAAAATGCTGAAAAATAGCCATAAGATCAGGTTTGAGAATTCTCCAGCAAGCTTGGAAGAAAGTCATTGGAAACCCATCTGGTCCAGGCGATTTGTCACCATTAAAATTCTTTATGACCTCAAAAATTTCTGTCTCATCAAAGGGTCTATCTAGCCAATCTGCATCATCACCAGATATTCTTGGAAATACCAATACTTTTGATAACGGTCTATCAACTTGCTCCTTAGAGTATAATTTCTTAAAGAATTGAGTAATACAATCAACAATCATACCTTGATCAGAAGACAAGATTCCATCAACCATAAGGCTCTCAATTCCGTTATTTCTTCTATGGGAATTAGCCATTCTATAGAAAAATTTGGTATTGGCATCCCCCTCCCTCAAGTGCAGCACCCTAGACTTCTGCCTCCAACTAATCTCCTCTTAGAGAGTGAGCTTTTCAATATCGGTATAGAGAGTAGTTTGTTCTAACTTTTCTTCAACTGTTAAGTGATTGAGCAATACCATTCAACCACAGGAATCAATGTATTGAAAGCTTTGAAACTTAATAAGGACCAATAGTAAATTTCTTTTCTAACAAAAGAAATTTCTATAAATATGTAATTCCTATATTATATAAATATATAACTCTCGTCTCACGGTCCAATATCCCAATTCTCCATCGATCCACTTTTTAACCCTACCTAACGTAATCTTCTCAATCATATCTCTTAATGATCATATCCTTTCTCACTATTTTGCAGTCACTTTTGGCTTCCCATTAAAATGTTTCACTCCAACTTGAAACAAAACATTTTTTTCTTCACCCATGAACTGGTAGGTCTTCATTGCACGTGACTAGACCAGCTTAAGTAACTCCCATCATCATCTCAACCACAATTGATGTTACCTGCGCCTTTCACTAGAAATCTTCCTCCCTTAGTCTATATTTATTGTGTCTCCATCTTAATATACTTATCTCAACTAGTCATTTGATAGATATGTTATCTCTTAATTACCTAACATCCCATACAATAAAGCATAGCTAGCCTTCTAGGATAAAATGCAGTCCTAGAACTCATGTAGAGTTTCTTTCCTCTATCACCATTATCATTATCATTATTAGAGGGGTTAGACAGCAAACAAAGTCTTAAAGTCCACAAATAAACTTGAGCTCAAATCTAACAAATCGCCAAAACACTAATTGGAAGATACCTAAAACCAACCAGGAAAAAAAAAAAAATATATATATATATATATATATATCTTTTGCATTGAAAACCTATGTTTTAAAAATCGGACCGGACTGGTCGGTCCGACCGGTTCAACCGGGAACCGGAAGCCAGTCCGGTCCAGTAAAAACCCCTAAAACCAGTGACAACCGGTCATAAACCGGAACCGGACATTTTGAAAAAAACGGTTCGGCTCCCGGTTCAGTTTTTAAAACCATGTGGAAAACTCATTCAAAGAACTGAATTTCAAATTTCAAGGTATAATAAATAAAGAAAGAATTTAAATACTGAATGCTAGTCATTGACCTGTATGAATAAGGAATAAAACAAGAGTACATATTTTGCTTGGAAAATTCATCCACAGAACTGACTATCACTTTTTTTGTTGGGATGTAACACATGCACCAAGTAGGTTTTGAACCCACGATCTCACCCTCCATCCACCCACGCTTGTGAGAGGAGTTAGTGCAATCTGAGCTAAAGCTTATTGGCTTTCAAATTTCAAGTTATCCTAAAATTGAGAAAAATTTTAATGCTGAATGCTATGGGTAGACCTGCACTTATGTTACACTATAATAGCAATTGACCATTAACTAAAACTCAAAATGACCCTAATTGAACATAATAATGCATTTAGCTAGAACTACTGAAAAGCAGACACTCATAACTGGCTACTTAACAATGACATAGCTATTCAAGCCTCTTCAACATGTCTATTTTCCCTCAGTTTTTTGAAAAGTAATTTCACTCATTTTTTTTGTCAATAAATTATTGAAAACTGCTTAACGAGCTTTGGCTCAATGAAAATTCCTCTCCCACAAAAATGAGGAGTTTGAGATTGTTGGATCATGGCCCGTTGAATGCGTGTATAAATTACAGACAAAAAAACCATTATTGCACAGCCACGATTATTGATTGTAAACATTACTCATACGTCACGAGCCATTTGTTTCAGTCATCAACACCGCTTTAGAGTTCTTAAAAGTTAACCAATGGTCATCCTTACAGCAAGAGGAGCCTTTTATTCACAAAGCTGTATTTTTTGCTTCCAAAACAATCTTAAGTATCCAATCTAACACATAGGATACTAACATGTGACAACCATGGAGACAAAACAATCCCTACTGGAAGAATATTGGTTATGTTTCAAGGACATTTTTCCATTTTTCTCAAATATGGATTCAGAACATCACCTTGTACCCAGCATCAACACTTCGTGCTGCCAATGTTCCAATCACATCATCAGCTTCTACACCCGGTACCTGCCTTTGAGTATACTCATGATCAACAACCAAACTTGACTGGGTCTAGTAGCCATATAAATTTGCAATAAAAAGCTATTACCTCAATCACCTTTACTGACATTGCCTTGATGGATGCTTTCAAGTACTGAAGTCCCTGAACAATAGTGTCAGGTGTAGGAGGGCGGTTGCTCTTGTATGCAGGATATAAAGTGTGACGAAAATTC